>OX421408.1:28207933-28947933 GCA_949126875.1 Lochmaea capreae
GGAATCCAAATTCCTTTAAAAAATCATCGGTAAGTCAAATAAGAAAGTATAATAATCCAATATATTACTCATGGCATTCAGATTGTTATAAAATATATGGAAGAGTATACATTACTTCAAAAATAATTGAATTCTGCTAATAATTCATATAGTCTGCTGCACTTAGCAGTTATTTATATGGTTCTAATACTTAATGCCTATAATGATCTCATACAAGTAGATATACTAAGCCATTACTGGACCGGAAGTGGACTGCGCATGTGCAAGACTCCGTTCAGCTCCTACTGCGCATGTGCAAGACTCCGCTCGTAACATTGCAGACTGTGCGCCGCCATTTTTAATTTTAAATTATTAAATTATTAAATTAAAAAATTTTGTTTTCTTCTGGGATCGAACCCAGGTCCTTCGCATTTATAGCTATACGCCTAACCCACTCAGCCATGGAGCTCTCCGAATATTAGATTCGAAAAAAGGTAGTGTTGCTGCACGCGCGTTGAATCGAGCCGGCAGCACTTGTGTATAGGATGCGAAGAAGTGTATTATATGCTGTAAAAAGTGTGACAAAGAAGGTAGGAGTTGGGCAGAGAAAGTATTCGCATCGAAAGATCCCGCGCGCACCGTACGCTTCTTGCTGTAAAATGTGACGTAGTCGAGAAAGATACGTTAGGATGATAAGGCGGCGCGCGGGAATATACCGGGGGGCTTAAAAGTAACTTATGTTGAAATATTACTAAGAATTTCGTAATATACCGGGTGGCTTAAAAAGTAACATATAATATATGCGTGACACGTCGCGTGCTATGTCAAACGTGTAACGGTGGGAGGTTTTTTAAAAAAAATATATATGTTGTTAATAATGTGTTTGGGGATTAGTTTCTTGAGGATAACAGAAGGGTGAAGATCATGTTAATAATTATATTAGCTGCAGCGCTATGCCCAGCACTTTGTGTTGTCGACCAGCAGTATGCTATGGAGTATAGGAGTAGAAAATGATTTGACTAAACTTGAGGATTATTTGTTGAGTTTTCAAGAAAAATATAATATTCCTGCAACGGGAGAATTAGATGAAGATACAATACAACTTCTGGATAGACCAAGATGTTCTGTAAGTGAAGCAGCTTCGGACGATGATCATTCTTTTAGAGTTAGATCAAAATGGACCAAATTTAATTTGAAATGGTTCTTCCCTCAGGCAAATCAAGCATATCTTGATGTAATCGAAAAGGCTTTTGGAGTGTGGAGTAACAGTTCAAAGTTCAAATTTGAATTAATACACAAAACAAAACCTTATGCTCCCGATATAACTATCACTGTTGTACATGGAAAACACTATTTTCGTGTAGATTGCCAAGGTAGAGATGAATGTCCCAGTGCATTTGATGGCCCTGGAAAGGTGTTGGCACATGGTTATTTCCCAAATGGCAACAGCTGTATAGAACTTCATATTGATGCCGATGAAAAGTGGGATTTAAGTTTAGATGGATCAAGTTCAGATGATAGGACTAGTCTACTCATGGTATTAATTCATGAAATTGGACATATCCTAGGTATATCCCATAGTGATAATGAAAAAGCAATAATGTATCCATGGTATCAACAAAACGCGACCCCAAAATTGGATGAAGATGATAAAATGGCCCTTGAAGCTCTTTATGGACCAATCAATAAATATGCAAATAATCCTTTCAAACTTACGCCACCGACTACAGGTCATCATAGACCCCATCCACCAAATAAAAATTTATGCGACATAACACCGGAGTATATGTTTACTGCGATGGCTGGTGCATTTGAAAATTATCACTTATATATTATTTATAAAGATTTTCTATGGAAAATTGATTTGAATTCGAAACTTATTCCCTCAGAACCAGAAATGCTCGATGATTATCTACCCGAAGAAGTGGGCTCCATAATTCAGATTTTTCAAAGTTCTTCCGGTAATTTAATAGCAGTCAATAAAGATGTTCGTAAATACTATATTGCAGATTTCCCAGGTTTGCGAATACTTGAGCAAGGTAATTTACTTATACCAAAAAATTCTCAAATAAACACAATGTTTCAAAGCAACCACGGAAAAATTTATGTATTTTATAATAACAATAATTATATTGAATATAAGAACTTAAAAAATGCCTTGAATAGAGGACAAATTAAAGATATTTTCCCTGGACTACCCACAGATGTTACAGGAGCATTCCAGTACATTGACGGACACATGTACTTTTTCAAAAACACCACATACTACAAATATAATGAGTTTACTAAAAAACTTGTTGCAGCCGGACCCTTCAATTGGAACCTATTTGATATCCCATGTCCTAATGGGGACCTTTTAAATCATCTCAAGACTTTATTAACAAAAATAATTTCTTTTTATCAATAATATTTTTTTAAAATAAACTTTGCAAATAATTAAATTGTTTTTCTGAAATTCCTACGAACGTTGCATTAAAATGTGTCGAATAGTAGAACCGGATGAAGCCTCGGTTTGATAAGATAATAATTCCAGGAAGTCGCAAAAACTGATAACAAGTTTGTAGCACCACAATACCAAAATACAGGAAGTCGTCATATCGTGAGGTTGTCCACAATCGCAATTATAAAACTATGTTAGTAAAATACGGGAAGTCACCTTATCGTGAGATTAGCTAAAATCGCAAAAATAAAACCAAATCAGAATTTACGTTTAAACAGAGAATGTTCTAGAACAAAAACACTAACGTCACATACTGATAACCGACGATCTCATAGGTGGGAGGTGATTGTTTAAATAAGGTGAAAGCAGCACACGCAGTACACAGTCGAACAGAAGAAGCAGCAGCAGAAGTAAAGTAGCAGCAGCAACACAATCAAAAAGTAGCAGCAGCAACATAATCAAAAAGGTAAGTTTTTTCTTATACTGCAATATTTTTCAAAGCAAATTGTTTTTTCTTATACTACAATCTTTTCCAAAGCAAATTGTTTTTTCCCTTACTACAATCTTTTTCAAAGCAAATTGTTTTTGATTGCTTAGATTATCGCTTTTTATTATTTTCAGATGGATTTAAAAAAATTAAATGAAGTTTCTGTAATTGCAGAAAGGAAACCTATAATAAAATTGAAGGACCTCCAAATTGATGTGCCTGAGAAAATTCTGGCAGCAAAGCTTACCAACGGACGCTTTGGAGACTCTATTCTTTTGGAGTTGAAGGATAAAGTTACATTCCTGCCAATTCGAGTGACGGAAAGATACCAGGAAGCAATCCCATATTTGTTGGATGGGAAATATTCCATAGTTCTGAAAGGATTGGTGGACGTTGGAAAGCTCAACCTCTTGATATCATTCGAGATCATTGAAAACTAGGAGATACAAGAAAGAGAGAGAGGGTGAGTGAATTTTTCAATTTTCAAAGCCATGTCAAGCATAATTAAACAGTCTGATGATTTGCTGGTAGCTATTAGAAAAGTACATAAAATTGTTTTTGATAAATTCACTGTAAGAGATGCAGAACTGTGGTTAAAACGGTTGAATAAATACATTAAGGCTTGCAGTAGGCGTATAAAAGACGCCAGTTTATGCGTCGGAACTAGACGAAAACTGCAAGCAAATATTGGCCATTTCAAACATTTTCGCAAACTAATTTTAAATAGACACATAGGGTTAGGTTTAAATTCTAGACTACGTAGTAGGGTTAAATGGGAAAATATTGCATCGAGTTTCACTAGCAGAATTAAAACGGGAATCATTGTAAATTTATATCATAAGGACTTAGGAAAATTTTTGGATGACGCATATGTCATTTTCAAAGAAAAAATTGTATCATGTCTAACTTCATTCAAGTTTATGAAAGTAAATACTGCTTTTTGTGGGGAATTTATCAAAAAGTCTGGGGATGAGGAAACGTTAGATTTATATTATATTACCACCAAAAATGTTGCCATAGATCAGTCTACCGATTTACATAGTTGGTTTGATGATAATGTTAGAGATAAAATTTTCACAAAATTATATAATTTTCAAGAAAGAGATTCTGGGGCTGCTTTATGCCGAGTGATCTCATTGGAGGTTAATGTAAATAAACTGCAAATGGGTAATGGCTCATCCTTTATCAGATTACCTAAGGAAATCCAGATAAAGCATGCTTGTATAAATGTGGAAAACTATGACCAGAATTGTTTCTATTGGGCTATTGTTAGCTGTTTATATCCCTCTGAATCACACTCTAACCGAACCAAGTCATATCCTCATTTCAGCACAGTTTTGCAAACTGAAAACTTGGAAGCCCCAATATCATTACAAAATATTTCTAGATTTGAAAAAGCGAATGATATTTCAGTTAACGTGTATGCATTAGAATTGAATTTAGTTAAAGAAAAAACTTCTTACGTAGTAGCACCAGCTAGACTTACCGCAAATAAACGTGAAAAACATGTAAATTTGCTGCTTATTCAAAATAAATATTATCCGAGATTGAACGATTATGAGGCTCCGCCTGCAGATGATGACGACAAATCTGAAATCAGATTTCATTATGTTTGGATCAAAGACTTATCTCGACTAGTTAATTATCAACTTACCAAAAATGGCCATAAAAAATTCATTTGCGACCGCTGTTTAAATTATTATACAAGCTCAGATAAATTAGCTGAGCATGAAGAACTTTGTTCTGATTTGAATAAATGTAAAATGTCTCCACCTAAATATGAGCACGTTCAATTTAGGAATTTTACATATAAACAAACTACGCCATTTATAATTTATGCTGATTTTGAATGTCAATTGGAAAATGTTGCTACAAATATAGCTCATAAAATAACAAAAACAACTAAATATCAAAAACATGTACCATATAGTGCAGGCTACTACGTAAAGTGTTCATATGATAATAGTCTTTCTTATTTTAAAAGCTACCGAGGAACGGACTGTATGGATTGGTTTGCGAATGAAATGACTGATGTGTCTAGACTTGTAAATGCTAAAATAAAAACGATTATACCTATGACTGAGAAGCTTGATCTGCGTAAAGCACAAAGCTGTCATATATGTGAAAAAGACTTCGCTTGCAAAGACAAAATCGTTAGGGATCACGATCATTTCACAGGACAGTTTAGAGGATTTGCACATGAAGCATGCAACCTAAACTTTAAAAAATTGTTTGTTGTTCCTGTTGTATTCAATATTTAAGTGGGTATGACAGTAATTTTATGATTGTTGACCTCTGTAAACGAGGCCGTTTGAGTGTACTTCCCATTAATAAAGAAAAATATATTTCTTTCACCCTGTATTCCGATGAAAATGATATAAAATTACGATTTATTGATTCGTTCAGATTTATGGGAGCTTCACTCGATGAATTAGCATCAATTTTAGATATTAAAGAGAAAAAAAATTTGAAACAAGGGTTTCAGGGTGTAGATGATGAAGCTTTCAAATTACTATCTTGCAAA
Organism: Lochmaea capreae; assembly: GCA_949126875.1. Taxonomy (NCBI): domain Eukaryota; kingdom Metazoa; phylum Arthropoda; class Insecta; order Coleoptera; family Chrysomelidae; genus Lochmaea; species Lochmaea capreae. Next base: position 28,213,364 of record OX421408.1, read on the forward strand.
GGTGTTTTTTGCTATGATTATATTGATAGTTTAGCTAAATTAGAAGAAACTTGTTTACCACCAATTGATAAGTTTTACAATAAATTATGCGATGACGATATTGGTGAGGCAAAGTACAGTCATGCGCAAAAAGTTTGGAATACTTTTAATTGTAAAAATTTGGGCGAATATTCAGACATTTATTTAAAGACAGATATTTTGCTCCTTGCTGATGTTTTTGAACAATTCAGACAAAAGTGTCGAGATACATACCATTTAGATCCTGCATGGTACTATACTATGCCAGGGTATACATGGGATTGTATGCTTAAATTCACTAAATGCAAATTAGAATTACTCAAGGACATAGATATGATCATGTTTATCGAAAAAGGTATCAGAGGCGGGATATCTGTATGTAGCAACCGATTTTCGGAAGCTAACAATAAATACATGCATGACTATGACCCAACAAAGCCCTCGAAATATCTTATGTACTTAGATGTTAATAACCTTTATGGTTGGGCAATGAGTGAGCCCTGGCCCTACGAAGGCTTCAAATGGGTGGATACCAAGTTCAGCGTTGGACCATGTTCTGGGTACATAGATATTTTGTCGATTCCAGACGATTCGCCAGAAGGTTATATCTTCCAAGTTGACCTCGAATACCCACTCGAATTACATGATACTCACAAAGATTTACCATTTGCTGCTGAACACCGCATTCCGTCAGGATCAAAATTACCAAAATTACTGACAACGCTTTATAACAAAGAAAAATATATTATGCATTATAGAAATTTGAAGCAGGCTCTAAATAATGGATTAAAATTAACCAAAATACATAAAGTGTTACAATTCAAACAGTCAACATGGCTGAAGTCTTACTCGAGCTTAATACTCGATTGAGGACTGCAGCTACGAACGACTTTGAAAAGAATCTTTTCAAATTGATGAATAATGCGGTGTTTGGTAAGACCATGGAGAACATCAGACGCCACAGATCTGTGAAATTGGTGAGACAATGGGAGGGACGTTATGGCGCCAAAAACTTGATTGCAAGTTTTCGGTTTCATAGCAGAACGATTTTAGATGAAAATCTGGTAGCTATTGAATTAACTAAAGCTGAAGTGACATTCAATAAACCTCTGTATATAGGAATGGCAATTCTAGACATTTCCAAGATATGCATGTATGATTTCCATTATAACTACATGCTACCAAAATTAGGTGCCAACAAGTGCAAGTTAATGTACATGGATACCGACAGTTTTGTCTACGAATTGCAGTGCGCAGATGCTTATGAAGAAGTAATAAAGGCTGATTTATCTAAATTTGATACTTCTGACTATGCTGAAAATAACTTATATAGCATGCCTCGAGTTAATAAAAAAATTATTGGTCTTTTAAAGGATGAGTCAAAGGGTCAAATTATGACTCATTTTGTTGGACTTAGGTCAAAAATGTATACCTACAAGTTGCAAATAAATGATAAAGACAGAGAAAATCAAAAACTCCGCCTAAAGCGAAAGCAACTCGGCAAAACAAGAATAAAAAATGATTTGAAAAATTTAGGTATAACAAAAAAGTCTAAAGGTGTAAAATCCAATGTAGTGAAAAATAAAATAACGTATGATGATTATGAAACATGTTTAAAATATTTTAAAATACACTCATCAACCCAACGATGTATTCGGGCCTATGCACATAAAGTTTTCAGTATGGAACAAACAAAAATTAGTCTAAGTCCGCATGACGATAAACGTCATTTAATGCCAGGTACATTTGATACGCTTCCTTGGGGACACTATAGCTTAAACTAATATTTTTTTTTGTTATCGTAGATAATGAAGCAGCCTGCAAAGTTGAAAGAGGTATGCATAAAATCTGTTTGCGAAAATGTTGTTAATTTAGCCGAATTAATGGAGCTATCTCTATTACCGGAGATACTTATGAAATTAATCGTGAAAAAGTACCCATTCTACAGGTGGAGAGCGATAAATAAACAAGCGAAACTAGGACCATTTGCAGACATACAATTCATCGGCTGTTCAAAATTTATAAGAACAGCGATGAGAAACACTCTTTTAAATGCGGATGAAACAAGTCACGAATTTGGTGAATCCGAATATTGTGTTTGGACAAATTATTATAAAATAATAAATTACAACCTTCGGGTTTGTAAGACATGTTTTTCAACTATAAAAAGTTTCCACAATTCACAACAAAAGTCATTGTTTGTTATTTTCGATCATTTTCATGAATTATATGAAGATTACCGCATCATTACAGATGTGTATCAATCCCAATTTTATTGGTGTCAGAGCTGTTTTAGCCATGTTTTGTGTGATATAAAGGATGTGGAGTCATGCGTGAGTTCACTTCACTCGTATCCAAAAAGCACCAGGTTCATCGATTCAGATGCTAGCGAGACTGAAATCGATGAATTAATGTAAAGGTTGGCTTTGAAAATTACAAAAATTACTCTCTCTCTCTCTCTTTTTGTGTATTGCTTAAATTTATATATGTATTGCTTTAAATTTATATATGTATTGCTTTAAATTTATATATGTATTGCTTCAAATTTACATCACTTTTAATTGTGTGCGTTTTTGGAACATTTTTGTGCGTTTTTGTGTGCTTTTTTTATGTACTTTTTATGAAGGTTTCTGTATTAAAGTTTTATGCTGCTGCTTTAAATGTATTTCTTTTTAAAATAAAAAACATTATTTTAAATAGTTGTTTTTTTGTCGTCGGTTGGGGAGGGAAGAAAACACAAACACATCTATATAACTATTTATTCAAATCATTGATGACTTTGAGTTTATAAAAGTATACAAATTCTCTAAGAGCATTGTTTAACATATCATTAGGTGTAATAGAACAAAATGCATATAAAATTTGTTGAGGATTTTAATTTTCAGAGGCGACATTTTTACAGAAATCCAAAACATTATAATAATATTGACAAAAATTTAAATTTTCCAACATAGCTATACGTTGTAAAATCAAATTATTTAGTTTTAAAATTTGAGACACTTCAAAAATTTAAATTTTCCAACATAGCTATACGTTGTAAAATCAAATTATTTAGTTTTAAAATTTGAGACACTTCTTCATCCATATAATATTCAACTCCATATTTCTTGACGAAAATCAACTTAGACCCGTCATAATTTAATGGAGTAATGGTGCAGTACTCTCCACATGGAAACGAATCAGGTTGGAACTTGTCGGCATCGTCTGTGGCATGAAAGAAAGCATTCATCTGTTGCGTCATTATTGAAATAAAGGTATACCATTCGTAAGTGCTGAAACATATTTTGCTGCACTTTAGCTGTTGGGATAGAATAACAGCAGGCGTAAATGATCTTGCAGGACTTATTCCACATTTCATCTCATAACCAGAGATTATATATTGTGTTGAAAGTAGATATACATTTTCGAACTTTGCAGCAGTTTCATAATTTTCCAAAATTCTATCCAACTCTGTACTGCAGTCAGATAAACTGGATTCGAAGTAACTGGAAGAAGAAGAAGAATAACCACTATCTTGAAAAGTCATGTTGCTAACTAAGCTCAAGTACTGAAGCGCTCTTCAATTTATAGTTTTCGTTCTTTGCGGTCAGCCATCTTCTTCGGTATTCATACGCAGCGAAGCGAAAAGTAGTGCTACAAAACGGCCTTGTTTTCAATCCAACTGTTGTGTTTTTTGTCTAGTCCGAGCCATTTCACATACATTTTGTTGCCCTTTCTTCTGAGAACTTTTTCCACCAAGTAAATGTCTGAATTCGATGTTTCTGTAGTTCTTCATCGTAGAAGCAGCCGCTGATTGGTGTACCTTGCATGTCTTCGAGTAAATACGTAGCGGGATTGGTTATTTTCACTTTGGTGATTTTGAATAGTAGGGTCCTTGCATATATTTTTTTTATTGAACTAAAATGATCTATTAGATCTCAAAAACATCCGTACCAAATATTTTTAAAATACGTTTAATATTAACCACGAAATAAATAGTTAAATTTCAAACCCGCAAAGACCCGCCAAAAACGGGGCGTTGCCATTTAAACTATCAGTGACGTCACAAGGTGTTATTTTGCTTTTACGTTCCATTGAGTTTGCATTGTGATTTCGTTTTTGGCAATTGTTTAAGTGAATTTTTGAGTGAATAATGGTTTATCGTTATTGTATAGTGCCGGGTTGTAAAAGTACAACAATTTCCACTCCTGGAAAACCATTTATTAAACTACCTATTAATGAAAAACAAAGAAAAATCTGGCTAAAAGCCATGAGGCGTCGGCCGAAAGATATTTCACCAAAAAGTCATGTGTATGTTTGTGGAGACCATTTTATTGTAAGTATTTAAATTTGAATAGCGAATTAAATTCTAAATTTTCCTTTGAGTTGATTAAAACATGAATATATAAAGTAAATATTATCTTATCACACTCTTCTATGGCATTTTAACTTTGTAAACAATCCCCTTTTTTTTAGTTGGAACAGGATATGGAAAACTATATGGAATGGAAAATGATGGGTGTTCACAAGAGAATGAAGAAAAATGTAGTTCCACACATTTATACTTGTCAGGAAGATAAAAAGCGGACTTATCCCCAACCTGTACGAAAAGCAGCTGCAAAAAGGGCAAGACAGAGCATTATTGAAAATGTATTATGTGGGGCCAGTACCTCAAGAAATCCCTCCTGAACTCCCAAGTATTGAAGATACTGTATCTACGCAACATACAGTGGGAGTACAAACAAATCTGCGAAATAAGTATCGTAGCAAATCAGTTCAGTGCAACCTTCCAATGGCTACAGTATGTCAAAGTTGTTCGCCTATTAGTCAACTAACTACAAGTGTTGCATTATCACCATTTAAGTTGCAAAATGTAAAAAGAGTGATTTATACTTCTTCAGAATCAAGTGCTGCAACCAAATCAATGTCAGAATTTGAAACAGACACATCTTCGGACTCTAGTAATTCAGGTAATTTTGGATTAGGTGTTAAAAATCCAGAGGACAAACAAGGTGTGCTTAAATTTACAATCCAAAAAATAAAAGCAAATCCAAGACTATATTTAGGCATCATGAGTGAAACCTTTTTTTTAATTGACTTGCTTCAAAAAATTTACAAGTAGATACTGCTAACATATATTTGGTTTTACAAAAAATTCGTTGTGATAAAACCTTTCAAGAGTTGGGAGATGATTTTGGTGTGTCTGAAAGCCATGCCAGCAGAATTTTTACCAAAACAATTGGCTTGATTAGCAATAGCCTTAAGGACTTAATAGTGTGGTTTCCTGTTGAGAAAGTTAAACAATGTTTACCTGTACCTTTTCGAGCAAGATATTACAATGTTTATTCAATCATCGATTGCTTGGAAGTTGAAATTCAGAAGCCCGAAGATCCTATAAAGCAAGCTTTAACATGGTCTGAATATAAAAAAGCTAACACAATAAAATATCTTATTTCTTCAACCCCAGATGGATTAATAAATTTTATCTCAAATGGTTTTGGTGGCCGAACTTCAGATGCTCTTATCGTAGAAAAAAGTGGATTTTTAGAAAAACTTCAGCCGAACATGCACATTATGGCAGATAGGGGTTTCAAACATATTGACAGCATGCTTGCTGAAAGAAACTGCAAATTAGTAAGACCCCCAAGTGTGGCAAGTGGATCAAAATTAACCAAAGAGGAAGCTCTACAAACAAAAAAAATTGCAAGTCTAAGAATCCACATTGAAAGAGTGATAAGACGTTTAAGAGAATTTAAAATGTTGAGACCTCATGCTTGTATCAATATTAATTTGATTCCCCAGTTAGACTGTATTATAAATATTGCTTGTGGCTTAGTAAATACACAAGGTCCTTTAATAAAATAAATTATAATTATCAACCTAAGCAACAATTTTAATACTTATATATTAAAAAGTACTTACATAATTATGTAATAAAAAATAAACCTATTTTATTTTACATATTTTATTACACCTACATACAATTTTATTTTACTATTAATAATATACAAAGATATACATATAGAAAAATCCAAATCTTTTATAAAACGATTTTTTTCTGAAAATTTACACTCAAATTTAAAGTCTTTATTTCTTTAAAACATAATATCAATCAAGTAGGCTTGTTTTAATTGAAACATACTGTAGAGAACCATGATATAATGCCTAGAGTACATGTTTGTATTTGTATAATAGGTATGCAAAGTTGATAAATTTTTTAATTCAGTAAAAAAAGCATTTATAATGCACCTATGTAATGTAAAATAAATCGTTTTTGAATATTTTTTTAAAATTAAGCGTAAATACATAGTTTTTATATATTTTTATTTATTATACAATAAATATGTGTTTTCCAAAATTCTACTGCATTTTCTATCATAGGCTTTAAAAAATCTCCATCATAACTGACATTCACTAAAGTTATTTTCTTATTTTTTTCAAATAATGGGTCAGCAACACAGAATATTCCCCTTTCTTTTTTCATTAACAGCATTTGTAGCTGTATCTGAGCCAGGTACTTGTTATTTAAAACACCATTTGAAATATAGTGGGAGACAGTTTTTTCTGATGACGGACACTTTACTTCTATAACTAATTCGCTGTTATAAGCATCAGGTGATGCTCCAAGAATGGGAAACTCTTGTGATAACATAAGGCCCCCACGAAGAAGTTTTGTGTTTAGTTCCTTTTCCACTACGCGCAAAACACTTTCTTCAATATCTCTTCCTCTTTTCATTGCTGAAGTGTCATATCTTTTAGAAGCACCAATAATATTTTCTACTAAACTTCCTGCTGTCTTACACCTAGCAGCTTCATACATTTTTGAAGTTGTTATTCTGCAATACCTCAAATCATGCCATACACTGCACTCATTTTGTTCTTTTGTGTTATTAAAAGCTTTATTACACAAGGTCGCTGATATTTTGGAAGCTGCATATAAAATAAATTCATCCGCTGTTTTTCGTCCTGCATCTTGAAATGCAGATAAAAGCTGATGAATTCCCAAATTTAAAAGTATCTGGCTAGACGCTCCATACTCATTGGCTTTTTCAATAAACTGTTCCAAAAAATGTGTATTTCTTAGATTTACATCCCCTGTCACATTCTTAGCAAAGTCTTGTACTTTAATAAATTGGAGTGAAGTACCTACACCTGAAAGCTTTGGTTTTTTCCAGTAGGATATTACTTCGGTTGGACTTGGTTCTTCACTTCTTCGATGAACCCACATTATAAATGCAATAGTATGTTTGCATCCACCTAAAACAATATTATATTTACTACCAACTATATAGGTAAGTATCTGCATACTGGGCAAGTCAGGAAAGCAACACCCACTATATATACCAAATATTCCATACAAAATATGTTTGATTCTTAGCAAGGTATACTCGAGTCTTAGTAAAAACTATATTATAAAGTGTTTAAAAAAAAACAGACACCATTTTAAACGAATAAGTTCTCACTAGTTATTCCAACCTTTATTTACTCGTAAAATATATTCAAAAGCATGAAAAACCCAAATTTATAGTTTTCTAGAAACTGCAATGACTGCAAAAAACAATAATTCTCATAAAAGATCTTGAAAAATATACATATTTCAACTATTTAAAATTCAATCAGAGCTATTATTGTTGCTTCTGCCATTGAACCTTACAACCATGGAGACTATATAAGGAGAACTAACTCATACGGAGAAATTGACAAAACCTGACCTCAAAATCGACTATCTAAGCAGTTTGTATTTTCACCGCTACGCTGCGCATTGCAACACGGGCACCATCCAAATAAGTAACCTTAGTTTTTATAAGTGACAGTAGCCAAATTGTAAACATTAGTTATGACAATAATAAAAACTAAAAGTAGGAGCTAAAAAGATTAAAATTATTGTTAAAAATTAAAAAAAGACAAAGTGTGTGCGTTGTTAAAAATTATTGCAATAGTGATTTAAAACGATGAGACGTGAATTGAAGTTAAGAAAGCCAGAGTGTTTTCAGTTACCCAAGGTGATTGAAAATATTCAAAGATAAATAAAGTACTAAAGAATATTTATTATGTTAGGATTCAAATTATATACATTACTCGTGAGAAGTCTAGAAAAAGCACAATGGCACACAAAATACTTTACTTTTGCTGATATATACAATTAAAATTCAAGAGAACTGGAAGAAAAAAGGTGAACAATGATATGATAGTTGATATAAGGAATAAGCTGTGAAAGTAATTTGGAAAAACTACTAATAGGTATACTTTGTATACAGAAAAATATAAATTGAATTCAGTGATAGAAATAGGAAATCAAATTATTAATTTTGGAGTAAAAATATACAACAAATGGAAAAAAATATTGGTACACTCTACCTCTACAGGGGTTACTAAAACTATTCGACATTGAAAGTGATTTTTAACACTTCTTTCTTACCAATCTTCAGCTAAGTACCTAATTTCAGTCTGTGGCACTTGTGGGATAACATCTACAGATAAAACGCAGTGAATTTAAAATAGTGTAGTGAAGGTTATAGAATGTCAACAGATGTAATTTTCAAAGAAACTGGTCTTCAGATGACAAAAATATTGGAAATTGTAGTTTTAGTATATCCTTGAGTAGGTGTATCTGAATAGCGAGTGGTCCAAAGAACCAATTAAAGTGGCCAATACCTCCCCAGAAGAATTTTTATACAAAATGATCAAATAATAACTTGAAATCTGGCAATAAGGGATGGTGAATAATGTACATTCTCATACCAGAAGACAAAACACTTCATATACATGTAGCTCTGAACAGCCCAGTGAACATAATATGTATAAAGTCATTCAACAGTCTGCCATGGTACTAACAATCTGTTGCAAATATAAAAATAAAATTGTATGTTGAAATTGGTCAGAGTATGAATATATCTATATTCTGTGTTCTTTGCACTGTGTTTGTGTTATTAGGAAACTGTGAATAGTAATTTTTTGTACGTTTTTGTATTAGAATAAAGTAATAATTTTCTTGCATGATACCTATGTACTATTTACATATAATATGTACTTTACCTATATGGAAAACCTTTGCATGAACTAATATCATTAGTAAGTTGTACCTGTTGACAGTGATGATTAAACATAATATATTGTACCTATTTTTTATTGTAATTAAACAGATTGAAGATTGTGCATAGATAAATTTGAAGCATTGGGATTCATCCTACACCTTTAAATCCATTTCACTATTCTGTTGTAAGTTATTGTAGCTCATTCACTGTTATTTTGAGATTATTATGGCTGATCAAATACATCTACATACTGCAATATGTATATTTGCAAATTTGTTTGTGTGAAATCAAATCTGGAGGACTTCATGTTGAGGTATACATTTTTGGAGAAAAACTGTAATTCACTTTCACTTGCAGTTTTTTATAACTAAGGTAGCTTTCAGGCTTAATAGCAAGTATTCTGGACACATCATTTAATATAATTTATAGAAAATACCACAGTGTTTAACACCATCAAAGGCTCTAGTAATTCCTAGAAAAAAAGTAGCACATATTTGCTTGGTAGCCTAGATGTTTGTATATACAATTTTGGGTTCGATAGTGGCATGTATAATGGACCATTTTCCTCAAAACCAATCTCATATGAAGATATCTATGTATTTATCGATATTTTGTAATATTTTTTTGTTTTAAAAATTATTTGCCAGTACAGACAGAATTCAATCATAATGCTATAAAGCCTTGAGTAGAGAATATTAAATATCCTAATTATCTCATTTCAACTTCAACAGTAAACTGATAACCCATAGTAAGCTAGAAACATATGGCAGACCATAGGGTAGGTAGGTATAAAGTTAGAGACAATATAGGTACTGATTGTACACTTTATATTTAGGTGAAAGTTACAAAATGTGTAGTAAATTACAAGTCTCCTGCAATTCTGTATATTCATCATTTTCATAATTTCTTCTTGTAAAGGCTTTGCCAGTTCAGGAGCAATTGGCTTTCATTCATTTTATAGAAAATAACCTAAAATATTAGATATTACTTATTAACAAATTTGTAATTAATCGATCCTGTTATTAGAGCATTGACTATACTGTCTATTTATCTATACATACCTTCTATTGTTTCATCAAACTGTATTTTTTTTACTTGCAAGATATAATTCTTCAAATCTAAATTATTCGATGGCATTTAAATTGGTTTTCACATTCCATATTTTACTGTGTAGAAAACCAAATTCTGAAAAACTTAAACACATTATTCATATATAATGAACAAATTAGTTCTAGAATATACTTACTTGCACTAAAGTGTGTCTTTTTCACATTTTTCGTTCAAATACTTTTTATACTAATTATGACTGTGCCAAACCTTCAAGTCCTCTAAAATTCCATGCGAAGATAAATGTTATTGGCAAGATGTATCATATTTTACTACCAAACGACCACAATTTAAGATATTTTCCAAGACGAGGACGAAAACGGATTTCTTAGTCAAAAAATGTTTCATCCCTAACCTCACTTACCTAACATACTGTCAAATGAGCTAGCAACCAATAAAAAACCATGAACTGAAAGTGTGTGCAAGACTCATGATTGGCTGTTATTGTTCTGCAGTCAGATGTTTCTGGTGCTCGTTTAAGACTGGCGCCCTCTACCATTACCAAAAAATGAATTACATGGAGTTCGATCTCCTTATATAGTCTCCATGCTTACAACCATGAATATTAATACAATATATTTATAATAATTAAGTAATAAAGCTTACCTTCTGAACCAGCACAGTCTTGGCATTCAGCTTTTAAAATTTTTCCTTCCATTTCATTGACCTCCAAAATAACATCATAATTTTTAGCACGGACTCTATGTTCGGGGCAAATCTTACATTTAACTACGCAAATGTTATTTTCCCTTTTCAATTCGACATATCCTACTGCAGAATCTCCATAGCTTTCTCTTTCAGCCCTGAAATAGGTATTAATAAAAATATATAAATAAACATCTTTCAATCTTTTGATAACCTAACCTAAAAATATTTTGATATTACCTATTATGATTATTAAAATATTTTGTTTTAACTATTTTTAAGACGCACTTGCTGTACAAAGAAGGTAATAAAATGTGTTAGGTATTAATCATTCGTTTAAATATTAAAAGAAAACAAATACTATTTTACTAACCTTCTAGCTTTAACACCACGCTGCTCGGCAGACGTAAACAATTCGTTTTTCGCAAAAAACTCAGCCACCATAAATGAGTCCACCAAAGGTAAGTTATCAGACTGTGCTTTTAAAAATCCTTCAGACATCGTTTAATAATCAAAAATCACTTTCTAACTTAACAAAACGTTTCGCCGCAGCAGAGACAAAACACAAAACCGTAGTACAGAAATGATACGATCGATACCGTTTGCACCTTGTGACGTCACAACCAATGGCATAGCGTTTTCGTGTGACGTCAAATTTAAATGGCCTGAGTGAAATTTTACAAGCAAATTAAGGGATAACGAGAAGTATTTCTTCGAAAAAAACATTATGGGGGTTTATTTATTATGTTTTAAAAGGTTTTTAATTAGTTTCAGGTAAAAATTGAATTACATGCAAGGGGCCTGTTCTGTAGTCCAATTGGGTGTATATCCTTTTTCAAAGACATGTTTTGCCTTGGATATGCGCACAATATCGCCAACTTTAAATTTTCGCGGGCCTGCTATTTTCAAATGGCTATAGGTGTTATTCAAAATGGATTTTTCATTGGATTTATTGACTTGAGAAGGTTTATATTTTGTTGTGGAATGTTTTGTATTGTTGTAGTCTTGAGTAATTTTCGGGAGAATATCGATCCATTTGTAGGTGCCATTTAAACTGAAATACTTGTAGAGTTTCGATTTCAGCGTTCTTATAACACGCTCAGCCATAGAAGCTTTCATCGTGCTAAATACGCTATAGTGATTTATATCATGTTTTTTCATTAAATTTTGAAATTTGCTGTTATAAAATTCCTTCCCCTGATCGGATTGTAGATTTTTCGGTGTTCGTCGTGTGTGAGCGAGAATGTCCGAGAATGCCCGAGTAATCTCCTCTCCGGTCTTCGTCTTTAGTGGGCGTGTCCACACAAACTTTGAAAAACAATCAATAACGACTAGTATCATTTTATGATTCCTATTTTGTGATGCAAAATTCCTCATCTCCGCAAGATCCATTTGCCAAAGATCGTCAAGGCCCTTAATGATAGTGCGTCTCCGAGGAAATTTCTTCCGTATCGGTTTGTGGAGCTCGTTTACAAGCTGAATTTTTTCTTTAGAATACATATTATGTACCAGCTAGCTTCAGCTCCAGACTGTTAATGCGGTTAACGGTATTCGTATTCATAACCTTAATATTGTCTACAATGCCCGAAACGTTAGTTTTCATATCAGAGATCTGATATTTTCTGTAATTTCTTTTTGTAACTCACGTATGCTTTCAACACACATGTTAATAGAAGCAGTGAATTCTTTTCGAATTAATACTTTGGCTGCGCCAATTGAATCATCAACATATTTCTTCGTAGCCATATCCCTACCTGCTACAGGGGGATTTCGCGAAGTAAATGCAGCCATTTCGTTAGTTTTATTTTGTAAGTTGGCAATATGCGCCTGTAATATGGGGATTTTCGTCTTATGAAGCTCATTTCTTATTTCGTTCAATCCGACAGCTAAATCCTTTATATCACGGTCTTGTTGCTGCAGCACCACACCATGTGTTTGAATTAATGGTGAGTTGATAGTACGTAGGTCATTCAATTGCACATCAACATATTTTTTTGTTGCAGCATCACTATTTGTTGTCGGTTCCTTAACATTACAAATTTTCACATTTTCAATATCGATATCACCGTCCGGTGTATGAGGAAACGTGATTTTCGCCGGTAAACGCGCATAGGGCGTTTGATGTCTATGTCCGAATTTATCGACTGGCATAATTGAAATGAACAAGTTTCAACTTGTATTATTCTATTATATCAGCCTCCTTGAGCTTATTGATAATTGCTACTATTTCGTTGCCGTGTGACGTATTACCTGCCTCTTTCGAAGCAATCAACAACTTCAAACGATCCACTAATTCATTGACATCGTCCCAATAAATATACTCCATAGGTTTATCATTATATGTTAAACGATCGATACCTTTTCCTTTTGCTAAAAGAATCGATTTTAGACGAGTCAATACCTGAGACGATCTATTCGTCGTTAGAGACTTTGTTTTGAATAAAGGTTTTATGATGTAGTGATATTTTTCAGTATTTGAGCCCTTAAGACGATCTAACGTGTCTAAATGAACTTCAGTTGTTGTCAAAAGATTTTTATAGTTCTGTAAATCTTGATCATTGTAACTGGGGTCTCGGTAAAATAGAAGCTCATACAAGCCTGGTGTTCCAATTACATATCTTCCTCCTTTGTTTTTCTCAGGTAGTATGTTTATATTACCGGTTTTTCCATCAAACGCAATTCGACGTTTGCCTAATGACCAACCGATTTCATCATTGTATATCGGTCCATAATTTTTATCAATTTTATCATCTTTTTGGAAGTTATCTTCAATGAACTGATGACTGATGGCAGGATATTGGTCCAAATAGTCTGCGAAAGCTAGTAGGCATAGCTGCACTTCAGGCAGACAGCCCGCCGGCTCTTATCAGCTCGGGCTTATCACTTCGGCGACGGCAGCCGCTTATCAGTTCGGTGTCGAAGTCTCGCCAGTGCCGTACCGGATGTAATTACAGAATTGGAAAACGGCGACACGGTCATGGCCGTTAATCAGTTCTTATCAGCTTGGTGTGGTGTAAAATCGAAGTCTCGTCAGTGCCGTACCGGATGTAATTACGGAATTGGAAGAAATAACGGCGGCACGGTCATGGCCATATTGATACAACAAAGTGATTCCAGCGGTCAGTGGATAATCGAAGTCTTGCCCATACCGGATGTAATTACAGAGGCGGCGGCATACTGAACAAGGTGATCTGACAGTGTGAACGATATTAATAAGGATATTTTGTAAGCGATAAAAAAAACACAGGTTTTAAGATATTATATTACGTAAATATTTTAGCTACAGTTTCATGAATATTTTCACGCACTTTCGATAGATGTTTCGGAGCGAAGTATTCAATCGTAGACTCGTTCACCATAAATTTTTCAAAAATACCAACCATGATCTTCGAGAGTTTTGCGCCCATCTTTTCTATGAGTAACTTCTAGATTATGGGGTATGTGGTGTTGCGTAACTGCTAGGGTGGGGTCATAGATTATATCATTCTATCCAGAAATGTGGTGTAATTTTCACACCATTCGAATAGACCTTTGTACCCAGACATAACTTGGTTGCTATGCCATTGCGGCCACTTCGTGGAAAATTAAACTTCCCGCCAAACACACACCGCCTGCTCGATACAACATTTAATGAGTTTGAGTTTGACGTACTCACGGGATCCATGTCTGCTCACGTCAATGATGAACTGTCCAGACATGTTAACGCTTTTAAGCCAAACGATTTTGGGGCGTTCGGCTCCTGTATTTTCTGACCGATGATAACCGCAAAAATCAGAAGAAGCTACACACGTGCGATATGACCGCAAAGTAGATATATTCACTGCATTGTAAAAAGCCACTGTGGTTGTTTTTTAGCGACGTTTCCATACTTTCTTATCAGTACCGGATGTAAGAATTGGAAGGTGAGTGGTCAGTGCCGTAAGAACACGTTAATCAGTTCTTATCAGCTCGAAGTCCAGTGCCGTACCGGGTGTACGGAATTGAAAAACGGCACGGTCATGGCCGACAAGGTGAGCGGTCGGATGAAGTCTTGTCGGATGTGTGGCATACTGGTGATCGGACGATAAAGAATATTTTGTAGGCGATAAAAAACACAGGCTTTAAGATATTATATTACGTAAATATTTTAGCTACAGTGGATCACACATATTAGATAGACAATATTACAGGAAACATTAATTTTTACGAAACATTCTTTATACAGAGCGAAGCAATAACAAATTAGATTCCAAAGCTGATAAATTATGACATATCGTTGATAATTTTATGTAGTTACATGATACGACTTCAGATATTTGTTAGCGACATTTTAAATGTTTGTGTTATACTTGAAATTCCAGGAGTTGAATTTTAAACTGAATAATATTACAAAATACACCTCTTTCCACGGCCAACCCTGGAGGCGATAATCAGAGATTATCGGAGGTGTTTAAGGCCTCGTTTTAGGATTCCCCATTGGAAATACCATACAGCAGAACAGTATACTATTACCAATAGGCCTACCATCGGTTATGTATGTCCTCGTCTGACGACGTTCACTCGTTCTTGTTGGGTGTCCAATTCGAAACGTAAAGGCGTGAATACACAGTTTCCCAAAATTGAGAGGCATTCTTCTAACCTTTATTCGCTTGTTGGATTTCAGGTGTCAAATGTAAAGGTACACACACACGTTCCCAGGACGTATTTTATG
Source organism: Lochmaea capreae (assembly GCA_949126875.1). NCBI lineage: Eukaryota > Metazoa > Arthropoda > Insecta > Coleoptera > Chrysomelidae > Lochmaea > Lochmaea capreae. The sequence goes on from OX421408.1 coordinate 28,228,838, forward strand.
AGGTACTTTGAATAAATTTAATGATTACAGGCGGTCGAACTGATAATAAACCATAGGAAAAAATAGATTTATGGCAACGACATTTGCGGCAGTTGTCATGAAGTAAACGTAAGGTATATAAGAATTCTTCAGAAATCACAAGAGTCCGTTATTGAATAGTGTCCCAGCAGGGGAAAGCATCCATAGTGAAAATCATAAATTGTAGTTTGGCAAGATTGCCCGCCCCACTAGGCTTGTTTAACCAGATCTGAACCTTCCACAATTCTACTACAACTAGATCGGGCTTTTCACCGCGCTATTCTTGGGCTTGTCGATGTCCGCACCATACCTTCCGTTCCACTCTGTTAAAAAACTTCACCCTCGAACGTTTTCCATTGTTTTACCTGAAACAAAGGGTACATTAGTATTTTGGATTTATCTTTAATATTGGAACTTACCAAACACTGCATTGTTCATTAATTTGGTTCTTTTCAAACTCGTGGCCCTCGTTCCTGTACTCAAAGCTAAGACTTCAACCACGGCGGTGGATCAACCCATACACAAATGTCTGCTTCGGTGTTCGGTAATGGATAACTTGGTTTTATTGTGGAGGGTCGCCATTAACTTGGTTAACTCACCAAAGATGTTACAACGTCTGGGAAATATACCAACTCAACGGAAACTTTTTGTCTAAAAATTACTTCAGTAAAAACTAATTGTACTTATGCTAACCTATGTAAATATTTTTCTGATTTGCATTATTTTGACCAACCACATTACAGCACAATATCCGGTGATACGTGATGAATCACCAACCTGGCTCGTGCACAAAACTTTTTGAAAATTACTCTATATTTATACCTCCAACCCCAACATTACGCAAGCAACTTTACAAATAACTTTTTCTTATCTATTGTGACACGTTTCATAGTTTTATGCCACCTGACTCGTGAACCGTTATCACAGTTTCTTATCTACACTTTCATAAAAATTTAAAAAAAATATTTTCAGAACAATCAATAATTTTAGCAAACCCCCACAAAAGGAGCGCATCGCTGTGAGGTTATCTAACCACATTCCACGTGTCCGAGGCAACACGCTGAACACAGGAGCCATTGATATTTTTAGTGAACAAAATCTATACATGGTACAAATATGCACTTCAAACTTAATATAGAGGTATACTTACATATACCGGTTCGGGTGATCAAAAGTACTATTAGTTAAAAAGGTTTTTCTGTAAAAAAAATTATTTTGGATCTTAGGACGCGGTATACACCCATAACACAAATTGTTACCCTCTTTTAAAATATGGTGCGATTATTTTTTCAAATTGCTACAATGAAGGATAGTATTTTATTGGGAAAAACAGCCATTGAAATTTTTAGGGAATAAAATCTATACATGGTTCAAATATGTACTTAAAACTTAATATAGAGGTATACTTACATATACAGGTCATCAAAAGTACTATTAGTTAAAAAGGTTTTCTGTAAAAAATAGAGGTGAGTAAGCAACAAAGTAAAACTAGAATTATTTTGGATTTAGGACGCGGTATAAACCTATAACACAAATTGTTACCCTCTTTTTAAAATATAGGGAGATTACTTTTTCAAATTACTACAATGAAGGATAGTATTTTATTGGGAAAAAGCAGCCATTGGTATTAGAATAATATAATTTTGAAGCACTTCCACAGAGTTTTACCAACCCTTTCCTGAAAACTTACCAAAGAAAGTTACTATGTGTTCCATGGGTATGACAGAAATATAACTATTATAAAATCCGTCAACAAATATACCCTCAGTACCATTGACTATTTCATAAATATGTTCATTAATATAATAGTTAAAAACTAAAAATCGGGTGCCGGAGTTATGGAACTGTACTTGTAAAACATCCCCTTCACCATAGTTGCCTCTCAACAACACTTCCTCCCTATAAAAAACACCGCCTAACTTAAAACATATAAATACAGAGCTACCCCTTTGAACTGGGCGATAATAACTGAATAAACTGATATGTGAAAGTGTTAAATCAATTTTTAAGAGATATTCACACTCAGCCATTTTTATACTTGTAGTGAAATAATGCATACAAAATGTTATTTTATAAATGATCAGTTTTGCTACAACGCAGTTGGCAGTAAAAGGTCGTAGTTTGCGGATACCATAGTGGTTAGAAATCCGGGAAGAATAAAGGAAGATAATGGCACAAGCGGTGGGGAATCAAATAACTGTTGCATTTTAATATCATTACCAACACAGACATAGAGTGACGAGCACCATGGGTAAGGAACATACATTTTTTTATTGTCAAAAAAAATACTAATCTTTTTTTTTTCAGAACAAATAGTATTAACCATACGTCAGAGGCTGCCTATGCACCTTGCCGTAGGTATATTACAAATGTCATATATTTTATGCTTATCTTATGCACTTTTACAGCTACTGGACATCATAACGGTCGATGTGAGGGGCCTCCACCCTGAAAATAGGCCGCCACAGCTGATCTATATTGGGCGGTACCAAGGCGTTAGGCTTTGGTACGATCCAAACCCGACGTGGGGTGTGGTGGTGGCGTGGGTGATAAGGTAAGGTAATAAGTTATACATAAACGAAATAATAATTTAATATGTATTTCAGAAACTAATAAAGATGCACCACTTATAATTATTGTTTTATTAAAAACCAACTATCCATCCTATCCCTGATTGATATAGCTATTTCTGCGTTGGCAAAAATTTTTACATTTTTTATTATTCATAAATGTGACGTGCACAAATAACCACATAACTAAGAAAAAACATTGTAAAAGTTTTGCCAACGCAGAAATAATACAGCTTTCAGAAATAATCAGACAGCAAAGACATTGAAAAAAACTATAGGTTAGAGGTTTTTTGATTATTTCTGAAAGCTGTATTATTTCTGTGTTGGCAAAAATTTTTACATTGTTTTATTATTCATAATTGTGACGTGCACAAATAACCACATAACTAAGAAAAAATATTGTAAAAGTTTTGCCAACGCATAAATAATACAACTTTCAGAAATAATCAAAGACAACAAAGACATTGAAAAAACTATGGGTTAGAGTTTTTGATTATTTCTGAAAGCTGTATTATTTCTGTGTTGGCAAAAATTTTTACATTGTTTTATTATTCATAATTGTGACGTGCACAAATAACCACATAACTAAGAAAAAACATTGTAAAAGTTTTGCCAACGCAGAAATAATACAGCTTTCAGAAATAATCAGACAGCAAAGACATTGAAAAAAACTATAGGTTAGAGGTTTTTTGATTATTTCTGAAAGCTGTATTATTTCTGTGTTGGCAAAAATTTTTACATTGTTTTATTATTCATAATTGTGACGTGCACAAATAACCACATAACTAAGAAAAAACATTGTAAAAGTTTTGCCAACGCAGAAATAATACAGCTTTCAGAAATAATCAGACAGCAAAGACATTGAAAAAAACTATAGGTTAGAGGTTTTTTGATTATTTCTGAAAGCTGTATTATTTCTGTGTTGGCAAAAATTTTTACATTGTTTTATTATTCATAATTGTGACGTGCACAAATAACCACATAACTAAGAAAAAACATTGTAAAAGTTTTGCCAACGCAGAAATAATACAGCTTTCAGAAATAATCAGACAGCAAAGACATTGAAAAAAACTATAGGTTAGAGGTTTTTTGATTATTTCTGAAAGCTGTATTATTTCTGTGTTGGCAAACATTTTTACATTGTTTTATTATTCATAATTGTGACGTGCACAAATAACCACATAACTAAGAAAAAATATTGTAAAAGTTTTGCCAACACAGAAATAATACAACTTTCAGAAATAATCAGATAGCAAAGACATTGAAAAAACTATGGGTTAGAGGTTTTTGATTATTTCTGAAAGCTGTATTATTTCTGCGTTGGCAAAAATTTTTACATTGTTTTATTATTCATAATTGTGACGTGCACAAATAACCACATAACTAAGAAAAAACATTGTAAAAGTTTTGCCAACACAGAAATAATACAACTTTCAGAAATAATCAAAGACAGCAAAGACATTGAAAAAACTATGGGTTAGAGGTTTTTGATTATTTCTGAAAGCTGTATTATTTCTGCGTTGGCAAAAATTTTTACATTGTTTTATTATTCATAATTGTGACGTGCACAAATAACCACATAGCTAAGAAAAAACATTGTAAAAAGTTTTGCCAACGCAGAAATAATACAACTTTCAGAAATAATCAGACAGCAAAGACATTGAAAAAACTATGGGTTAGAGATTTTGATTATTTCTGAAAGCTGTATTATTTCTGCGTTGGCAAAAATTTTTACATTGTTTTATTATTCATAATTGTGACGTGCACAAATAACCACATAACTAAGAAAAAACATTGTAAAAGTTTTGCTAACACAGAAATAATACAACTTTCAGAAATAATCAAAGACAGCAAAGACATTGAAAAAAACTATAGGTTAGAGGTTTTTTGATTATTTCTGAAAGCTGTATTATTTCTGTGTTGGCAAAAATTTTTACATTGTTTTATTATTCATAATTGTGACGTGCACAAATAACCACATAACTAAGAAAAAACATTGTAAAAGTTTTGCCAACGCAGAAATAATACAGCTTTCAGAAATAATCAGACAGCAAAGACATTGAAAAAAACTATAGGTTAGAGGTTTTTTGATTATTTCTGAAAGCTGTATTATTTCTGTGTTGGCAAACATTTTTACATTGTTTTATTATTCATAATTGTGACGTGCACAAATAACCACATAACTAAGAAAAAACATTGTAAAAGTTTTGCCAACGCAGAAATAATACAGCTTTCAGAAATAATCAGACAGCAAAGACATTGAAAAAAACTATAGGTTAGAGGTTTTTTGATTATTTCTGAAAGCTGTATTATTTCTGTGTTGGCAAACATTTTTACATTGTTTTATTATTCATAATTGTGACGTGCACAAATAACCACATAACTAAGAAAAAATATTGTAAAAGTTTTGCCAACACAGAAATAATACAACTTTCAGAAATAATCAGATAGCAAAGACATTGAAAAAACTATGGGTTAGAGGTTTTTGATTATTTCTGAAAGCTGTATTATTTCTGCGTTGGCAAAAATTTTTACATTGTTTTATTATTCATAATTGTGACGTGCACAAATAACCACATAACTAAGAAAAAACATTGTAAAAGTTTTGCCAACACAGAAATAATACAACTTTCAGAAATAATCAAAGACAGCAAAGACATTGAAAAAACTATGGGTTAGAGGTTTTTGATTATTTCTGAAAGCTGTATTATTTCTGCGTTGGCAAAAATTTTTACATTGTTTTATTATTCATAATTGTGACGTGCACAAATAACCACATAGCTAAGAAAAAACATTGTAAAAAGTTTTGCCAACGCAGAAATAATACAACTTTCAGAAATAATCAGACAGCAAAGACATTGAAAAAACTATGGGTTAGAGATTTTGATTATTTCTGAAAGCTGTATTATTTCTGCGTTGGCAAAAATTTTTACATTGTTTTATTATTCATAATTGTGACGTGCACAAATAACCACATAACTAAGAAAAAACATTGTAAAAGTTTTGCCAACGCAGAAATAATACAACTTTCAGAAATAATCAAAGACAGCAAACATTTTTACATTGTTTTATTATTCATAATTGTGACGTGCACAAAGGGTGCCGTATACAAAGCGTGTGCAAAACGTGACTGAGGGTCGTAAAACTGGACGTAATGTTGTGACGTCATGCGCGGGGTGAGGTGTCGATCGTGAACATGGTTAAATAATAACCATTTTCAACCACATAGCAAACGCTTTTACAACAGAAAAATTATGGATAATAGAACAATGTAAAAGTTTTGTCAAAAGCTGTGTAGAAATAATACATTTTTCAGAAATAATGGAAGTAGTTTACAACGGTAAGAAATTGGAAAAAACTTACTATGGGTTATTCTTCACGGTCGTAAGGAGGGATCCAATTATTGTTATCCCCAACGAATGAAAACTCTCTCTCCCCGTGGTCATAGAATGTCTCTAGAAAACCACCATCTTGAGGGTTCTGAAGGTAGTATGTGTAATACGTCATTATTTGGTTATCCAAATAAAAATGGATGCTAACGATGGAACCCTCGCTTCGATCTTCTAGAGGTATGGTGAATTCAAACATATAAAAAGGTTGTAAATAATTGACACGACTCAACAGCAGATTGATATGAAGAGATACGTCTTCCTCGACCACTCTCACGTCATGACACATTAACGGTTGGTCATCAATACCTGCAGAAAAAATCAAGCAACGAACTAGGTAATCAGCCATGGTGTTTTGAAAATTCTCGGGACTAACTTAAGCCTATATATATATACCCAGAAAAACATGTTTTTGTTTATATAGTTAGTATTACCGCATATTGACCGCTAAAACTGCTACATTGTAACGATTGAACGTTACTCCACAGGGCAAGTCGGAATTTTCTTTTTTTTCGATACTGGACATGTTAAACGTCACATGGCCGAGATGTCATGACCAGCGACGAAGCCAATTCTAGCGTAAATATAAAAAACACGTCAAACGTCACGTGTTCGAGATGTCAAACACAGGGTATCAACAAACTGTTTCATTTTTAAAACTTCACCAGGTGCACCCAAGAACGTTTTTTGTAGAATTTAAAAATATTTTCACAACTTGTTTCCCCTATTTTCAACCACCACAACATATTTGATATTTTCACGATTTACATTGTTTTACCATATTTAAAAACCTCACGCCTCTAAAATATCGACTATTGATGATGTTATCAGATATTTTTCGATTCCTTTTTTTATATATAAAACTTTTACATTGTTTTTCAAATTATCATAATTTTTCTTATCACCTTTTCCGGTGACGCTCAGCTTTCATAGTAATATTATATAGTACAACAACTTATTTTTTCAAATTATATTCAAGGTTACGTTCGTACTACACCGATAAGAGTTTTCAAAGAATTTTCATATTACAATTTTTCACGCGTACCGCAATGAAATACGAGATTACGCATCGTGAGCTGGACACGTTTGGTGCCCGCTTCTTAGTACATACATGTAGTTACATTTCCCGTACATTTCCCCATTCCCACTATTAAAAACTACGCAAAGTTCTAAAAACTGATTCAGTGTGACAGGTTATCGTAAAAGTGAGGTTATCTAACCACACACACATTATCGTAATAATTGTGGAAAATAACACCTATATATTTATAAAGGATTCACAACAGTAATTCCATGATGAAATATTTTTTAAAACATATGTTACTTCGAATAAACTCGAACTAATTACCTTAAAAGAATGTTTTCTCCTTAGAATATCAATAAGCCACGCCCCCTTTTCGATCAGCGTAACAACGGATAAACTCAAAACAGAATTTTAAGTTCACTCGTGAAAAGTTCGTTTTTAAAAAAAATTCAAATGATTAGAACAGCGGAACTTTATTAACATTAAAAACAATAGATGTTATCATTTATAAATTATAAGTTAAAAAGCTGAAAATGCCGGCTTGCGCCTGGTTTTGTCTAACGTTATCTTGAAGTGGGGGAACGCTCCCGATTCAGCAACGTCAGCTATTCTGTGGGAACTCCAGGTTCATAACTCCTCCACCCTTAGATGAGAATCCGGGGTGCAGCAACTGGATTCGATACTTCTGCATCCCTCGTAGCTGGTTCCATATTTTCTTTATTGTAATATCTAAAGTAGTAGTAAATAGAATAAAGTACAATAATAGCAATTAAAACATATAAAACTAAAGTCCATACACTAATATTGTTAACATGTACAGGATTTTGAAAAATTTCGTTAAAGTTTTTACTCTGAAAATCTAAAGAGTCTTTAAGGTTATTGAGTCTATCTAAATCAACACTTTCTAGTATGTGGGTGTTGAATTTTAAGGGTTTTCCTTTCACAAAGTTCTGTATGGTTAGTTTTGGAAGTTCTATTATTTTTAATTCACTTTTTTCCAGTCTATAATTACGAAGCACTACGTTTTCTATTTTAACTATGCAATTTTTAACTAATTCTACTATAAAAGTTCCTTCCAGGAGCACTTTGTCTTTATTATTACCGCACAATTGTTCCGCCACTGCAGCTTGAGGAGAAACAACAACCCATTTGTTTGACTGAAGTTTTTGAATGCTAACTTTCTTGATATCAACTGGAATGATATGACAGTTGTTCAGATTTTTGGAAAATTTTAACAATTGTACTTCGCAAGGTACATCTTCTTCTTTAACTGATATCGGTGTCGATTCATGGCAAATAAATTCTTGATTACTAATTTCTTGACAGTCGTTGTCAAAAGGCATGAAATTTTGTTCATTGAGGATAAGGAATTTGGAGTTTGGTATAATTATATGATACATATTGTTTTTAGGAGTGGGTAAAGGAAAAAGTTGATATAAATCATAATTTTTGATTTCTACGATTGGTATTTCTACTATAAATATAATTTTATCCATTTTGCAGTAGCTTTTAATTTGCATTACTTTTTCGAAATTGATAATATTTTCTGAATTTGGTTCGAATGGCAGTTTAGAATTTGATAAGTCAGTATTAATAAGTTTTAGGTGGTGTAAAAGATCTTTTGGCTCTATTATAGAATTATGAAAAGTATTTAATTTAGAAAATGTGACAGCTGTTTCAATTCTCTCAAATATATCGTATATATTTGATATTTCGTCAGAAGCTGAAATATTGGAGTTATTACAAATTTCGCTTAAAAATAAGTTTTGTAATTTAATATGGTTATACTGTAATGATTTAAATTCGTTTAATATTTTTGACGTTTCAAATGTTTTTACAAATGACCAAAAGTCAATGATATTTTGACTGATCCCTAATTTAAGAGGTAATATACCAGGGTTATTGGTTACATTGTGGAAGGTTGGATTTATTCGTCCGTAACTTCCGATGTTGAAGGCTGTGAGGAACCTGCAACGAAATTTTTTCTTAATTCTTTTATGTGAACTATTTCTTTCTTATTATTTCTAGTATTTATTATCTCTACCCTATTCCTATCTAATAGATTAATTATCTTAAATGGACCTACAAATTTATTGTCCTTCTTACATCTATATTGAGAATTTCTTTTATAGACCAATTGATCCACCTGAAATTCTTCATTTTTGTCACCATTTACATTATGCTTCGATATTATTTTGGATTTTTTTGATTCTAACGATTCTTTAACTTTATTATAAACATGTTCTAATTTATTTTTATGATTTTCTGCATAATCTGAATAAAAGGTTGTTGGTAAAAATATTTCATTAGGATTCCTAGAATTAGTGTGACCAAATGTTAGTTCAAAGGGTGTGTAATTTGTTGCACTGTGAATGCTACTGTTGTAACCTAAAATAGCATAATTCATAAGATTTTCATTTTCTTTGGGGTACATTTCTCTAAGTATTCGAAGGTGTTCTATTATTGAGGAGTGAAAGCGTTCTACTATGGCATTTCCTTCATGATGTCCTACAGTGGTGAAATGTATTTTTATTTTATGTAATTTTAAAATTTCCTGAACGACTTCGTTATTAAATTCCGTACCATTATCTAAAATTAATTTTTCTGGTACACCAAATGAAGATATATATTTAATTAAAGCATTACTTATGTGAATCGCTGTTTTGGCTGTTACTTCGTAAGCTTGCGCAAATTTTGTAAACGAGTAAACAAGGGTTACATATGTTTTGTTATTAAAAAAGAAAAGATCAATATGAACAATTTGAAATGGTTTAGAAGCTGTTTCGGTCAGCATTAATGGTGAATATGGGTTTTTTCTAGCATATTTGGTTTTTTGGCAAATATCACATGAATTTATATATTTAGTGACTGATTCCTTTATTCCTATCCAATAATAATTTTTCTTTAATCGTTCAATAGTTTCTGAGATGCCTCGGTGATTAGTTTTACTTTCATGATGATTTTTTATTAATAAAATTTGCTCTTCTTTATCTTTCACTGTATTAACTAATTGCGTGCATCTAATTAATTTAGAACCCTTTTCTGAAAATTTAGTCAAATAAACTTCGTTAAACTGTCTATATAAACGTTCAGTATGGAAGTACATACAATAAGTTTTATTGTGCATAGTATAATCGCGCAAAAATTCAAAAATTAAATCGTTGTTATTTTCTGTGGCAATTTCTACTGTCATGATTTTATGGTGTTCATAATTTTCTTGTTTGACGTCTAATTTATTATATATCTGTCCAAAAACTAAAATTTGATTAACCTTATTATTGATAATTTCGTCAAGAATTTTTATTCCTTCGTTAGTCGTTTCGTTAGCTGTCGTGTGTTGTGTAGAACCACCAGACTCTTGGTCAGGGGGTCTAATTTGTACATCAGATACTATATTGATATTTGATGGGGTACTTGATTGATTCTGTATATTAGCGCCGTCTAAGGGATGTTCTGATAACTGTCTAAGAAATTGTAAAGTATCACTATCAATATCTCCGGGATTATTGATAATAGATTCATTTTCTAAAGCGTTTATTTTTATTCGAGAAAGGGCGTCAGCATTAGTATTGGTTTTACCCTTTTTATATTCTACATCATAATTAAATTCTTCGAGTTTTAGTCTCCATCGTACTAATTTAGAATTTGGTTCGCGTAATTTAAAAAGCCATACCAAAGGTCGGTGATCAGTTACTATTGTGAATTTTCGACCATATAAATAAGGACGAAAGTACTTACATGCCCAAACTATAGCTAATAGTTCCTTTTCTATTGTGCTATACCGTTGCTCTGAGTCATTTAAAGTACGAGAAGCATAAGCAATGGGTTTGTCTGAACCAATAGGCCCTTGTGACAAAATAGCGCCTAAAGCCACGTTTGATGCGTCTGTAGTTAAAATAAATTTTTTATCAAAGTTTGGGTATTGAAGAAGAGGGGCATTAGTTAATAAGTTTTTACAAGTATTAACAGTATCGATAAATTCTTGATTATGAATGATTTTAGAACCTTTCTTCAAACATTGTGTTAAAGGTTTTGTTATTTTTGCAAAATCTCTTATAAATTTACGGTAATATCCCATTAACCCAAGGAAACTTTTAATGTCCTTCGTGGAATTCGGTATTGGGAAGTTTTTTATGGCTAAAATTTTATCAGGATTTGGTTTAACACCAGAGGGGGTTATAACATGTCCTAAATAGTTCACTTCTTTCCTTAAAAATTCCGATTTGTCCAATTGTATTTTGAAATTAGCTTCTCTTAGTCTGTCAAATATTTGTCTAAGTCTAGTAATATGTTCTTGAAGAGACGTACTGTATATAATGACATCGTCAAGATAAACTAAGCATGTCTCATTCTGTAAACCTCTGAGTATGTTATCCATTACTCTTTGAAAGGTGCTTGGAGAATTTTTCATTCCCATAGGCATCCTTACGAATTCATAATGTCCATTTTCAGCGGAAAATGCTGTCTTATGAATGTCATTTTCTTCCATTTGTATTTGGTAAAAACCGTTGGCTAAATCAAGCGTAGTAAAATATTGACTTCTTCCTAATTGGTCAAGAATTGTACTAATTAAAGGTAGTGGATATTTGTCATCGACTGTTTTCTCATTCAATTTCCGATAATCGATAACCAATCGATATTTCTTTTTGTTAGATGCGTCTTTACGTTTTTCTACAATCCAAATTGGACTATTATAAGGAGATGATGAATGTCTAATAATACCTTGTGATAACATATTGTCAATTTGAGATTTAACTTCTTTTTTATACACTTCGGGATATCGGTATGTCTTTGTATAAACAGGAGTATCGTCTGTTAGTCTAATTTTGTGTTTTACAGTATTTGTAAATGAAAGTGGAATTTTTTCACAGTAAAATATGTCTCTATATTCGTAACATAGGTCTTGTATTTTTTGTCTTTCTTCTGAATTACAATGATCTAATCGAATTTGATTCAAATTAATTTTCAATAACTTATCGTGATTGTTAGTTAAAATATCATTATTTGATTCCAATGTGTCTACAAAATTAATTTCCGTAAGATCCAATTTTTCGATAATAAATGGACCTGTTACAGTTATTACTTTCGGTTCACAGCTGGAATTTGTGATAGATGTGTATGCAAAAAAATTTTCAATATTAACAAGAGCTTGAGGGCATTCTAATTGTTTATCAAATTTAATATATTTCATGTATCCTAAACCTTTCTCTATATTTACTGGTAACTTAACAATTTTAGTTGTTCTTTCCGGAATATCAAGTTGATAGTTATCTATTTTTATCAAATTTTTTGAATTAGCTCTTCCTTCACAATCATAATTTATTGGAATTTGAGTATTAGGTGTAATAATCAATTTATTATGTATATCAATAGATGCGCATAATTGTTTAAGTAAATCAATACCTATAAGTCCATTATATTTTTTACTAAAATTAAAAAGGTGAAATTTGTGCTTTTCCTTCACTTTAAAAATGTCAAAAAGAGGAATTTCCATGACTTCATTGTGAAAACTGATACTATGAGCTGTTTGAATACTAAAATCTTCGTGAAAAATGTAATTTCTATAAAATTTATATGCTAATTTGGGATCAATTAAACTTCTACTACTACCGGTATCTATTAGAAAATTTGCTTTTAATTCGGGAATAAAAATGTAAGGAAGATTGGATTTTAGTAAGTTGATATTTATTACGTTATTTCTTTGTTTTTCGAGCCCACGCGAAAATTTATATCTGTGTTATCAAAGTTGTACGTTGCATTTTGTGTGGGACCGTGAGAATGTATAACAGGTGTACTTATGTAATTTTCTTGTTCTAGATAAGGATTGTGAATATCAGCTTCTTGATAATCTTTAGTGTGAGAATCTCTGCAGTTTTTATTTTCCAAGAATTTATTATTAGCAGAATTTATATTTTCAGGATATTCAAATTCTTCCGAAAATTCAGATAAATGATTATTTCTGATACGTGTGTTACCAGAAGATGTATCCATTGGTTCTGGAATATATCTATTTCTATTATAACTTGAATTTCTAGATACTTGGGTATTTCTACCGAAATTATTTGGGGGTGATTGATTTTGTTGAGGAACATAAAAAGATCTTCGATTATAATTATTGGAATTATTTGGCTGAGTATTAGTATTATGTTGACGAAAATTATTATTATTTTGAATTGAACTATAATCGTTAACATTATGTCTGTTAAAATTGGGAGAAAATTGTCTGTTAGGAGGTGGAGATTGTCTAGAAGTTGACATATTATTTATTCTAGAGGTTGAGGGTGCCATTCTTTGAATTGGTCTAAAATTTTGAGAGTTCAAATAATTAGTTTTACGAGTACTATATAGAAAATTTTCTTCTTCTATTACCAAAGACATTGCTTTTTCTAAACTGTCTGGATTTCTTAAGCGAATATTATTTTGTAATTGGCCACTTAGCCCACTAATAAATGTTTTTAAAGATAATTCATCATAACTTTCTAATCTAATACATTTTTCTTGAGCAGGAAGATGAGATGCATTTATTTTTGATGCAATCAAACTCCTACAATCTTGACATCGCATGCCAAAATTATATGGGGTTTCATTTTTATAGGGATGTAAAGCAATCAAGTCTTGAACGAGACAATCAAGATTTCTTTGATCTCCAAAAGTTAAATTTAATAATTTTTTAATATCGTCCCATCTAGTTAATTCGGTACGAGAACCTATTAAGCTTAAGGCCCTACCTGTTAATTTACCGATTATTGCACGTAAAATATAAGAATTAATTTGAGCATTTATATTTGTGGTATCTGCAAATTGAGCTATCAAACTTTCACATGCATCTAAAAATACTCCTAATGTGTGAGTATTGCCATCAAATTGTGGTATAGTATCCACGTATAGTTTCAAAAGTGAATAATTAACATTTGCTACAGCCATCTCTATATTTGAATTTTCAAAGTCTAATTGGTCTTCTACTGAGGATAAATTTTCAAAATTGATCGGATTTAAATTAGAATTATTCAAATCCAATGATCGATACAAATCACTTATTTCTTCGATATCTGACATCAATTAATTACACATATATAAAAATGTAAAAATCAAAAATCACTCAAAAATCAACAGAAAAATATAAAAGGAATATAATATGGAAGAACAAAAATTTCTTACCAAAGTAAATTGATTAGCTTCATTTATCTACTTAGTGCCAAAGGGGTTGAACGATGCGGTTTCTTCCTCTTAAGTTGGCTTATCTTAAATCTAACCGGATTCTGCGATGTTGGCTTCTTCCGGGGTTTCCAAACTTTGGCGATGTGGATCCTTCGTCTGGACAAACACTTTCCAATCACTGAACTTTTCGCGACCGATAATTATTGCCAATGAACTATTAATATAGACCGGTTCGACACGATTTTTGTTGTCACTCCGTTTGGCAATCCTACTGACTGCGCCAATTTTATGTTCACTCGTGAAAAGTTCGTTTTTAAAAAAAATTCAAATGATTAGAACAGCGGAACTTTATTAACATTAAAAACAATAGATGTTATCATTTATAAATTATAAGTTAAAAAGCTGAAAATGCCGGCTTGCGCCTGGTTTTGTCTAACGTTATCTTGAAGTGGGGGAACGCTCCCGATTCAGCAACGTCAGCTATTCTGTGGGAACTCCAGGTTCATAACTACAGTTTATCGTAAAAGTGAGGTTATCTAACCACACACACACATTATCGTAATAATTGTGAAAAATAACACCTATATATTTATAAAGGATTCACAACAGTAATTCCATGACAAAATATTTTTTAAAACATATGTTACTTTGAATAAACTCGAACTAATTACCTTAAAAGAATGTTTTCTCCTGAGAATATCAATAAGCCACGCCCCCTTTTCGACCCTATTTAAAGAGCTTCTCGGAGCGGCAGAATCATAGTCTTTCCAGCTCTCGTTATCTACGGACGTTATCAGTTGTGGTAAGTCTAGAAACAATTTTTTTGATTTACGAGTAATCTCTCCAGCTCTCGTTCAGTCGTTATCAGTTGTACATCTACATACTTTTATTTCAAAAATTTTGGAAATTTTTCAACACAAGATGGAAAAGTTTTTGATAACTAAAGTTGTTATTAAAAAAGTTAAAAAATTCAACCTAACTGGTAGAACGGTGGAATTTAAAATCCGCCCAATTCCCGAAGGGGCAGATCCACTAAAATGGGTACGCTCCGGCATGGAGGATGTTATCAATAAGGTGACCGAGGGAACAGAGTCGAGTGATCAAATTGGTTTTACTTTTTGCTCGAAAGAGTTTAGTCGTGGTGATGGTTGGTTGCGGTTTAATCCTGCATCCCAGGTGAAATTTGAAGACATATGGTCGATGATATGTGCTGTCTACCAATCTAATTCGGCAGGTTTTGACACTGAGACGTTTTGTCTAGCAGCCACAACCGTAAAAATACCTAAAGGTAAAGGGCGAGGTCGTAAGTACAACAACTTTGACGAAGAGTGTGCTAAACGTGGTGGTATTATAGTAATAAATAATACAGACCATTTATGCCTGGCTAGAGCAGTGGTTGTAGCTAAATCGTACGCCGACAATGCCCCTGACAAAAACAAGATAAGAGTAACGAAGGGTCTCCAGACCAAGAAAACTTTGGAATTATTAACAGACAGTGGTGTCGAACTACCCAAAGAGGGTGGTGGTCTGGAGGAGTTGAAAAAAATCCAAGAATATTTGACCGACTATACAATAACGGTATACAACTACGGTACAAAGGATGTCTTGTATGAAGGAGTAGGGGGAAGCAAGAAAATCAATCTTCTTTATCACGAAAATCATTATAACGTGATTATATCGTTGACGTCTGCTTTTTGCTGTGTATATTTCTGCGAACATTGCCACACACCCCACGAACATTTGCACCGCTGTGAAAAAACATGTCCAGCATGTGAACAATCACCCCTATGTAAATCAAGTGTGAAAATCGTATGTGATGGGTGTAATCGGTATTTCAGAGGACAGATCTGCTACGATTACCATAAACAAAGTAAACTATGTGAACGGTTAATCTCTTGCAAAATATGCCTTAAAACGATTCCCAGAAAGCGGGAACACATATGTGGCGAAGTTTTCTGTAAAATATGTAACGGATTCAAAGCTTCTCCACACAATTGTTTCATGCCCGTCGACACACGTAAGCCTTCAATGCACGGGGTACTATTTATATTTTATGACCTTGAGTGTACTCAAGAAGAAGTTATGTCTGACAGCTCTTTACTACACAAAGCCAACTTATGTGTGTTTGAGCAACACTGTGCACTATGTATAGGTACAGACAAAAGATGGTGCGATTGTGGTGTTAGATATCAAGTTTTAACAATTGACCCTGTAGCTCGTTTTATGGAGTATGTAATGAACCAAAGGGCTCTGTTTAAGAAAATAATTGTAGTCGGACATGCAGGAGGTCTATATGATAACCAGTTTATGTTAAACCACCTTATAACAAAGACAGGTCTAACACCCGAACTAATTACTAGAGGCACGAAGCTAATACAAATGAAAGTGGGGAATGTGAGTTTTATCGACTCTTTAAACTACTTCCCAATGCCTCTGGCAAAATTGCCTAAAGTATTCGGACTAAAAGATATAAAAAAAGGTTACTTCCCCCACTTGTTCAACAAAGTCGGAAACTGGGATTACATCGGACAACTACCAGCCCTCGAATATTACGATCCTGAAAATCTGAAATACTCCCATTCACTCGACGAAAAGAACGACGCCAGAAATCAGCTAATCGTTTGGCATAAAAAACTATCTGATCAAGGGTATGTCTTCAACTTTAAATCAGAACTTATTTCCTACTATATAAGTGACGTGTCCATACTTGCTCAGTCTTGCTTAAGGTTCAGAGAGTTGCTTTTAAAAGAAGGAGGGGTCGACCCGTTCACAAAAGCCATCACGCTACCTGGTGCATGTAATAAAATATTTAGAAGAAACTTTTTACAACCGAATACCATCGGGTTAATTCCCAAGAACGGATATAGATGTCGCGATAAACAATCTAAGATTGCTACTCAATGGTTAATATATGAAGAACACCAAAGAGGTATCAGAATAGAACATGCAGCCAGGGGGCGAGAAGTTGTATTGAATGGTCTTAAGGTCGATGGATATTGCAAAAGCACAAGACAGGTCTTTGAATTTGAGGGCTGTTACTTCCACAGTTGTCCAAAATGTATGAAATATAGACGTAACGAACTGACACATGACAACCCATCACTTACATACGAGCAACGGTACGAGGCAACGTTGGCGAAGAATGAAAAGTTAAGATCTCTCGGGTACGAAGTGATTGTAAAATGGGAGTGTGATTTTCGTCGTGAAATAAACCCCGAAATTGTAGCTATTACCGAAAAACATCCTCTCCTCGAACAGCTACCATTGGAGCCTCGTGACGCCTTTTACGGGGGCCGAACAGATGCCACAAAGCTCTATTATTCTTGTAAAAATGGAGAGAAAATAAAATATGCTGACATCTGCTCCCTATATCCGTGGGTCAATAAATATGGAAAATATCCAATTGGTCACCCGGAAGTTTTTGTGGGAGAAGAATGCTACGCTCTTGATTTAAAACAAACCGAAGGACTAATAAAGTGTCGAGTGTTACCGCCAACAAATCTCTACCACCCCGTACTACCTTATAAATGTAATAGTAAACTAATGTTTTCACTTTGTCGTACATGTTGTGAATCTAACATGTCTGAATGTTTACATAACGATGAAGAAAGAAGCTTTACCGGTACATGGGTAATGGACGAGGTTCTAAAAGCCCAAGAAAAAGGATACAAAATTTTAAATATTTACGAAATTTGGAAATATCAAGTGGTACAATACGATAAAACTACAAAATCTGGTGGCCTATTTGCCGAATATATTTCAAAATTTTTAAAAATAAAACAACAGGCAAGCGGTTGGCCCGCCGAATGTAAAACCCCAAAAGAAAAAGATCTCTATATAAAGGAATATTTTGATCGTGAGGGTGTAGAATTGTCCTGTGATGAAATTGAATTCAATCCAGGTCGAAGACAGGTTGGTAAGTCCATGATAACAAGTTTTTGGGGCAAGCTTGGACAATGTGAAAACCAGTCTAAGACGTCTATAGTCAACACACCTGCAGAACTATTTGACATTTTATCGCAACCATGCAAAGAAGTAAACAATATTTTTCCGGTTAACGAAAACACCCTCATTGTTAACTGGTCCTTTAAAGAAGAGGCATATGCCACACTTCCAACTGTGAATGTCGTACTAGCGGCCTACACCACTGCACAAGCTAGACTAAAACTATACACGTATTTAGAAAAACTCGACGATAGAGTAATATATCATGACACAGACTCTGTCATTTACGTCTCTCGACCTTGCACCTACGAAGTACCTTTAGGTAGTTTTCTCGGCGATATGACAGACGAACTATGTGAATATGGGGAGGGAAGCTACATAACAGATTTTGTAGCCGGTGGTCCAAAAATATATGCCTACAGGGTTTATTCAACTGATAAAAATAAAACACTCGATATTATCAAAGCGAAAGGTATAACCTTGAACTATAATACGAGCCAGAAAGTAAATTTCGACACCCTAAGAGACATGGTCCTGAATGAAGCCCCCGACGAATTCATAACTACTCGTAACATATTAAGGAACTCCGATCATTCAGTAATCACAAAAAACGTGACTAAAGTCTTCCGAACCAGCTTCACTAAAAGAAAACGAATAGAAAACTTTGACTCTGTTCCCTACGGCTACAAACGCCAATGCTACTAGAAATCAGCCGTTTTCACGGCTACTTCCCTTCCCTCCAACCCCATCCCCAATATTCGCGAAAATTTTACAAGCAATAGGAACATTTTTCTTCTTGAATGTTTGTGTAAAGGTAAGAAGGGCACCTCCTAATTAACTTTGGGAATCTGTGTGCCCCCTCCTTGTGGGTAAGAAGGGCACCTCCTAATTAACTTTGGGAATCTGTGTGCCCCCTCCTTGTGGGTAAGAAGGGCACCACCTAATTAACTTTGGGAATCTGTGTGTCCCCTCCTTGCGGGTAAGAAGGGCACCTCCTAATTAACTTTGGGAATCTGTGTGCCCCCTCCTGTGTAAAGAAGGGTACCTCCTGGTGTGTGCCTCCTCCTTAAAATGTCTCCCAATTTGTTGTATGGTAGGACACCTCTTTGGTATATCCCCAATTTTTCGCGAATATTCCTTTTTTTCCTGAGGGAGAAGTAGTCATTATATGACGAAAGTGCCTACCTCCTCGCTTGGTCTCCCTTGGACAGCGTTTTTGCTGACAAACAGGCACATTTCCTAGTCATGAAACCAACCTTTCAAAAACCCGCTAAAGATTTTTATCTAACAACTGAAAGACAAATGGTAATAAAAAATAACTTACCTTTATAAACACTCACAATTTATTGTTACTTTTGCTAGTTCTTCGACCACAGCACACCGTCACTGCTTAACCTAAAATGTCTTTTTACCGTTATCGGTTTTCCACAGATACCCTTCGTGGGACTCTGGATTCTATATGTTAATATGCTAAAGCTGTACAGGGTCCATGTAATTTTTCTACCAAACCTCTGCTACTGGGTGTACTTGGTGAAGTTTTTAAAAAATGATTTTCGATACACTACTGGTGATACACTGTGTTCAGCGTGTTGTCTCGACATCTCGGACACGTGTTTGAAACATTTTACCAGAATGTGGTTAGATAACCTCACAGCGGTGATAAGTGCTGTTAATGATTCCTTTAATATTGTTGTGGGGTTTTGCTAAAATTATTGATTGTTCTGAAAATCTTTTTTTTTAAACAATTTATAATTTTCATTAGCGTAGATAAGAAATTGTGATAATTTTACGGTTCAGTCCACGAGCCAGGTCGGTGGCATAGAACTATGAAACGTGCCGTAATAGATAAGAAAAAAGTTATTTGTAAAGATGCTTTCGTAATGTTGGGGTTGCGTCATGAGGTCTAAATCTTAATAAAAATTATATACATAGGGTAGAGAAATTTTCACGATATCACCAGCCAGGTGATGTTGGTAATTATCGCATCATAGGAAAGCACCGGATAAGAAAAAGTTATTCGTAATTGTTTATTGTGCTGTAATGTTGTGGTTGATCAAAATAATGCAAATCAGAAAAATATTTATTTACATAAGTTAGCATAAGTACAATTAGCTTTTTACTGAAGTAATTTTTAAAAGTTTCCGTGCCCCGTTGAGTTGGACTGGTATATCATTTCCCAGACGTTGTCAATAGTAACATCTTTGGTTTTCTTGAAATCCAGCCCTCTGGAGAAATCTTTGTAGCAGAAAGTGAACCCTACATAGTTTTCAAGTCTTCAGTTGTGTACAATTTGGGAGATGGCATCTTTCATCTATACTACCGGATCGACATCTTTGATTCCAAACTCCAAAGCTCTAGCCGGTCAAAACGTCTGCGTGATTCATCTTAAAATAAATCATGATGAGCACGTCTGCACACTATACAAGTAATAATGGACTAGATGTTCTTATTTCTCTTGAGCCAACAATCTTTACACCAAGCTGTGAACTTGTAGTATTCAATTCCTTTCCGGTCACAGTTGTACTCTTCTGCCAGCTCGTAGACTTCTTCTTTGCAGCAAAAAGAACAAAAACTTGGTTTGCAGTCGCTGCACGCTCTTCCCCAAGTACAATTAGGCATCTTTACTCTAGTTGGTCATCAAATGATTTTACAACCTGTTGTTAACCTCTTTTATTCAATTATGTTAGCCCTTCTTAATTCTTCGATTATTTCGTTAAACTCAATATCTTCAGGCTCTAATTGATTTAAACGATCAACAAGTACATTTGGGTCGGTCCAATCACGAAGAACTTTTCTAGTTTCATCAACGTACAGTTGAGTTACGGGTGGGGACTTTCTGGGCAGCCGTTTTTTACATTTAAACAGAGGTTTTATTATATTTCTGAATTTTACAGGACAGGCTTGATGTCTCCAAATGTCCTCGGTTATCACGATGCACACCAGATATATCTAATATTTGTCTGTAAGATTGTAAATCAGCGGGTGTAAATTCCCGGGGATTCTTGTAAAATATTAACTGCTGTAATCCAGGTGTATTGTGAAAATTTTTATTGCCTACCAACATATTTTCATCGTCATAGTCTATGTATACATTTCCAAGCACCCAGCGACCACCGGATAGCTGTGGGCCGAAAGCATGATCAAACGTGACTTCTGTTGTAGGCATTGTCACTGCACTTGCTATTTGTGGTTCTGTTTCTTGTTTAAAGAGATGTTCTTCTCGATCGGTTCGCGAATTGTCACGAACAGCTCTTGCTGTGTTGTTCGTGTGACGTCATGATATTAAATGGAAAATACTAGTATAACCTACTTATATCCTCAGAGGAGGTATCAGAGCCGAGTCTGAGTAGTACCTGTTGTGTAGTTGTACGTGATCAGAGGGGTGCCAGAGACGTAACAGAGACGTACCAGACGTGTGAGATACCTATGTGTCATAGCTGACGTCTGTCTCTGAGAATGTCCGCTTTTCTCAACAATCGTTCGTCAATTGAGACGCACAAGGCAAAATTCAGTGATTTATGATGAGTATGCTGAGTAGTACCTGATGTGTAGTTGTACGTGATCAGAGGGGTGCCAGAGACGTACCAGATGTGTGAGATACCTATGTGTCACAGCTGACGTCTGTCTCTGAGAATGTCCGCTTTTCTCAACAATCGTTCGTCAATTGAGACGCCCAAGGCAAAATTCAGTGATTTATGATAAGTATGCTGAGTAGTACCTGATGTGTAGTTGTATGTGATCAGAGGGGTGCCAGAGACGTACCAGAGACGTAACAGAGACGTACCAGACGTGTGAGATACCTATGTGTCATAGCTGACGTCTGTCTCTGAGAATGTCCGCTTTTCTCAACAATCGTTCGTCAATTGAGACGCCCAAGGCAAAATTCAGTGATTTATGATAAGTATGCTGAGTAGTACCTGATGTGTAGTTGTATGTGATCAGAGGGGTGCCAGAGACGTACCAGAGACGTAACAGAGACGTACCAGACGTGTGAGATACCTATGTGTCATAGCTGACGTCTGTCTCTGAGAATGTCCGCTTTTCTCAACAATCGTTCGTCAATTGAGACGCCCAAGGCAAAATTCAATTCAGTGATTTATGATAAGTATGGAAACGTCGCTAAAAAACAACCACAGTGTCTTTTTTACAATGCAGTGAATATATCTACTTTCGCCATCGCCATCGATTGGCAAACGTGGTAAATTGTTACCAAATTCTTTCCGTGCCATTATATGCGGTCCCAGCGGGTGTGGAAAGACGAACGTCGTGCTGGCGCTCCTATTTAATCCGAATGGCGCGAAATTCAAAAACGTTTATGTTTATTCAAAATCGTTATTCCAACCAAAGTACCAATTGCTGCAAGAAGTTATAGTACAAGTCAAAGGCGTTGGCTATTTTCCATTTAAAGACAACGAGGAAATAATAAGTCCAGATAAAGCTCGGCCTAATTCTGTCTTTTTATTCGATGACGTTGCATGTGATGGTCAACAGAAAATTCGTGAATACTACTCCATGTGCAGACATAAAGATATCGATGCTGCATATCTTTGTCAAACATACTCAAAAATACCGAAACAGCTTATACGCGATATTTGTAATGTAATTGTGTTATTCAAGCAAGATGAGGTGAACTTGAAACATATATTCGACGAACACGTATCTTCAGGCATGACATTCGACACATTTGAAAAGGTGTGTTCAACGTGCTGGTGTGACCGTTATGGCACTTTGGTAATTGCGAAGGATTTCCCCTTCAATGATGGTAGGTATCGCAAAGGATTCGATAAATATATAAAATTGTAAGATGCGCCTTTAGTCTGCACCAATATGTCTGATGATAAGGTTGCTACTGCATTGCACAAGAAAAAAGTGTCTGAACTTGCCAGATCGATTCGCAAAAAATACTTGGCGTTGAAATTGGGTAAATCAGAGCAAGATGAGTATATCAATAAACTATTCAAGCCGATATCCAAACCACTTGAAGAAATTGTGCAATCCTCAAAGACATTACAAAAAACGATTACAAATTTAAATCCAAAAGAGGAAATAAAGAAGGAAGAAGAAGAACCTGATGATGTGTTTACACCTTTTCTCG
Organism: Lochmaea capreae; assembly: GCA_949126875.1. Classification (NCBI taxonomy): domain Eukaryota; kingdom Metazoa; phylum Arthropoda; class Insecta; order Coleoptera; family Chrysomelidae; genus Lochmaea; species Lochmaea capreae. The sequence continues at coordinate 28,252,037 of OX421408.1, forward strand.
AAACGGAACCGGTGGCCGAAACCGATGAATCCGGCAGTATTACACGTTCTCCAGAACAGATGCGCCCCGAAATTTCTCAGGAAGCTTTAGTAGGCATAGCTGCACTTCAGGCAGACAGCCCGCCGGCTCTTATCAGCTCGGGCTTATCACTTCGGCGACGGCAGCCGCTTATCAGTTCCAGCTCGGTGTCGAAGTCTCGCCAGTGCCGTACCGGATGTAATTACAGAATTGGAAAACGGCGACACGGTCATGGCCGTTAATCAGTTCTTATCAGCTCGGTGTGGTGTAAAATCGAAGTCTCGTCAGTGCCGTACCGGATGTAATTACGGAATTGGAAGAAATAACGGCGGCACGGTCATGGCCATATTTATACAACAAAGTGATTCCAGCGGTCAGTGGATAATCGAAGTCTTGCCCATACCGGATGTAATTACAGAGGCGGCGGCATACTGAACAAGGTGATCTGACAGTGTGAACGATATTAATAAGGATATTTTGTAAGCGATAAAAAAAACACAGGTTTTAAGATATTATATTACGTAAATATTTTAGCTACAGTTTCATGAATATTTTCACGCACTTTCGATAGATGTTTCGGAGCGAAGTATTCAATCGTAGACTCGTTCACCATAAATTTTTCAAAAATACCAACCATGATCTTCGAGAGTTTTGCGCCCATCTTTTCTATGAGTAACTTCTAGATTATGGGGTATGTGGTGTTGCGTAACTGCTAGGGTGGGGTCATAGATTATATCATTCTATCCAGAAATGTGGTGTAATTTTCACACCATTCGAATAGACCTTTGTACCCAGACATAACTTGGTTGCTATGCCATTGCGGCCACTTCGTGGAAAATTAAACTTCCCGCCAAACACACACCGCCTGCTCGATACAACATTTAATGAGTTTGAGTTTGACGTACTCACGGGATCCATGTCTGCTCACGTCAATGATGAACTGTCCAGACATGTTAACGCTTTTAAGCCAAACGATTTTGGGGCGTTCAAGACTACACGCAAGCCTGCCAAGAGCAGAAGGACCTCATCAAGGGTCAAACCGCGAGGTTAGATAAATTGATTGCAAAAACAGAAGAGATTGTAGATAGGGTGGATGCTCTTGTCAAGAACTTAGAGGATTTCAATGTAAGAACAATCCCAACCCCAGTGATCAATGTATCCAAGCCGCCCAGCGTTTCCTGTAAGGATTCGGAGATAGATGAAGAATCAAACGACGAGGGGGAAACAGCTGATGATATTCAAGCCAAAGGTCTAAAGATGTACCAAGATCTTATTGCCCGCTTTAAAGTTAGCGAGGAAGTAGACAAAATACTAAAGTACATTTTGACCACACATGATTCCACCTCCTCTATGCTAGAGAATGTTAAAAGAATCCCCATGGCTGACAATTGCAATTTGAAGGCCGCGATTTCAAGGATAGGAGATAATAAGCACGAAAAGGCAGAGATGTACTTAGTCTCTTGGATCAGATTGGTTGAGAAATCCAGTTCTCGATCAAAACCGAGAAAGAAGGATCCATCTCCGTACGATTCTGATAGCGAAAGCTATCAAAAATCTTCTACATCCAAACAAATAACAAAGAAGATTGGGAAACCTTTATAAACGAGTTTAGATATCCCAACTTAGAGAGTACCTGTGCCTTATTTTGACATTGTCCTCTCATCTTCTATTTTAACGTGTAGTGAGTCTCTTTTAATTGTTAAGTTCGTCTTCTTAATTCCGTTTGTATATCAGTTGTTTTATCATAATATCAGTTCATAGTTACCAAATTGTGCCATCTAGACACATCTAATATTGATAATATTATCACCTTTCCTAATTAAGAAAAAAAAAAAAAAAAAAAAAAACACTTTTAATGTTACAGTCACTCTTTGACTCCAACACTAAAGCAGGGTCGACCTTTTAATTGTCGAAAAAATAGACCATAAAATCATGGGTGCTGGTTAAAATTTGGATTGTTTTTAACCTTTTGTAAACAAAAAAACCTAAATGATATTAATGAAACACATAAACTTATTTTAATATAGTCAATAACAAAATCTTTTTATATTATGAATTCCAAAACAAAACAGCTGTGACTTAACTCCTATAGCCTAAAACACACATGCCTGTCATTCACCCTTAACCCTCCAGTGGTGACGTACGGTCTGTATGACCGACGACAACTAGAAACATGCGTTATTGCGCCGACTCAGAGCGGGCCGCTCTGTGCTCTAAGTTACATGCATCATTTTAAGCCAGTTGTCGCCTGACCACGGCTTAGTGTTGTACGAAAGCGCCAAGTAGTAGTGCACGAGTTTCGGACTATCAGACCGTACATCACCTGAGTTATAGTGTTTTTACCTAAGGTAAGATAAATCTTTAAAATTGTTTTTAATTACTTTTAAACTTAATTTTATCCATAATGACCCTAAAATAAATCAAAAATGTTATTTTACAAACTATTTAACATTTTTTAAGATATTGCAAAACAAGTATTTCGTTTATGTTGTCAGTAATTCATTGTAAAGGGTTCTTTTTGTTTATTTACAGAAAAATGAGCTACGAGAAAAATCAAGCATGGTTGCAGCAATTAATGGACGAAGCTTTATCAAATACTGAAGAAATTGCCACTCAGTATGATGACAACAGCGATGATAATGAAGAAGATTGTGTTGAGCAAAGAGATGGAGATTCTGAAAGCGAGCAAGAACTTGACAGTGGAGAAACAACTCAAAAAAATAAAAAGGAAGTCACTGAAAGAAAACAGAATAAAGAAAAAGACGACTCGGATGAACAGTTCATGTTGAGCTGCGTGTCTACACTGAAGCTGTTGAGCCCGAGAGATAATTGTTTCGCTCGGATTCAAATACAAAATTTACTTTTTAATTTAGCTTTCGGAGAAAGCAGACCATCGACGAGTGGCTCCAATTTTAGTCGGCCATCATCTAATTTAACCTATACGCCAATGAATGAAGACTCCACTTCAACACAATTTGATAACAACAGTTTTATGGAAGATACCGCGAATAATTTTTATAATTTGTAAAACCGATTTAAAATCTTAAAATGAAATTAATTTAAATTTTAAGTGTTATTTACCTTAATGTAACAGCCAATCTTTCTCTTGATGAAATAGCATCTCTAAAATTAGTATTTTCTTTGCTAATTGCATTTTCCAACAATCTATGCAAATTGTTGAACTGATCGAAATTCATTCTGAAGTATTGAAAATATCTTTGCGGATATTCTTCTAGTTCTTGGCAAAGCCGGTGATATTCACCACATTCCAACCTGCTTGTATTCAGGGGATGGACCCAATAGCTAGCTCGTCGTCTTCTTCTTTTTGTTCAATACCATGTTAATTCGAAAGAGACCGAAAGAATACTGCACATTGCTGCACTAGGTGGAATGATATTCAACAAGACTCTACTGCTGCAGCAAGTGACGCTGTGATGATACGCCAATGCAGCGTGCCGTGCCGTACCCGGTGGAATGTTCGCTTTAGGACATGTGAGGGATGCACCAAAGCCCGGTAGAACAAAAATTAATGAAAATATTCAAGAAGGCATAATTTTGTCGGCAATAGAAAATCCACACTGCACAGTGCGAGGATTATCTAGGGATTTAGGTATTGGAAAGTCTTCAGTAGCAAACATTTTTAAAAAGGTAAAATACCATCCTTATAAAGTACGACTTATCCATGAATTGTCTGAAGACGATTTTGACCGAAGAACTGAATTCTGCGAGTATATGATGAGCCAAAATAATTTCACTGACAACGTTTTATTTTCGGACGAGGCAACGTTTTATTTGAACGGGCATGTTAATAGGCAAAACACCCGTTATTGGTCTGATGAAAATCCACACTGGATACAAGAATGCCATACGCAAAGACCACAAAAAATCAACGTATGGGCTGGTATTGTGAGATATTTTTTTGACGAAAATTTAACAGGAGCATTGTATCTGGATTTCCTACAAAATACAATGATTCCTGATCTGATCCAGCTTTTTCCTGATATTCAAATACCCAACAATCTAGACCGTGGAATCTGGTTTCAACAGGATGGTGCACCGCCACATTTCGCTGTAACTTTCCACAACGGTGGATAGGAAGAAGGGGAACAGTGGAATGGCCCGCTAGATCCCCTGATCTTACCCCATTAGACTTCTTTTTATGGGGTTATTTAAAATCTAAAGTTTATACTAACAGACCTGACAATATCCGTGATCTAAAAGACCGAATCAGGCAAGAAATGCAGAACATAACACTTGCTATGCTACAAAATGTTAAAGAAGAATGTAATGTCCGTTTCTGTCATTGTCTAGCAGTCAATGGAGAACAATTTCAACATTTATTGTAAATTTTCTTTTGTTTCTTTTTGGTAGTAAATCACAGTAATTTCATAATTATGTAATTACAATTTTTGTATTTTTTTCCACCCTGTACCAATTTGAAACAAAGTGTTATACATTTTTGGAATCAGCTCATCAAGGGAAATCTGGAAATCGAAAAAAAATTGGGGTGTTCCACTTAAAAAAAAATGGCGATGACGTCATCACACGAAGATGGTTCACCCTGTAAATAACATTATAATTTGAAAAAACAGTAAATTAAAATCAAAAATTGACCTGTTTCGGGAATTTTTAATATTATTGTTTATTTAGCTAATAATGAATTTATGCGTTACTTTATGGACGCACTGTATTATTAGCAAAGTACATTTTAGAAGAATTAAAATTTGACTTCTTAATGTACGGAAAATTTCAGACTGATGGCCTCGAGGCTCGGTTTGGGCAATATAAGTCATATTTTAGAATCCGAGAGAAAGTTGAAGCTTTTATCTTTAATACAGCTGAAAACTACATCTTGTGGACCATTTGTTTCAAGAGATTTTTTAAATACAGCGGAAGTAGTATCTATAAGTTCACAGGACAATATTGCAAATGTAATTGATTAATTTGGAAACGAAATTTACACTCATAACAGTTCAATTATCTAAGAAAACGATCTTAAAATTTTAGTTTATATTGCCGGGTACATTACATATAAAGTAAAACAAAAGTGTAAAAATTGTTATGGTATAATATCTAGGTACAAAAACATCCAGGTTGAAAGTTCATCTGTTACTATAACTGACTATATACAATTTATAGATAGAGGTGGTCTTCAGTACGCAAAATAAGATTTTAATAAAATAATTATTTTTACGTTCACACTTTTTAAAAGTATACAGTAGAAACGGTGAAGCTTTTTCATCACGTGACCCAATCTACGATTCATACAACACCTATTTTCTACATACTGTCTCTTTCTGTCAATATAAATCAAACATAACATCATAGGATCGATTGTCTTCTTCACAAGACCAACAACAAGACATACGTTATAGTTTCTATAAATTTGCCGTAATAATCGTGAAAAGAGACAACGATATAATCGACGTAACGTGTATAACTGATCGTACTAAAAGTTGAGTTTGACATTACCGCATTTGAGGTTAGGCGAGATTAGTTTACTGTCTTATTTTTAGCGAGTTTTTGGATTGAAAGAGTATTTATCGTTAAAATCAGTTCTTGTGAGGACTAATTTAATTATTTATTCCACTTGACATTGGTAAGTACGAATATAATTCATTATCAACTTGTAAATTTTTGACGTTTTATAATACCTAAATTACCGTGGGACGGGTATATTACATTGCTTATTTTACTACTTATTGATGGTAAATAGTATTTATAATACTCCACAATTTGTAAATCTCTGTAGAATTGTCAAAGTTGAATGAATCAATTGTCTGATTGTTCTTGTAACAGTATATTAACCAACAGTTATTTTCAGAAAATGCCTCGAAAACGGCTCAATTCACGACCACAGGAGTTTGTTATAAACTTGCTTGAATATTTTGAGATGGAAAAAAACAACGGCGGACCTTTTCAACCTATTTCATCTGTTCAAGAGGTATTATACTTTAACATCTAGTTAAGGATATTTTTATTTAATATTATATTTTAGAGAGTGGCAATCTTCCGACATTTTGGTGTGGATTGCACTATGGCAGAAGCTCCCAACCCGTTTCGAGACCCATTGAGGTTCGAACAGCTAAACAACACTACTGCAAACTGTTGAAAACGTTGCGAGGTATGTGCAAACAACCCGCTCTAAAAGCGCTTTTCGACGCAGGATACAAGGAGGCACTGGCGACCATCGATATGGATGATTTTATCCAGTCAGGATGCCAAATGACTAGTGCAGATTTAGTTCGCGCTATTCACGGCGGATGCACAAAAGTAACGGAATACATCAATTCCTTACCCGCAGACGAGGTCACAGCTGAGATGACAACTATTAGAATACAATACTCCAGCGAGTTGATACCAGTCGCGCTTGACGGTCTATCCATCAGTGGACCAGTCACGGTACTCAGAGGAAACTCGAGAACCAGCACCGCCTCATCTAGTCCTCATCGTCCACCAGAAACGCCCCCCTCGAATCCCAACTGAAGAACCACCCCTCGCCCAACTCGAGGAAATTCTCCAGGCTGTAGATGTTGATAGAGTGCATTACAGAGAGTGGCAACTGCACTGAAAATATCAGTTAAAACGGTATGTTCCCTTAAAAAAAAAGAATGAGAATATTCCAACTTTCCCAACATCACCTAGTCAGGCACCTCGATTAAAACTAAAAACAGAGGATTTACCTGAGGGAACCAAAATGGCAGTACGGAATACCTTATATAACATGTATGAACAAAGTAAGTAAACAAACATGTGAAACAATAATACATGTTCCCATTCCCATGTTCTTAACCCATAGAATACAATCAGCTGACACTTTAAATAAAAGAGAAGTGAGGTCATAGTACCTAATAATTAAGATTTTGCATGTAGTATTATCTATATAGTGTGATTTTTCACAATCAGCTTTAGTGTGGTATATAAAAATATTACATTTAACGACAAATTACCAAGAACGCGGTTTTCTCAGAATAATCAAGAAGATATATTGTTACCGTGACTACGGGGTATACAATTGTCACCAATATGAGTAAATGTCAGATAAAGTCGATAAATGTCAGATTAATATCAATAAGTAGTTTGTTGTATTTTAGTTCATCGTTGTTTTTTATTGTTTGCCATTAAATAGGTATTATAAAATTTGTAAAAAAATATGTTATTTTTTTAAATATAAAAACTATATATCTAGAATAGATGAAATGAGGGCGGGAAGTAGAGGTGTGTGACACTTCCCAACCTTCAATGACGTTAGTAATGACAGCATTACATATATGGTTGTAAACAAAATATTTTTTCATATAACTGGATTTCGTACATGAATAAAGAGCGCCGCTCAGCCTTGCGGGGGCCCTGTCTACGTAGGTACAAGTATGAGAGGGGTAGACCAGCAAGATTTTCTCTTGAGTATGTACAGATCTTATATTCGATCTAGGAAATGGACAGCGAGGCTAATTACACATGCAGTAGACCTGGCATTAGTGAACTTATGGTTGGAATATAAAAGTCAAGCTGTTCACTTGGGTGTTACGAAACAGAAAGATACTCGATCTTATGGCTTTTCAACAATCTGTAGCTGAGCATTTAATTTGTACCAGCCCACCTGCGAAAAGAGGTAGACCCTCAAAAGATAAACTTGAAGAACCATCCAAACGACAAAAAACGGAATCAAGACCTATAGCAGAATACAGACATGATGGTCATGGTCATGGACACTTTCCAGAATTCGATGAGAACAAAAATAATTCAATGTGCAAACTGGAAGGGTGTAAAGAAAAAAACACACGTATTTTGTACAAAATGCAAAGTACATATGTGCTTTCTATTACGATAAAAAGACGATGATGTCATTTTTAGTTACTTTCCTGCATATCGGAGTAAATATAAATTTACCAGCCGTAAATACAATTTATACTTAATGGCCAGGGCAATTTTCAGCTTACGGGTTGGCAAAACTTCAAGACGTTGTCAAATCAATTGGAAAAATTCAGTAGTTTTGACACAATTGAGGTTAGGTTCAGTATGTCAGTCCTTGTTAAGTGACATCGATCATCATATTTAAAAGTTTTTCTGGTGCTCCTGAATTAATTATTTCTTCAATGTTGGGAAAATAGTTGTTTTCGTTACTAATTAATTAGTCAAATCTGCAGTGTGTGGTTAAACGTATTAAAATGCCCAAGAAATAGAGCAGTAAATGCCGAGAGATGGTTATATCCTTATTTTTGAGGAGAATGCCACAATGGGGCTTGCTTATTGCTGTAAGAGACGTGAGTAATACCATTTAATTTAATTATTATCAATACATATTATAGATTATATTTAAATTTATTCAGTTGGGTGTTTTTAATGATAGGTTAGATTATCAAAACTTGTGATATTATTTTAAAAATTGAATTATGTTTCAATTTCCTCAAGATGATTTATTTCTTCCAGTGTTCTTGAAGGTGGTTCTAGAGTTTGTCGTTCATTATAAGTAATCAAATGTTAATTCAAGGCCAATCCCAATGGTACCGCCCTACTCAAAATTTCTCTCCCTCGAAAGAAAAATATAAATATAGTCGAATTTTAATCTCAGTACAGTGGCAAATCTTCCGACGCAAACTCCACGTCGCTTGTATACGGTCCCTGGTACACACCGTGTCTAAAAGCGCTCGTTTACGAGGGTGTTTCGAAAAGTAATTTGCTGAAACCGACGAGACAACGTTTACCTACGATAATATCGACTAGAATAGGTAAGAAAAGCACCCAGTTACTGGCCAAAGCCACCTTAGGCTGTTAACCGGGGAGTGAGGCTGCTCCTCGGCAGTAGCCGGTTACGACAGACAATTTCACATAACGTTTCATCTGTTTTTTTTATCTCAAACACCAATATGCGATCTACCAGATCGCAAACCGCTTCTAAAACCTCAAAGCCTTCCTGCTCCAAAGAGGAGTACCCAGAACTACCAAAAAAAGCCTCCTCTACTTCTAGCTCTCCATCCAGCTCTGTGACCCAAACCACTTCCGGTAACATTCGATCCAAATTCATGCAAAATCTTCTAGAAAATGCCTTATCCGAAAACGACCGACTAAAAGCCCGAATTGAATATCTCGAAAGACTTTTCGAGAGACAGAACCCTCAATCTCCTCTGCCTGATGCCGTTTCCTATGCACAGGCAGCAAAATCTCCACCTACTTCACCCCCAGCGTCAGTCCGAAGGGCTCACGCTACCAAACCAACCCCGAAAAAACCCAGCTCCGCTCACTCAGCGAGCTCCAAATCTTCCACCCGACCTACACCAACACCACAACCTTCTCTCCAAACCCTAAATCTCCGAAATCTACCCCCAAAATACTGCTCCCAGAAGGAGCTCTTCACTCTTCTCAACACAAACGAAATTCTAAGAGGCCAAATCCAATACCTCAAGGCCAATCCCAATGGTACCGCCCTACTCAAAATCTCTAAATCTTTCGAGGTCAAAGCCCTCGAAAGAAAAATTCAAAATGCCATAGGTGACAACCATGTGGTATGCATACCACTCAACCATTCAACAACCGCCAAACCCAACCAGCCCTCCCGACAACACGTCCCCAGCTTCTCCTTTGTCATCCTAAAGGTTGACAAAAAAATATCCGATGAAGAAATGGCTGATATTCTTCAGAATTTCAACTTCAGCTTTAAAAAATGCTGGAGAATAATATCCAAAGCAAAAAATGCTCCCACTGTCCTTATCAGAGTTGTCACCGACTCTGAATCCGCCTACCACTCGGCCCTTTCCAAAGGCATCTCTTTCTATGGCCTCAACCATCGATGCGAGCCATCTAATGCCAATCCCCTCCAACCAGTCCCCAAATACTGTACTCATTGTACAGAAATCGGCCACCTCTCTACCGAATGTAAAGCCAAGCTTTACACTTGCCCCAACTGCGGTGGTCACAGCAACAAAGCAGACAAATGCGACAAGGTTAAAAAACCTTGGTGCAGAAACTGCGGTGGTGACCACGCAACTTACGACCCAAAATGTCCAAAACGACAGACCCAGCCCTCGAAACCCAAGGAAACTGTCCACATCACCCTCCCCAAGCCTTCCATGCCTTTCGACTTCCCTATGGAAGTTCAAAAAATCTTAGAAGTGGTAGCCGTGACTATCATGAACGCCATCATTTCCTCAAGAAAATTGGTGATTGAAACACTCAAACACCTCATCCCATCCCACTACAATCACAATTGCTCTGTCCAAGGACAGGGAAACAAGGCGTACTTCAGCTTCACGCCAATCTAATCCGAAACTTTCACCCTAATAAAGGCTTTTCATGGACTTTGTGATAGGAACGTTAAATTGCCAAGGTCTCTCCAGGAAGAGACACTTGTTGAAGCATCTCCTGAATTCGAATAACATCCAAATTCTTTCCATAACAGACACTGGCAAAAAACCCTCCTCACTTTTCAGGGTACCAAACTTTCCACTATGGCAAAGACCAATACTCTCGTGGTAACGGCTTTCTTGTCAGAAATGGAATTGGTGCCACAATTCACAGTTTTCCTGTACAAATCACCTCTCTGAATTTAGACTGCTTCGCTATTGACGGCAGTCAGGGAATTTTTAAACATTTTGTTCAGAGGAAAATGGATCGGGAGGTTTTCTGAATTTCTTTGGCCGGCGCGATCCCCCGATTTGACCATAATGGACTTTTTCTTTTGGGGATATTTAAAAGAAAAAGTATACAAAAGAAGTCCTTTTCAAAATGTGGATCATTTGGAAGATGTTATAAGGGAAGAGTGTGCAAATATACCTAGGCTGTTCTTACTAAATGCTGTCAGGGAATTTAACCGTCGAACAGAAAAATGTATGGAAACCGAAGGGAGGCACACGGAGATGTAATTTCCTTTAAAGTGTTCTATTTATTGTTTGTAATTTTGAAGTAGTTGTTATGCATTAAGATATTCAGATTATAATTAAAACCATTTTTGTACTATCCAACTAAAGTTTAATAAAGAAAAAGTTGAAAAACAATTTCTGATTTTTTTGAAATTTGGAAAATAATCCAGAGACTACCTCTTTTTTAGTTGAAAATATCAATAATCTTCAAAACCAGCTTACGTACGAATATTATGATCACAATATGCAATGGAATGGTAGCCTTTATACTACATTAAAGAGTTTCAAATGATTTCAAAGTAGCCAGATACGGGGGTGAATAAAAAATACGAAAATATGAAATTTATTGAACATCAAAATTTCTCTCTCAAAATCGGCACATAAGCATAAAATGTGATTAGAATCATAATTTCCAAGTAACATTTTTCGAAATTTTAACAAATTGACCCGTTTTTAGGACATTTTTTCCAAAATTACAAACTTGACAATTGACAGATGTTACCTGTCAACTTTGACTTGGCGCATTTTAAGCTATTTCAGAAGCAGAAGTGATTGCTATCCAAAGTTGTTATTTAAGGGGTAAGGCCACTGTAAATTTTTTGAAAAATCGATTTTTTTTTATTGGCTTAAAAAATAGTTTAAACCCTTTAGAATAAGAAAAAAAAGGTTCCGTGCGAGAACAATTTTTTTCCGTAGGAAATAGAGGTCGCCGCCAAGCGCGTCAAAACTTGCTCCGAAACGACTACCTGCGGCAAACATAACGGTGAAAAGGGACGGCACAATAGGCCCCCCCTATTGCTCCCAACCGCCTGTATTGTTAATCCACGTGTCCTTTCGAGCCTTTTGAGCATTATGAAGAAAAATATCGTTAGTTTAGCTGCAGCAAGCGCACAGTAAAGAGCGATTTATTCTTCGTGAGTGACGATTTTTGCGTGTTTTCCGTGGTTTTTTTTTACGATTTCACTGTAAAATTTACGAACGCGTTAGTTGAAATGGGTGATCGAGTGTATCTTGGAAAAAAAGGTACGAAAACCGCGTATCCAACGCGGCGTCGATCAGGCGGGATGAAACGACGACCCCTGAACCAATATGAATGTGAGAGTGATGAGCAGGGCGTCAGCGCTTCGGCGAAAAAACTGAAGGACTGCAACGAGGAATTCGATGTGAATAGTCAATTCGGCTATAGAATAATCAATTTCTGCGCTGTTTTTTCCGTTATTGCCCAGCACGTGAAGTGCAAAACGTGCGGATCTGACATTGCGTTTCGAGAAAGAAGTCCTCGTGGTTTAGGCTTCAAAATTGTGATCGCTTGCCCAAAATGTCCCGATGTGGATATTCCGAGTTCCAAATTCATTCGCAATGCATATGAAATAAATCGTAGAATCGTGCTTGCAATGCGACTGATTGGAATAGGATTACATGGAATTAAAAAATTTTGCGCGTTCATGGATTTGCCGCAGCCAATTTTTCATTCATTTTATGATAAATTGGTCAACACGATAGCAATCGCAACAAAAGCAGTGAGAGATGCAAGCATGAAGAAAGCAGCGCAAGAAGAGAAGGAGGAAAGCCATAAAATCGGAAAAAATGACGGAATAACGGTTTCCGGCGATGGTTCATGGCGAAAACGCGGATTTTCATCGCTTTTTGGAGTCACGTCATTGATCGGCTGGTTATCTGGAAAAATAATCGACGTCGAAGTGAAATCAAATTATTGCAAATCATGCGAGCACTGGAAGTCCAAAAACGGAACAACGGAATTCGAGGAATGGCAAATAAGTCACGCCGATGAATGCCAAGCCAATCACGAAGGATCATCAGGAAAAATGGAAGTCGATGCTGTCGTCGAAATGTTCCAACGCTCAGAAGATTTATACGGAGTAAAATACTCTAATTACATCGGAGATGGCGACTCTAAAACATTCAAAGGCATCGTGGATTCTAAACCTTACGAAAATTTTGATGTACACAAAAAAGAGTGCATTGATCACGTGCAAAAACGAATGGGCACTCGATTGCGAAACTTGAAGAGAGGAACAAAAGGTCTCGGGGGAAGAGGTAAACTAACTGCCAAATTAATTGACGAACTATCCATTTATTACGGCTTGGCAATCCGTCGAAATCCCGATACCATCGAAAATATGAAAAATGAGATCTGGGCAACCCTTTTTCACAAAATGTCAACGGATGAAAAGCCTCAGCACGAAAAATGTTCAGAGAATTGGTGCAGTTGGAAGAAAGCGAAAGCGGAAAATGCCTTGGATGCGTATCATCACAATCAGCCAATGAGTGAGGAGGTTTATCAAGCCATTAAACCCATCTACGTGGAATTGAGCCGGGACGACTTGCTGGAGCGTTGCTTGGGGGCCTATACTCAAAACAATAACGAAAGCTTCAACGCTACCGTTTGGAGTTTGGCCCCCAAATCATCCTCAAGCGGAAAAACTGTACTGGATATCGCGACGGATATCGCTGTTTGCACATTCAATGGCGGCCTTACCAACGTCTTGCAAATATTCAAGATATTGGAGGTGGAAATTGGTGCCCAATTATATAATTTCTGCATCGAAGCCGACGCCAGACGCATCACGCACGCCGAGGCATCTCTGAGCGACGCGGCAAAAAGTGCGCGCCGCTCCAAAAATCGACCAGGAACGACGAAGAAGACAAAAATTTGGCCATCGAAGGACAAATGTATGGTGCTGGAATTGCAGACTAACGGTACAAATTTTTTTTACCTCCTTTTTTTAATTTTTCCCCATAAAAAACTAGTCGTAAAACTTTAAACGCGTTTTTCTCGAAACACGGTTTTTCAAAATGGCACGCAGCATCACTCGAACAATTTTAATTTTTTTTACTTGAAATTTTTACCAGATGTGAACATTAACATTAGCTTGAGAATGTCGATCGGGATTTTCAATAACTTTATTTATTGTTTTTTTATTAACAAAAAACTAGCATTTATTTCAATTGTCAAAATAAGTAGTTATCAATGATCCATAGAAAATATTTTAAAGTGAAGGACTCATCAGTAGTATGTATAAAACATTTTGATGAAAAGTTTATAATCCGTTCGGATGCTGTTAGACGCGCAGATGGATCTCTTTTAACAGTTCCGAGAGAAATAATAAAATTACTGGATGGTGCATATCCAACAATTTTTGAATTTCAGCCTTCTTACATGAATGCTAAATTACCGTAATTCGATCAGATCCAGAGAAAAGAAAATTAGAATTTCACGCCAGAGACATTAAAAAAAAAAACAAAAAAATCTAGAGGATCTCATAAAAAATGTTGATGAATTTTTAGTGAATTATAAAAAAGGAATAAAAGGTATTGACAATTTTACAGGGAACCGATTATATCTGTTTTACAAACATTATTATTGAAAACCAAGTTCCCGCTATAAATGCATCATTATTTGTTAAGGATAATTTGTGTGTTACTGTTACAAAAAAAAATTGTCAATTGAATGAATGTATAGGTGTTAAAGAACATTTAAAAAATAATGTATGTAATAAGTGGAAATGTTTTAATAATTCAATTTCTTTCTTGGGTACGGATTTTTGTACTGAAAATAACGAATTACAAATAGCGGAAGGTTTAATAAAAAACTCCTGTGAACTTCTAAAAACATCAATGCAAATGGTAGCGAATGTAGACAATGGTGAAAATTTTAAGAGTAAGTTAGTTTTTTTAAAAGATCAATTATCTGTAGTATGTTCTAAGAAAATAACATATTCTGTAGATACGCTGCTATGGGCTTCTTCAATATTTTTTGAATTTCCTGGAGCATACAAAACCATGCGACAAAGTAATAGGTTGACATTGCCTAGCCCTACTTATTTAAATACTTTAAAAATGAAGTTGGGTACCGACAGTACAGGTATTGAAGATTCTCATAAGTTTTACCTTTCACAAAAGCTGAAACATTTACCGGAAAATGATAATTTTGTAAACGTGATGTTGGACGAAATTTATGTTTCACCTTGTGCATCGTATAAAGGTGGAAAACTAACGGGTTTCACTGAAGATAATGAAAATACAAAAAAGACAAACAATCATCTAACACTTGCAACAACTATACAGGGTGTGGCGCGACAAGTTTTGATTAAAAGTAATGGCGGATACAGTTATGTTAAAAATCTGAAATTACGTAGCTGTAGGTTTTGGATGACGCTGAGTTCAAATATAATGTTGTCCTGAATGTGGCACTTCCGGTTATACCGGAAATAGACGTCAACTTTGTTATTTTAAATAGAACCTAATATTTTTTATTTTATTTTCGAATTCTACATGAAATTTTAGATAAAATTTGTGAACAATGTCCTATACCAAAAATGAAGTATTTTCGAGATATTTCGTTTTTTTTCAGAATTTTGAAAAAATCCTAGTCCACATTAAATAACGATATCTCCATTAATATCGAAGCTAGTAACGTGAAATTGTAACCAATAAACAACAAGGGCTTGCCCGTTAACTCCATATGTCCAACTCATTGATATTTCATACAGGATGTTTTAAACTTAGCCGCCAACATGCACAATTTAAATCATTTATAAGTTGCTTACTTTAAATAGAACACCCTGTATTTTATTACATTTGCCGATGTATTTTTTTAAGCCAATTCGTGTGGTATGGGTATTCCCCATACCTAAATCCAACCACTTTTGAGATATTTCATTATTTTAGTTAAGACATAACAACACTTAATGATTTCAACATTAGTAAAGGGTAGGCCATGGCTGTCAAAGATTTGATAGTTAGAAGGTTTTTATTTTGACAGTTCACATTTGTATTTTATAGTAAATAATGGCAAATGTAGGATTTAGTAATGATGATTTTTTAAATCTTATTATTATTTACGGTGAGTGTAATAGAATTGTTGAACGGACTTGCCGTGTTTTTGCAGAAAGATATCCATATCGACCAAATGCAGCTGGTGATATTGTAAGAAGATTGCTTAAAAACTGCCGTCAGTTTGGTCAATTTAAGCCAAAAATTAATAAAAATAAACCACTAGTGGACAATGACATCAACGAAATTAATGTTTTGGGTTATTTTACGGCCTCTCCAAATGCCTCAATTAGAGATTGTGAGAGAGATCTTACTTTGTCGACGAGAACAATTCATCGCATTTTAAAAAAACACAAATGGAAACCATTTTCTTATAATTTGGTGCAACACTTACAATTATGTGATCTTCCTCGAAGGGTAGAATTCTGTGAATGGTTTTTAATGAAGACCCAAGAGGATGAAAACTTCATAAACAAAGTTATATGGTGTGATGAAGCAAAGTTTAGCAAAAATGGATTATTTAATCGACATAACTCCCATTTTTGGTCTAATGAAAATCCACATGTTAGTAGAGAACGTTATTTCCAAGATAGTTGGAGTTTTAATGTTTTTTGTGCAATAAAAGACGATAAAATTTTAGCATTACAATTTTATGATGAAAATTTAAATGGTGAAAGATATTGCCACATTTTAGAAGCAGCTATACGACCGGCGTTACATGCTTTAAGAAATGGAGAGGCGGCTTCAGCTTGGTATCAGCAAGATGGAGCACCTCCTCATAACTTTGGGCCTGTTGCTCAGCATCTTTACGACATGTTTGATGATAGATGGATTGCCAATCGGGGTCCGTTTCGTTGGCCAGCTCGCTCTCCTGACTTGGCTCCTTTAGATTTTGGCATTTGGGGTTACATTAAAAATCAGGTATTTTCCATTCCTGTTACGACAAAGGAAGATATGATGCAGAGAGTCTTACTTGCTTTTAATTCTCTAACACCCGACCATATTTCCAGAATTACAAGACATAACCTAATGAAAAGGATTCATAAATGTTTAGAAGTAGATGGTGCTAATTTTGAACACTTACTATAAAACTTTATTTGTTTAATATTACATTTAGCTATTTTTTTTGTACGTTATCTAATTAAATTAATACAAAATACCTTGTCAACGTTTTTGATGATATCCACAATTAATAATCCTTTCATGCTGTTGGTTACTTTTCAGAAGTAATAATATGAAAAAATAATAAAATATCACCTTAAATCATGGAAATCATGGCCTACCCTTTACTAATGTTGAAATCATTAAGTGTTGTTATGTTTTAACTAAAATAATGAAATATCTCAAAAGTGGTTGGATTTAGGTATAGGGAATACCCATACCACACGAATTGGCTTAAAAAAATACATCGGCAAATGTAATAAAATACAGGGTGTTCTATTTAAAGTAAGCAACTTATAAATGATTTAAATTGTGCATGTTGGCGGCTAAGTTTAAAACATCCTGTATGAAATATCAATGAGTTGGACATATGGAGTTAACGGGCAAGCCCTTGTTGTTTATTGGTTACAATTTCACGTTACTAGCTTCGATATTAATGGAGATATCGTTATTTAATGTGGACTAGGATTTTTTCAAAATTCTGAAAAAAAAACGAAATATCTCGAAAATACTTCATTTTTGGTATAGGACATTGTTCACAAATTTTATCTAAAATTTCATGTAGAATTCGAAAATAAAATAAAAAATATTAGGTTCTATTTAAAATAACAAAGTTGACGTCTATTTCCGGTATAACCGGAAGTGCCACATTCAGGACAACATTATATTTGAACTCAGCGTCATCCAAAACCTACAGCTTCGTAATTTCAGATTTTTAACATAACTGTCTCCGCCATTACTTTTAATCAAAACTTGTCGCGCCACACCCTGTACAAGCATTTATGTTGTCATCAATATTTTCGAAAAATAATGACGTAATTGGTTTATATCCCATACACAATCTCCAAGGAGACCAACTACATAAACTACTTTTGGATGTATTTAAAACTCTCATTGAAGCTGGTTATATTATTGTAGCTGTTATTTCTGACAACAATCGGGTTAACAGGAAAATTTTTCAATTATTGTGTGGTGGACTTTTTATCAAATCTTACATAGTAAATCCATATGATGATCAGTACAAAATATTTTTGCTTTTTGATACTTTCCATTTATAATAAAACCGATAAGAAACAACTGGATCAACCAGAAGGATTCCAATCAAACATTTAAACTGCCTCCATTTTATCCTAGCTCAATTGACATAGTTTTCACCTTTGCTTGCAAAAGTTGGTGACTTGAGAAATCTGTATTATGAGGAAGAAGGAAATGTTATAAAATTGGCTCCAACAGTACTAAATCCTGTTGGCATGGAAACACAGAACGTTAATATTTGCCTTAAACTGTTTAATGAAAAAAATATAGCTGTACTTAAAACCACTAATCGCATTGGTGCTGACGGGACTATAGAATTCCTGGAAATAATTTCCACATGGTGGCAAAGAGTTAACGTTAATTTCCACATGGTGGCAAAGAGTTAACGTTAAATCAAAATTTAAAGGTTGCAGTCTCAGAAATATCTTTCAAGAACCTATATTCGCGTTAGAATCCTCAAACATTAACTATTTAGTTTTTTTAAAATGGTTAGACAATTGGAATAATCAACAGATGGCGAAAGGAATAATTATAAATATTCAACACTCTATGAATTTTTTGAAAAATAATATTTTTCAAAAACAGTGGCCGTTCAACTAAGGAGCAACAACTACTTCCCGTGCAATATGCACCGCCGGATATTGAATTACACCCCAAAAGTCAAACGGGGTTGGTATATCTACAAGATATTTTAAAACCAACCTTTTTGGTTTGCAATTAGAAGGGACAACACAACTTGTAGACCGGTTTCGGCGTATTTGCGCCTCATCAGTACAAGGTATGTGGTGTCCGTCCGAGAATCTCTAATCCCGGACTGAAGAGTACACTTCAATCACAATCAATACATGTCTTCCAGTAACGGAAATGTAAAGATTGTGACGGCATAAACTGACAAGGCCGCAACAATCCTCGTCTATATTTTAGTATTTTCCTCTGTATAAATCATTTTGTCCATATCACACACAGAAAGATGTCCACAAGGTCCGCAACACGTCCGACCAAAGTCCAAGCCCTCCCGGCTCTGGAAGGTGACACCGCTACCCCGAAGCTATACACTGACTTTGGTAGTTATTCCTTTCCTACAGAGAGCGTTGATGCAGTAACATCGAGCATGGCCGCTCTCTTAGGGGAGGCTCCGGCAGGAACCCATGGTGAGGTATTATTAGGCCCAGTGGAGAAAACGCCCAGGGATGCTGCTGGCCGTCAAGTGGTGGCAGCCATCGCCTTGGGCGGTTTTTGCGTGATGGCGAAACCCGTGACCCGGTCACCAGACAATTTCGATTACCTCCGGAAACGGTGGTCGACTTATTGCGCAACCACAGGTGTTGAAGATAGGGGACAGATGTCCGACGGTGTGCGGATATTCATAGAGGAATTCCAGGCGTGGATAGGATGTAATCCTCAGGCAAAGAAATCTTGGGCAGAAGCACTGATCTTAACCACAACTCTTAGCAATCGGGGCATAAGGGAACAGGTTTTATTGGTATGGCACAGTTACGGCATCAAGTCTTGTGACTTGATGTCGAACTTCACATCAGTTCCGTCCTTAGCATTGGCTCTCCCTGAGGTTTTCAATCAGGCCAGGCTGTTCAAGGCCGCATGGACTAACTTCACAAAGAGTCCCGACCATCCCTACGCCCACGTGTTAAACCTAGACACCACAAACCTGAGACACTCCCTATACCCCGATTTGTATTATTGCGCAGTCACCCGAGCGTCGAAATCAGGTCAGTTGGGCAAAGCAGGACAGTATAAAATATCTACCATGGCCACAAAAACGCCAATCGAATACCTAAACCAACTATCGAGGCCCATCAAATCTTCTGCAAAATTAGAGAATGCCGAAGTGCAGGCTCGTCTTCGAGAACTTGGGCTGTCGGTAGGTCAACCTGAACTCGACCGAGCTAAAAGGAAGGCGCGTGCAGACAGTGACAGCGATAGTGAGAGCGAGTCAGAAGGACCCAGAAGAAGGAGCAAGAGAAGAAACCAATAGTAGCGTCCTTTATCCAACGACCAAACACACCGTACTTTATCCAACCATCCCTTCATAGCCTCAATGAGCTCCTGCCTACAGCTATCTATCAACCCTTTAAGAATTAAGAATTAAGAATTGTGAATTTAGAATTAAGAATTGTGAACGAATAATTAAGAAAAAAAAAAAAACTGCCGTCACAATCTTTACATTTCCGTTACTGGAAGACATGTATTGATTGTGATTGAAGTGTACTCTTCAGTCCGGGATTAGAGATTCTCGGACGGACACCACATACCTTGTACTGATGAGGCGCAAATACGCCGAAACCGGTCTACAAGTTGTGTTGTCCCTTCTAATTGCAAACCAGAAAGGTTGGTTTTAAAATATCTTGTAGATATACCAACCCCGTTTGACTTTTGGGGTGTAATTCAATATCCGGCGGTGCATATTGCACGGGAAGTAGTTGTTGCTCCTTAGTTGAACGGCCACTGATTTTGAAAAATATTATTTTTCAAAAAATTCATAAAGTGTTGAATATTTATACTTATTCCTTTCGCCATCTGTTGATACATTCACTCTATTAAATACGACAATATTACAGGAAACTGTAATAAGATTTATTGTTTTAAGCCTACGTGGTTTATTGTCAAAAATTCAAGGTTTTTGGTTTGCGATTGGAAGTGAAGAGGGCGCTGCCGTCACAAGCTTTACATTTCCGTTACTGGAAGACATGTATTGATTGTGATTGAAGTGTACTCTTCAGTCCGGGATTAAAGATTCTCGGACGGACACCACATACCTTGTACTGATGAGGCGCAAATACGCCGAAACCGGTCTACAAGTTGTGTTGTCCCTTCTAATTGCAAACCAGAAAGGTTGGTTTTAAAATATCTTGTAGATATACCAACCCCGTTTGACTTTTGGGGTGTAATTCAATATCCGGCGGTGCATATTGCACGGGAAGTAGTTGTTGCTCCTTAGTTGAACGGCCACTGTTTTTGGAAAATATTATTTTTCAAAAAATTCATAGAGTGTTGAATATTTATAATTATTCCTTTCGCCATCTGTTGATACATTCACTCTATTAAATACGACAATATTACAGGAAACTGTAATAAGATTAATTGGAATAATCTTGACAGAGATAGAAATGGAAAACTTGCTTGAATATTTTGAGAAAAAAACAACGGCGGACCTTTTCAACCTATTTCATCTGTTCAAGAGGTATTATACTTTAACATCTAGTTAAGGATATTTCTATTTAATATTATATTTTAGAGAGTGGCAACTGCACTGAAAATATCAGTTAAAACGGTATGTTCCCTTAAAAAAAAAGAATGAGAATATTCCAACTTTCCCAACATCATCTAGTCAGGCACCTCGATTAAAACTAAAAACAGAGGATTTACCTGAGGGAACCAAAATGGCAGTACGGAATACCTTATATAACATGTATGAACAAAGTAAGTAAACAAACATGTGAAACAATAATACATGTTCCCATTCCCATGTTCTTAACCCATAGAATACAATCAGCTGACACTTTAAATAAAAGAGAAGTGAGGTCATAGTACCTAATAATTAAGATTTTGCATGTAGTATTATCTATATAGTGTGATTTTTCACAATCAGCTTTAGTGTGGTATATAAAAATATTACATTTAACGACAAATTACCAAGAACGCGGTTTTCTCAGAATAATCAAGAAGATATATTGTTACCGTGACTACGGGGTATACAATTGTCACCAATATGAGTAAATGTCAGATAAAGTCAATAAAGGTCAGATTAATATCAATAAGTAGTTTGTTGTATTTTAGTTCATCGTTGTTTTTTATTGTTTGCCATTAAATAGGTATTATAAAATTTGTAAAAAAATATGTTATTTTTTTAAATATAAAAACTATTTATCTAGAATAGATGAAATGAGGGCGGGAAGTAGAGGTGTGTGACACTTCCCAACTTTCAATGACGTTAGTAATGACAGCATTACAAATATGGTTGTAAATAAAATATTTTTTCATATAACTGGATTTCGTACATGAATAAAGGGCGCCGTTCAGCCTTGCGGGGCCCTGTCTACGTAGGTACAAGTATGAGAGGGGTAGACCAGCAAGATTTTCTCTCCAGTATGTACAGATCTTATATTCGATCTAGGAAATGGACAGCGAGGCTAATTACACATGCAGTAGACCTGGCATTAGTGAACTTATGGTTGGAATATAAAAGTCAAGCTGTTCACTTGGGTGTTACAAAACAGAAAGATACTCGATCTGATGGCTTTTCAACAATCTGTAGCTGAGCATTTAATTTGTACCAGCCCACCTGCGAAAAGAGGTAGACCCTCAAAAGATAAACTTGAAGAACCATCCAAACGACATAAAACGGAATCAAGACCTATAGCAGAATACAGACATGATGGTCATGGACACTTTCCAGAATTCGATGAGAACAAAAATAATTCAATGTGCAAACTGGAAGGGTGTAAAGAAAAAAACACACGTATTTTGTACAAAATGCAAAGTACATAATATGTGCTTTCTATTACGATAAAAAGACGATGATGTCATTTTTAGTTACTTTCCTGCATATCGGAGTAAATATAAATTTACCAGCCGTAAATACAATTTATACTTAATGGCCAGGGCAATTTTCAGCTTACGGGTTGGCAAAACTTCAAGACGTTGTCAAATCAATTGGAAAAATTCAGTAGTTTTGACACAATTGAGGTTAGGTTCAGTATGTCAGTCCTTGTTAAGTGACATCGATCATCGTATTTAAAAGTTTTTCTGGTGCTCCTGAATTAATTATTTCTTCAATGTTGGGAAAATAGTTGTTTTCGTTACTAATTAATTAGTCAAATCTGCAGTGTGTGGTTAAACGTATTAAAATGCCCAAGAAATAGAGCAGTAAATGCCGAGAGATGGTTATATCCTTATTTTTGAGGAGAATGCCACAATGGGGCTTGCTTATTGCTGTAAGAGACGTGAGTAATACCATTTAATTTAATTATTATCAATACATATTATAGATTATATTTAAATTTATTCAGTTGGGTGTTTTTAATGATAGGTTAGATTATTAAAACTTGTGATATTTTTTTAAAAATGGAATTATGTTTCAATTTCCTCAAGATGATTTATTTCTTCCAGTGTTCTTGAAGGTGGTTCTAGAGTTTGTCGTTCATTATAAGTAATCAAATGTTAATTCAAGGCCAATCCCAATGGTACCGCCCTACTCAAAATTTCTCTCCCTCGAAAGAAAAATATAAATATAGTCGAATTTTAATCTCAGTACAGTGGCAAATCTTCCGACGCAAACTCCACGTCGCTTGTATACGGTCCCTGGTACACACCGTGTCTAAAAGCGCTCGTTTACGAGGGTGTTTCGAAAAGTAATTTGCTGAAACCGACGAGACAACGTTTACCTACGATAATATCGACTAGAATAGGTAAGAAAAGCACCCAGTTACTGGCCAAAGCCACCTTAGGCTGTTAACCGGGGAGTGAGGCTGCTCCTCGGCAGTAACCGGTTACGACAGACAATTTCACATAACGTTTCATCTGTTTTTTTATCTCAAACCCCAATATGCGATCTACCAGATCGCAAACCGCTTCTAAAACCTCCTCAAAGCCTTCCTGCTCCAAAGAGGAGTACCCAGAACTACCAAAAAAAGCCTCCTCTACTTCTAGCTCTCCATCCAGCTCTGTGACCCAAACCACTTCCAGTAACATTCGATCCAAATTCATGCAAAATCTTCTAGAAAATGCCTTATCCGAAAACGACCGACTAAAAGCCCGAATTGAATCTCTCGAAAGACTTTTCGAGAGACAGAACCCTCAATCTCCTCTGCCTGATGCCGTTTCCTATGCACAGGCAGCAAAATCTCCACCTACTTCACCCCCAGCGTCAGTCCGAAGGGCTCACGCTACCAAACCAACCCCGAAAAAACCCAGCTCCGCTCACTCAGCGAGCTCCAAATCTTCCACCCGACCTACACCAACACCACAACCTTCTCTCCAAACCCTAAATCTCCGAAATCTACCCCCAAAATACTGCTCCCAGAAGGAGCTCTTCACTCTTCTCAACACAAACGAAATTCTCAGAGGCCAAATCCAATACCTCAAGGCCAATCCCAATGGTACTGCCCTCCTTAAAATTTCTAAATCTTTCGAGGTCAAAGCCCTCGAAAGAAAAATTCAAAATGCCATAGGTGACAACCATGTGGTATGCATACCACTCAACCATTCAACAACCGCCAAACCCAACCAGCCCTCCCGACAACACGTCCCCAGCTTCTCCTTTGTCATCCTAAAGGTTGACAAAAAAATATCCGATGAAGAAATGGCTGATATTCTTCAGAATCTCAACTTCAGCTTTAAAAAATGCTGGAGAATAATATCCAAAGCAAAAAATGCTCCCACTGTCCTTATCAGAGTTGTCACCGACTCTGAATCCGCCTACCACTCGGCCCTTTCCAAAGGCATCTCTTTCTATGGCCTCAACCATCGATGCGAGCCATCTAATGCCAATCCCCTCCAACCAGTCCCCAAATACTGTACTCATTGTACATAAATCGGCCACCTCTCTACCGAATGTAAAGCCAAGCTTTACACTTGCCCCAACTGCGGTGGTCACAGCAACAAAGCAGACAAATGCGACAAGGTTAAAAAACCTTGGTGCAGAAACTGCGGTGGTGACCACGCAACTTACGACCCAAAATGTCCAAAACGACAGACCCAGCCCTCGAAACCCGAGGAAACTGTCCACATCACCCTCCCCAAGCCCTCCATGCCTTTCGACTTCCCTACGGAAGTGGTAGCCGTGACTATCATGAACGCCATCATTTCCTCAAGAAAATTGGTGATTGAAACACTCAAACACCTCATCCCATCCCACTACAATCACAATTGCTCTGTCCAAGGACAGGGAAACAAGGCGTACTTCAGCTTCACGCCAATCTAATCCGAAACTTTCACCCTAATAAAGGCTTTTGATGGACTTTGTGATAGGAACGTTAAATTGCCAAGGTCTCTCCAGGAAGAGACACTTGTTGAAGCATCTCCTGAATTCGAATAACATCCAAATTCTTTCCATAACAGACACTGGCAAAAAACCCTCCTCACTTTTCAGGGTACCAAACTTTCCACTATGGCAAAGACCAATACTCTCGTGGTAACGGCTTTCTTGTCAGAAATGGAATTGGTGCCACAATTCACAGTTTTCCTGTACAAATCACCTCTCTGAATTTAGACTGCTTCGCTATTGACGGCAGTCAGGGAATTTTTAAACATTTTGTTCAGAGGAAAATGGATCGGGAGGTTTTCTGAATTTCTTTGGTCGGCGCGATCCCCCGATTTGACCATAATGGACTTTTTCTTTTGGGGATATTTAAAAGAAAAAGTATACAAAAGAAGTCCTTTTCAAAATGTGGATCATTTGGAAGATGTTATAAGGGAAGAGTGTGCAAATATACCTAGGCTGTTCTTACTAAATGCTGTCAGGGAATTTAACCGTCGAACAGAAAAATGTATGGAAACCGAAGGGAGGCACACGGAGATGTAATTTCCTTTAAAGTGTTCTATTTATTGTTTGTAATTTTGAAGTAGTTGTTATGCATTAAGATATTCAGATTATAATTAAAACCATTTTTGTACTATCCAACTAAAGTTTAATAAAGAAAAAGTTGAAAAACAATTTCTGATTTTTTTGAAATTTGGAAAATAATCCAGAGACTACCTCTTTTTCAGTTGAAAATATCAATAATCTTCAAAACCAGCTTACGTACGAATATTATGATCACAATATGCAATGGAATGGTAGCCTTTATACTACATTAAAGAGTTTCAAATGATTTCAAAGTAGCCAGATACGGGGGTGAATAAAAAATACGAAAATATGAAATTTATTGAACATCAAAATTTCTCTCTCAAAATCGGCACATAAGCATAAAATGTGATTAGAATCATAATTTCCAAGTAACATTTTTCGAAATTTTAACAAATTGACCCGTTTTTAGGACATTTTTTCCAAAATTACGAACTTGACAATTGACAGATGTTACCTGTCAACTTTGACTTGGCGCATTTTAAGCTATTTCAGAAGCATAAGTGATTGCTATCCAAAGTTGTTATTTAAGGGGTAAGGCCACTGTAAATTTTTTGAAAAATCGATTTTTTTTTATTGGCTTAAAAAATAGTTTAAACCCTTTAGAATAAGAAAAAAAAGGTTCCGTGCGAGAACAATTTTTTTTCCGTAGGAAATAGAGGTCGCCGCCAAGCGCGTCAAAACTTGCTCCGAAACGACTACCTGCGGCAAACATAACGGTGAAAAGGGACGGCACAATAGGCCCCCCTATTGCTCCCAACCGCCTGTATTGTTAATCCACGTGTCCTTTCGAGCCTTTTGAGCATTATGAAGAAAAATTTCGTTAGTTTAGCTGCAGCAAGCGCACAGTACAGAGCGATTTATTCTTCATGAGTGACGATTTTTGCGTGTTTTCCGTGGTTTTTTTTACGATTTCATTGTAAAATTCACGAACGCGTTAGTTGAAATGGGTGATCGAGTGTATCTTGGAAAAAAAGGTACGAAAACCGCGTATCCAACGCGGCGTCGATCAGGCGGGATGAAACGACGACCCCTGAACCAATATGAATGTGAGAGTGATGAGCAGGGCGTCAGCGCTTCGGCGAAAAAACTGAAGGACTGCAACGAGGAATTCGATGTGAATAGTCAATTCGGCTATAGAATAATCAATTTCTGCGCTGTTTTTTCCGTTATTGCCCAGCACGTGAAGTGCAAAACGAGCGGATCTGACATTGCGTTTCGAGAAAGAAGTCCTCGTGGTTTAGGCTTCAAAATTGTGATCGCTTGCCCAAAATGTCCCGATGTGGATATTCCGAGTTCCAAATTCATTCGCAATGCATATGAAATAAATCGTAGAATCGTGCTTGCAATGCGACTGATTGGAATAGGATTACATGGAATCAAAAAATTCTGCGCGTTCATGGATTTGCCGCAGCCAATTTTTCATTCATTTTATGATAAATTGGTCAACACGATAGCAATCGCAACAAAAGCAGTGAGAGATGCAAGCATGAAGAAAGCAGCGCAAGAAGAGAAGGAGGAAAGCCATAAAATCGGAAAAACTGACGGAATAACGGTTTCCGGCGATGGTTCATGGCAAAAACGCGGATTTTCATCGCTTTTTGGAGTCACGTCATTGATCGGCTGGTTATCTGGAAAAATAATCGACATCGAAGTGAAATCAAAGTATTGCAAATCATGCGAGCACTGGAAGTCCAAAAACGGAACAACGGAATTCGAGGAATGGCAAATAAGTCACGCCGATGAATGCCAAGCCAATCACGAAGGATCATCAGGAAAAATGGAAGTCGATGCTGTCGTCGAAATGTTCCAACGCTCAGAAGATTTATACGGAGATGGCGACTCTAAAACATTCAAAGACATCGTGGATTCTAAACCTTACGAAAATTTTAATGTACACAAAAAAGAGTGCATTGATCACGTGCAAAAACGAATGGGCACTCGATTGCGAAACTTGAAGAAAGGAACAAAAGGTCTCGGGGGAAGAAGTAAACTAACTGCCAAATTAATTGACGAACTATCCATTTATTACGGCTTGGCAATCCGTCGAAATCCCGATACCATCGAAAATATGAAAAATGAGATCTGGGCAACCCTTTTTCACAAAATGTCAACGGATGAAAAGCCTCAGCACGAAAAATGTTCAGAGAATTGGTGCAGTTGGAAGAAAGCGAAAGCGGAAAATGCCTTGGATGCGTATCATCACAATCAGCCAATGAGTGAGGAGGTTTATCAAGCCATTAAACCCATCTACGTGGAATTGAGCCGGGACGACTTGCTGGGGGCCTATACTCAAAACAATAACGAAAGCTTCAACGCTACCGTTTGGAGTTTGGCCCCCAAATCATCCTCAAGCGGAAAAACTGTACTGGATATCGCGACGGATATCGCTGTTTGCACATTCAATGGCGGCCTTACCAACGTCTTGCAAATATTCAAGATATTGGAGGTGGAAATTGGTGCCCAATTATATAATTTCTGCATCGAAGCCGACGCCAGACGCATCACGCACGCCGAGGCATCTCTGAGCGACGCGGCAAAAAGTGCGCGCGCGCTCCAAAAATCGACCAGGAAAGACGAAGACAAAAATTTGGCCATCGAAGGACAAATGTATGGTGCTGGAATTGCAGACTAACGGTACAAATTTTTTTTACCTCCTTTTTTTAATTTTTTCCCATAAAAAACTAGTCGTAAAACTTTAAACGCGTTTTTCTCGAAACACGGTTTTTCAAAATGACACGCAGCATCACTCGAACAATTTTCATTTTTTTTACTTGAAATTTTTACCAGATGTGAACATTAACATTATCTAGAGAATGTCGTTTGGGATTTTCAATAACTTTATTTATTGTTTTTTTATTAACAAAAAACTAGCCGTTTTTTTCGTAAAAAATCATTTTTTTTTTCAAACGCACGCCAAATCCACAAAAATTAATACTTTTTAAAATGCGATCGACACATTCTCTAGCTATAACCCTCTAGATTAACGGTTTTTTTTTTGTTCTAGATTCAAAAGTGCAGCAGTGGTGCTGCGTGCCGCGGAGCCCTATACCCCGGGAAGATGGCTGTGGAACCGCCATTTTGTTTTTTTTATGCCCGATAACACCCTTAAAAGTTTTTTTTTCAATTAACTTCAATTTCGGAAGCAAAAAATTCGTGAAAAAACCTTTCTTTTTGGACCGTTACAGTGGCCTTACCCCTTAACTACAATAATAAAAAAAAATTCCCATATGGTTCCAACTTTATGGCGGACATTGTAGAATGATTGGTTACTATTTTTTGAATTTCATCCACACCTGTCACAAAAATATATACCCTTATTAAATAAATTTGAGATTATACAAGCTTTTTATTTATAAATAAAAATAAACACCTTCAATTTATGCCTTATAGTCCGGTCAATTTAGACCAAAAAATGAGATTGAAGTTACATAAAGTCCCAACAAGCTGAATTTCTGTGAAATTGTTCAAAACATAATTATAAACAATGTCTAGAAGTTCCCCATCATCAAAGACTTGAGCGTCACTCTTTAGTGAAAACACGTGTTTATCCTAACCTATATTGTGCTGTTTTGAGTTTTATATTAAAAATGTCTGAATATTGTTTTATTTGTGCTAAACTTTTAACTGAAAGTGAAGTTGTTGTTGAACGTGGTATGAAGACATTAATTAATGCAAGTATCGAAAGAGCTGATGATTTTTCGGAATATCTCAAAAATCAGAAATCTGTGACAATACATGAAAATTGTCGTTAAAATTATACTCGAAAGTCTTATATTGCTGCAGCTAATAAAAGACAACGTGAAGAACAAGAAGCTAGTACATCCACAGCAAGTCCTCCTCGTACTAGATCACGTATCAATGAATCAGCTTTTTGTTTCAAAGAACTATGCTTATTTTGTGTCGAGAAATTAAATGAAGAGTATGAAAGAAGAAAATCCTCAGATTTTCGGCGTCGAATCAGCCAAGTAAGTACACTTCAATTTAAAGATTAAATTCTGGAAACAGCTCGGACTCGTGACGATGCTTTAGCAAAAGCTGTTCTTGCTCGAGTCGAATTTGAATATGATTTAGTTGCTGCTGAAGCTAGGTATCATCGAGATTGCTATGCTAATTTTTTAAAACCTTCCACTGGAGCTAAAATGGGTCGTCCTAAAGACGAAGCTACGAATTTGGAAATGGAGGAAATATTTACTTACATTGAAAATAGCGATGACTGTCAGTTCACTTTGAACGAATTACAAGAGGTTTGCAAAACTACGACTCTAGATAACAGAACGATTAAGCTACGACTAAAAGTAAAGTATGGTGATAAACTTATTATCACTGAGAAATCGGGAGCATCAACATTCATATGCTTAGTGGATAATCATTATGATATTTTGAATCAAGCCTGGAACGAAAAAAAAAATGAATAAAACAGAAGAACGATTGAGAGTCCTAGACGCAGCTGCAGCTATTATTCGCGAAGATATTCAAACCGCAATATTTGATAATTCTAACTACCCTCCACCAAGTCGCATGTTTGAAGATGATATATCTTGTGGAACGAGTGATTTTAAAAAATAAACGATCAAATTTAGATCATTTAAAATTAATATGCACAAATATTTGCCATTGTATCATGACTGCTGTTCGACCAAGGTCTTTTAAATCTAAATTACAATTAGGCCTCGCAGTTTTTTTTCAAGGTTCGGGTCTAAACGTCTTATACAAATCTTTTCGGCTTTTGGTTTATGTGCTTCTTATAATGATACAATAATGTACGAGGCAGCAGCAGTTTTCTATCGTCCTACCACTAGAAAGTGGCACTCTTATTCAATACGTTGCAGATAATGCTGATATTAATGTGAATACGCTAGACGGCATTAACACTCTCCACATAATGGG
This sequence comes from Lochmaea capreae, assembly GCA_949126875.1. NCBI lineage: Eukaryota > Metazoa > Arthropoda > Insecta > Coleoptera > Chrysomelidae > Lochmaea > Lochmaea capreae. Next base: position 28,282,376 of record OX421408.1, read on the forward strand.
TATTATTCAAATTGTTACTCCAAAGCATTCAGTTTTACTAGAAGAACCTATGCCACGAATAAAAGAAACTCTTTCAGCAAATGATTTCAAGGCAAAAGCTCATGTGCCGATACAGACTTATACAAATGACGGTGTAGTAGGCTACAGTAAAATAAATGTTAAAGATTTTGTTTATGGAACTGAAACAGTATCTTTTCTCAAAAAAGCTGATGTATGGTTTTATGGAAAATGGAAAAATGAGTCTTTACCCGGTTGGAATGGTTTTATTGAACGTTTAAAAAATAATCATACGAATTATTCTAAATCTCAAATTTCATTTTTACCATTTATTCACCAACCAGCCAGTAACTATAATACTATCTATACGACTTTACTTTGTGCATTAGAGAATGCTAAACGGTATGGCCACACTGTATGCATCGTGACTTTCGACCAGCCCCTGTATGCTAAAGCTCGAGAAATTGTATCAGCCGCACCTGAGGGCTCTGAATTATCAAAAATCATCATCAGACTTGGAGGATTTCATTTACTGATGTCTTTTATGGGAGCAATTGGTCATATCATGCAAGGAAGTGGCATGATAGAAGTACTAGCAGAGATCTATGCGTCAAAATCATTAGAAAAAATGCTCAATGGTCATGCTTACGCAAGAGCTGTTCGAGCTCATACACTACTTCAGCTTACTTTGGCAATTATAATATTAAAAGAAGTTGAAATGAATGACATAATAATGGATGCAGATCTAATCATAAATATCGAGCATAATATATTAGGTAATACTCTTTCATACAATGATATTGAAAATGACGATGAAGTATCTGGAGCTTTACTTAATAAATTTAATCAAAAACTAAAAGAATATGAGGAACGAGGACCAACTGCAAAACTTTAGATTCAATATTTTTGTATGGTTTCCATTGCTAAATAATTCCTAAGAGCTGAGCGTATGGGGGATTGGAAAGCTCATTTAAACTGCGTCAAAGAAATGCTTCCTTATTTTCACGCGTCTGGACATTTTCCTTATGCTAAATCTGCACACCTTTACTTGCAGGATATGGAACAATTACAGAATTTGATGGATCCTGAAGTTTACAAGTTTTCAGGAGGATTTTTTACAGTTAGACGTTCAGACAAATTAAGTTGTGGAACTTCAACGGACATGGTAATCGAGCAGTCTATGATGAACGCTATGAAGACAGATGGAGGTATTGCTCGAGGGAGAAGTACAAAAGAGAGCGTCATCAGTAAATGGGTTTATAGTATGCATGCTATGAATACAGTTTATGACAAATTAGAAGATATCGCTAATGTTAGGATGGATACGACCGAGCAGCATGTTGATGCAAGTTATTCACGAGTAAAAAAGATGCTAGAGACATACGAAGACTTTTAGAGTGGTTCTCAACGCATGATCCTTTTCCAGAGATTAACAAAATTGTTTCTATTGCGAGTGGTGTCGTTGGTGACGATAAAATTAATTGTTATAAAGCTCGTGAAGTTGGACTTGCTTCTATGGCAAAAATGACAGGACTGACATTCAATAATATTAAATTAAAGCGCGCTGACAACGTTGTTCCTCTTTTAGCTATGACTAGTTCCATAAAAGTTCATGAAGAAAAAGTACCTATTGACCCTGTATTATTGTTCCAGCGCATGAGTATTACTGCAGCATTTCAAGATGAAATAGAAAAATATTTTGAACATGAATTAGCTCCCTACCCTTTATCGTTATTTGATGACATCGGGATGCGTAAAACACAGAAATCTACCATTTACGATTGTTTTGAAAAAGTAAATATTGATATTAACAACACTAATGCGACATACATCATTGACGGAGGATACTTACTACACCGCGTTGTGTGGGATAGCGAAGAAACATTCAACGTTCAATATGTACGTAGACATATTGGTTCCAGAGTTACTGTCGTATTTGATGGCTATGATGATTGCACGAGAAATATCAAAGCTGCAGAACAACGTCGTCGAACTTTAGCAACATCTTCATCTTCTGATATTTTATTTGATGAACTTATGACAGTCCCAACCAGTCAACAGAAATTTCTTACAAATACCCACAACAAGTCTCGGTTCATTTCAATGTTGAAAGAAAAGTTTACGGCTGAAAATATATTGGTAAAACAAGCTAATAATGATGCTGATGTATTGAAATTCAGCTTGTTGGGACTTTATGTAACTTCGAATGTCTAAATAGACCGGACTATTACGAGGTACAGGCAAATAAAAAAGAACTGTCACATTGACTGTTTCAGCTTCCTTTGAATAAAGAAAAAATCTACTTGCTGGCAACATCAGAAAATTTTGTTTTACAACGTCATCGTCTTTTTATCGTAAATAAACCATATGTGTTTTATTTTTGTAGTTTCACGTTCTAAACAATATAATATTTTCTAACTGATAAACATTTTTTTTTTCGCAAGTCGTAAAGTGGATTTGTCCCTCCTCGGGGACATGTCACAATAAATAAAGGGTGGGATAATATTTTTTTTTATGCTAAATTCCATCACTTGGTTGCAAAATTTGTATGTATTTTCAATTAAATATTTTTCGAGACGACTTTTCCTGATGTTCCACTGAAAGGGTTAATCTTCGAATGAAGCCAGAGATTACGGATACCTGTAATAATTGTGATAAGCTTCAAGTAAAAATTAAAAGTTATCAAAATGAACCTCCGTTATTAGCTGAAACAAAGTCCTTGCTTAGTCAACATTTAAATATAGCAGAAGAAGCAGGGAATGCAATGAAACACGATTTGCAATTAGCAGATGTGTACAATAAATTTGAAATATCAACTTACGAGATGGAAAAAGTAATCGGACTTCCAAAAATTCCAACCAATATAGTGTATTACAAAAGACAGCTTTCTATTTAAAACGAAAGCATTTACCAAAAATCAAATAAACAATCAAATTGTTAGAGGAGGTAGAGGAGCGCAAGAGAATGGAATTTGGTTTAAATGTTATGATTAAGAAGTTTGTTTTTCCACCGGAAACAGGAGATCTAATTTTATGGTCGGATTCATGTGAGGGACAGAAGATTATCAGAGACCTTCAGGTAAGAATACCATCTTGGACGATTTGCTTGCATACTATTTTTTATTTAATTTGTAACCTTTCATAGGTTACGAAACAAGAACCAACCAACCTTTTAAGAATTGGACATACACGCATAACACATCAACATCACTTGACAAAAGAAGCCGCACCTTTATGTCAAATATGTAAAACTCAACTCACAGTAAAGCATCTATTACTCGAATGCCCAGAATATGAAAAACAAAGAAAACGCCACAATTTAGGAAACTCTTTAAAATCAATTCTCTCTTCAACCGGAAACGAAGTGCTATCCTATCTCAAAGACATAAACTTAACATCAAAAATTTAAATTGTGATATTATAAATGTACCACACTACACTGTAAATGTCTCCCCTGCTAATAACTCTTAGTAGTTGATGCGGGGTTATGTATGTTCAAATAAAAAAAAAAAAAGAACAAACCTGCTTTTTTAATTAAATCGAAAAATAACCAAGCGCAAAAACTTAAAAATCATAGTTCATTTTTGAAAATTTAGAAGTGTTGTATATAGAATAATATTTACTGACCCAATAAATTACCTAAATGTGACCAAAATTGTTCAGAAAGAGTACAAGATTATTTTTTAAACAAATAGATAGGTACTTTAAATCATTTTTGTGTACATTTAAAGAATGGTTCCCTTTCGAATAAGTCAGTCCATATATTTATGTAATCGGATTTGATTATAAATTGTGTACACTTGACGAATTAAAAGTTTTTGAAGAAACTTATATTATTGTACAAGATATAACAATTTCCTACTAAAGCCACGTAATAATAATAATTATAAGAGTCATTTTTCAATAAATTTAAATAAGGTTAAATTTGACTGAAAAAAGTAGTTGCATCTTCTTTACAATAAGCATATTATGTAGGTATATAACTTGACAAGAAACTGACAAACCAAAAGTCAATATAAATGAGAGGCGAAGTACCATCAATTAACTTTTAAATTTTAAGTTAATGCAGAAAGCGATAATAATAGCTTCGCACTCATTAAATTATTTTCCTACCAAATGACAATTTCTTCAACACGTTATCCATCAAATTGATAGAAAAATAAAATCAATAGTTGTACACTCAGAAGTAATCCTGGTGTATGTTTATGATGAAGTGAGAACGAAATTGCTTTTAAAAAAAATGAGGAAGAAAAGATGTGCTTGCAGTTCATTAGGACTTGTCAGTGCAGCACTAGTCAAGTATAGATAGCCATGATGATATTATTTTTTCTACTGTATATGGGACGTTTAAATATTGATATCTCGTTCCCTGTATTCCATCACTTTACAGCGATGATGATCCAGAGTAGTTGCCAAATGAGAAAATGGAATCACAGGACGTACAAGAAAATTAGTGAACGGTTCAGTGTAACACCACGAAGACAACGCTGCGTTGCTAGTGTAAAGCCACGAAGACGACGCTGAAGAATTCTTGGAAGATTTAAGTGAAAAGTTACTTAACTACAAGCAGACATTCGAAGAAGAGCAACTGGGTACCTGTAAGCAGTCCAAGTGAACATCGACGGGGACAAGATACCACAACCTCTTGCAGTTCAGACCATTTTCGGCGAAAAGTCACTCGAATTTGGAGAGTGCTCACAAAGCAAGCACACTACAGAGTAAGTCTAATTATTTAATTTCTTTCTATTTCTTTATTTGATTCAAGTTTTTTCCCTTTATTTATGTTCATTACAATCACAATGTAATTAATATTTTATCGACTTTCTCAATTTTTTCTAAATTACTATTTTTTTACATTCCTTTACATTTTTGTGACCATGACAAAACCCCAGAAACAATAATTGATGAAAACTATATTTTTCTCTCTTAGGTATACTGAATAAGATGATAATGTTAAATCATGGAAAATTTAAAAATAAAAAAATTGGTAGTTTTACTGACTTATTAAATATTACTTGGCATTTTACTTCTTCGGAATATCATTAATCCAATGGTAAGTATAATAGAACGATTTCACGCGACTATCACTGATACTTTGCGTAGTTATGTTTTAGAACACAATTAATGTGACTTAGAAGATGCCTTTTTGATTGCTATAAACTCTTATAATTCAAGCAAGCATAGTTCCATGTTAAGTACGCTATACAATTTGATATTTCTTTACAGAGATGATGGCGAATTTGATGAAATTCTGTTTGACAATAAAACAGCAACTGTACGAGAAAAACAAAGTGATTAAATTAAAAAGAGATCTCAATACCCCAAAACGGGACCTTATAATATAGTAGATGAAGTCAATGACACCAATAAACATTGAAAATGGAATTAGATAGAGTGATTAGAAAATTTCATTTTAATAATGTAAAACCATTGTACGACTTCTTATAATTTCTTTTTTCTATAAAATAAAAAGGGAGATTAAATGTAATATTATTGACAAACTGAAATCGAAAATAATAAGCCTCCAATTTTTTCAATAAATACAAGCCTTGAATTGTAAGGTATAAATCGACTGCCATGTGGTGCCCTTCATCTACGGTCTTTGTCTAAACAATAGTGAACAAGTTAACTGCCGATTGATTTCTTTTTCATGTGGCCTTTCGCCGCAACTACCTGATCTCTTGGATTGCTACAAGGACAACAGAAGAGGACTGCTTTTTTGGACACCCCTGATGTTACATCATCCAAAACTCAAGGAAGCAGATACAACCTCAGCAGTTTTAAAATTTCTTATTCAATTCTCTGAAGCGATATCGGCACGGCACCTCTTTGCTCATATTATTTTCATTTTAGTCACGTAGTGTTTTTGATATTTTTGCTTTTTATAATTAATTAATTAAATCAGAATTACTCACATTCTCCAACTGTAAAGACATAAAATAAAAACTATACTTTATGAATTATTCAGTGTTCCTAATTTTTACCTACGAACCTCAAATGTATTCAACTTTTTTTTATAACCAAATGTGTTTTCCTAGTTTACAAATATTGCACTGAGTAATATTGTACGTAAAATTTACATATCGATATCAATAACATATAATAATTGAATATCAACACCGATCTAGGGTTAATGGGAGTCGTTTTGTGCGTTATTTTGGTTGTTATTTCTCATATTCGCAAAATCTTTCTCAGATCGAGTTGTCTTTTGCTTGTGTATCATAAAGGAGAAGGCAGCCGGCTTATGGAGAAATGGGCTTCGGTGAAATTTCATGAATTGTTAGTATATTGTAGATGACGACTTTCTGAACAATAGTGTCCATGGGCCCAGCTCAATCCTATGACTAGTTTCATAGATACAGGGTGTTGAAGTTGAAAAATAGCCATTTTTTAAAAGCATGCATTTCTTATTCTCTTAAATGTATCAAGAATTTTTTCCTGGGATAGTGTTCTAATCACAATAAATATCAGTCCCTTATGAGAGAAAGTTTCATTTGCTACAGGGGTACTCAAAAATTAGAAAAACGGAACGATGACTTGAAATATAATTCAATTTTCAGGAATTTCAATATCTGGCTGGATTTGCTTCTGGTTGGTTTATAATAATAAGATATGCAAATATTTTTTACAGGGCGAGTCAGAAAGTTGAGTCGCAATGTATCCTACATTTAATAAAATTTTATATACTTTGTATTGCATGTTAGTAGGTGACATTAAGTCATTTTGAAATATATATAATTTATATATAATAGATATGTATGGAAGAATATCCGAGAATCGATTTTTTTTGGAAATCTCCCTGTAATTAAATATTTCCTTGGTGAATTTTTGTGATACTTTCATACTACTTTTGCTTTGAGTTTGTTGATCGGATGTAAAAGTTTTGTCAACTTGCTATGATCAGTTTTTTTATCACGACAATATGATGATATGATATCGAAAATCAACCTTTCGAACTTCACTATTATTGTACTTGTAAGTCGGGAGGTAGAACTTTAGGTACATGTGTTCATGTGGTCAGTGTTTTATGGTTTTTCGGTTATGCCAGATACGAACAGAATGTGAAATATCCATCTACTCATCTCCTAAATGAAATAACTAATGCAGCTGAAAGGATAGCACCAGAAAACATACATCATGGTCCAGATATTGTAGAAATTTGAATTCCTTCAGTAATTTCAGTTAGTTTCGACATGTTTATGTCCGATATCAAGATCAGCTTATATTTATTTTGTTTGTTTTTATGTAGGTACCTATATGTCGATCATGGTATAACGTAAACAACATCGAAAATACCGATATACATATATGAAAAAAATAATGATAGTTTTGTCATCATATTGTCGGGATAAAAAAGCTGATCATAGCAAGTTGACAAAACTTTTACATACGATCAACAAACTCAAATCAAAAGTAGTATGAAAGTATCACAGAAATTCACCGAGGAAATATTTAATTACAGGGAGATTTCCAAAAAAAAATCGATTCTCGGATATTCTTCCATACATATCTTTTGAATAGCCCTGTATATTATATATACTTCAAAATGACTTAATGTCACCTACTAACATGCAATACAAAGTATATAAAATTTTATTAAATGTAGGATACAGGGCGATTCAACTTTCTGACTCGCCCTGTAAAAAATATTTGCATATCTCATTATTACAAACCAACCAGAAGCAAATCCAGCCAGATATTGAAATTCCTGAAAATTGAATTATATTTCAAGTCAACGTTCCGTTTTTCTAATTTTTGAGTACCCCTGTGGCAAATGAAGCTTTCTCTCATAAGGGACTGATATTTAGTGTGATTAGAACACTATCCCAGGAAAAAATTCTTGATACATTTAAGAGAATAAGAAATACATGCTTTTAAAAAATGGCTATTTTCCAACTTCAACACCCTGTATCTCTGATACTAGTCATAGGATTGAACTGGGCCCATGGACCCTATTGTTCAGAAAGTTGTCAACTACAATATACTAACAATTCATGAAATTTCACCGAAGCCCATTTCTCCATAAGCAAGCCGGCTGCCTCCTCCTTTTAGATGGCTACTTAATATGAGGCTATGAAAAGCCACAAAATTGTAGTTTTCTTTTTTTGATACCATTTGAATTTTGAAACCCATATCCAGGCCCGGTCTGGCTCCATTGGAGGCCCTCGGCTAGATGGTGATTTGAGGCCCAACCCCCCCCCCCCCCCCGGAAATAGAACGAGGACCATGGGGTCCTCTCACGGCAACAATAGTTAGCCTATGTTTGCTGCATGCGGCTAACGCGGTTTTAAATGCTTTTAAATTTTTAATAATTTGGTTGAAATTGAATAATTGCTAAATATTTTACAATGCAATTTGAAGATCTTAGCGATTCTATTTGGTTAGGTAATACTGTACCTCTAAATGACATTGACATTGTATATCAACTATCCAGAGGCTAAAATAATTAAAATATTTTACCTTTACATCAGCACCAAATTTTAATTTATTAATAAATGTAACTACTTCAAAAATCAATTTTAAATGCAGTACTGTTTAAGAATGGTTGACTAAAACAGAACGATAGTTATATGAAAGGTCAACTACTAACACAATGAAAAAAACGCTGCATTTTACATTAAACAGAACTTTATTGCAACACTCTAGTGTACGTTGATACTAAAATATGGCCTAGTGTAATAGAAGTATAAGTATAACATAAATAATTATTACATAAAGAAGTTCAAAAAAAATTGTGTTAACCGTATAAACACGACAAAAATTCCTACCATAGTGATAGTAGCCTTATCAACGATTGCCTAGCCTATCCCATCAGTTTTCTTTTAAGTTCGTCACTACTACTGGCCACGACATTAATGATTTCTTCTTTGTCGATGTCAGAAAACAAGTCTCTCTCTATGTTCATAAAAATAAGGCTAGACATAAGGTCTTGGCCTAAACTAGCCCTAAGACGATTCTTTATTATTTTTAGCTTAGAAAAAACCCGTTCACATGTGACCTGTGTACAGGGTATCGTTAGGTTAAATTTATAAACTACATATAAGTTAGTGAACAATCCTGATCCAGAGAGTTCAAAAAGAACTGAGAAGGCACATGACAAACACTTCTGATTCAGGTTCCGAATCGAGTTCACGTTCTTTTAAAATTTCTTCTGCTTTGTTTGTTTCTTCGTCTGGGATCTGTTCATCTTGAGTGTTTACAACTTTTATGAAACTTTTGTACTGATCTGCAAATTGTTTAAGTTCTATTAATAATATTCTTCTTTCAACATTGCAAAGTTTTGAGATACAAGAGAGGACTCCAGACGGAAAGTCTTTAATCGTCATTATCTCATTAAATTTTCTTGGATTTAACCAAGAAAGGTCCTCTAAAATTTCTCTGTTTGGGCAAAATCTTTCTTCTATGCTTGTTCTAGCACAGTCTAACATATTGAAAAATACATGCTTGAAATGTTGAGCTGCTGATATTTCAGGAGCAACATCACTTGATTGTTCCCCAGGCATTCGTTTTTTCTTTGAAATTCTTCTTTCCGTAAAGTCCAATTGTAATTCCAAATCAATATTGCTATCTTCCAATTTACTGTTAACAGCAGTCGCATACTCTTTTGTTTTCGTGTACAAAAATTCAAAATGTTTGTCATTTCTTTTTTCATTGATCTGTTTAAGTAGTGTTTGAACCAAATCCCAAGCAATAGCGTAGTCCAATGTTTTAGTTTGCAAATATTTCGAAACAGGCGTTATAACAAGAAACATATCTAGTAAAACGAATGAAATAAATAGGTTTTCAAATTTCGCCCATTGACTTGCCAAATTTCTGGCCATATATCTGGATTTGCAATCAAAATTACCATCAGATATTTCTTTGAATACGGTAATGACGTTAGTTAATTTGTCCGTGGCAATTTCCCCGCTCCTTAAAACACTTTCATCAATTATCGATGACAGAGCCTTATGTTTACTCCACCACCTAGTGGCTCCGATTTGTTGCAGTCTATAAAGTTTGTTGTGGGCGGTATGTTGTTTTTTTGTTTCTTTCCCCCACACTGCCATTCGTTTGTAAGATGAACTCAGAAAAACTGCAGATTCCTCTACCAATCCAAATAAGTTTTCTGCTTGAAGCAACTTTACTGTCGAGTCAGCTACTACTAAGTTTAAGACGTGAGCCATACAGTGAGTATAAATCATATTTTCATTTGCCTTTTTGAAGTGAGCCTGTAAGCCATTGTAACACCCTTTCATATTACTTGCCCCGTCGAATGAACACGCAACTATATTTGATGCTTGAATTCCGTACTTTGCTAATTCCGATGTTATTCGCTCGTACAATGCTTGTCCACTAGAGTCATCAATAACAGTCATCTCTAGTAGTCTTTCATAAACCTTTCCTTGGACAACGTAGCGTACGCATATAGCTAATTGGTCCATCACTGCCACATCTTGGGTAGAGTCTACCATCACGCTGTAAATAATACTATCTTTGAGATCTTTCAATATGATATCACGTCCAATTGTAGCAATCGTTTTAATTAGCTTGTTTATAAACGATTTGGACAAAAATGTGATCAAAGAGCCTCGCCCGTACTGTCTTTTGGTTGACTTTCCGACAAGTTTTCTTTTCTCAATTGTTTTTTGCTTATGTTTCTTACTCTCCTCAATGCACTGTTTCACATGGTTTTGTAAAATGACGTCATAGTTTGCAACCATCATGACAAGTTCGAGAAAATTGCCATGATTTTCTACAGAGTCAAGTGAGTAGGCCCCTTCTGCTTTGTCCCCTCTGTAAGCAATGCCTTGTCTACCCAGAAATAAAACTATGTCAATCAAACGTTGAACAACTAATCTTCTTGTGTGAACTTCTCTTTCTCGTTGTTTAGATTGGTTCCCCGCTAGGAGACTCTCAATATCACGACCTTTTAGGCATTGAAAAGCTGCCTTGGCCGCAAGTTCATGATAATGGGAGTTTTCATGAGTTTCTACCGATTTATAAATGTGTTTTGGTGTAACATCGTGTCCAGTAATAAATGTGGAATCTCTGTTATCTTTGCCTCCGAAAGCCATACAACAAGAACAATATACTTTGTTGAGGTCAATGGAATAAGATAACCATTTTCTGTGTATTTTTTCCCCATTCAACAAAAGACGATAGTAGAGTTTGGATGGATCAAACGGAAGTTTAGCTCCTTTTCCCTCATGAACTTGGATTGGATGTTTTTCCATAAAAGCTTTTTTTATTCCAATGTGATCACTTTCATTTGGACATATGAAACAACCAAGGTTTTGCTTAGAAGCATCAAGCGTGTCTTGTTGAGATTCTTCATCGCTGATTTCTGAATCAGTAGCCTCTGCTTGGATTGAAGGAGGCTTAATTTGATCTTCGTTTCCTGGAAATAAGTAATAACATCGTAGGTGCAAAATAATACGATATACAGTAGTCTTATAAAAAACTTCTGATATTTCCGCCTACATGTATGCGAGTTTTCATTGTTTGCAGGATTGGAACTGGAACCAGCTAACCATAAATTCAAACTTTTTGAACTTTGTTTTATTTCGAGAGATTTCCTCTCCTTCTTTTTTCTTTTACTTGCACCACTTGGGTGCACACGTTTCATTTTATAAACTGAAACATTCACCTTTCAATTTCAAACAATATGTCATAACTCACAACGCACATCAACTCATCGACAGCAGATCAACTCGACTGCCAGCAGTGCGCGCGCAGGCGCTGTCGAGCTTAAGCCGAACGGTGCGGCGCGGTGGGATCGGTGACTACCTCGAGAACCGAGCGACTTACTATTACTTTTTTATTATACCTAGGTAACCTAGGGGTTACCCTTAGCTGTAATTTAATAAAAAGTAGGTTATTGTTTATTTAAAATTGTTTTTGCTGTATTACGTCGCTGTGAAACAGTAAAACAAAATAATTTTTTATAATAAAAAAACGTTTGTTTACTTGAATTTTTTGGCTTTTGGAGGCCCCCTTGAGCCGGAGGCCCTCGGCGATCGCCGACCAGCCGCCCTGGCCAGACCGGGCCTGCCCATATCTATCAACAGCAAAGTGGTTTAAGTCACTTTTTAAAATAGACCGCTAGATGGCATTGCTATCGTTGTTTTGCTTTTTCGCAATTACCATATTCATTAAAAAGCATAGTGGACTATCCGCACTTAGTCCATTGTGCCGCAAGTTGGCCGCAGTCAGCAAAGTGGTAAACGTGATAGATGCGTCTGTTTATTTTGTGTTCAAATTGATAAGTTTTAAACTAATTTTAATATTCAACAAATTTGTGAATACTATGAGCGATATACTTGACCGTAAGTACTCTATTAATAATTAAATTTCCATGAAAAAGAATGAAAACAATAATTTCTTGGCCATGAGGCTATTATGTGTTTAATTTTTGAGGTTATTTTTATTTTATTTGTTGATTACAAACATTATAATAAATACAATCCTAAAAGTAAAATAATAATAGTACATTCAGTTTAATTGTAAAATGATAGCATCATTTTTAACTGTTAAACAAAATGAAAATATTTTGCAGAGTCGGACTCGGAACCATATCAGGACTCTGGTTCGGAATTTGTGTGTTCAGATGAAGATTATGAAGAATCATCAGACGAACCTTCTGTTACCGACCCACCAACAACATCCAGGGATGTTAAAAGTAGAAAGCCAGTTCGCCATGAAAAAAAGTGGAGAAGTGTTGCCAAGAAGAAACGATGTGCTGGTGAAGAGTATACAACTAGATCCAATAGAGCTGTTCCTGCAAAGTCTTTCAGTCCATGTGTATGCGGTTGTAAACATCTCTGTAACAATTTGATTCCTGAGGAACGTCAAAGAGCTTTGCATCAGCACTTCTATTCATTGGATAACTTTGATTTTCAAACCGCGCACCTGTTTTCCTTGATCAAAGTTGAAAATAAATTGCGCACGTACACTGGAAATCCACAAAGTAGAAGGGAAAAGACAAGAATCTTCCTACTACCGGACGAAAATGGCACAGAGCGAAAAGTCTGCAAAAAATTTTTTCAAGCCGTGTATCAGGTTTGTATTTTCTATGCTTTAGTTCCGAAATATTTCGATAAATATGTCACCCTCGAATTTCTCTTGATGTTTAAATTTTTTTTCAGGTTTCTGCTGGGAGAATCGACAGACTCTTGAAGAACAAGTCAGCGGGAGCACATGCGCCTCAGGACCGTCGGGGCAAACATATTCCAAGTAATAAGACACCCATTGCGAAAACAAACGAAGTAAAGTCCTTTATTGAAAAATTTCCATGTTACGAGTCTCATTATTCACGTGAGAAAAGCAATCATAGAAAATATCTAGCACCGAACTTAAGCATAGGAAAGATGTTTGAGCTGTATAAAGCTGAAACAATGGATCCTATTTTCAGAAGAATCTTCAATACAGAGTTCAACTTACACTTTCACCCTCCTATTTCTGACTCATGTCGAAAATGTGACTTTTTCAATATCAAAATAAAGGCATCCAATGAAGAGCAGAAAAAACAACTTGAAAAGGATCTAGAATTCCATCAGAGGAAGGCCAAAGCAGCAAGGGATGGCCTGAACTTCAGGCCATCCCTGCCATTACTTCTGATTCATGGACATCTGTGACAAATGAATCCTATTTAACTGTGACTTGTCATTTTATAATAGAAGAATTCCAACTTAAGTCAGCTGTTTTGTCAACAAAACCCATAGAAAATGGAATATATCATACATCACAAAATTTGGCAGATGCATTGAGTCAAATATTTAATGACTGGGATATTGAAAAAAAAATAGCATGTATAGTAACAGATAACGCAGCTAACATGATAAAGACATGTGAGATACTAAAAAAAAAACACCTTCCATGTTTTGCACACAGTATTAATTTGGTTGTGCAAGACAGCTTATCTCTGGAGCCTGTGAAAAAAATTTTAAATAGATGCAAAGAAATTGTTCGCTTTTTCAAAAGCAGTAATATTGCCACAGAGATTTTTAAAAATGAACAAAATACCAAGAGTCCATTAAAACTTTTGCAAGAGGTTCCAACCAGGTGGAACAGTGCATATAAAATGATAGAGAGGATTTTGAAAACCAGCGATTTTGTTAACAAGTCCTTGTTGAAAATAAAAAAAGCTCCAGTGCCTTTGAGCATTGATGAATTAACTGTTCTTGGTGAAATTGGGAAACTTCTGAAACCATTTGATGAAGCAACTTTAAAGGTGTCAGGAGCTTATGTTACCATATCCATGATAATTCCTTTAACATTTGGAATATACAATTCTTTAATAGACTTAAAAACTAACATTGGAAGTGAAGAAGGAACAATCATGTGTGAGAAACTTATTAACTCTGTTCAATCCAGACTATTCCTGTATGAAAAGAGGACTGTGACACAAATGGGTACATTGCTTGATCCAGCATTTAAACAAGAGGGCTTCCGAATCATAGACAACGCAAAAGCAGCTGGACAATTTTTGGAGAATGAGATGCTCGTAATGCTGAATAAAGATGTTAAAGAGCGAGACAGTAAGGGAAGCATAAGCAATGATAAAGATGATTTAGATTCATCAGACAGAGCTTCATCTTTATTTTCGTTTATGACAGAAAGAACCAATCAGAAAATAAAATCTAAAAAAGTGGATGCCATAATAATCAAAAGGCAATACTTTGAGAGACAAAATACAAACCAAAACAGTGATCCCCTACTATTTTGGAAAGTAAGTTAATTTATCTGCTTATACATTATTTATTATTAGTAACACATATTATTGTTTTAGATAAATGGAAACGAATTACATCCACTTCAGCATTGCGCAAAAAAATACTTGTGCATACCAGCAACATCAGTGGAATCAGAACGTGTATTTAGCACGACAGGGCAGATTGTTACGGACAGACGGTCAAGACTGAAAGCCAAAAATGTTGATGTCTTAACTTTTATTAACAAAAATGGGTGGCTAGTTACACAATAATATACTTTTTCTTAAGATAATATTGTTTGTTTTATTTTTTTCAAGATTTTTAATATTCATAATAACAGAAGTGAGGTTAAGTTAGATCTTGGATAAATTGTATTTGTATTGTTTAACTTGAAAATGTCGCAAGTGTTGTTGAGGTTATATCCTCATTATAGAAAAAATCTATTAAATCATTTTTTTTTCGTCTAATGTCAAAATTATAATGAGACTGAATTTTTTTCAAACTATCGACAACTATCGATAGTTATCGATAGTTCGATCCTTGACTATCGACTACTATCGATAGTGCGGACTATCGATAGTTCTCCACCTCTAGCCTGAAGCATGATATTCAACGTGCAAAAAATGGTGAAGTTTCTGTTATATGTTTCGATTTAATGAAAACATTACCGACACCTGTCTTAACGACTGGAATTTGTTATTACAAGAGGCAATTATGGACGTATTGTTTCAACGTTCATGACATGGGTACTGATAATTCCTATATGTTTATTTGGGACGAAACCGTCGCATCTCGGGGACCCCAAGAGATCGGTTCCTGCCTGTTGCATTATATTAAGAATTTTCTAACATCAAGAAAAATAATCATGTATTCCGATCAGTGCGGGGGCCAGAACCGTAACATAAAACTTTCCCTGCTCTGTAATTTCATTACGGCATCTCCAGATTTTGATGTGGAAGAAATTGATCATAAATTCCTGGTGAGTGGCCATTCCTATCTCCCTTGTGATCAAGACTTTGGTCTAATCGAAAAAGAGAAAAAATTTCATTCACACATTTTTGTACCTTCTGATTGGATTTCGGTCATAGAAAATGCTAGGAAGAAAAATCCATTTAAGGTCATTCAAATGACTTCATCTGACTTTGTGTCGACTAAACCACTGGAAAGTAACATTACGAACAGAAAACAATCGGAGACAAAAACCAAAGTTGAATGGCTGAAAATACACAGAATCTCCTGATAAAATTCAATATAAATATTCGAACAACGAATATGTTAGTCTTGAAACTGTCGATATACATAAACGAGGATCACGTTCGACAGAACTTATTACACTTCCACTACTGTACCCCAAGGGTAATGTAATAAGTGAGGCCAAAAAGAAAGATTTGCTTCAACTAATTGAATTTATTCCACCCGTACATCATGACTTTTACAGAAACATGAAAGCATCTGCCCAGGCGACAGGTGGAGAGTTACTAGATGAACAAGATTAAAATTAATGTAGATACTATAGGTTGAAATGAATAAGTTTATAAAATTTTTGTTATTTTCGCTAATTTTAAGTGCAGTGATAAAATAAATGCAAGAAATTCAATATTTTACTACTTCTATTCCGACAAAAAAAAAGAATCATATACAACAATGTGAACTAATCCACACAATCATCAGAGAGCAAAATGGACTAATCCACATTATAATCAAAGATTGAAATCATAACTTTATTATTTTGTCATTTTTAATTATATTCAGTCACTTTTCACATGGTAAAGCGAATTGGAACCAAAATTATCCATTAAAAAAAAAACTATGTGTCGGTCCATTTTGAACAAAACTTTACAGCCAATTATCTCCATTATGCCAATGTGGGGTTAGTCCACTTGGCTTTTCATAGCCTCATATCATCAATATAATCAGATCAATCATGCAAACTGTAAATAAATAACCAAGACTAGAAAAGTTTTTCCATAAATAGTTTGAATAATATTTAGATTTAGTCTTCATTATACAACTAACTATGGAAAAACTTGTGTTTTTTATAATCAATACATAATTTGATCAAAGTTGTTACTGCCTTATTATATTCTTCAGCTATTTTGAGGTATAGAATATCTTGTTGTGTTGATATCCATATAAAGATGAAGGTCTCAATAATACCTAGAAATAAAGTTTTTTTATTAATTTAGATGACAATTTTGATATGTTTAATTAAATCAGTATCAAATCAGAGTTTTTAATCTATCTATCTATCAATCGACATATTACATTGGTTTTGAATAATTATTCTATTAGTTTATGATATTTAACTTTTGTTTTGTTAATTTTTTTGTAATTATATATCAATGTTTAAAAAATACTCATTCTTTTTATTTCACAATATTTTTTATGTTTTACAAAAAACTTAGACCCGACCGGTTTCGATGTTTATACATCATTTTCAAGGGGTGGAATGAAAACATTGTTTATTATGTAACTAAGAAAATGGAAGGAATACTTTTAGGGTAGGATAGTAATAGGTATCATATAGATAGTGAAATTAAATAAAGTAAACAAGTGTATTATTAGCTAAGTTAAAAGGTGTATAATATGTACATATTTTCGCGATGAGCAAAATTTAGAAAAGATAGGTGGAAACACATTAAAATATATCGGTCAAACAGCCTAACAAAGGAGATTGTAAAGTATCTATTCCACCCCTTGGAAATGATGTATAAACATCGAAACCGGTCGGATCTAAGTTTTTTTGTAAAACTTATAAAAAATATTGTGAAATAAAAATAATGAGTATTTTTTAAACATTGATATGTATGAATTTCACAGTGTAAGGGTTGAAACTATCAATTTGTTGTAATTATATATTAGTTTTATTTTTTATTTGATTTTAATTGTTAATTTATTACAAAAATTCTTATCTCGGGGTTTGGGTTCAATATTTAAATATTTATTTCAACAATTCAATTAAAATAATACAAACTTTATCTTTCTAAATTGATTATTATTATTTTTCTTTTTTTTTAAGAATTGATTTATGTTCCAAATACTTAAACTAAATTTCTCATTTGTATTGAGTATTAAATCTTCTATTTTATTCCGATCTAAACTAAATGAGAAATTTTGATGCTACTCCGGTCTTCAAAAAGCTCTTTTCTATTATTATTATTTCCTAATGTTTTTCTAGTATTTGTTCAAATTTATTGGTTATTTAAATGATTGAAATTTTACTTTCCTGTTCAGAATGCTATCAATTCTTCAAATTTGCCAAATACGTCCTTTGTAATATAATTTTGGTCTCCATTTTTATATGATTTGCATGATTACTTCTACTTCTTTCTATTTTCCAGTACAATGTATTTTTTTAAATATTCAATCGGTTATTTTAATTTTGATTTTATTTCTAATTATTCTTTCCTGTCAAAAGTACCTCCCTATCCATCTAATAATCACCATCACTACCAACATTCAATTTCCACCCTTTCCCACTAATAGCATGTTAAAAAAATTTCTTTATTTCACAAATGAAGTATTTTTCTTACAAATTAAATTTTATAGATCTATACAATATCTAGGAGAGGGTGGTCCACAGTGAGACATGTTCCACAGTGAGACAGCGAGTTTTTTTTTGCAACATGGCAACGTAGGATTCTTGCAATCCCCACTTATTATTTATCATTGGTGCCTAAATAGTTCCTCCCAATCTTGGAATGATTCAGTGTTCTGTGAGTATTATAGGGGTGTGTGTTACAAATTTAACTGCAAAAGTAAATATTTTCCGTCCGATTTTGATGGCTGCTTCTTTAAAGTGGTTTCAGTAATTACCTTATAATTCCTGGTAAGTTAAGTCACAGTATTAATACATCTGTTTCAACCTCTGAAATGTATTTTTTTTATTGAATTTTACAACAAAAAAAACCGAATTATTGAAAATGTACCTGTGGGTTACAGTGAGACAACGTTTCATGGGGCACAGTGAGACGTAGCACTGTGCCCCATCCAAGTAAGAAATACACAATAATTTAATATTTTAAGGTTATGGCGAGGAACCGAAAACGGAAAACCAATATAGGACTTTTCTCAGAGGAGTCAATGAGACAAGCTGTTAAGTTAGTTTTAGAAAATGGTCTTTCGCTTCGTAAAGCAGCTCAGTTGAAGGAAGTTTCATTTCAAACTCTAGCAAGGTAACAAAATATAGACAGAATATATAGATAACTAACAATAAACCTTTTTTTAACTTTTAGATATGTTAGAAAGCAGAAAATGAACAGAGATGAAAATATCAAAATGGGACCTAATTATGACTGCAGAAAAATTATGACGAAAGAGCAAGAAGACATATTAGCGGATTACCTCAAGATTTGCTCAAAAATGAATTACGGTCTAACAACTCTAGACTGTCGTCGTTTGGCTTATGAAACAGCTCAAAAAAATGATATCAATGTGCCTGAAAACTGGAAAGAAAACAAAGCTGCAGGGTTAGAATGGATGAGAGGCTTCTTAAAACGTCATCCTGCTTTAAGTATCAGACAACCAGAAGGTTGCAGCCTGTCACGGGCAACATCTTTTAATAAATATAATGTGGGAGTTTTCTTTGATAAGCTGAGGCATGTAGTAGTAGTTTATTCACAAACATTCATTTTCAATAATACAGTAATGCAATACAATTCAATACAATAATAAACTAAGAATACCATGTGAATAAAGAAATCTTGATAAGTGATTGAACACTTGTTTCAAGTACAAAGAAGACATTTAAAGTAAAATAGATACAATAATATAATAATAATTCGATTACAAGTAAGATCAACTACAATAATGTAACACAATTGAGATAAAAGAATGGACAGGACAATGAACATGTAGGATTATCTTAAAGCTGAGTATATAAGTATTTACGGAAGGGAGGGGGGAAAGGGAATTTATTCTTTTTCAAGAAGGTTATTGAAAAAGTTACGTGGATTTGAGATGACGTAACATTTCAATTTTTTTTAAAGACATGAATGTTGACAATCTCCTTCAGTTCGTTGGGTATAACATTATAGAGTTTTGGGGCAACGAAATCATAAGACTTCTGTCCGAATGTTTTTGTCATGAACGGGACTACATAGTTGCCTTTTTGTCTTGTTTCGTATCTGTGAGAGGCAATTTGGTTTTTTGTTTTGTTTTGATGATAATGACAAATAATATTTTGTGCAAAAAGTTGGCTGACGTCTAGAACACCTGATTCTTCATAGAGGAGATCTGAAGGGTGAGTTCGTCTTTTTGAATAAATAATCTTCAGAAATCTTTTTTGTAGAACTTCAAGTGAGTGGATGCGTGCCTTAGACGAGCAACCCCAGGCAGATATACCGTATCGGATATGGCTTTCTACAAGTGAGTAGTATAATATTTTCAGTTGTCTAATTGGTAAGATCTTCTTCAGTAACCTAAATCTGAATAATATACAATTGATTTTTTTTATTATAAAATTTATATGTGAGTTCCACTTTAAGTAACTATCAATAAACACACCTAGGTATTTTACTTCATTTTCAGCTGAGATTGAACAAGCTTTGTTTGATGTAATGAAGTCTAGGCTTTGAAATGTTGGTGTTCTTGTTTTATTTATACTAAAGGGGAGATAAGTGGTTTTCTCAAGGTTCAGGGTGAGTAGCTTGTGATCAAACCAATTCTTTATGTGAGCGAAATCATCCTCTACTTCTGATTTCAAATCGTCCCATGAGTTACTTGAGTAGAGCAATGCTGTATCATCGGCAAAAGCGATAATATCGCTCGAACTTTGAATGAAAAATAAATCGTTAACATATATGTTAAAGAGAACTGGTGCTAGCACCGTGCCTTGCGGAACACCGTACTCCATCAACTCTTACAGTCTGTTGTCGGTCGGAAATATAACTTCGAAATAATTTCAATTCGTTTCCTCTTATACCGATATGTGCTTGGCCGAAATGAAAATTTTGCTAATGGTTCTAGAGTTTGGAATCTGGATGAAACTGGGACAACCACGGTTCAAAAACCAAAAAAAGTTATCGCTTGCAAGGGAGCGAAGCAGGTCAGCCAAACAACAAGTGGGGAACGTGGTTCGTTGGTAACGGTCTGCTGTTTTGTAAGTGCGGTAGGAAATACAATTCCGCCTGCTATTATATTCCCTCGAACCCACTTTAAAACACATATGCTTCGCGATGCTCCCCCTGGAAGCTTAGGACTTGCCACACCCTCAGGTTGGATGAATGGCCAACTATTTGTTGAAATTATGCGCCATTTCATAAAGCATACAAATTCTTCAATGGAAAATCCCACATTTATTTTATTTGACAACCACGAAAGCCATTTATCAGTTGAATGCATAGATTTAGCTAAATCAAATGAGGTTACGATCTTAACTTTCCCACCTCATTGCAGCAACAAGCTTCAACCTCTTGATGTTGGTGTATATTTTTCGTTCAAAGCTCATTACAATCGAGCTGTTGACTATTGGCTGATGCACCATCCAGGAATACCTATGACCATATACGATATCCCTGAATGTATCACTACTGCGTTTCAACATTCTATGACACCAATTAACATTACATCAGGCTTCCGTAAGTCAGGAATATTTCCGTTTAATCCGGAAATTTTTACAGAAGATGACTTTCTTCCTAGCAGTGTAACTGATAGACCTCTTATGAATGAAACCATTCAATCTTCTAGCAGAGCATCTAATCTTTTAGAATGCGATGAAAACAAAGACTCTGAAGACCATAATGACCATGCTATTTCTGTAATGGAATCTACCTCTATCACTATTAGGCTTCCTGAAAATAAATTTCCTGCCCCCAATATGTCTGAGACTTCATCCACTCTTAATAAGGGTTTTGTCAGTCCCCAAGAGTTTAGAGGACTTCCTAAAGCGGCTGCTAGAAAGAGGACATAAAATAGAAGGCGAGGAAAGAGCTTTATTCCCACCGACACTCCGGAAAAATTGGAATTAGAAGCAAAATATGCGGCAAAACGTAAAGTGAAGGCAAAAACCCTTAAAAGAAAGTTGGTAGAGTCAGACTCTACTAGTTCGGCGAGCAGTGAAACTGATATATCGGAAGTTTCATCAGAGTATGATCCAGATATGGACGCTCCAATAAAGGAATTTGAGGAACTTGGCAGAGATGTTGTTACAAATGATTATGTGCTGGTGAAATTCGCAGGCAAAAGAAACATAAAATATTTTGTGGGAAAAATTTTAAGCAATAGGAATAACGATCTTGAGTTCGACATAAGTTATCTACGAAGAATGGATAAGTCCAACAAATGTTTTTGCCCCAATGTCCCCGAAATTACTACCGTTGCCGAGCGCGACATTGTTCTAATCTTGTCAAATCCTAAATTATTTGGAAAAACTAAGAGACAAATATAAAAATTAAATTATTGGTTAAAATAAGGTAGTTTTTTTTTAATGTATAAATAAAAATTAAATTACGAAAAAAGATTTGCTTTAAATGATAATTAAGCGACATCTTGGACACAACAGTTTATTTACAAGAGCTTGTAATTCACAAATTGCGCCCAATTATTGTGCTAATTAAGGTCAATTATTTATTCATTAGAATAAACTTCAAAATTTTTGGTGCAACGTTCTTTTGATTTTCTGTTGACACCAAAAATTGCTCAAGACAAATCAGTATCTCAACAAGAATATCATTTTCAATAATATTGAAGCACTGAACAACAAAATTAAATTATTATCTCAGCACAGATTGATCACCTCTCGTTGGTGACAATCTTCGTTTCAACAATAATTTATGTAAGTTTTTATTTTTGGATGAGCAGGAAATCTGGGAAGAGTGGGTGAACGAGTATTTTTTGGACAGAGACATTCAATGTTCAGTTAATTTGCGATCTCATCCCAAAGTTTCTTGCTATGCGTCCCAAATTGGTGTTCCCACGGCATCGATAAGGATTTCTGTCTCCATCATAAACACAACAACAAAACAGGAGCTCCACAACACTACAGTTACTACCTCAATGGTCAGAAATCAACTGATGAGACACGCACGCTTGCATCTACGAAACAAATATTTTTGTTTCCAAGCGAAGTCGGATCTAGCTTGCGCAAGCGTGCACTTGCTAGTGGCGGGCAGTGTGAGCTGCGACGGATAAGTCACCACTTGTTTCTGTCGATCTCCTGCAGATTTTGTTTATATGTGCACGCTTGCGCCACCAAACTACTTGCGCACGCGTGCATCCAATGTGATCGAAGCCTTATTTGAAGCATACTTTAGGAAGGGGAAGGGAAAATATCCAATAATGTATGACACACATTACATTTTTTCATTGTCAAGATAAAATACATAATTTAAAAGTGTACTCACGTTAATTAGATATCAATCTATAATTAAGATATTTAAAATTAGGGAACCAAAAATCTGTCCACCTCTAGCTTATCATTTTCCCGACATTTTTTATTTAAATACACAATAGTATATTACGTAACAAGAGTTGTAACTAACCCATTACGCACGAAGCGAAAAAGTTAAATTTCTCGAGTACGTAATGGGATCACAACTCGTGTAACGTACTATACTTTTCTTCTATGAAATAAAGGAAATCGCAATTATTTAAACTTTATTATAATAGTTGTTAATAGCAATTGAACAATTATTGTAAGTCGTTGGTGCCTTATTAGTTAACGGTGATGAACGGTTATCTTATCTATAATTGTAGTACTACACGGTTCATCAGAAGATGGATAATTGGTAATCGCTTTCGATATTCGTAAAGCGTTTCTGTAGGTAAAGTTGAGAAAATGATCGGATACTATATTTTGTTTCAAAAATTGACAGCATAAATGACACTACGTTTATTGCCATATAATGCTAAGAAAATGCGACTTATTTTTTTAGAAATTGTATTTCACTACTCATAAAACTGATTATATTGTAATTTGGATTATAAATGAATTTCATCAAATAGAACTACACAAGCTCGTTCTCTTTCAGACATAGTTTTGACTTTTACTCCAAGTTTTTTTGTTAAAGTGTTTAAATTGATTAATTACACGAAGCCAAGACTGGATTGTACGAACTGATGGCAAAGAAAATGACAAACATTGTCTTAAGAATTTATAACATCCAGGTGACTTATAATAAAGAGAAAGAGCCAAATGTCGTTCATTTGTTTTCCATGCCTTTTTTTTAATTGAAGATAACTGCATGTTGACAAATGTTTTCACAGAAGGACTTTTCTATTTTAACAAATTGGCCAGGAGATTTTCAGTCGTCACGTTTGATTTTCTTTGCCATCAAAAATATTGCGTTCTTTAAGCTCCAAACTTTTTTCTCAATGAACATAACTTTACACTCAAAATACTAGACCTTTTTTTACCTCAGATTTAGTTGAAGATGGAGTATCTGCAAATTATGTTATATAATTTGACGCCGCCTCAGGGGTTGGGCTCTTGCAACTTGGACTGTAATTAACAAATTCTACAAGTTGGTCATCATCGATGTCATCATCATGGGGCCTCTTTCTAGAATAGGTTTTCAAGTGTCCTTCTGAAAAATAAAATATTTGAAACTAACTGCTTATTAGTAATTCACGTTACAAGACCAGAAAGTAGTGTTTTTCAGGTCGAGACAAGCTTGGAGAGACCTGAAAAACACTAATTTCCGGTTGCGTGACGTACAATATTTTTTTTAAGACAGGCACTTCGATGTACATTTAATTCTTTATCGGATAATTAAAAATCTGAATTTATATTATTGTTAAATTTGCGCACTCGCGAAATAAGTTTGACATAAACGACAAATTAAAAATCAACGAACTGTCGTCACTCGACAATATATCGAAACGTTGTTTTCATAGTAACGAAATCAAAGTAGATTGTATTATAAAAGAGCGATTGGAAAAATCAAAAATCAGGGACCGGAAAAAGCTTTTGCCGGTCCCTCACGTCCATTTTCCGGGCTTGATCGGCAAAACGTTATTTTCTGGACGAAAAATTGTGAAAGTGATAGTGGTTGATATCTATTTGGTCGTTAAGAAGATTATCTGAATATTTATTTTAATTTATCTCAAGACCTTCTAATAGATTTAATTCAAAGGATTCAGGTAATCTCCTTAACAACCAAATAAATATCAACCATTCTCTCTTATTGGACCTATTTCCCTAGAAGATAGTTCAGGAATTATTGTTGTGAATTAATTTCCAGGTAAACTTGTTCAATATTTTTGTAAATTTTCCTAGAATTCAGTATTTAAGCACTTTATTTCAATGTTAACATTTTCTAATACTTTTGTCAATATCCTCAAAATTCCGTATTATTAAATGAATAAATTGATTAAAAAAATTTTCATTACACCTTCACTCGTTTAACAAAGCTACTGAGTTTGCGAAACGTGTCACCAGTTCAATTAGTTCATTAGTTCAAATGTAATGAAGATTTAAACAGATTAAATTGGTTTATTTCATCACAAAAGTTCTAAAATATTGACAAGTGTTTTGTTATTGACAATTATTGTCAATATGAATATCTTAGAATTTCCATATTTTTTTCAATTTACCCATTGTGGAATTAATTAAAAACATCATCGTTGAATGATAACTTTTATGCATTTCCTACCTCTGCATGCGATTGGACGGAACTGCGAAGTATCCACTTGCATTTGAAAAGTCAATTAATTGATAATTATTTAATAATTTTCAAAATTCAAATTAGCAAACAAAAATATATATGCCTGGAGCTGGTAACAAAAGCAAAGTAATGGTAATACCACTTCTAAAACCTATTTGAGGGGGTTACTTTTGTCGAATCTACCACGAATATTCAATACCCCAATTTGGAACTGACGCGTTAACCCCTGCGCATCCCCTGAACATGTCAAAATTTAGCCTTAAAGATTAATGATAAGACCACCCTTGATTTTGATTTTAATGAGAAGATTAAGTATGATAACCCCTATACGGACGCTATTGTCCGACAAAAAGTGACGCGTTCGCCCAGTCCGACAACCGGAACATGTCGAAATTTAGCCTTATATGGTAATGATTGGACCACTCACCATTTTTTGAACAGAGCTTAAGAATTGTATGTGAAAGACCGTGGTACACTTGTCCGCCAAAAAAAGTGACGCGTTTGCCCAGTCCGACAACCGGAGCATGTCACAATTTAGCCTTATAGGTTAATGATTGGAACTAGTCGGACATTTGCACCACGTGATTCAATTGTGATTTATGAACTCATTTATAACTGTATCCGGCAGAAATGTATCAGGGAATTTTTTTATATAAATAAATTCTAATACAACTCTAAATTCTAATAACTCTACTAAGCAGTTATTGCTGACATGTCTAAACTTATAGATTTTTTAAATGTTTCAAATTTCAAGGTATTGAGTTCTAATAGTTAAAATGCAATTGATTAGGTTTTATGGTGTACATAATATTGAAAATTGTATATTGAACATTATTTTAAACTACTTTTCACTACTTACTTTTTTTTACATTAAACTCCTTATAGCAAGATGAATGATATCCCACAACAGGATCATCGTGGTTTTTAGGCAGTACAACGTCGTTCTAACTGTGCCCATGATGCTGTCTTGCTTTCAAAAAAGTCCAACACTGTGGTAAATTGCTTTACTTTTTCCCTTTGAGGACGGAAATTATCATTTTCACATTGCATAAAAAACACTTCATAATTCTATATTAAATTGAACACTTGATCTTTTCAAATATTACAAAAAAAAACAACGGAAAAAACGACCATGCTTGAGACTACGTGAAATACAGAAATGGGACAAAACTTCTCTTTTCCCATCACACTTTTTTGAATTCGAACATGCGCTATAACACGGAGCTACAACCATCTCTTGTTGAAAGTATTCTTATCGCGGAAATTTAAATTTAAATGAAAAATATAATCCATTGAAATTGAGTATAATATTTTGGTGCTAATCTCGTATTAACTTGATAAAACTTGATTAAAATATGATCTATTTTAATTTTTAATTAAGGATTACAAAAAAATAAACGAATTGAAAAGCATTATTGAAAAAGAGAATTTTATGACGTTTTTCTCAATTTTGCGTAACTTTTTTGTCGGGCAAATTCACCACGGTGTTTCACATACATTTCTTGATTACTGTGCAAAAAATGGTGAGTGGTCCAATCAATACCCTATCAGGCTAAATTTCCACATGTTCCGGTTGTCGGACTGGGCGAACGCGTCATTTTTTTTTGTCGGACAATAGCGTCCTTATAGGGGTTATCATACATAATCTTCTCATTAAAATCAAAATCAAGGGTGGTCTTATCATTAATCTAGAAGGGTAAATTTTGACATCTTCAGGGGATGTGCAGGGGTTAACGCGTAAGTTTCAAATTGGGGTATTGAATATTCGTGGACAAAAGGAACCTCCTCAAATAGGTTTTAGAAGTGGTATTATCATCACTTTGCTTTTGTTACCAGCTCCATGCCTATAAGTAACCTACATACCTTTCCAAGAAACGGGTACTGCATCTTTTCTTAGTAGTTTTCTTTTGCCACTTAAGTAAACATCATTTTTTTAAAAATGATTTTCGCATATATGATTTTTTAGCAATGTCTCCTCCATCATAAAAAGATCCATATTTCCAGAGTTCTGTATCCACTTAGAAATTATATTTGATTTAGACACTGGGAATTTGAAAAAACTGATTATATTGTCTTTATTTTTCTTTTTACTAGAACATCCCCTAAAACAACAGGTATTTTATCTTCTATATAAGTTCCTTGTGGCATTACTTATTATTTTTTCTTATTTTTTTGGGAATCAAACCACAATAATGTTTTTTTATTTTTTATTTCGACGTTTCGGTAGCGTTCCAGCTACCGTTGTCAAGATTAACTATTTATAGTATAAAAATAATTTTTTGGTCCCTATCTGACACAACGAAAAAATTTGACAACTAGACAATCAATAATATTTTGAAGTTTAAGACTACAAAACTTTGTTGTCAAATTTTATTAAGGTCCATTCATAGTAGATCACACGTCTGGTAAAATGTGAAATAAAATATTTTATTTTATGACATTCTAATGATATGTAGTCCACTAGAAATGGAATCCAGTGAAGTGCACGTTCCAGGAACGGTTTTTTATTGGGATAGCGCATATTTTGGAAATTTTGTTAAAAAAAACGCGTTTGTTGTTACTTTTTTGTGTATGATTATTTTTATTTTCAAAATATGTATAACTCAGTTTGGTGATTTTGTGTATTGAAGTGTGTATCAATTATCCAAAGATAAATCATAAGAAAACCTGGATAAAAACTTATGATGCTATCCTGATAACGCAGGTAATTGATTATTGGAAATTTCTCTTTCTAACATTGGTAACCAAATTTGACTACATTCGGCTGAAATACTAGCTACACATTTATCTGAATTTAGTTGTATTAAAGCACTTTCGCCGATGCAGGAATAATGGAGTCATACCAAGAGGGCTAAGGTTACATCCTGCCTACGGAGGAAGAAAAATAACCAGAATATTGGAAAAGGCAAGTTTTGCTATGGTTCGAGAACGCCTTTAGCACCATAGATATAAAGTATTCAATATCGAACAAGATATCGTAGGTATTGAGGATTTTCTTTTTGATACGGTAACTAAAATTGACTTCGATAAAATAATATCAAATATAAATATAATATATACTACAACGTATGAAAAACAAAAACAAATTCAAATCCGAAAGTTTGAAATATTATTTGAACAAAAAATTCAAAAAGAACTGAATAATTATCAACAAAACAATGTACCAAACACAATCATTAATTTATCAAACAAAACTTTAAATTCTTCAGACGTATTAGTTCTTTCAAAAGGATTAAATTTTGCTTTGACCCCAAAATCAACACCAAAATTAGACATAATAAGTTCAATAGAACAAGTAAGTAGTGAATTACCTGAACACGAAAGAGAAGAATATAGAGTACGTTGTAAAGTCATATTAGAAAAATCTATTCATTTAAAAAACAATACTACAAAAGCAGAGCAAAAATCAATTAAAAATCTCAAAGAAGATGATTCTATTATTATTTTACCAGCTGATAAGGGCAATTCTACTGTCATTTTAAACAAAGTTGATTATGATTCAAAAGGAATGGATTTATTAATAAATGGACCTTATACTAAGCTCCCAAATGATCCTACCAAATCAATTGAAAACAAAATTTTTAAGACACTTTTCAAATTCAAGAACGAACTTTCTAACCGTGAAAGAACAATGTTAACACCTAAATACAGTAAACCACCACATTTTTATGGTCTACCAAAAATTCATAAACAAAACATACCATTACGACCAATTTGTAGCACTATTAATTCCCCATGCAGCAAACTATCAAATCATATATTAAAAATCATTGAACCCTTCGCAGGACAGACAAATTCATACATCAAAAATAGTAATCATTTTTTAGAAAAACTATCAGATTTAAAGTTCAACAAAAGCCATTATTTGGTTAGTTTTGATGTAGTTAGTCTCTTCACAAATGTACCGGTACAGAAAACAATAGAACTTGTCAAATCAAAATTAGAAATTGATCAGACCCTTACAGAAAGGACCAAATTGAACGTAACAGCAATAATAGAATTATTAAAATTATGTATAACAAAAACATATTTTCAATTCAATAATGATTTTTATGAACAGAATTTTGGTCTTGCCATGGGCTCATGCCTCTCACCCATTCTATCGAATATTTACATGGAACATTGTGAAGCCATAATAGTAAATAATCAAAAATTAAAACCAATCGTCTGGTGGAGATATGTAGACGATATTTTTGCAATATGGCCTTATGACTTAGTATCTCTGAATGATTTTTTAACAAATATAAATGAAGGAGAAAAATCTATAAAATTTGAAATTGAAAATAACAATTTTTTGCCATTTTTAGATGTTATTATCAATAAAACACCTACAGGGTATGAAACAAGTGTTTACCGTAATCCAACACACACTAATAGGTATTTGAATTTTGAATCAAATCATTCTGTAAGCGTTAAAAAAGGAATAGTAAAATCTTTATACGATAGGGTCAGAATCATTTGTTCTAATGATTATCAATTCACAAAGGAGAAAACTTTGCTGAAAAATGTTTTAAATGCCAATAATTACCCGGCAGAATTTGTAAATAAAGAAATTAAGAATATAGAGAAGGGCTCATTGTTAATACCCCATAACAATAACAATAATATTAATAATTCAGCTAACAAAGTTTTTAAAAACTTGACAATACCGTATGTTAAGGGTTTATCAGAAAGAATTAAGAAAATTGGTAATCAATTCAATATTCGAACTAGCTTCAAATCTAGCAATACGTTGAGATCTGTACTAACAAAAACGAAGCCAAAAAATGAAGAACAATCTTCAAAAAACTGCATATATCAGATATCTTGTGAATGCGACAAATTATATTTAGGTGAAACATCTAGACCATTGAAAGTCCGAATAAATGAACATAAAAAGTATATCAAAGATAGGGAGTTCTTTAAGTCAGGTATTTGCAAACATGCTTGGGAAGAGGGGCATAAAATTCAATGGGATTCGACAAAAATAATATTGAAAGAGCCCAATAATAAAACACGAAAAATCGAAAAAAGTGCTTTAATACAACAAAATTCAGATAAATGTGTAGCTAGTATTTCAGCCGAATGTAGTCAAATTTGGTTACCAATGTTAGAAAGAGAAATTTCCAATAATCAATTACCTGCGTTATCAGGATAGCATCATAAGTTTTTATCCAGGTTTTCTTATGATTTATCTTTGGAAAAGTTGTTAATCGATACACACTTCAATACACAAAATCACCAAACTGAGTTATACATATTTTGAAAACAAAAATAATCATACACAAAAAAGTAACAACAAACGCGTTTTTATTAACAAAATTTCCAAAATAAGCGAAAAAAATCGCTATCCCAATAAAAAACCGTTCCTGGAACGTGCACTTCATTGGATTCCATTTCTAGTGGACTACATATCGTTAGAATGTCATAAAATAAAATATTTTATTTCACATTTTACCAGAGGTGTGATCGACTATGAATGGACCTTAATAAAATTTGACAACAAAGTTTTGTAGTCTTAAACTTCAAAATATTATTGATTGTCTAGTTGTCAAATTTTTTCGTTGTGTCAGATAGGGACCAAATATTATTTTTATACTATAAATAGTTAATCTTGACAACGGTAGCTGGAACGCTACCGAAACGTCGAAATAAAAAATAAAAAAACATTATTGTGGTTTGATTCCCAAAAAAATAAGAAAAAAAAAAGCAGGTATTTTGTATTTTCATCTCCATAGTTCAAAAAATTTAACAAGCTCAACGAAACTAAAAAATAAAAAACACTGATACTGCTGGTACCGATGAACTGCCGACTCAAAATGAAAAACCGATTATAAATATAGCGAAGTGAACGGTCAAAAACTACCCTGCCTACTGGTCACAGCTCGTCTGACAAAATTCTCGGACTCAACGATAGTATCGCTATCCCGTTCTCGGTGTAGTAAAAAAGTTGCTAGTATCATTATGGATTAGTGGAAAACCAGGAAGCAAATTATCATACCATCAGGTGGCAACATTATCAACTTCACTTTTGAGTCATACTTCAGAAATCCCTTCTTATTTTTCTCGAAAACCAAGATGTTTGAATGAAGCAAAATGATGGAAGGTAACTGAATTTAGATTATTTTTATTTTATCTGGGTCCTGTTGTATTGGGATCAGTTTTGGATCAAGATAGATATGTGAATTTTTTAACATTACATGTTGCTATCACATTGTTGTCTAGTATGTCATTTATGAAGCACTTACAATATGCTGAATCTCTGTTGAAGTATTTTGTTGAGACTTTCATAACTTTATATGGACCAGAAAATGTTTCACATAATATTCATAACCTTTTACACTTGTGTGATGATGTAAGATACTTGGGCCCATTAGATCAGTTCAGTGCCTTTCCATTTGAAAACCATATGCAGGTATTTGAAAAAATTGGTTAGGAAAGGTGAGAAGCCTTTTGAACAGTTCTGAATTTCCTCAACTATCTATGGAACATTCTGATGGACCCCTCATCTCGAACCTTATCAGTTCAAATTTTCCAATTATGTTCTAAGTATCTCTGAACCCGATAACTGTTGTTGCCTTCGAAACAAGTCAATAATATTAATCATGAGGGTGAAATGAAAATTATTGGAAACATTCACAAATGTGTCAAATTTCTATACTTCTCCTTGTGAATCATCAAAATTAGGAATAATGAATGTAAACAATCTTGGTCCTCTTGAATCATGGACATTGCACCAAATTGCCTATAAATGCATGAAACTCAAATTAAAAGATAATTATGTTGTTTTTCCATTATTGCATCTACACTAGATCAACTTCACTAAACATTGGGTATAATAATTATAAAAATTAAAATTACTCATTTGTATAATGAGAGTTGTAGTTGTATCTCATAGTAACTTTTTTATTGTTTATTTTTAATGTTGAATATTATTTATTAAATGTATTTTATTTTTTGTATGTGTACTTATTACAGGTAGTGTGTGGGGGATTTTTGTTTTTAAATTTTCTCATGAATTTCTAACCCCATTGAAATATTGAATGATGGAGACTACATGGACTGTAGTGAAATTTATTGGTGAAGACACAGTGGAAGCAGTCCCTACTACTTGGCTGTTTGGGAGTGAAAAATGTTATTGGCCACCCTTTCCTAAAGATAAAATAATGATGAGCATAAGAAAACTCGAAAGACCCAACAGTTGCTGGCCCCTACATAATATTATCACATTTAGGAATGGAACATATGGCAATCTGAAATCTTGGAGATTGCAGAATTGTGTGCAAATAATATTTCTAATGTTTCAGATGATTATCTACTGGCAAGAAACAAAGCCAGGAAAGCTGAAAGCCAAAGTGATCTGAACTCAGATGGTGACAAAGAGTCTAGAAAGTTGAAGAAGAAGAAAAAACCTATTTTATCTTCTTCTGATGAAGAGAATGACTTTACATCAAAATTGCCATCACCTCCCAGAATGCCCAGAAGTGCTAAAAGGAATCATGAATCTCCAGATAGGATTGATTCAGATGAAACCAATATTTATGGTTCAATAGTACCTTTACAGGAATTAACAAATGTCGATCTAAGAACATCTGCTACAGAAATACCAACAGGTTTGTTCTTCCTAGAAATAAATGTATATCTTTATGATGATGACAGCACTTCTGTTTTTATATTATATCAAAGACTAGCTCTAATTTGAAGTGAAATTTTAATAATGTCTATGTATTTCTTTCATAATCTATTAGGTGTAGAACTTATCAAATTTTGAATTCCTTAATAAAACATTACAATTTTTCTCTTTTTAGATGTTAGATCTTGTTGTTGCTGTGCTGACCATAAAATGGGTAAATATTCATCAATATTTTGCTGGTTTTTGAATATATGACAAGAAATATCTATATTTGGTCATTTAATGAAATATTCGAAACAGTCACAATCAATATTCCTATGAAATTTTTTACAGGTGACACCCTGAAGAATTTACTAAAACAACAGGTTTTAACTCGGCATATACTACACGAGTTACTTGACGAAGTGCGCAAAATAAAACTAGATGCTGGTAATAATACTGAATTAACAAAAAGTAAAGTGCAGTCAATTTTCATTGCCTTTCAACATTTCCCTATCAACTCAGAAGAGACTTTGAGAGTGCTAGAGGAACACCTATCTGAAAATGAGCATTTCAATGCTGCTGTGAGTAATATTTGTTGTCTACTTTTGTTCAAATTTGACCTTTGAACATTTGTTTTCAGGTAACAGAATTTTCAAAAATTGGAGGAGCTAATTCATATGATTTTATGAAACGGAGCCTATCTTCCATGTTTACAAATGATTTTGATCACAATTCAGTTGGCAGGGTGCTAAAAAAAAGAAAATTTTTGGACAGTTAAAGGTAGCTGAACTAGCTAAGATATTGATTGCATAATTATATCTGTAGGGGTCATTTCTTGATTTTTAATTTAGACTACAGGTTCAAAGTAGTATGTTATAAAGATCAATTTGTTAAGGAGCATTTAAAGCACTACTTGTATTAAAAATACAGGGTTTATTTCTCTTTGTAAAAGTCTGGAAAATATATGTTATTTTTATTTATATATAATTTCAGAAGCTGCCCAAGTCTGTGGAATATCAAAAGATAGGAAATCTTCTGAAGATGGTATAAAAACTTGGCTGTGGAGAGCTAAGGAGAGACATTTGTCTTCTTTGGAGAAAGTAGTTCCACAAAAAGAAGATGCCAGTAAAGATGTCAACAGTATTTTATTTTTGCCATAAAAATTTTTTCTTCCATTTTACAATTGTACAATGCTTTATTTTTTTTTATTTCACTGTTTTGGGATTTGTTTTAATTTTTTGTGTGCTGATTGGATTTTCAGTATGTTCTACTGTGATATACATATTTTTTCTCACGTTCACCAGAATATATTATATTTGATTTAGTTGTATTTTTCCACAAAGATTTTCATTTTTTTAACATGTCTTGGGTGATGTTTTATTTCATATTGCATGTATGAATAAATATAATTATAGCTAGGGAAAGGTATATTTTTTTCAGTACAGCTGACAACAGTATTTTATTTTTGTCAGAAAATTCTTTCATTTTACAGATAATTTTGATTTCTTTATGTGAATGTTTTGCTTGAGGATTTTTACTTTCTTTATGTTATTTTTTTGTGTGTGCTAATTTCTAGTCTGTGTTTTTGTTCTCATATTCTACCTTTATATATATATATATATATTATACTAAGTTATTTGTCCCTTCCCACAAAAGATTTAATTTATTTGAGATAAATATGTTGTAATTAATGTTTAATTTAATCAATGAATAAATATTATTATTATAATTATTGTTATTATCATACCCAAGTAAACCTCATGACATTAAATGCCATAAAAATCATGGACATCCGAATGCCTACTGGAAATTACTCACTACCTGGACGTCCATAAAGGATATCTTATGGACGTCCGTAAACCGTAAATGATGTCTTATGGACGTCCATAATGGATATCCCATGGACGTCCATAATGGATATCCTATGGACGTCCAGGTTGGTGGCCTAAGGTTGTATGGGATGTGGAGGATCAAATAGTGGTACAATTTCATGGCGATCAATTTCAAGTCTGTGGTCGGCACTTGAAAGGTCATAAGTCGTTTTTTTACGAAAATAGAATTTTGATTCATAAGTACTCACAAGACTGTATATTTTGAAGAGGCAAAATGGTATAAGTCTACATGTGTCCTAAGATATTAAATATAAGGCACGAAAAAACTTAAATACATTTACATTGTTAGTGTGCGAAAGTTTCAGGCGCCATTTTCCAAACTTAATCAATATCAACTTATTACCTTTTGGGGCGCGTTGTATCAAATACCTGAACTCGGTTTAATCATAACTAATGTTTAGACTGATCTAATTGATTATAATAAATACATTTTAGGTGTTTGATACAACGCGCCCTCAAGTGCCGACCACAGAATTATTCTGTGACGATACTCCTTATGGTTCATGACATATCTTTGTTTAGTCTCCTTAACAAGGTAATTTATAGCAGCACTACTATTACCACCTTGGTCACAAGCAGTTGCCTCACTTTTTACTATTCGTACCAAAACTACAGTATGTGCTGCAGACTTCACAAAATGGTAATACACAGGTTGCTTCCATGTACCTCTTACAAAAAAAACACATGCATGATCAGAGATATTAGAAGTCGTTTTGTCACCAAAATATTCAAAGCCATCAAAACAGTCTTCATGCTTATTATAATAGACATTTGCAGACAATGTTATTTCATGAAATGAAAGTATTAACATTTAGTTCATCATATTCTGGCCAACAAATCTAAGGTTTCTGAAGATGGTTTCATTGACCTGGATTCACTTTAATGGGATTAATGACAGACATTAAAGTTTTATGGCTAGGCAAAGCAAATAGTTCTGGAAGAACTCTGTAGACAGATGGCCCAGATTGTCTGTACAAAGTTATGGCAAGTAGTGTCCCATAAGTTTCTGACCCATTTTAACTGTAAAAATCTCGGAACTCAGAAACGATAGGGAGGTGCGGTTTTCGAGGAACAATTTCTTTTTATATAAAGTTTTTTCAGTATAAATGTTTAATTAGTGAAATCTTATATAGGGTGTTTTTAAAAAAATGGTATCTTTAAATGCAAATATCGTCTATTTCTTTAATAAAACACCCTATATATTTTTATTCTATCTGAAAGCTGAACTCTTCCCCTTTCTGAAAATGTATACTTTGTTGAAGTTTAGATGAAAAATAGGTAAGTTATTTGATTTTTAATGATAGGCTGTTATGTAGGTATCTAGAAAGAGGAGGAGGAGATTTGAATTCTAAAACAGCTAGCTGTTGTTAATTTATTTTCAATAATGGTCCAATTTAGTTTACTTGAAAAATCAAAAACTGTGTTATTGTATGCTAAGTATAAATCGATTCGTGGGATATCTAGGAAAAATCCTCCTTCAAAAAACAATATAAAAAACACACAACTTGAACAAGATGGCATGATAAATTCAGTTTACTTTCAGCAAGATGGTGCGCCACCACATTTTTCAATTGTGGCCAGAAATTATATTTAGCAGAAACATTTGGAGATAGGTGGATTGGGAGAGCCGAACCAATTGAGTGGCCTGCCCACTCACCAGTCTTGACGATTCCAGACTTTTTTATACGGTCTTTTAACAAAGATGTTATAATCCTATTCCAGAGACTCTGGAACAACTGCGAGGCAACATTGTCCGAACATTTCAAGAAATTACCCCGGAAATGTAACGCAACTCTTTAGATCACTTTTTGTTCTGGTTGCAAAAATGTATAGATCAAAATGGACAACACTTGGAACGTCTTAAATATTTTTATTAAATTAGATAATTTATAATGTTGATTTTCATTAAAATTTGATTCACCTTTCAAGTTTGTTTAATTGTTTTAGATATTTCTAATAAGTCGTGCCTCTTTCAAAAATATTCGGTATAATTTTTTTTAAACGTAGGTATTAGTTAGCAGACAAATTTTGTAATTGTTTTTTATTTAATACGTATGAGCCAGACATATCTTTATCTAACAAACAATCATTATTAAAAATCAAATAACTTACCTATTTTTCATCTAAACTTCAACAAAGTATACATTTTCAGAAAGGGGAAGAGTTCAGCTTTCAGATAGAATAAAAATATGTTTTATTAAAAAAATAGACGATATTTGCATTTAAAAATACCATTTTTTTAAAAACACCCTATATAAGGTTTCACCAATTAAACCACCAAAAAAATTGTTCCTCGAAAACCGCACCTCCCTATCGTTTCTGAGTTCCGAGATTATTACAGTTAAAATGGGTCAGAAACTTCTGGGACACCCGGTATTTAGTATGTAATTGACGAGGTTTGTCTGCCTGGTAAAATCATTTGTGTTCAGAATAACAACCAATTCATTGAGTGATTTTAAATTCAAAAACATATGATAGATAAATTAATCAAAAATTCTGACCACAGGTAACCACAGTTGGCGAAGTCAAAATATTGCTTTAATTGACCCAGGCAACTATATCTTGCATCATCATCATGATAGATTTGTTTAATTAGTACAAAACATTTTTTGGTTAACATGTTATCATCCATAGTCTTAATTTTATTTATTCACAACAACACAGATTTAAATATGAAATAACTCAATGCAACTGTATTAATTTCA
Source organism: Lochmaea capreae (assembly GCA_949126875.1). NCBI lineage: Eukaryota > Metazoa > Arthropoda > Insecta > Coleoptera > Chrysomelidae > Lochmaea > Lochmaea capreae. The sequence continues at coordinate 28,319,860 of OX421408.1, forward strand.
AGCCTAACCATGTAACTGGTAGTACATAGTACCTTTTTAAAAAAGTTGACCTGTACTTGTTGGAGTGAATCAGCATAAGGTAATCCCAAAATTCCAATACTGTATGATAAAGAGGGCAGAGCTATAGTTTGTACAGTTCTAGTCTTGCAATCCAGGAGTGTAATCTAAAGCGACACATTATGCCCATAACGGCACCGATACTTTGAAGTGACTCAGTTAATAATAATAATAATAATAAATTTATTCATTCCTTCAGATAATATTTTACATGATATAGGACAAGTCATAGATAAAACACAAAGAAACAAGATATAAAGGTACAGTTTACAAACAATTAAGTGAAAAAATCATTTATGACATACACACACTGGTCAATAAGATATTTTTTTAAATGAGTTTTGAAACGGTTAAAATTGACTATGCTTTTGACGGAGGACGGAAGATGATTGTAAAATCTTGTTCCAGCATAGTGGGGACTAAGTTCATACAGGTTTGTTGAATGCCTAGGAACACAGAACTTATCACCAAATCTGGTAGCGTAGTTATGGAAATCACAGTTCTTGGGAAATTCCTGAATGTTACCCTTAACATATAAAATACATTTATTTATGTATATTGAAGGTAGCGTTAAAATATTATATTTTTTGAAATATTCTTTGCAAGACTCTCTGTAATTCAAATGGTTAAACAATCTAATAATTTTTTTTTGTTTTATGAAAACCTTACAGGTAGTAGATGAACCACCCCATAAGACTATATTATAAGATATGGTGGAGTACACCAGAGCATAATACACTTGCATTAATTGCTCGAGAGTAAAAATGCTGCGTAATTGTAATATAGCATAATATACACTATTCAATTTTTTACAGATATGCTCAATATTTGAAGACCATTTCATGTTACTGTCTAAAATTATACCCAAGAATTTTGTGGTCTGAGATGCGTGTACATCAGCGGACTCAACTCTGATAGTAAGATTGGTAGATTTTTTATATCTCGGAGAAAATTGCATAAGCACAGTTTTATTAGGATTTACTATTAAAGAATTCCTACCACACCATTCCACAAAATTCTGAGAAAGTTACTGTTTGATTTGCCATACTTGATCCTCTGCCCTTATCATGTAATAATAATAATAATAATGATGAGTATGTGACCCCGAAATATGTAAAATCTTTTACTATTTCCAAAGATTCATTATTGTATTTAAAATTAAGTTTATAATTGTTATTGTATCCACCTTTACAATTATTCAATATTATATGCCCAAAAATGTTTCTTTTATAGCATTCACGAAGAGCTTACACTATCTATATATTGTAGACTACTCACACGATTGCTATAAAAATTGGCAAAGTTGGAGAACAAGTTATGGCGAATTTATGGAAAATATTTCAACACACATGTCACTTCCAGTTATACCTACCGAAAGTGAACGATAATTTTGTTAGTTTAAAAGAATATTCTATATCTAAAATTTATACTTATTGAGATATTAATTTTTTTTATAAAAAATTGACAAGTTCAGACCTTCATATTGAAAATTCTGTATGAACATCTCCAGTACCAAATAAAAAATATATTGTTGGGTTGATTCGTAGGACGATCAAGGTAATTGGTGACATGTCAAAAACTTCTTTTTTGTATACAAGAATGATGAAAAGTTCCAGTTCAAAAATGTTAAATATTTCTTTTTTGTTTTTAAAGAAGCAACCATATTTTCATTCTTTCAATAATTAATTCTTAGGCTGTTTATGTCCACTTGCTTATACTCAATTTCAAGCGTTTTTTGAGATATTAACATATATCTTCTATAAGTTCCTTGTGGCATTACTTGTTATTTTTTCTTATTTTCTTGGGAATCAAACCACAATAATGTTTTTTTTATTTCAACGTTTCGGTAGCGTTCCAGCTACAGTTGTCAAGATTAACTAATAATGAATGAATGAAAAATTTTTGGTCCCTATCTGACACAAAGATAGGGAATTTTGTCAGTTTCTTGACAGTTCGTTCGCAAATCACTATTGCGGCCTACTTAAGTTTGATGTTTTGACGGCTTATGCCATATTTTTGAATAAAATGGCGACGACTATTGACAGTTGCTAAGATGTTGCTAGGGAAGCCGTGCGATTTACTTTACAGCTGTGCGTTTTTTTTACCGTGCGTAATAGACGTCATTACATTGATGCCGACTGTGTGTTATTGACTGATTACAGGGGGGGGTCGTAGGTAAACCTTTTTATCACACCTTCGTTTGTTGCAAGCTTAATAATATTTATGAGGGAGAGAACTGAATGCATTGCAAACTCTACATTCACAATCTTCTTTTGTTGGTAGGGGATGGGAATACAACTAATTTTTTATGTAGCCCCATATAAAAAAATCTATAAGTGTTAAATCTGGTGAACGAGGTGGTCGCCGAATAGGACTATTGTTAGCTATCCACCTATCTAGAAATTGGTTTATCATTCTGGAATAATAAGGAGGATCTCCATTGTAAAGGAAAAATATTTTTCAAAATTCATGCTGTGATAAACAATCTAAATAATTAGTTTTCAATTCTCTCTATATATCACGAAATCTTTGACAGAAAAAAATAATTTTTGGAAAAAGACAATGTTACCACAAATTTCCGACCGTTTAAGTTTCCATCATAAAAGTAAAGAGCTACAACCTGATTGACTCTGATCGCACAAAAGTCATTATACACCCTCATCGCACCATATAGGTATATTCTTCAAATATTCATCATCTTCTTGACATTTTACCAACACAAATTCTTCAAATTCTATTCTTTTATTAGAGTCGAATCGACAACTAATTCATTTGAGCTCAAAATCATCAACAAAAATATTACAGATAAAAATTCGCTGGCAGAATATTTTAACAAATTCTTTACAAATACTGAGAAATCTTCTACAAGTAAAAATATAAAACTAGGACCAATGGAACAGGCTACTTTCTTTATCCAGTAACTCTGAATGAAATACAAAACACAGTTAATAAGGTAACAAAAAAGTCAACACCCAGAATCCATGATATCAATGAAAAGCCACTAAATGTAGCAAGTGATTTACTACTACTTCTAAATCTACTCCTATTTTTAAAAATAAAGGATCTCAACATGATATAAAAAACTACAGAAATATAAGTAAGTCTCAAATTATTGATTACTGCTATAATTGAAAACTTAAATAAAAAACTATGTCCAATTGCTATTTACTTTGACATGACCAGGGCATTTGATACAGTTGACCATAGTCTGCCTGTAGAAAAACTAGATCGAATGGGCATAAGGGGGTTGTAGGTGGCTGGATTATATCATATCTTACAATAGGCATCAAGTAGCTGATATTCACCAAACTAAATCTAACCCTGCTTTGATAACTATGGGTGTTCCACAGGCTTCACTACTATTTATTGTTTGTCAATGATTCTGTATATCTCTGTAATGTAAGTACCTCAACAAATCATTACTTACACAAATGACACAAGTCCGATAGTAGCTAAACAAAACCTACTACAATCAGCTGACATTGCTAATATGACTGTACAGGAATTCTCATCCTGGTGTTTAGAAAATGAACTACTAGTAAATAAAAGTAAAACAGTACTCACGATCTTCCAAACAAAAAACTCAAAACAATACCATGTCCTTTACTAAAACTAAATCATAGTTCAATTGAACAAGTAAAAAATTTTAAATACCTGGGCTAACTATTCATCAAAAACTTACATGGGAAGAACGTAATATAGGTAACCTAGTCTCAAAATTAAGTTCCTTAGTATTTAGACAACTATACAGAATGGCAAACCTGCAGATACTCAAAATAGCATACTTTAGTCTTGTACAATCAAAATTACATATGGGTTCTGGGGTAATTCTGCCCATATGTATAAAGCATTTATAATGCAAAAAAATCATAAGATGCCTGACTGGTAGACATTATATAGCAAGCTGTAAAAACCTATTTAAAAACTTGTCAATATTAACCCTACCCTGTTTATACGGTTCTATTCAAAAGTCCCCTCCCCCCCTCGTATATTTTGAACGGCTACACTTACATTAATAACATTTTTTGGAGTGTGAAAATAAAGTGCTGTAAACTTCTCTACGAATGGTAACAGGTGACGTAATAGTAATAGATGACGTCACAGTGCCACTCTGTTTTAAATAGGACCTTATGGCAAGTGATATCTCGTTTGAAAGACATTGACATTGGCTACATAGCCATATTAATTTTATTTGGGTTTAATCTAATTTTGATGGATAAATTAAATAAATACCAAAATTATTGAAATTATTTTTTTAAATTTAATTAATCAAATATCAACAATGGATTCTTTTAGCAAGTGTTCGAAATGTGCTCCGTCTACTTCCTGACAGTAATACATCCTATTAGTAAACTCTTGTCATACTCGTTCGAATGTGTCAGCTGAAATTGCATTGCATTCTTCAATAATTCTTTCTTTTAAAACGCCAATGCTATCTGGTGCCGTAGTATAAACCTTGGATTTCAAGTACCCCCTTAGAAAAAAATCTAATGGTGTCAGATCTGGTGACCGAGGTGGCCATTCTATAGGACCTCGCCAGCCGATCCATCTACCTCGATATTCTTCATCCAGGTAACGTCTTACTGCACCATAATAATGTGCAGGAGCATCATCTTGTTGAAATTCATCTGGATTATCTTCCTAGTTGGTCCTGTTTTCCTAAATTCGAATTTAAGCGGTGAAGTGTATCTGGAGATGTTACAACAAGCAATTGAGCCGTTAATTCTTGAAATTCTGGAAGATAATCCAAATTAATTCGGCCATCTGGAAATAACATTTCAACAAGATGGTGCTCCTGCACATTATTATGGTGCAGTAAGACGTTACCTGGATGAAGAATATCGAGGTTGATGGATCGGCCGGCGAGGTCCTATAGAATGGCCACCTTGGTCACCAAATCTGACACCATTAGATTTTTTTCTATGGGGGACTTGAAATCCAAGGTTTATACTAAGGCACCAGATAGCATTGGCGTTTTGAAAGAAAGAATTATTGAAGAATGCAATGCAATTTCAGCCGACACATTCGAACGAGTACGACAAGAGTTTACTAATAGGATGTATTACTGTCAGGAAGCAGACGGAGCACATTTTGAACACTTGCTATAAGAATCCATTGTTGATATTTGATTAATTAAATTTAAAAAAATAATTTCAATAATTTTGGTATTTATTTAATTTATCCGTCAAAATTAGTTTAAACCCAAACAAAATTAATATGGCTATGTAGCCAATGTCAATGCCTTTCAAACGAGATATCACTTGCCATGAGGTCCTACTTAAAATCATTGGCCAGAGTGGCACTGTGGCGTCATCTATTACAATTACGTCACCTGTTACCATTCGTAGAGAAGTTTACAACACTTTATTTGCACCCTCCAAATTTTATTAATGTAAGTGTAGCCGTTCAAAAGATACGAGGGGGGGAGGGGACTTTTGAATAGCACTGTATATTTACCTCATAACCTTAAGTATAAAAAATAATTAAGAAATTATATTACAAACAACATCATACATACATATAATACAAGACAGGCTGGTGATTTTAGAGTACCATTTACTAGACTAAATATTGGTCAGGATTCTGGAGATTATGGGTGTGTTATATGTTTTAACCACTCATGTAGGACTGTCGGTAATGGAACCTACAGTAAATTCAAAGTAGAGCTACATAAATTTCCATGCAAAGAAGCTTTTTATTCTGTTGACGAGTTCTTACAGTATAGAAGACAAATTATAAGAACATAACTAACTACCTTTTATATAAGTTAAATATTATTGTTGTACATTATTATTTCTGTGAATGTAAGTGAATGAATGACCGGAATAATTAACTGTATGTATGTGATTTATTTCTGTCTAAGCAATTTTATGACGTGATGTTTTCTTTTTGTAACTTGTGTTTGTAAAACTTTGAAAGATGAATAAACTTAGTTACTTACTGTGTGACAGCTGGGTAGGGGTCAATCTGGATATCCTGTATCAAATAAAACACATGTTCCAGTAACAACTTTGGTCGCGTTCATCCCAACAAAGTTGATCAGGTAGCGATTTTCAAAGTAATCCATCATTTCTTAATTCTGCTGAACATTCTAATCTTGATACAACAACATAATCAAATTTTTTTTGACATATGACTACAATAATTATTCATTCATCTGCAATTTCAATTTAGTTTAATAGTTCCCAGTGGTGTTCATTCATTTTCAAGATACAAAGGTCTAAAATATCTTCAAACAGAAATATATCATTTTATATGTTTATTCACATGATATTTGTCATAAATGACAATTAATGCATCACTGATGGGAAAAATGGCGACTGCTACCATAGCGCTCACATCAATCACTCGACAAAACACACATTCAGCAGGAAATTGATTATCGCTCCGGTAGCGCTAGGTTGAGATGAACGCGACATTTGTCACATTCACCATGTACTAAAAGTAAATTTAGATAATCTTATTGGTTAATTTCAAATGAGACATTTCTTTCACTGTAAGATGTGATTGACTTCGAATAACGACAATTATTATTATTTAATTATGACAGGTAAATACACAGTTTTCCAAAATAAAAGAATAATTAACACAGCTTATGCAATAATAAGGCTGAAATAGTTAATATTGTTAAATACATGTTATATCTCAAAAACGCTTAAGATTGGGTGTAGGGAAGTGAACACAAACTGCCTGTAGTTTTGGCCTTCAAATTAAGTAAAAGAATAAAAATATGGTTGTTTCATTAGAGAAAATGAAGATGTTTCAACATTTTTGAAATTGAACTTTTCATTATCAAGTGACATTAAAATTTAATGTAAAATATGAAGAGTTAATAATATAGTGTTACATTTAAAATAACAAAGTTGTCTTTCACTCTTGGTATAACCAGAAGTGATATTTACCTTCGTAAAAATATTCTTCATAAATTCGCCATAGATTGTTCTTCATCGACGCCAATTTTTATAAAAATCGTGTGAGTAGTTTACAATATAAAGATAGTGTAAGCTCATTGTGAAATAGCCTGTGTAAGCAATAAAGGAAACATTTTTGGGCAAATAATTTTATTCTACTGAATCTGCTGGAAATTGATTCTTAAATACGTTTCTTAGTGTAAACAGAGACAACCTTTAGATTATAAGAAATAAAATTAGTCTGTTAACATACCTTCAATATGTAAGATGCTAAGACATGCTCTTAAATTTTACTGTTCTCAAAGTTTCATTTGCCTGTACTTGTTGATTATTTTTTTCCAATTGTATTGATAGGAAATAAACTCGGAACAGCATCGACTCGCAGTTTCCGTGTGACCAAATTCAGGTAACTATCTTCGGTAAAATGACGGTTACAAATAAAATGGTTACGAAGTGAAATGCCAGGAAAGTACTTCATTCCCATCGCTTCTTGCCACAATTTGGACCTATAAACGCATCAGAATTATTATTTTTCCCTTTAAAAACATCAAAACAATTGTTACTTTTCATTATTGGATGGAAAATTATGCATTTTCTCAACCTCATCTTCACTATTTCCACAAAGCAAACAAAGTTTTCGTGACATCTCATGCACTTCAAACTGGTCGGAAATCTAATAAAGTCAAATACTTAACTCTAACAAAGTACTGAAGTAACAAATATCGAGAAAAATTAAAGAAAACAATTAATAATTCTAATCAGATAATTTATAACAGCACAAGAATAACCCAAGTATGGCGACACATCGAATGTTGATGTAGGGATCATAGATAACCAACTGGTAGGATACTCGCGTCTGCTGCCCGTGTAGGTGGTTTGGACTTCGGGCGCCATCGAGTATCTCCGGTGGCGCTCGGCTTTCATGCGAAGCGCGCACGGTTCAAACACCCCGTGTTGCTCTCTATGAAAAGAACATCTCCTCGCTTTCCATACACTTTTTTAACTAAACCACCCTACCTTACCCCCTACCCTAATCCGAATCGAAAAATTGAATTGTGTAATTGACAGATTATTATAATAATTTTCAATAATAACCTAACTAAAACCACCCTACCTTACCCCCTACCCTAATCCGAATCGAAAAATTGAATTATGTAATTGACAGATTATTATAATAATTTTCAATAATAACCTAACCAAAACCACCCTACCTTACCCCCTACCCTAATCCGAATCGAAAAATTCTTCGTATTTTTAGTCAATTTTTTAAAAAAACAATAAGAAAATAAAAATAAAAATATATTGACTCGGACACGACTCGAACCTGGTACCTCTGTGTTAAGAGCCCAGCACGCTTACGCTGGGCTAATCTCTGCACACATTAATGATATCGTATAGAAGGTTAAAAGCTTTAGAACCGTGCGCGCTTCGCATGAAAGCCGAGCGCCACTGGAGATACTCGATGGCGCCCGAAGTCCAAACCACCTACACGGTCAGCAGACAAGCAGCTTGTTTTATTTTCTTATTGTTTTTTTAAAAAATTGACTAAAAATACGAAGAATTTTTCGATTCGGATTAGGGTAGGGGGTAAGGTAGGGTGGTTTTGGTTAGGTTATTATTGAAAATTATTATAATAATCTGTCAATTACATAATTCAATTTTTCGATTCGGATTAGGGTAGGGGGTAAGGTAGGGTGGTTTTAGTTAGGTTATTATTGAAAATTATTATAATAATCTGTCAATTACACAATTCAATTTTTCGATTCGGATTAGGGTAGGGGGTAAGGTAGGGTGGTTTAGTTAAAAAAGTGTATGGAAAGCGAGGAGATGTTCTTTTCATAGAGAGCAACACGGGGTGTTTGAACCGTGCGCGCTTCGCATGAAAGCCGAGCGCCACCGGAGATACTCGATGGCGCCCGAAGTCCAAACCACCTACACGGGCAGCAGACGCGAGTCTGGTAGGATGGGTAAAAACCATAGAGAAATAATATATATTTTATTTTGTCTATGGTAAAAACTATCGATATATAAAGATGTCGATATTTTTTTAGAAAAGAATCGATAAATAGTACACCATCTAACTGGTGTACTCTGTGATTTGGGTGTTAGTACGTGTCATAAATTGTCATATGTCAAGTTTTTGGGAGCAAACAACAATGAACTATTAATACGGATGGAATGGCCCCTTCCCATTTAAACAATGAAACATATTTGCAGCCAACATAAGAGAGAGAGGTCCGAGAGAGAGAAGGAGTTAGTCAGGGCAAAACACCCGCAAATTTAAACGTGGTATATAGTGGATTTATAGTAATATGATTCTAAAATTTATATTTAAGCAATTGTAATTGGATAAAAGGGAGTATTAGGGATGGGTAAAGGGGATAAAACGATAATATGAATATTATATTCAATAATTTCAATAAAAATACCGATTTTGGAAGAAATATATAAATATAACTATTATTTGATTTTTGTTTCTATAGTAACAATTGTAAATATGATTTCATAATGACATTTTTTAAATAAATATTTTGAAAAAGCTCTCAAAAGAGAGCGAAACGTCAAAAAGTATTTTAATTGATATGAAATAAAACAATTTAATTTATTTAAATCTTCATTATATTTGAACTAAGTTCAATATACATTCGTGACGCGTTTCGTTAACACAGTAACTTTCTCAAACGAGTGGAGGTATAATGAAAAAATTTTAATTTATACAGTGCATTAATACGGTATTTTACGGATATTGACAAAAGTATTATAATTAAAGCACGGAAAAAAGGCAACCGAAAAAGCCAAAAATATTCGTATTTAAATGCATCAAAAATTGACAAAAAATGCAAGAAATGATGTGTATTATAATGTTGAATAATACTATTATTTCATTATTTTACTATGATAGGGAGTGGGGCGGGATTTAATAATTATACAACGAAAATTTACATTAAGTATCAGATTTTATTATTAATAAATTTAATAATACATACTATTTAAATTATTAACCTAAGAAAGTATAAAAAAAAATACAAAATAATGCACGTTTCCGTGCTTTAATTATAATCTATTTACATGGAAATAAAAAGCAAAAGTGTCTAAATATGGGATTAACTAAAGTATTGAACAAGTTTACCTGGAAGTTCATTCAAAACAATCTTATGGGAAGTTTTTAGGTAAAAAGGTTTAATAAGGGAGAATTGTTGATATCTATTTGGTCGTTAAGAAGATTATCTGAATATTTGTTTTTATTTATCTCAAGAGCTTCTAAATGATTTAATTTCAGGGATTTAGGTTCTATATGCATATTACAAAAAAATATTTTTTAAAGTACAAAATATTTTTAGCAGATTTGTGTACAAAAAACAGTTCTTATGAGGCTATTGGTTTCTAAAATGAATAGCTTTAGTAAGCTTTTGTCTGATTCTATCAGGAATTTGGATTTTCACTGAATTTATGTGGTGAAGCCGAATGGTAAAATAATTTTTCATTATTAATCTTACCAATTGAATTATATGACCATTAGAGAATGCTGAGATAAACATAAAAACACTTCACTGATGTCTTAATGACACTTTCTGCAACCATACAAATTTTTACTACATCTTTTGTAGGCTTGTTTCATGAGAAACTTTCCAAAACCTCTTCCTACGCTGCATATTATTCAAATCAGGAAACTTGAAATCCCCAAAATATACAGGTTCTCTACGAGTCCTGCAAACACACAAATATTTCATCGAATTAGTAGAAGTGAAAATTTTTATATAACTATATATTATTATTTAATCTACCTTAAATTGCAAATTTTTTTGCTCAAACTTTCACATGGTTCCATTTCAAGGAATCAGATTCCATGGGTTCATGATTATGTGTTAAATTTGAAGGACCAGCTTCTAACATATTTTCGTAATCTATAAGTTCACAATTTTCAGGTTTTTCTACCACCTCACAGATATCCATAGTTTGATCTGAAAATAAAAAAATGAATAACAAACACCTCAAATTACTTAGAATTAAATAGAAATATTCAAATGAAGTTACCTGGTTCTTTTAGAGTTAATTCTTCATGTTTTCTTTTTAAAACCCTTCGTTGTTTAGTTTCCTTCCTGAGATGGACAGGAAAATCAAAAATAGATGGAACAACCGACTTTTTTAATACCTTGTTTCCATGAACATTTACTTCATAATCATCTATAGTGAAATGTTTTTCACAAATTACCGATGTTGGACTGGGAGTAAAACCTACTCTTCTAATGCATGTAACCACAACTTCCTCAAGTTGGGATCTTTGGGAAACCTAAAAACACAGATTTTTTTACCACACCAAAATGAATTAAACGATTAAACTAACCTGTGAAACTTCATTTTGATACCTTTTGCTCGTCTATTAGTACAATTCACTGCACTGCAAGATTCAACCATTTTTAGACAAATATAACACAAAATTAAACTCTCACAAAGGCTATAAGTCTATAAATATTTATAATAATCACCATAAACTACTATTATTAATTTAAAAATTCACCAGAAGCAAAATTATTTAAAAACAAACACGACGAAGCCACTCTCTCTAATGTCAAGCTAACTGTTTTCTGCCCTGACTAGCGCTATCCTTTTCGTCTGTCTCATCCTAACATCAATTAATACGCAAAGCGCCCGTTCCATCCGTATTAATAGTTCATTGGCAAACAATCAATTTTGGCTATTCTATTTACATTAAAATGGTATGAACATGATATATTTATTATTACGCCGTGACTAGAAGTACATCGGATGTACGAATTTATTTTGTACATCGGCTCGTGCGTTGATCGAAGCGCGCATTCAATATTCAAATAATATAACCCACAGACCAAATGATATAACCTAAAAAAGCTTGTCTTTTGTCTGGTTTGTTTATATTATTTTGGATTTTGCAAACATAGATGTCTGTTTATTGTGTGATACCTAATTAATGTATTATAGGTAGGTATCTCATTAGAAATAAAAATGAAAGTAAGAGCGATATTTGATTCGTACATCAGAATAATGAATGAAGAACTTATAGGATAGTTTTCATTTTATAACAGGTTATACACAATTACGAGACAAACTTATTAAAATTGGTAGGTTTTTATAAAGATGGTGCAGCTAGGTTTTAGTATTAAAATATAGGTATCAGCAATTATTACTGAAGTAACAAAATGTGCCAAAAACGAATAGAGGTACATACTTATTATCTGAACCAAAAAGGTGTCGGAAAATATTTAATAAAGTTAAATAAGCTGGATTTTCCTAAATTTGAATCTTCCTTTTTAATATTTGCATGATAACGAATTTCTGTTTCTGCTTTAAAACTTAATATTTATGAATAAAGGTTTTTAGGAAAAAAATGCATGTAACAAAAGTATTAAAAAAAATTTATTAACATTTAAAAGCGAATAATAACTAGGTACATATAAAATTTACAGAAATGAATTACATCTTGTTGGTATGTATCTTCACTCTGAACAATATCTACACATCCAATTTCTTTTTTTTGGGACTTGTTTCTTTGCTACACAAAATAAATGATATGATTTTAAACATGATGCACATATAATTGGTCGATCATCTAATGTAGAGTTACACTGTGCACAAGGACAGGGGATATTTTTCATACAACTAAGTATTGTTGTGATTTTGAGCCAAGAGGCTTCGGAGCAAAATTCTCTAATTAAATTTATGTTTATACTTTCATGTAGCAATGAATATGGTAAATCTGCATTTAAATGTTCGATTTCAATTTTTTTCTTTTTGGCATAAACATCTTTTGAAGATGTTGAAACAAGATTCAATATAAAAAGTTTTTTCTCACTTGCGGTTCTTTTGGCAAAAGGTTTTTTCTTTAAAGAGAAGCACTTAACCTTAGGTAACCCAATAGCAGTTTTACCGCATCCTTTAGGTCTACCTCTTATTTTGGCTACTTTTGGAATTATTATCCTATCAAGACAATTTTTTAAATCAGATGTGTTATTACTTTTACTATAGCTATGATCACTCATGACGATATGGCTGAGTTTTTCACTTTCGTCATTTTGATTGCCTTTACTTTCAAAAAACACTGTTTCAATTTCATTACTTTTGAGACTGACCAAAGGGAGGCAAGATATTTCAGTATTATCTGGAAAATTTGCAATTGCTGCCCTATCGACTCCAGCAGTTCTGTCATAATAATAAATTGTAAGTTTCAGTTTGGGTAGGTTCTATAATATCTTCATTTTCCGTAATTACAGTTTCCTCATTAATTTCATAAATACTATGACTTTCCAAATCTCTATTCTGATATAGATGTTTATCAAAATAATTTTCATCTGGACTTGTTAGTGTAACTACCTCCTTGGTAACTGCACTGTCACTAGGATTTTCATACAATTCAGACACTTCCACAAGTTTACCATCTAACAACAAATTTTTCAACTTTAGAATACTTTGCATTGATAAATCGAAAATATCTCCCGATTGTTCAGATATCAAACTGGCAATGTCTCGTAGCACCAACATAGACTTTTTATATTTTTCAAATTTATTTAATTTCCGAGTTAATTTCCTTCCTGTGTCTTTTTCAGAATGAGCCATATCAGTTATAAAAGTTGCTTTCGTATGTTGCGTTTCAATTGGTTGTAAATTGCAGTTTTGAAATACCCGTTGATGTTTCCTCACATGCAGTAGAGTCCATCGAGTATTACATAATGATTGTTCAAATAAAGACATTTTTTCTCTTTCTCGAACAGCAAGTATGTGCCTAAAATTTTTCAATACAAAAATTATTAAAAAAATAAATATAAGTATGTTCATGGGATGATCATAGTGTAAGCTATCACAGTAAATAGATTATTTTTAAAAATAGAAAAAACAAGATTTAAAATGAATATAATAAATATTAAGGAAAATGCAAAATTCCACTATGTTTATAAGACTGACAATTGTTTCAGAAATCGAGTTTCTATCATCATTATAAACATAGTGGAATTTTGCATTTTATTTATTATGAATAGATTCCACAAAGTAAAGGTAGGAAAAATCACTATGAATAAGATTTAAAATACAATAAAATTCGGCAAGCACTAACAATTTAATTAGGTACTATAACTGATTTATACAGTGCAGTGAACTGTGTTTTACTTACCGACATGGTATAACCAGAGAAATGCGTACTCTACAAGTACAACTATCTACGGTAGCTTTAATAGTTCTTGTTCCAGCCAGAATTGTATAGTATGGTTCGTTTCCTTCTGATATTATCTTGATTTTCTTGTACTGCTCAAGTTCTTTATGAACATAATTATAGGCATAATTGGTTAATATGTTACTATACAACAATTGTGGGCTCTCTGCTTTAAATCTTTGTAACGGAAATTTAAAATACTCATATGCAGCTACCTGATCTCTTTCTTCTAACATTCCATGATATAGTAAAAAAAAGTTTTCAATAAAGTCAATCAGTGATGAATCTTTGGCAATAACTGATTTTAATTTTTGATTAATACTTTCCAATCTATTATTAGTTGTATTATTTAGACTATTTTCTAAAAAATTATGATTTAATGTCCAATCATCTCTAATTAAATGCCAATTGGAATTGAAATAATCTATTACTGGTTGTGGTAGCTCATCAATTTTACTGTAGAGGTCATCATATTCTTCCTCACTTTGTGAATATAACATTTTTTGGAAAATCTCTTTTGCTGTATCTCTTTGTCCTGGGGTTATACCCATTTTTTCACAGCTAATTTCTCTATTAAATGTTTTTAATGAATGAAAAATGCAAATGATGACGTTAGAATTTGGAAAACTGTCTTTTAAAACTTGTCTTTCAAGCAGATCTTTATCACTCATTATAACACGATTATTTATCCAAGATGGGTTCTTCTCCTTAAAAGTATTTAAAAACCATTCCATACTTGTCTTGTCTTCAGAAACAAGTATAGCCACAGCAACAATTTCTGACCCTCCATTTGAATTCTCACATAAAATTATGTAAACTGGTGTTCGGATATTTAATAACTTGTAGGTGGCATCCACTGCAACAAATTCTGGATATGCTTTCATAGAGGAAATCATTTGATCCGTTTGGAAGAAAATCCCTTTAAACACATTGTTTTCCACCAAAATCTCACAATCTGCACCTGAAATTAAAGATACATTTAAACTTTCCAAAAGCAATACATTGTTAAATTACAAATTTAAAAATAAGTATATATTAGTCAAAAATCCACATATTTAATAAGTACACCTAAACATGAAATTTATAGCCTTCAAATAAATACTTACTATAAGTCTGCTGGAGCAAGTCAACCACAGTATTTAGTGAATTATCTTTAGATTTTCTACTATATTCCAAATTCCGTAAGTCTTTTAATAAAATCATTTTCTTTGTTTCACATTCCATTATATGTTTTATTTTCTTTTTATTACCACCAGCTTTAAGAAATTCCTCAACCTTATATTTTTCATCTGGGTTTAACTTGCGTTTTTGTGGTAAATGTTTGTAAAGAGCCTATAACAAAAGTAAAAATTTAAAGTTACATTCTAAACATTGTAACAAGTTCCCACACTTACCTCTGTTGTTTCATGATTATAATTAAAATTGGTATTAGCTATTGTTACATGATTACCATCTTCAGAAACAATTAATCTGATATTTGCTGGACAATTTTTTTGAAAGGTCCTGGGAAGAGAAAAAGTACTGAAATTGTTGCAAGATGTTTATACAGAAGCTAAACTATCTTACCTTGTGTTGCGAGTGTTATCTGTGGTTTGTTTTTGAACTTTTTTTCCACCATGTATGCAACAAAATAAAAGTTGATAGGGCAGACTGGGATTAATATGTCTATGCACACCTTTATTTCTTGCGGTCTTCAGATTTGTACTACTTCTTTTGTAATAAATACTTTTTGTTTCATCTTCCCATTTTTTTAATTCCGTCACAAATTCTTTCTCACTGTTGAATATCGCCCCTACTTTCATTTTTATTTCTAATAAAGTACCTAGATCACAAAACCTGGAAACTTATAAACACAACTTATATTTTATTTCAAGTCAGAAACAAAAGTATATTATTATGTATGACCCAAGATCCAAATTCCAAAATAATATAAACAAACCAGACAAAAGACAAGCTTTTTTAGGCTATATTATTTGACATATTATTTGAATGCGCGCTTCGATCAACGCACGAGCCGATGTACAAAATAAATTCGTACATCCGATGTACTTCTAGTCACGGCGTTATTATTAAGGCACATTGGGGATTAGGTTAGGTACCATAACCATAACCCTATTTTATTTTATTATTTTCTTATTGCGTTAATAAATTGATTTGTTGTCTTTGATAACTACTTGGTATCTAAGTATGGAGCTATGTCGAATTAAAGATAGACCAGCCTTCACATATTATTACTTACAGTTGGTTCGGTGGATCTTTTCCCATGCGTTTCTACATTCAGTAACACGTAGGTCGTAGACTGATGGTTTAATTAGAATGTGGCTAAAGTGACGGTGAACGTTAGTTATTATTGTATTGAAGCCGGTGTAATAATATTTACTTACCACAATAATTCGAACACTCAGGTATAAGTTAGTCGTTATAACAACTGTTTTTGAAATAAATTTATATACAAGTGGCAAAAAAATGGACAAAAATGTAGAATAAAAATGTAAACAAAGTCTTTTGTCTGTCAATGTACAAATTCATGTTTAAACCACAGAACTTCTGTTGTGTGGGTTACACCTATCGCCGACATTCATCATATGGCTATCTCTGTTTGTTATATTATGTTGTAATGGAACAATCGGTTTCATTTCGAGGATTTAGATTCTGTGAGTAGAAACGAGACGTACTATAAAAAGTAGTATGTGAATAATTTCATACATGGGAAAAGATTCACCGAACCAACTGTACACAATGTTTTGGTCGCAGCATAAATCATGGAAAGTACAACGCACAGAAGCGTATATTTCGAAAGGGTTCATTTAAACTATTTTATGAAAATTATTTTTAGACTTCTACCTACTTACGTTATTAATTTTTTCATTTGAATAAGTGGAAATTATATCGAAGATCGTAGCTTATAGACAAGTTATTTTTTCAATAGATACCTTTGAAGGATTTTGAAGTTAAAACAAGTTTTGCACTACAGATTATAAACATGTTAATATAATATGTAATGAAAGGTTTTATTTTCAATTTCATCTAAATTCATAGTAAGCGTTCTAGACTTTTTTCAGCTTTGCAACCAACAGTAACTGCAATTTTAGACGCTTTTTAACTTTTCCAAAAGTTTTTTTTAATTCCTAGTTTATACAAACTACAATCACCTTCTAAAAGTATAGAACACCTGTTTGCAATGAATTTTTTTGTTAAAGATGTTTACCACAAATCCAAAAATATAAGCAACTACATCCTTAGTATATTCACTCAAAAAATAAACCGTAAGATAATCATGGTAACGATGATGTTTTGACAATTCTAAGTCTTATTCAGAACCCTGATAATAAAAAAAATAGACAATATTATTATGAAAACCATTGTTGAATCCCTCGTCTTATACCTATACTACGCTCATGCTACTATAACCTCACCTGTGAAATGACAGATTATCATTCTTATTCCAAGTATATTCACACAATATACATTTTCTCACCATCATAAATGTCTTAAAAGCACCTTAATAGACAAATATCAATCAGAAACCAAATAAAATAGTATATTAAAGTATAAGTGGATATTAAGGTCTTTAAAACACGCGCGATTTTTCGAGCACGACGGCGAAGCCGGAGTGCTCGAAATAGAGCAAGTGTTTTAGAGACCAGTTATCCACGAATACTTTACGCTATTTTTTTTTATTGGTGCTCTTTGAAATTATAAATATATACTGGTATCTATTACTACTACAACAACAAGAAATGGAAATAAGAACTAATAATGTAAAATGGTTGAATTCGTGATGCTTGCGTTGTCATGGAAATGAGAAAAACAAACTAATTTGCATTTTGTCTTTAAGATTTAATGTTGTCACCGAAGTGCATAAAAATGAATTCTAATATCGATTTTTTAAGTAGTAAAGCAGAATCGTGGTTAGTACCGCAAAAATCTTCTGATGCGTATAAAAAAAATTGAAATTGTTAAATATTGTTCGAATAAAGGTTTTGACGTTACAAAGTACTCCTGTCAGATCAATAATAAAAAAATTGTCATTTAGACTTCGTTTCTCGAGTTGTTGATGTTGCCATGGTAACTTTAAAAAACGAGCGTTTTTGAAAGTTCGATTTAAACACGCTGAGGCGTGCTTTAAATAGGTAAAATGGTTCACCAATAAAAAAAACACAATTATAATTAAAATCTTAGTGACAAACTTCACCAAAATGACAGAAGTAGTTCGAGGTTGCCAAGATGAAAATTTATAAACTATTTTACTTATGGCATTAATAGAACATAAAAAATTGTAACCGAAAAACAAAAAGGTGAGCTGAACCGAAGTTTGGTTATACCTATTTTAAATGCTTTCCACTTTTTTCTTACGTTTTAAACAGAAAATGCTGCTAAAATCTAAAATATATTCTTCATCAATTACGATTTTTATTATACGAGATTTGGCATCATGTAAGAAGAGTCTCGTCTTAAATATGTTGGGGACAACCAAAATGTAAACAAGGCTTGTCTATCTTTAATACGGCATTGGGTTACAGTTTACAGAAAAATTCTCAAGGTAAACTCCTGATGACCGCGGACTAGAAAATGCGGTAAAATGCTTTTATATAAATATCATAGAGATAGAATCTCTATGGTAAATATAAATATAATTTTATAAAAATTCTTCTTCTTCTTTTAAGTGGCCGCCTAAATTGTTAACCGTGGTTAATTTCAAACAATTTTTAACTTAGCGTTAATTAACGCTAAAAACTGGTTAATAACATTACCCATCACTGGATATTATTTATATGCGCATTTATACGCGTTATAAATTGTCATATGTCAAGTTTTTGGGTGCAAACATAGTCTCCATGGTGCAAACAATCTATTTACATTAAAATGGTATGAACATGATATATTTATTATTAAGGCACATCCCCAATCAATTTAGTGGCGAAGTAAGTATCCTCAACACAATTTAGTGCTGACATGCACGCCGACGTAGAAGTGCAAACTTGCAAGCTGTAAGTTTTTTCGGTCCGTGCCGAATTGTGTCATGCGCATTTTATCATGGAAAAAATAATTTAGGTACCATATAACCCTATTTTATTTTATTATTTTCTTATTGCGTTAATAAATTGATTTGTTGTCTTTGATAACTACTTGGTATCTAAGTATGGAGCGGTTAGGTTACAGTTTACAGAAAAATTCTCAAGGTAAACTCCACATCCAAAATAATAAAATAGCAATAACAAAGAAAATGCGCATGTGCAATATCATTCAGGCTGACTGAATTGACATGATTGAGGATGGATATCCGTTTTGCAGCACGCGTGCCGAAGTGCCACTTTGCTAGCAGGTTGATTGATGATGTAGCTTACTTAACTAATTTAACACAATTATAAAAGTTTGTTTGCACCCAAAAACTTGACATATGGCAGTTGTAACGTTTTCACTAAATGTGCGTATGTCCGCATATTGAAATTCGATATTTTTTCAATAACTCTATTATGTTTTATAATAATGATGTACTTTAATAAGAAATAAAATGAATAAAAAACTGTCATATATGTGTTATTCTATTTCACTTTCGAATATTTCAACAATAGAGGAGTTCAGTCTAAGGTCAGTGTGGCCAACAAAAACTGGGTTTTCTGACAATAATGACAGTTAATGTCTACCATTCAAAACATAAGATTTTTGCAGGTTTTTTATCATTACGAACATCTAAATGGCTTTATTAAAACAATGAATACACCCCCGAAGCGTGAATCTTAAAATTTAAGATGACGTTTCAGCTGAATACTCAACGCATCGGTGGCCAATATTTCTAGGAACTCTTAGAAATACTCCATTCCATTTCTGTCATTATGTCTCTAGTTATGTCAGATGTCACTGGAAAAAGCAATTAGAAGAATTAAGAGATACAACTAACTAGAACTAGAAAGTCTAATTGAAAATAAACAAGAACGATTAAACGAATGTCAATAAAAACAAATAAAACTGACATCTGACATAACTAGTGTCAGAATAACAGAAATGAAATGGTGACATAACAAAAGTTTCTGGAATAATTGGTCATTGATGCGTTGATTATCCAGCTAAAACGTCATTTTAAATTTTGAGATTCACGCTTAGGTTGTTTTGATAAAGCAATATAGACAGTGATGGGTATTAACCGGTTAATAATTTTGTTAACCCCGTCATTGGTTAATAACCAAAAAAAATGTTTATTGAATATTTGTGTTCTGCACATTATTACAAAAATTTTGACATAATCTAAGCTTATTTGAGATGTAAATGAAAGCTCCAGAATTCATATGTCATCGACAGTCGCGGACGTCAGGAGTCTGCGCAATGCTATTTAATAGACCTGGAAATATTACTGCGCAAACTCCTGATGACCGCGGACTAGAAAATGCAGTAAAATGCTTTTATATAAATATCATAGAGATAGAATCTCTATGGTAAATATAAATATAATTTTATAAAAATTCTTCTTCTTTTTTAAGTGGCCGCCTAAATTCGCGGTGTGGTTAATTTCAAACAATTTTTAACTTAGCGTTAATTAACGCTTTAAACTGGTTAATAACATAGATGGTTATTAACATTACCCATCACTGAATATAGATGTTCACAATGTTAAAAAACATGCAAAAACCTCATGTTTTGAATGGTAGACATTAACTGTCATTCTTGTCAGAAAAACCACTTTTTGTTGGCTACACTGACGTTAGACGGAACTCCTCTATTAAGTATGTTGTCTGTCATCAAGGTGTCGCAAAAGAGATATTCCCCCTTGCATAGAACTCTATATATAGAGTTCTATGCGATAAACCTTAGACATTTCCTAATCTAAGCGATAAACGGACAGTTTGGTGCGCTGTTGCCAGACGATTGTCGCAAATATACGTTTGGAGCTAGGAGCTAGCTTCTCACTCGTAAAATCTATGGAGGGTCCATATCAGTCCATATACAAATCTAAAATCTTACAATAACAAATTTGTCCACACAGAACATGCGATCCACAAAACAGCCACCTGGTCATGGCCACCTTAGAGGTGGCCATGACCTGGTGGTTGCTTTGTGATGCGATCGCAGACAAATGACAAGCGTCGACTACTTTAAAATATAGCGTCTGAAGACACCGTTTTATGCGAAGCTTCGCTTCTTGTTGTTTGGTGCTTTTCTATTGGCCGGAGTAGAATTCAATGAGACCTCTGGCGGAAAAAATTGTAATTGTCGCAACGAGTAAAATAATTCGTTTTGCATTGTTTTTGTATTATATTTAAGTCAACGTAATTACCGTAAATTCGTACTTTATCTGTTTAATTTTGTGTCAGTGACAAGCTTAAAACTGTGTTTTTCTATTCAACTCAACTGTCATCATTTCTGAGCAGGTAATATTCTTATAATAATCAGAGATATTATGGAAGAGGTTATGTTGTTCTATTTTTTCTTTTCATTTCAGATCAAGTTTGATTGCAATATTTTGTACCTCTTTTAAAGTTTTATACTTTGAATTATGTCGCTGCATAATCGAAACTATTGTGGATTTGGTTGCACTAGCCGTAAAGGGAAAAATCCCGATTTATCTTTCCATAAATTTCCTCCCATGTGAAGAATGGTAAATATTGAAAATACGTTTGGAGTTATGGAAAATATATCTCAAAGAAAGGTTAGGTTACAGTTACAGATAGTATGTCCGTGTGTTCTTTACATTTTAAAAGGGAAGACTACTATAGTCAAGGTTAGTACCAAGTGTGTAATAGTTATAAGTTAATAGTGGATGGTATGGTTTATATTTGTAAAGGTGAACAGTATATAAATGAGTAACATATTCTTCAGGTCTTGTTAAGAAAAAGTATCTTTTAAATGCAGAACCTTCCTTAAAACTACCACAGTCAAGCCACGACCACGACCATTAGTTCATAAATTTTGCATTACGTTTGTACAAAAATAATTAAACTCAATTTCAAAAATAACAAGTGTTTTTATTTATTCAATACATACAGTATTCACAATAAAGAAATCCAAAAGGTAAGTCACAATAAAATATACAAACATAAACATAATAATTAACACTCCCGGTAACACTTAAAAGTTGAACACCTATTACTCCAAAAATAAAAATATTAGGAATCAAAATTTAGTTTAACAACATAATTTACTAAAGCACAATCAAAGAAAAAGCAAAAGTTTTTTAAAAGACACACTGAAAATAACTAAAACAGCAAAATAAATCCACTTAAATATCAAAGGGCTTATACGCACAGACCACTTACCCTATAGACAACCCGCGCAGGTTACAAGACCTTGAACGAAAATATAGTTACAATCCTGATCATCGGATGTCGCTAGTAGTCTGAGTAGGCAAATATCATAGCTCACGATTGTAATGCTGGTTGCCATAATCGGGAGTTCTCTTGTTGTCAGTATATAAGTATTGTTCTATGCTCTTGTTAAACGAATCTAAAGTGATGTCGCTGTTAAGGTGTGGTTCCATTTTATTGTTGTTATTGTCAGTTGTGACTTGTTTTTGTTTTTGCTTACCGTTGTTTGAACTATTTACTTTTTTTTATTATTACCAGTGTTGTGTGCTACTAGCTACTATAAGTAATAGTGATTATAAAAATAGACAAAATGCCTTCATTCAAAAAGTGTTGCGTTCCTCATTGCGTTAGTGGGATACAGCGTTGTTCCTAGGAAAAATTTTTTGGTAACAAAATTCCACGCAAAAACGTTATAGAATGCTAAAAAAGGTAATAGATTTTTATTTTTCTTCTTCTTTTTATATACAATGTAGAGGGGTTTATTCAGTCATGCCAGCTCCTTGGAAGTTAAGTAGCTAGATATGATTTTTTTTGTATATAAGTTAATGGTGGTTTGTAATTTAAATTTCTATGTACTTCTAAGTGTTAAGATACTTTGTTAGATTTGTATTATTGCAACGAATAAATAAAAAAAGAAAATTTGTAATTGTTTTATTTTTTCCGTACTCTCACGTTATTCTTATTGGGTTTGAATTTCGCGCCATCGTTGGATTTGAATTTTGCGCCATTCTTGTTACTTTTGACGCAGAACAACAGATGGATCTTGACGCTCCTAAAATTGTAAGTTGCCTACTAAGCAGGTGCCAGAAGCTACTAGCGACATCCGATGATCAGGATTAGAACTATATAATGGGTACGACGTTCTATAACGGGCGTGGGGTGTCTATAGGGTAAGTGGTCTGTGCTTATACGGCCTGATTTGTTTTACTCGTTGCTAAGATGACATTGACATTTCAGAGCGCCATCTGACTGTGGCACGGAATAATAAAGCAATTGTTATGTGTTCCGTGACTGTGGTGTATGCATGCCTCTGGTCTATGCGTTGCATACATTGCGTAATCCAGTGATGTTATTCCCTGTTTTCATTTCTATTCTCTTGACAATTGAAGTTCTTTGTGGTGAAAGTGAAAAGAGAGAAAATGAGGAGTCGTTTATACCTACAAATGAATGGCAATCATTAAAAAAAGGTATTGATTAATAAGCATGAAAAGTTTCGAATATTTAGGTTAGATTTATTTTCATTGGACAGTTTTCTACCAGTTTGAATAGTTTTAACTTTATTGATTCATAAATGCATAAATTAGATTTTTGGTCCTGATGTAAAGTATACATATTCAACAATGCTCAATATACATAGAGGAAATTTGAACACAGAACTCAAAGAGGAAGTTTGAAATTTGTTACACATTAAAGAACATTCTTTTACTTTTCTAAAACCAAAAACAATTGTTGATGAACACATTTGAAAAAATAGGATACCTAATTGTATTCTTAAACATTTCAGGACAAAAAGTAGCTAGTGGATTACATTACAGAATAAATGTGAAAACAGGACTTGTTGAAGCCAAATTATTAGAGGATAGAAATGAAAAAACAGATTTATTAGAACTACCTAAAAAACCTAAAGATGAAGGTCTGGAAATAGAAGAACTAAAACACAAGTTAAAACAACTAAAATATGAAGAAATTCAGTCAAAACCAGTACATTATACTTATGAAGAAATCAAAGAGGAACTAGGAACTTTGAATGTAACATCAAAAATGGTTACTGAAGTTTTGAAAGACCTTATAGAGCAACATAAAGATGAAATGGCTAAAGAACAACCTAATGTTAGTAACATATTGACTATTCTTGATGATTTTGATTTTTTAGGTCACCAATTTGATAATGGATTAGAATTTGTCAGACAAAATGGCTTTAGCCAGATCATATACAAAAACTTGAATTCATCTAATGATGCTATAAAACAAAATACACTAAAATTATTTGGTTCACTAGTTCAAAATAATGCTAGGGTTCAAATGCATGCACTGGAAACAGGAAGTTTACCTATTCTATTAAGGGTTTTGAGTACTGGTTCCATGGAATGTATTAAAAGTAAGGCTGTATTTGCAATAGGATGCCTTCTAAGAAGGTTTCCTTCAGCGCAAAAGAAATTCTTAGAAAATGGTGCAGTTAATATAGTAGTTCAAATTTTTGAGAAAGATTCAATAAAAATACAATTGAAAATAGTCATTCTAATGACAGATTTGTTTATAGAAAAAAGAGAAGCTTTAGAAAATTCAAACACATTAGCATTAAATCAATACCACAACATTCCATTAGAAAGTGATTTGCTGAGTCAAAACTGGTGTTACCATATCAATAAACTTTTAGCTGACATAGTGAATAACTACCAAGATGATCATGATTCTATTGAAAAGTGTTTGGTATCCATGGATGTAGTGGGAAGTCGATGTAAAGATCATTTTAACCGAAGTATTTTGTTGGATATTGAAGATAAATACCAACTTCTAGTTAAAACGGACTTGGAACATGAATTTTTTAATAATATTGTTAAACTTTGTAAGAACATTTTGAGTCATGTTAAAGAGAAGTTTGAATTATAATCTTAGCTTCATTGCCTTGTATGTAAAATAAAAAGTTACTCAAATTGGTGTATTTTGTTATTTTCTATTTTTGTTGTATGGGTTGCTACTAGGAATTGATTATAAGTGATACTCTATCTGGTGGTAAAAATCGGAACTTTCTTTGTACATTATTTCATTATTTTATAACCTTGCTTCTCTTTGCCATAAGATTTCCACTACTTAGGGTTTCCATTTATTTTGATTTCAGCTTATAGGTTGCTTTTAGACATTTTTGTTTTGTTTTATAATATAGTGAATCTGGAAAGAATCTCCATGAAGCGGAACGTTTATTTAATGAGAGATACCCAGATCGCCCTATCTCGAGAACTTATTTGATGGAGCTTATTCTTCACAAGTTTGAAGCAACAGGTAGTGTTCAAGATGCCAAATGATCTGGTCGACCAACATTTAGTGATGATAAAAAAAATTGATATAGTTGCTGGAATGAGTGGAATGGTAGTAAACCCTACTTCCTCTTCAACTAAAGTTGTTGCTGTGAAGTAAGTAAAAGTACAGTACAGAGAGTGTTGGCTAAAAATAAATTTCATCCATACCAAGTTAAAAATGGTGCACTACCTTTCGGATGACGACCCCGATAGAAGACTCGAATTCTGTGAATGTATGACAAATAAAATTAGTCAAAACCCACATTACACAAAAACAATTTGTTTTAGTGACGAAAGTACTTTTTGCCTCAATGGAAATGTGAATACACAAAATGTAAGGCATTGGAGTGACACAAATCCTCACACCTTTCGTGAACAACATACCCAATTTCCATCAGAAAAAGTCAATGTTTGGGCAGGTATTTTGGGAAACCACATAGTTGGTCGTTTTCCTAAATTCAAATTTAAGTGGTGGAGTGTATCTGGAGATGTTACAAAATGCAATTGAGCCGTTAATTCTTGAAATTCTGGAAGATAATCCAGATGAATTCGGCCATCTGGAAATAACATTTCAACAAGATGGTGCTCCTGCACATTATTATGGTGCAGTAAGACGTTACCTGGATGAAGAATATAGAGGTATAGATGGATCGGTCGGCGAGGTACTATAGAATGGCCACCTCGGTCACCAGATCTGACACCATTAGATTTTTTTCTATGGGGGTACTTGAAATCCAAGGTTTTTACTACGGCACCAGATAGCATTGGCGTTTTAAAAGAAAGAATTATTGAAGAATGCAATGCAATTTCAGCTGACACATTCGAACGAGTACGACAAGAGTTTACTAATAGGATGTATTACTGTCAGGAAGTAGACGGAGCACATTTCGAACACTTGCTATAATAATCCATTGTTGATATTTGATTAATTGAATTTAAAAAAATAATTTCAATAATTTTGGTATTTATTTAATTTATCCGTCAAAATTAGTTTAAGCCCAAATAAAATTAATATGGCTATGTAGCCAATGTCAATGTCTTTCAAACGAGATATCACTTGCCATAAGGTCCTATTTAAAATTATTGGCCAGAGTGGCACTGTGACATCATCTATTACTATTACGTCACCTGTTACCATTTGTAGAGAAGTTTACAACACTTTATTTCCACACTCCAAATTTTATTAATGTAAGTGTAGCTGTTCAAAAGATACGAGGGGGGGAGGGGACTTTTGAATAGCACTGTATAAACAGGGTAGGGTTAATATTGACAAGTTTTTAAATAGGTTTTTACAGCTTGCTATATAATGTCTACCAGTCAGGCATCTTATGATTTTTGTGCATTATAAATGCTTTATACATATGGGCAGAATTACCCCAGAACCCATATGTAATTTTGATTGTACAAGAGTAAAGTATGCTATTTTGAGTATCTGCAGGTTTGCCATTCTGTATACCTAGTTGTCTAAATACTAAGGAACTTAATTTTGAGGCTAGGTTACCTATATTACGTTCTTCCCATGTAAGTTTTTGATGAATTGTTAGCTCAGGTATTTAAAATTTTTTACTTGTTCAATTGAACTATGATTTAGTTTTAGTAAAGGACATGGTATTGTTTTGAGTTTTTTGTTTGGAAGACCGTAAGTACTGTTACTATAATAACACTTGCTATAATAATCCATTGTTGATATTTGATTAATTAAATTTAAAAAAATAATTTCAATAATTTTGGTATTTATCCGTCAAAATTAGTTTAAACCTAAACAAAATTAATATGGCTATATAGCCAATTTCAATGCCTTTCAAACGAGATATCACTTGCCATATGGTCCTATATTTAAAATTATTGGCCAGAGTGGCACTGTGACGTCACCTTTTACCATTCGTAGAGAAGTTTACAACACTTTATTTTCATAATAATTATGAATTTATCGATAAATATAATGTATTTTATTGGTCCAGTTCCAATTTGGCATTTCCAAACGACGAGCCTTTTTTTACAAAAGGTAGCAATTATTTCATTAATGTCAACCTCGCGTGATGAGTTTATATTCGCTAATGAACCCATTCAGCTTTACCTCACCCATTGTACTTCGAAGGTAAGCTTTGAGCCTCCTTAAAACGGAAAAACTCCGCTGTTGTTACCGGTAATACCATGGGGTAATACAATGAATATATGAAGTAACATTCTTAAATTTGGAAAAAATAAATGATGACATTCTTTTAGAGCATCCAGAGCAGTTTTTGGAATTGCTTGATGACTCTGTCACTGCTGCCTCCAAATTTTAAGCTCAGAACTTAATTCCATAACTGATCCGGTCTATTTCGTATAAGGCAGATGCTTCAAGTATTTGTGAAGATATACTGGAATTGAGCCTTCGAGTGCAACAACATATTGCAAAACGGGATTCAATTTGAGCAATTATATGATCCATAAATGGTATAAATAGGTTGATTCTGTAATATTCTTCTGTACTTGATGATCCGATATTGCTTCTCTCAGTTTACCGTTTACATATTCGAGGCACAGAAATGGTCGCACCAAATTCACTGGCAAGGCTGTTTGCCGTTGGCGATTTAGAATTAAAAAAATCCAAAATTGTTTGCTTCATAATCAAGCCAAAGAGTTACTTTCTGCTTAAACTGCGGAGTGCAATACGACAATTAGATATCCACGTGTTAACGCCTATTAGCAAGCGGTGTTGCCGGCATTACTTTCTTGTAGATATAGAGAGAAAAGTAATATGGTATTATTAAATAAGTACCATGTTTTCTCCTAAGACGTTTTTAATTTATGGCAGCTGTTATTTACTGGGTCACACGGGAGGTGGCTTGGGGGGGGGCTAAAGCACCTGTAGCCACCCCCATAGATCCGCCACTGCACAGTACGTGTGGACTCTCCGCCGACGTACATTTTAGATAGACCAATCGGAAGCTTCATTGCACCAATAAGAATCAATAGAGGAGTTCAGTCTAAGGTCAGTGTGGCCAACAAAAACTGGTTTTTCTGACAATAATGACAGTTAATGTCTACCATTCAAAACATAAGATTTTATCATTACGAACATCTAAATGGCTTTATTAAAACAATGAATACACCCCCGAAGCGTGAATCTTAAAATTTAAAATGACGTTTTAGCTGAATACTCAACGCATCGGTGGCCAATATTTCTAGAAACTTTTAGGAATACTCCTAATACTCCATTTCTTTCATTATGTCACTGGAAAAAGCAATTAGAAGAATTAAGAGATACAACTAACTAGAACTAGAAAAGACGAATTGAAAATAAACATGAACGATTAAACGAATGTCAATAAAAACAAATAAAACTGACATCTGACATAACTAGTGACAGAATAACAGAAATGAAATGGTGACATACCAAAAGTTTCTGGAATTATTGGTCATTGATGCGTTGAGTATTCAGCTAAAACGTCATTTTAAATTTTAAGATTCACGCTTCGGGGGTGTATTCATTATTTTGATAAAGCAATAAAGATGTTCACAATATTAAAAAACCTGCAAAACCACTTTTTGTTGGCTACACTGACCTTAGAATGAACTCCTCTATTGTTCGCTTGTGGGTACGTCAAGGATCGAAATGATTTATGGCTTTTTTTATCTTTTCGGCTTTTTTAATCCTAAAAGAGACCTTGCTGCATACTGTTATTTTATTTTGAAACAGTGCAAACTAATTCTACTCACAACTATACCTACAATAAGTATTTTATTCAAACAATACAAAAATTACAATCCATAAAAGTTTAATTCCTAATACAGAAAAAAGAGTGCTGTTAGTTGTCAATGTTTTAATGGGTTGTAAATAAATAACTCAAGCGGACTGTATAACTTTGTTGCTTACAACTTTTTTAATCATTAACAATATTGAAAATACGTTTACAATCATGAAACTAATAAACGCAATAAATATATGCAATCAAAATTAATACTAACTAGCAAAACGCTAACTAACTGACAATTCTAATCATAATTTTTCACGTTCGACACTGTCAGTCTTGACACATTTGAAGTTTTTGCAATTCTCACCAAGTACTGGTCTCAAAATAAAAAACAATACAGACAATCAAGACAACAAATTCAAAGTCATAATACTAAAATAACACATTAAAAGTAATCAAATACAGAGAATAACAAAATACATATTTATAATCTGACAAATTTGAAGACGCACATCACACCTTAAAAATTCAATCTTCGTTTTGCATAAATTTTTTTTTTTTATTTTATTTAAACATACATAACCCCGCATCAACTACTAAGAGTTATTAGCAGGGGAGACATTTACAGTGTAGTGTGGTACATTTATAATATCACAATTTAAATTTTTGATGTTAAGTTTATGTCTTTGAGATAGGATAGCACTTCGTTTCCGGTTGAAGAGAGAATTGATTGTAAAGAGTTTCCTAAATTGTGGAGTTTTCTTTGTTTTTCATATTCTGGGCATTCGAGTAATAGATGCTTTACTGTGAGTCGAGTTTAAATTTTATTTTTATATTGGTTATATAGGTTAGTTCTCTAGGACTTATGTACTGTGGCAGACTGTTGAATGATAAACTATACATCTCTTCATTGGGCTATTAAAGGTATGTTTGTTCTTACATTACTTAAATACAAAGTGCATTGCCTTCTGGTATCATGAGAATGTACTTTGTTCACTATTTCTATTTGTGAATAACATTATTTGAAGTTACTTTGGGCTAAAATTTTCCTCTTGCTCAATTTTCAATATTTCTGCAAACTGAAGACCAGTTCCTATGAAAACTTCATTTGTTGATGTTCTGTAATTGAAGCTGAATATAAGTTTCACTACCTTATTTTGAATCTTCTGTGTTTTATTCATTTATGTTATCCCACCAGCGCCCCACATTGAAATTAGGTATTTGAGAATTGATAAGAAATAAATATATTATGATAAATTATTTTCAATGTCTCATTGTTTAAGTAATCCCTACATTGGTAGAGTGCTCCAGTCACTGGCACCACTTTTTTTCTCTTTGTTTTACACGTTTGCTTCAGTTTATGTTTTCATCCAAGAATAATCCCAAATACTTCATACTATCTACTGAATTAATATTTTTCTGCATAAAGAGCATATTGGTAACTACTTTTTTTCATTTAAATTTGCAACCATCTGGTATTTAAAAAAACATTGTTCACCTTTACTTCCAGTTTTCTTAAATTGGTACTTGTACGTAGACCAGCTGAAGTGAAATATTTTGTGTGAAATTGTGCTTTATCTAGACTTCTCACAACTAATGTATCTTATTTCAAATACATGGAATTCGTATTCTTACTTTATTTAGCTTAGAATATTTCAAATTACTTTTGGCAGGTGGGTACTTGAAAAATTCCTCGTTTTCTTAAAGTCAACTCACGTCTCAGTTTTAAATTAGCTGCACTAAAAACCAATATTTCAATTTGTAATGTATGTTTACTGTTTACTTTAGTATTGTCAAACAATAAGTAAGGTTAACATTCCATCTGCATTCAACAGTCTGTGAAAATATTACGTTCCGTGGTCTAAAGTCGTGTAGAAAATACAAAAGCGATACCACTTTAGGTCTTTGTTACTTGGCGGAGAAAGGGGTACGTCGTGTAGAGAACGGTACACAGAATACGAAATATCGAATCCGACGTGTCGCTATGGAATTTCATAGGGCTCGGAATCCCAGTCCTGACCGGTTTCAGCTATTTTCTGCGTGTTCTTACAGTTTCTCTTCCGTGAACTGTATTTGCAGCTAGCACATTCTCTACTGCTTCCTCCTGTTTGTGTTCTGACGGTTCTGCGATACTTTCAAGTGTCTCGTTTTCACCAGGTTCGGAAATGTTTCCAGGATCCATCGTATGTACTACTGGTTTGACATATGGCATAACAAATGGAATTTCATATGGGTAGTACGGTTTTTTTCTTTTTTCCTGAAGAACCACTTGGAGCTGGTTTCAAACTTCCCACAAATTCATTTCGAATATTCCTCCACTTTTCTTTACAATCAGCAACTATAACAATAAAATTTTGTTTAAGATTCTTAGCTTCATACAGTGTGACCCATTTTGTTTGGAAGCACCCCTATAAAATCCGCATTTTTCAACCGATTTTGATTTAGTCTTTTTTGTTAGATTCAGTATCAAAAACAGTATTTGGGCACAAATTTTCATACCATAATAGCTATTTTCAAGGCCCTCTACGTTAATTTTTCTTTGCCAAAAAAGACGAAAGTATATTAGGCATTTTTTTTTCTCAAATATGACTACACCACAGGATTCAGAATCATCACAAATGTAAACTATCCAAATTTTATAAAAAAAGTTTTATTAACAACAAAGTTATCACTACATGAATTTGGAAAAAGTTGTTTTTTAATTAATTTTTTACTAAGAATGTAGACACATTTTAAAAATGGCAACATGGTAAACAAAAACTAAATAACTTCATGTAATTCTTGGAAGGTGAGTTATCCGCAGTGAT
The DNA here is from genome assembly GCA_949126875.1 of Lochmaea capreae. Lineage (NCBI taxonomy): Eukaryota > Metazoa > Arthropoda > Insecta > Coleoptera > Chrysomelidae > Lochmaea > Lochmaea capreae. The sequence continues at coordinate 28,351,812 of OX421408.1, forward strand.
TGACGAATTGCCACTAGCAGAAAGGAGAAATTTGATATTTCAGTAAGATGGTTGTTCTGTACACTATTCTAGGATTGTCAGGCAGCGGCTTAACGAAAAATTTCCAAATGGTTGGATAGGTCGCGGTAGCGAGTTAATCGAATGGCCTCCTAGATCGCCCGATTTAACTATATTGGATTTTTATCTGTGGGGGCTTTTGACACAAAAAGTGTATAAGACACGTCCAAGGAATAGAGCAGAACTGTGTGACAGAATACGACAGGCGTGTGCAGGAATAACGCCACATGAAATAAAAAAGCGCTAAGGCATAGTCGGAAACGATACGAGAAATGTGTGGAAATTAACGGAGGTCTAGTCGAGGCTACAAAAATGTAGAATTCAATTATTATTAAGTAGTTTAATAATCAAAATATATTATTTGGTGTTAATTTGTATTTTCGTCACATCAGCACAATTTTACATTACTCTCAGAAGCTATAACTCCAGAACGGGTTAAGGTATCGGGTTCGAATTTTTACAGTTCAATATGTTTGAGTCCTAGTTTTTGTTTACCATGTTGCCATTTTTAAAATGTGTCTACATTCTTAGTAAGAAATTGATTAAAAAACAACTTCTTCCAAATTCATCTAGTGATAACTTTGTTGTTAATAAAACTTTTTTTATAAAATTTTGATAGTTTACATTTGTGATGATTCTGAATTCAGTGGTGTAGTCATATTTGAGAAAAAAAAATGCCTAATATACTTTCGTCTTTTTTGGCAAAGAAAAATTAACGTAGAGTGCCTAGAAAATAGCTATTATGGTATGAAAATTTGTGCTCAAATTCTGTTTTTGATACTGAATCTAACAAAAAAGACTAAATCAAAATCGGTTGAAAAATGCGGATTTTATAGGGGTGCTTCCAAACAAAATGGGTCACACTGTATAATAGAGCATTAGCGTTGTATTTTGTATACAAGGTTGTTGAAAGAATTATGAAAAGTTCACAAATGTTGAATACCTTTATTTTTACGAAACAACCATGTTTTTATTCTTTTTTCTACGCCCATGTCTGTAAACGTCAAAAATCGCACTGTCAACATTCCTTGTAAGTGACATTTAACAATAACATGCACGTAATGAAAATCTCATAACATACACGTGCGTTTAGATAGAAAAACTTAGATTTCTTTGTTGAATCGAATTGCAATCAATTTTTCATTTACGTAACACTTTATTTGGTTTATTTACATACTTTTAATCAATTGAAAAACATAAAAGCTCTTAGCATTATTGAAATACATTTTAGATTAAAAGAGTAATGCCCCTAAATGCCGGCAACACATTTTACAATTTCCAAAAAAATAATTCGCTTTTTATTGATATGGGAAAAAACGTCATCTCATTTATGCTGTCAATTTTGGTAACAAATTATAGCATCCGAACATTTTCTCATCTTTACCTATGAATATGACTGTTAGCAATGAAAAAGATGAAATTATGAGCATTCAGAAGAAAATAGATGGGCGTAGAAAAAGTATAGTACGTTGCACGAGTTGTAATCCCATTACTTTTTCACTTCGTGCGTAATTGGTTACTTACAACTCTTGTTACGTAATATACTATTAATACATGTTAATATCTCAAAATCGGTTAAGATTGGATATAGGGATAAGATAAATATGGGACTTTTGTGCTTCTAGGAGCCTCTCCACTACTACCTTTGCAGATCTATTGTGTATGCTCTCCTGTTATTTCTAGAGGTCCTCCATATACAGGGAGGGGTATGGTTTTTCATCCCCCATCATTGAAAACCTCAGCCTAGTCAGGCCTTCGCAGTAGCACAGTAGTATCTGTACTGATTTTTCCTCATCTTCTTGGCATAACCTGCATATGGTTGTGTCTGCCAATCCGATGTTATTCATGTTTGTTAAGTCTACAATGCTCTGTCAGGAGCCCAACCAGGATCCTCATTGTTTTCCTATTCTGGCTCATTAGATACTCCGTACATTTTGGCGAGGGTTCCTTGATGAACTCTCGAGACTGCTTTTTTGTGTACCGCTACTTGTTTTTTGCAACGCCTTCGCTATGCCACAGAAAGGTTCTGGGCCAAAAGGAGCACAACGTGTCCTTCACGGGATAGCGAGTCTGCCTCTGCATTCACCTTGTGATCTGAGTGGCCTGGTACCCAGACTGATGACAATCCATTATGACTGCCCAGCTCTTGTAGCGTCTCCAAGCAGTCCCAAACAAGTTTCGAATTTATGCTTTTACAGCGGCTTAGCTGTCGGAGTATATGGCAATGGTCTTTTCCTCAAACCCTTGTCTTAATAGCTCTCCTGCACAGTGTTGTATTGTTGCAACTTCTGCCAGGAATATCGTCACGTTTTCCCAAGGTCAGTGAGACTCTTATGTTTGGCTTGGCTGTATATATTCCTGCTCCTACACCTCCCTCGTTTTTTGAGCTATCTGTGTAGCAGGCCATGTCTGCATTAATTGGAGGTCATTCCTTCCACGCCTCTCTGCCTGTTGCCGCTGTTCTGAAGTCTGCCGAGTCTGGCCACCATACCACCGAGCAATATGCTATCATTGGTCTGATGACTGGCATATAGCCATATGATCATTTTTTGGTTGTGGCCCCCAGTTTTTCCTGCACAGATTGGGCGAGAACACAAAGAAAGCTGGTTTCTCGCACGCTGCACAGTGGTACATAACGGTACTGTTCCATTCAAATTACTCTACACCTTACCTAGTTCAACCGTTTGAGGTGATTTTTTTTTAAAATGTTCGTCTTGAATGTGGCTATCTATCCCTCTAGCGGGATTTTCGATTTTTGGCCACATTATTTCTAAATTTGAGTCCAAAAAGCCATTTTTATGAAAAAAAAACTATTTCCAGCGCAAATCTGATGCTCCGTGGCGCAAGATGATGGTTTTTGAAACACCTATCAGCGGAAAATCTTTGCCTTGATAAAGACTAAAAAACTGTCTGTGTTAAAGTGGGGAAAAATGTACCAGGTGCCTCAACAAAACGGTCATAATGTCCCAAAACTAATGAAAATTGTAACAAAGTTAATTTTCATTGTTAACTCCCAGTAGCTAGTGAAACATCTATTTATATACAGGAAGAAAGGTAAACATATAAAAGTATAGATATATATATACAGTGTGTCCCAAAAAGTTTTATACAAATGGAGAAAAACTTTATCTTACATTTCACAAAAAAAAATATTCTTGATAAAAAGCTCTGCATGAATTGTAGATCCATGATCAAGTACAAAATTTTTAAAACATTGGCTGGAATACAGGGAAAATCAAAATTATGATTTGGAGTGATAGTAAAATACGTTCAAACTGTAGTGGAGAGCAAAATATTCATTGAAATTGTTATGCACACTTGTAGATTAGTGATTTTTCCAGATAAAAATTACAAGATTATTGCAATAAACACGTCAGCAATAATTGTTAGATTAATGCGCAGTACGAAACATCGTAAGATCCCGTTCATAATAAGCGCCTGATTTTGTTTTACTCATCCTTTTTCAACACGTTCTGGATAGAGTGCTTTGGAATATCTAATAACTGTCAACAAATGTCAAATGTTACATAAGTGTGTGTGTTTGCAATAATTAGAAATGGCAGTAAAATTGAGTATTAAAGATAAAATTGAAATTGTTCTCATTGTTGGAGAAAATTATAAAACATGTAGGGAAGCAGCAGAAATCTTTAATAATAGACACCCTGATAAAACAATACATTTCACAACTGTCAGATATGTAATAAATAAATTCAAGAGTTCTGGAAGTGTTGAAAATAAATTTAGAAAGAAACATCGGGCATGGGTTAGATATGAAGATATTGAAATTGATGTGATGCTATCGGTTGTGGAAAATCCAAAATATTCACTTCGAAAACGATCCAATTTATTGAATGTAACTAAAATTACAGTTGCACGAATTTTAAAGTCAAATAAAGTTAAACCATACAAACCCCAATTTACCCATACTTTAAAAGAAGGAGATGTTGAACGAAGGTTCGAATTTTGTGCTCGTATCCAAGGAGAATTGGAAGATAACAGATTTATGACACGACACGTACTTTTCTCTGACGAAGCAACGTTTACGTCTAATGGTACAGTAAGTTCGCAAAATTGTCGATGGTGGAGCGATGTTAATCCCAATTTCCATGTCCAAACCAGAGATCAATATTCATTTAAAACGAATGTATGGTGTGGCATTTACAAAGACAGAATTGTTGGACCATTCTTTTTTCGAAATAACATGAATGGAGAAAGATATCTACAATTTTTAAATAATCAGTTGTCTGACTTTCTTGATGAACTACCACTAAATGAACTAGGAAAAATATGGTACCAACAGGATGGAGCACCATGTCACTGTAACAGAAATATTCGGGATTTTCTCCTCGACACTTTTAACGATAAAGTGATCGGGAGGTACATGGAGTTTCTTTGGCCTCCAAGGTCTCCAGACATTACCCCTCTAGACTTTTTTTTGTGGGGCTACTTAAAAGAAAAGGTGTACCTTCAGAAGCCATTTCAAGATCATCTCGAAAGAATCATTAAAGAAACATGTGAAGCTATAACTCCAGATGTGATTAGAAATGTCATAAAAGAATTAAATTAACGAACAATCACCTGTTTAGAAAAGGACGGTGGATACGTTGAAGTTCCATAGTATTTAAGTAATTTTACATGTTCCCAATAAAATTTATTAGTTGCGTATTATTAATTGTTGATAAGGAGGTTATAAATTTTTTATCATGTCTTATTCCTTTATCCAATAAATAATCTAATTAATAGTATCTTGTAATTTTTATCTGGAAAAATCACTAATCTACAAGTGTGCATAATTTTTTGCTACTTAATAACAATTTCAATGAACATTTTGCTCTCCACTACAGTTTGAACGTATTTTACTCTCACTCCAAATCATAATTTTGATTTTCCCTGTATTCCAGCCAATGTTTTAGAAATTTTGTACTTGATTATGGATCTACAAGTCATGCAGAGCTTTTTATCAACAATATTTTTTTTTTGAAATGTAAGATAAAGTTTTTCTCCATTTGTATAAAACTTTTTGGGACACACTGTATATTTGATTTTTGTAGAGAGTTATCTTTTTATATAGTGGATACAATTAGATTAATACTTGATGTACATGAAATCAAATCAACATTTGGATTTTTTTAGTCATTTTGATTTGTTGTATATAGACTTTTTTATTTTGATATTTTATAGAATTTTCTTTTTAGGTATTTTTTATATGGAATTTTTTATTTATTTCTGTTTTATAGACTTTTGCAATATATTGGCTATGTAGCTTGCGATTTTTGTGAATAAAACAAATAATTATTAATGGAATTTCATTTATTTACCTATACGTTATCAAACTATAAATGCGGATATTAATACTATTATATTCAGTTTGTACCAACAGGAGACAATTTTGTTGTTTTTAATTTCCCAATAAAAAGTTATAGCTATTATTGATAATTTGTTTGAGTTGCCATAATTATTCTTAGCATGTGTATTTCACACACCCCCGTAAATTTTATAAATAGTTATGTGGGTACTCTTTCAGTTTTTCCCCAAACGGTTTTTTGTAAAGTTATTGAATATTGCTTTCTTTCCATTTTTCTTCATCAAATGTAAGTTATAAAGTTATAAGTTATAGAATGGTCTATTTAACTCCATATAACGGACCAAGTAACTCCAAATGACTGTTTATTGAAATGTATATTACGGGACGCAGAAGATTTTTAATCATCTTATTGAACATGAATTCGTTTTCAGAATCATTCAGTAAATCTGGAGCAAGCTTTCCGTAATCTGTGAATTATAGTCGAAATTTTTGAATTTGGCCATTTTTACAATGTCCATTAATGTGTTCAAAAATTCAGCAAGTTTTTCGGAGTCTTTCTTGAGTGATTCTAGTCAACTTTTGGTGTATCTTAATTTTTCCAAAAGAACACAATCCCTGAGTTGCCTGCTAGTTTCTACACAAAAAGTTTTGGGACATTATGACCGTTGAGGCATCTGGTACATTTTTCCCCACTTTAACACAGACAGTTTTTTAGTCTTTATCAAGGCAAAGATTTTCCGCTGATAGGTGTTTCAAAAACCATCATCTTGCGCCACGGGGCATCAGATTTGCGCCGGAAATCGTTTTTTTTCATAAAAATGGCTTTTTGGACTCAAATTTAAAAAGAATGTGGCCAAAAATCGAAAATCCCGCTAGAGGGATAGATAGCCACATTCAAGACGAACATTTTAAAAAAAAAATCACCTCAAACGGTTGAACTAGGTAAGGTGTAGAGTAATTTGAATGGAATAGTACCGTTATGTCCCACTGTGCTCTGGTTACCAGCGCGTATTGCAAGCGCGATAGAAGCTGATTGTTGAACATAAAGAAAGCTGGAAGTCGGCTAGTTTCGTTCATTATATTTCAAAATGTCGAGTACTTCAAGTGACGCAATTTGTATAGTGGAAAATGTTTCTTTAAAAATGAAAAGAAAAGCTGGTGTTCATCATATAAATCGTGGTAGAAAAGAGTATGGAGAGTATCATCATCTATTTATTTTGCAAATAATCCATGGTCTTATATAAAATAAATAGGTTATAATAGACAACTAATTACTTACCTTCTGCATTTAATACCTCACTGATTTCTTTCCAGCATTTTTTTGTAGTTTTTCGATTTGCGTGGGCTTTTTGTCTTTTCTCCCATAATACAGGGCGTTCAAAAACACATGCAATTAAGAGTTCTGCATCAACCATTTTTGTCCGCCGCAAAGTATGTTAACAGACTGAATGAAGTGCGGTCCCTGCACGTATCGCGCTGGAAAATAATGTTTTGCTAATTCCGATAAAGTTATCGGAGCGTATTACTAGCGCTGACAAGCTCGGACCTGCTTCTTTTGTGCGCGGTTGTATGTATCAACATGAATATATTTTTAAAGCTTATCGTCGCTTATGGACAAGCGCGAGAAACCAGCTTTCTTTGTGTTCTCGCCCATTGAGGGCTGTCGTACTTTTTTGTATTATTTTCTGTAGGTGTTGATTCCATCTCAACTTGTGATCAAATGTGACTCCCAAGTATTTTGACTCTTGGTGAAAAAAACTATCGTACCTGCCTTTTGCAGTAATCGCAAGATCATCGGCATACCGTAAGCAGTACATGCCTTTGGATGTCAGCCTCTTCGGTAGTTCGTCTACTAGGATAGCCCACAGAAGTGGTGATAACACCCCACCAAGCGGACAGCCCCTACCTACTCTAGCTGTGCCGGTGGTATCGCCAATTAATGATATGATTACTCATTTTTCCAAACTGGTGTTTATCCACCGACAGAGGAGGAGTGGCACTCCTTTTCTCTCTAGAGCTTTGGTAATTGACGATGTAGATGCATTGTTGAAAGCACCCTAAATGTCTACAAAAGTTGTCATTACTATCTCTTTGTCCTCTAGGGTTGTTAATAGCCTGTTGAGATCATCCAGTGCTAAATCTGTTGATTTATCTGCCTGATACGCGAGTTGTCGCTCGTTGAGAGGTATGTATTGCATATATATACAAGCCTTGAATATCGTACATAGGTGTGGAATTAATATTTCCTGTCCCTTTTTTTAGTAGGATGGGGTATAGGATATAGGGAAGTGAGCATAAACTGCCCTTATATCCGGCCTTAGAATTAAGTAAAAAGAATAAAAATATGGTTGTTTCATTAAAAAAAATGAAGATATTCAACATTTTGAACCTGAACTTTTCATAAATTCTTATGAACTTTGTATACAAGATGTTTTTTTAAAATTTGGTATTGGGGATTTTTGTGTCTAGTTGGTTGGCTTTGGCGAAAACCAATTAGCCTGATCCCTTTTTTTTCCAACAAGTTATTAAGCAAAGGTTAAATTTTATTTTCAATTTAGTAGGTTAGTAAGTAAAACAGCGCATCTAATTGATTAGTTTCTTATTTTTCATGTGTTTATTAATTATTATAAAAATTATTTATTTATAATTATTTTTATTTATTTTTTTAGTATCATTTTTTAAAATTTTTATTATCAACATTTTATTTTATTTATTTATTTCATTTTTTTTTTCGTCGATGCACGTACAATAGTGGTAAATTTTACAATTTCATCTTACATCTTTCAATATGTACACGTATAAACAATATAAAATATTAGTGTTTGTACCAAATACAATTTTATTCAGATTTATAGGAAAATGCAACTTAAGACCTACTAGTTCCTAATAAAAAATATCTAGATTACCTTTTAATAGTGAATATTCTATAATTACGTGGGTTAATATTGTCCACAGGCACATAAGGCGTTTTCAGCGACCTATAATATTATGTTTATATATTGGGGTCATTGCATGTCCTGATCTTATTCTGTTTATAGTGACAATCATTTCTCTATTTGTTATTTCCTGGAACCATCTTATAGTTGGAAGCTTAGCTTGGCAAATTGTATAGTTCTGACCGTGTATGCTATTTTCGTAAGAACATTGCCAATCATTTAGCAAATTATTTCTAAATATTTATACTCTTAAAACCAGTATATGGCACTGATCTTGTTTTTATTGATATCTCTGAGGAGATGATTATTTAACCAAAGTGTCAGCTATTTCATTTCCTTTTATAGCAAAGTGTACCTTTATCCAATCCACAATTACATTTTTATTTTGTTGTATTATGTTACAGTTTTTTTTAAGTACCTACTTATATCTAATTCCAAATGAGATATTTGTGTAGTAGTATGAATATATGCAAAGTGATCTACTAGGCTTCTGCTATCTGTAAAAATGACTGTATTCTTTGCTAAATCCGAAGTAACATATTCCATGGCATACAATACAGCATAACTTTCTAGTGTATAAATTGAAGTTTCCTTGGGGAATTGCTGTAAAAACTTATAGGATATACTAGAATCACAGAATGCACATCCGAATCCTTTGCTTATCTTTGAACCGTCTGTAGGTATATATGTATTTGTACCCCGGCCAGGAACTATTAATTCCTTCGGTGAAGTTTTCGTTTGGATTTATTTAACTAGTTTTTATTTCAGTGGAGAATAAAATACGATGTTGTTCAGTATTAGGGATGTTCACACAGAATTTTCAATTTGAATTTCTGCACCTGCCAATCTTATCTCGATAAACATAAATTTTAAATAAAGAATCCGAAAAATTAATAATATACAGGGTGTTAAATTGAAAATAATAAAGTTCTCGTTCACTTTCGATATAACCAGAGACGGCCAAGTACATGAGAATTATTGTTTGATTGGCAAATAAAATAGTCCTGCTAGCTCTATTCTTGTTTAGCTCATAAGTTTGGGGCATGTCATATATTTGTCTTATTTTCGTTAATTAAGCGCAGGTGGCAGTAGGAGCATGGAATTTTCGACACAACGTCAAACCTTAGAAAACAAAGTTTGGTTGATGTTCTAAGCGGTAAAAGACGTAAAAGTGACGTGCTTCATCCGTCTTTGTAGTTTTGATGTGTTTTTTGGATGTTTGCTTAACTTTGTTCTGTTTGTGGTGATTTACTAAATTTAGTGTAATTTTAACAATTAACGCGCTTATTTATAAACTTTGTAACAGTGGGTTGCTTTATAATTATTTTAGACTTTTGTTTGGTGACTAGTTTGTGTGTAGACTGTTTTCTATCGCTATCGATGGCCATTAAAGGTAAAGACTCGATTACATTTTTATTTATTTAATTTTACTTTTTTTTATTTAATTTGACTCGGTATGGCTTCAGTGCGACGTTGGATCGCTTGTCGAAGCAGTGCAGACGATACAATAATACTACATCTACACATAAAAGTATACAAAGCAAACTAGTCACAGCTATTTAATAATAAGAACCAAAAAAATGTTTCATATACACCCACTTTTTGTACTTTTCAATAAACTATGTTTTTTTTAAATGTAAGAAATGAGGAAATGAAACAAAAATAAACGAGAGGGCTTACGCGCGGTTTTTTAAATTTTCTGAGAAACGCGAGCGCCATCGCCACTCTCTGCATAGTCCAGTTGACCAATTCATTATTGTAGAACAAAAACTTCACATGTACTTGGCCGTCTCTGGTTGTCTCTGATATCATCAGAAGTGACAAGTATGTCAAAATATTTTCCAAAAATTCGTCATAACTTGTCCATCTATGCCAATTTTTATAGAAATTGTGAGCGTGGTCGTGATAGTTTGTAGATAATTCAAAAACATAGTCCGCAATGTAGAAACTTCAAAAAAGTCGTAACAGGCAGAGACACATGAAAGGAAAGATCTCCAATTAATGCAGAAATGGCCTGCTAAACAGATGGCAAGAAAACCGAGGAAGGTGTAGGAGCAGGAATATATATAACCAAGCCAAAGATAAGAGTCTCACTGAGCTTAGGTAAACATGTGACGATGTTCCAAGCAGCCTAGCGGCTATAAAAGCACCAGTTCCATGCAGATAAATTCCAAACTTATTTGGGACTGCTTGAAGACGCTACAAGAGCTGGGCAGTTATAATAGAGTGTCCTTAGCCTGGGTACCAGGCCACTCAGATCACAAGGGCAATGAAAAGGAAGATTCACTATCCCGTTAAGAGGCACGTTGTGTTCTCGTTGGCCCAGAACCTTTCTGTGGCTTAGCGATGGCGCTGCAAAAAACAAGTAGCAGTACACAAAAAAGCAGTCTCGAGAATGGTGGAACAAGGCGCCAGGAATGAGGCAGGCCAAAGAGTTAATTTAGGAACCCTCGCCAAAATTTACGGAATATCTAATGAGCCAGAATCGGAAAACAATCAGGATCCAGATTGGACTCCTGACAGGGCATTGTAGACGTAACAAACACATGAATAACATCGGATTGGCAGACACAACCATATGCAGGTTTTGCCAAGGAGATGAGGAAACCTTAGTACACATACTGTGCTACTGCGAAGGCCTGCCCACCCAGTGTATGGAGGACCTAAGGTTTGCGATTCGAAGTCTAGTAATACGGACGGGCCTAGATAAGGAACTCTAGAATAACAGGAGGGCATACACAATAGATCTGCAAAGGTCGTAGTGGAGAGGCTCCTAGAAGCCACATATTTATCTTATCATAAGTACTAACTACAATGTCAACCAAGATTATCGACGTGATATTAAAATCTCCAACAAAACTTTAAGCCAATCAGATATGATCTGCGCAAATATCGATACTTGGATCCAATTATTCAGTATACTGATATTAATAAATAACGCGAACCCTAACATAAGAAATTCGTTCTTAAATTTTCCTTTCGCAGTGGTAGAACATTTTCGGAATGGTAGATTGAACCGTAATTCACCAGTAATCAATGTAAATCTTGACAGTTTTATTTTTTCAATAAATTGATAGTTTCAACCCTTACACTGTGAAATTCATACATATCAATGTTTAAAAATACTCATTATTTTTATTTAACAATATGTTTTTATAAGTTTTACAAAAAACTTAGACCCGACCGGTTTCGATGTTTATACATATTCCACCCCTTGAAAATGATGTATTAACATCGAAACCGGTCGGGTCTAAGTTTTTTGTAAAACTTATAAAAAATATTGTGAAATAAAAATAATGAGTATTTTTAAACATTGAGTTTTATTTTTGTTGTTAGATTGTCAAAAACCTTGAAAACAAATTTGCAAGCTTCTATAATCACCAGCCTGTCGTTTTAAAGGTCGTGGGTTACTTGAATCAGTAAGGAGGGGCGAATGATATCACGTTCAAAGCGTGCGCTTATTTTATTTTTACGGAGACATTTTTCAAAAAAAATACTATATAATATAGCGATTGAAAAATTACTGAAAATGCCCATTATACTATTGGCCGAATATTTATTCGAATTATTTCTATATTTTCCCATTAAGCACAATTTACAATTTTGACAAATATTCAAGTACATGTTTTATGTGAATTTCTTCTGGTTTGCTCATTCTGGTTTGAAAGTAATAATTTTATGATCGTAGAGATGGTTCGCCATTCTTTGAAAATATGTTTTAGATCCGACGTGCCTAATTGTAGATTAAAGTTTTTATCAAAGATATATTTTAAAAGTTGCTCACCTCTGATTTGTGTTGCTACATTTGCATTACATCTTGGAAGTAGAGGTAGTCTCTTCTTCTCAATATACTCCAGCGGCCTTTGCGTTTCCGGGGGTGGTGCAAGCCCATCTCCTACAAAGTAGCATGAGGTTGTTAATTTGTATTATTTTCTTGCTCTTCTCGCATTCGAATTGTACTCGAAATGGAACGAGGTTTTGAGTCATATATTCTGAAAGACAAAAATAGTTAATAGTATATCAAAAACGTTACTCGTTTCTCAGAAAACTCGCGACCAAAGATGTTTTGGACACTAGCTGCTTACTATACTTTTTCTACGCCCGCAGAATCTTAATTACATTCACGATAGATAATGACTGACGTGTCGTTGAAAAATCAAATGACACAGAACTACAAAATTATCACGGAAAATTAAATATAAATTACAGCAGATACACTCGATTTGGAGTTTAAGAAACAAAAAGTAAACGAGATGTGACTTTTCGCACTTTAAACACCAATGTTTGAAGTGACGTTTTGCGAATGTCAAACCCGTGTTTTAGATGCGGTTTTAGTGACGGAAGTAAAAAAAATTATTTTCCATTATAATACAAGTTCTAGGTATAGCAACTGTACTCCTTACCTGGATGAACATCAAGTTAATCCCCGCATCTCTGCTGGTAATCGGTGAGGGTGATGTCCCCTTTGGTCAGGATGATGCCCCCACACTGTGCAGTTGAACCAACTTTTAATGGGGGGGGGGGGGGGGGGGACAGGTAGCATTGCATTTTATTGTTCTCTTTTAAAATTTGACTTTACTGCTAGTAGGTATTTTTAAATAGTAATAATTAATATGGTGGTCAAAATTATATGCATGTGATGATAAAGCTCATCTTTCAGGATGTAATCTGCAATCACTTTTATGAGAGGTGATTCTAGCACCCACCGATCTTGAAGTTTGACCAACATAATAATCCAAAAAAGGAATACCATTATACAACATTAGTCTGAGAAGTTAACGGAACTTTATCTTTGACTTTACTGTGACTTTACTTGTTAGAGCATTCTGTTAACTATTTTTACGTTTGAAAATTTTTTAAATGGTCTAGATAATTTTGGAGTTATTTCCTTTATAAGTGAAAAAAGTTTGAACTGGAGCACTATTCATTACATTGTAATCCATGATAGTACTAAGTAACCTGTTATTTCTATTTATACGATCTAGTGATGTCGAAGTGCCGAACAAAATACTTTTTACCAAGCTACTAGGACAAGAATTATGTAAAAACAATCTTAATACAATATTAACATTTTTGTAATGAAAAGAACTATCAGAAATTTTCAATACCCTATTTTTGTATCTGTTTGACCACATTTACTTTCATTGAATGTTTGTGGTAAGATAAAAATAATCGATGTATCTACCAGAACTGCACGGTTTTCTATACCAATCTATCTCTATTTTATTATCTGTTGTTCATATGAACCTAGTGTCTAGAAATGGTACCGACTTATTTTCATCTTCTGTTTCAATAGTAAATTGTATGTATGGGTCCAGATTGTTAAAGGTGTCAAGAATTTCATCAATACTGGCGAGGCCAACATATTTTTTTATAAAATGAGGTTATCACATCCAAACTATCTAGAATCCTTTGGTCAAGGTATTAGTCAAAAAAGAAGCAATATCCTCAGTGGGAGCTCTTACTGATGCTAAAGTTGGTTTATGTATCTTAGGTAAAGCATAAAACTTAGGAGGTATATCATTATATGAAGTGAGTTTCTTTTTCACACTATCTTCTATCTGTTTTGCGTCCTTTAGTTCTGTCAAGATAGCGTTACCATTCCGTTGTATGGAAGCAGTTCGATCTCTACTTAACTCAACATACGATAAACTGGTTGTGATAATATCATTAAATAATTCTAAACACTGCTGTTTATCCATAACTACAGTAATATTATCTTTATCTGATGAGCATTCAAACATTTTTTTGATTCAAGTAAAAGATTACGAAAAACAGTAGTATGATTATGTGGAGTACGAATATGATTAGTGATGGTATTCGTAGCTTTGGTTATCTAAAACCTTCAAAGAGTTCTTTTTTACTATGCTGCATTCTCATTATTTACTACCTCGTTTCTAACTAGCCGGCAACGACTACTCTTCTTCCTATATACCGGGTGTCCCAGACTAATTTATCCAGGCTACATCTCTTAAACAAATAGAGATTTTCGAATGGGATTAAAACTAATCTGTTCCATTTTTAATACACTTTAATATGGCGTAGAAAAAATCATCCCCTAAATATTCATCCCTTATTTACAACCCCCTAACTTCAAACTTTTTAATAGCACCCTGTACATTTTTTATAATTTTGGATGTGGTCTTCCATCGTCTATTCAACAAATTTTTCAAAAATAAAATGGGTTCGTAAATAATCAAAAAAATATCAGTATATTTTTTATTTTTGTTACATTAATCAAGAAAGCCATAAAGCTGAAAGGAAAAATAAAAATTACATGAAACAAATAAATAAAAATAGCAATTAACAAATTAATATTATTTATTCCAAATATGTGTTGCAGCAGGTGGACTACAATTTCCTTGATTATTCACGAACCCATTTTATTTTTGGAAAATTTGTTGAATAGACGATCAACATCAACATTTATAAAAAAATGTACAGGGTGCTATTAAAAAGTTTGAAGTTAGGCCATATTAAAGAATATTAGAAATAAAACAGATTCGTTTTAGTCCCATTCGAAAATCTCTATTCGTTTAAGAGATATAGCCTTTATAAATTAGTCTGGGACACCCTGTATATATAGTAGAAGATAGTTATATTCTAAATATTTTTAAATATCGGGGATCGCAACCAGTAGTTATAAAAGTACACTCTTAAAACTTTAGTGAAAGCTTTTCTGAAATTTATAACATCTTTATGTATTAGTTGAAAAATATTAAATTAGTATTACCTTATATAGTATATTACTATAATCTAATTATATTTTTTTGTATTTCAAAAAACAATTCATCCGAAAAAGTTTTGAAAAGTTAACCTTAAAATAAATGTTAAAAACCCCATTTTAAATTTTTCTTACACATGTTTTTTGGTTGACCCTAGAATGAATTGTAACAATTAAATCTAATATTACCTGACCTCCCCCCCATTCAAAGTTGGTACAACCGCACCGTGCCGATTTATCAGGGTGCTGACCCCATTCACCTATATTTCATTCCCAGGTAGTGACCCCTCCTGACCAAGGATCTTGGGGATGTGTACGTTATCTACACACCCAGAGTCGTCCAGGAATCCTTTCTTTTCTTCTTTTCCAATACCATGAACGGGGATTTTCCCAAACCGATAGTGGATGGTGTACCCGTTCTCCTTAATTTTTTGACAAGATATGTTGTCAATTCCTGCTCTTAATACTTGGCCTTTGCCTACTACCTTCAAGTTCAAAACTTTCCAGTTGTTTGTAGTTAAACCTTCGTTTTGAACTTCTATCAAGTGTAAAAGTTTTTTCTCCTCTATGCCTTGACTCCTTGGGAGGAAAAAGGTGGCAGTGTGCATTTTTGGGAAGTCTTCTCCCTTACCTACCATCAGTTCAGCTCCCTTCCAGCCCTTCAGCTGAGGCACTTTTAACCGAAGCCATTCCGCCGTCTGTGGTGTCTCACAGTCGATCAGAACGACTCCAGGCCTAAAGTGTATGCCACCGAATTGGAGCTTGTGCTCCCATCCAGCAAACATTTCCTCTACTATGGCGTTTTCCACCATGGTTTGGTCTTCCGCACTGAGGATAGTCTCAGGATACGCCTTGGGAAGAACTGCTATTTTTATAGTTTTAATTGCAGCAGCGCAACTGCTTGCTGAAGAGGTGGTGGTGACATTGCCCTCATTTTTCCTCTTTTCTTGTTTTTTTTGCGGTGACGTGGCATTTGCCTCTTCCCGCTTCCGCTTTTCGCCTTGAGGTGGCATGTTTTTCTCCTCACTATAGATTTTTCGCTCCACAGCTCTCTTTCTTGCTTCCTCCGGTGCAAGTCCCTGTTCGAGGAAGCGTAGATACCACCTAACTCCTGCCCCGCTAAGTCCACGCCTTAGCGGGTCGTCTCTTCCTCCTGGCTTTCCCAGTTCAGGAAGTATTCTTTTTTTCCAGGGATTTTCCCGGAAATTCGAGGCAGCTTCCCCCGTTCTTCTCCACGGATTTTCTTTTGGTGCCTCCACACGAGAATAGCTCGTGTGTGTAGTAGCGGGTGTTGCCCACTGGGTATTTTCTGTTAGTTCATATTCCATGGTAGTTCCCACGATAAGCTAGGGAAATAAAAGGTCAACTCCTGCAGAGCCCCGCATGCAGAAGTAAGGGTATTTAAACTGGATGTCCCCAGGTATCCAGAGTCCGCATATTAACGATCAAGCTTCCCCTTGACCATGCAGTCCTTGGCATATGCTGTTCCACCTTGACTTGGGGGAGTTTTTATTGTGGTCTCCTTCCACTTGGCCAGCTGGTTAAGGCAAGCCCCCACATCTAGTGAAAATACCTCATCAACCACCTTATCACTAGATACGGTTTATATCAGATCCTGATATGCGGATATTCAGTTTCGCATGAAAATCCATTGAGCTGTCCTTGGTTTCACATATTCCTCCCTGTCCCGTAAGAGACGAAGAGGAACAGCTACTCGGCCCCCCCACCAACAACGAGGTCTCACAGCTCCTTGGGGGAGTATTTTATACTTACGACGATTCACTGTTTTGCCAACTTTGGTTTAATCTTAGCAAACAATCTTTTCATTTCGGTTGGTTCCTTGATCTTTTTCTACTTTTCATGGAATTACTTGTTTGTACTTATCTAGTTTTAACTTCTGCATTTCCAACATTTTCTTTTTGTATCAATTCTCTGTTGTTGTGTCTACGAATTTCAATTATCACTGTAAGTATATCACAAAAAACAATAATCTATTATAAATGAAGATAAAATTTTGTATATGATTATTTCTTTCCTATTAATTTTGACCAATCGCTAAGAAGAATTGGTATGTCAAAAATAAAAATTACTTAACAACTGTCAACTTAGCTGTCGAAAAAATGGCATGCAAGTTTGACTAACAATACTCCTGTAACCTACAATAATTGTAATTTTTATATAAATTGTAATTTAAAATGAGTTTGAAGTAATTACCTTTCCTAGCTTCAAATTTATATTGTTCTTATTAATTATTGTTCTAATTATTTCAATTAAAAGAAATGTTTTTTTAACTCAGGAAATAATCTTACCAAATATCCCTCGTGTATCTAATTTTTCCTGTGGAAAAAAATTTTTAAAACCACTCTCGCTCATGCTATTTGTTAAAACATATTACTAAGGAACTCGTTTTTCCGAATTTTTCCGGAAAAATTAAATGCACTAGGGATATTACCCCCGAATAAATATTTTTTTTGTAATAATAAGTAAGATCCTGTGTTAGAATTTGCTTATTGTAGAATATTTCACGATTTTAGGTCCTTTTCGAATTATAGGTAATAGCTCTATTTTTCCAATAATAATAAATAACAAATTCCACAACAGAAATGTAACAAATATTACTCGACCGGTTTCACAAAATAATAACATTTCCGTCCTAATTTTTTTATGTGTCATGGGATATACCATATTAAGATATTAAGTTACTAGACACTTATAGCAAGTATACATTTAAAAGGCAATCTGGTAATGGAATATCTCTGTCCATTTATGAGAGTATATTGAACATATTTTTTAATTTCTAATAATTTTAAGAAATAAAGTATGTGATAATTTTGACAACTACATAAAAGTTCAATGGTATTATTTATTGATTTAATTCAACCAAGGCTCGGTTTATCAATAGCCAATATTATCCATCAGTTAAGTATCCGTCGGATAAAAGTAACTAGCAGATAAAAGTTCCAGTTTGTTTGGAAGCGGTTTATCAACTCGTTTTTATTCTCTAGTTTGTTAACTGACAGATAATGAAAGTTGGCAATGCTGACGAATGAATGTAAGCAATCTCATTGGTTGTTACAAGAACAAGGTCATGTCACATCAATTGATATTTTTGTTAGGTTATTGGTGAATGTTTATCCAAAGGTTGATGTGTTTTTATTTTTCTTTCTTGAAGAGTTTTTGGTTGTTGATAAATATGAATTTTCTGAATGATTATATTCTGGATAGCGACAAGGACGAGGATATTGTGCAAGTACTTGAGTACGAAAGAAGGCCTTATACAGTTAGGGAAAGAGTGGACAGCTTCGAAAAGTGGGATGACCAGGATTTTCATGCAAGATTTATGATAACAAAAGAGACTATTTTGTCAATATTAGAACTGATTGAGGATTCACTTAAGTGTCGAACTGATAGGTAGGTGATTTTATTATTTTTATGCCATTTTATATTTTTTAACTTTTTACATTTTCAGGAATAACAGTATAAGGCCAATAGACCAGCTTCTTCTCACACTCAGGTTTAATGCAACATGAAAATTCTTGATATCATCTGGAGACTTCTCTAATGTGAGCAAAAGTTCTGCATCAAAGATAATCGAAAAGGTGTCTTATGCAATTGCATCTTTCCACAAAGGTATATACAAATGCCACGAGGAGAACAAATTGCCATAGTCCAGAGGTCAATGTCCAGACTGTCTCTTCTGTGAATCTGGAGATACTGGATATAGTTGCACGTTGGCCTGGTGCATCCCATGTCCAACATGTATTCGACAACTACAATTTAAAAGCTAGATTCGAAAATAATGAATCTGGTAATGCACTTTTAGTTGGAGACAGTGGCTATGCAAATACCAGAAACCTGATAACTCCATTAATAAATACCCATAACGAATACGAAGAGTTATATAACGAATCAGTTTGCAGAATAAGAATTTGCAGAAGCAAATTCCTCTCCTCTGCTGTGAAATTGCATCCTCTCTTCATATTAGTACTGGTACTTTCCATTTTTTATTTTGCTCAAAACCAAATTAAATTTGACACAACACCACAACGAAATCCAAACCAAATAACTCTACCGAATAAAGTGAGGTTATGTAAGAGACATTAACCTCCAGATATCGACCATCCACCAGTTGAAACTGACAGATAAATATTTGACATTTTATCTGCCGGATAAAGTTATCCTGTTGTTGATAAACCGACCTTTCCAAAATAACTGGTAGTTAGGCATTAACTGACGAATAAATTGCTATTGATAAACCGGGCCTAAGTGTATTGCATAATCTGACCATTCTGGATGTTTACTTTTAAATCAACTAAGATATTCACTATGTTTATCTCAAGATTTATTTGCGTTTCGCCGATATAAAGTGAATTACAATGAGAAGATTGGATTTTATATGCACCTGATTTTTGTAAAATTGTTAATTTCTGTTTAGCTTGTTGAAAAAGACCCAAATTTTTGTGAGTATGGAATGCAACTGCAACACTTTGAAGTACGTATCGTGTTCTTTGAAATTTTGCTCAAGTATGTCATCGATTTATATTGTTTTTCTTCATTTTGTTGATGGCCATATTATATATTTTTCTATAATTTTATCAATCATACTGTGCTGTGCATATTGCAATTTGTTTGATTATTTTAATTTCTCTTCCAAAAACTTTCTGAACAAATGCACATATGCAAAATATGATTGATAAAATGATAGAAAGAAATATATAAAATGGCAATTAATTCCATTTTCCAAAAACAAAAAGAAGAAAAACAATATAAATCGATCATACTTTGTTAAAATTTCAACTCAGATTTCAAAGATAACACATAATTCTTTCACTGTCTTAATTTTCTTGATTTCTTCCCTCTAACAATACAATACTAAACTCATATAATCATGACTTACTTTCTGAACTCAGAACTCTTATAAACACGAAATAAAACGAACGCCAACTGTCTGGCTTTTTTATACCTTTATACATGTTCCAGGCAGTTCTCGACTTTTGGATGACATTTCTAGATGATTCCAGAGGTTTTTCTTCTTTTCCTTTACGGACCTTTACATATTCGCCAGTACTTGTCCGACGTAACAATAACATTACATTCCGTACTCACAAAAATATTGGGTCAACTGTAGGAAATTATCAAAGAAATAAAAGTTTTTTCAAAAATCAGGTGTATATAAGATTAAAATGTTCTTATTTTAAAGCAGTTTATAATTATAAGACACAAAAAAAAAGATATAGGTAGTGAACATCTTAGTTGCTTTAGAAATCAACATCCAGATAAGTCAAATTATGCAAAACACTTGGTTGAATCAAATCATCCCACCCCACACACTCAGAAAAATGTTGGGACTTTTTCAACAAGCTAAACAGAAATTAACAATTTCACAAAAATCAGGTGTATATACGATCCAATCTTTTCGGGGGTGATATCCCTAGTGCATTTAATTTTTTCACAGGAAAAATTAGATGCACGAGGGATATTTGGAGAGATTATTTCCTGAGTTGAATAAACATTTTATTTTAATACATTTTTTTTTTAATTAAAATAATAAGAACAATAAAAAGCAACATGTCAAAATTGCATGAAATTTTTTCGATTTTGTTTCCGGAAAAACTGCTGAGAGCTAAGTTGACAGTTGTTAAGTAATTTTTCGACTTAAAATTTATATTTGACATACCAATTCTTGATAGCGATTGGTCAAAATTAATAGGAAGGAAATAATCAGTAATAATATAACAAGAGAGTGAGAATAAATTCAAAATAATTTGACAGATTTTTTGAAAACTTGTTGCCAGGCAATAGTCACGAGAGCTCGCAGGCAACAAGTTTGAACAAAATCTGTCAAATTATTTTGTAATTTATGGAACTCGCGAGTTATATTTGACTAGATTATTTTTTGATTCACAAATTTTTACAATAAAAAAGATCAATAATACTATCATAAAATTATTGAAAAATAATATAATTTCTTTCTTTGGTGAAGGTCTTAAAATGTCTCCATGTAGACTGATTACTTATTAGAGTATTTTTCGAAGTAGTTTCTAAAATCTTTTTTGTTATTTCTGCATCAGAAAAGGTACTAAACCGATCATTTTCACCCATTTTATATACCGCGTTGACACAATTAGGTAATTATTTTGACAACTATCTGACACTTGCTAGGCAAATAAAAGCCACAGTGATTATTCCCGAGAATAATCACAAGAGATTTATTCCCACTATAATAATGACATAATTGGTTGAAACTTACCCTTGTGACAAATAAAGAAGCATTTTATTGGTCTTAAGAAACGTCAAAAAATAATCATTGTAATACACTTTATAGCTATCGGCGAAACGCAAAGAAATCTTGACATAAGATATATTTAATATGTAATTTGAAAGTAAACATCCAGATAGATCAAATTATGCAATACACTTAGTTGAATCAGATCATTAGATAATGCCATTGAACTTTTATGTAGTTGTCAAAACTATCAAGACTTAATTCATTAGATTCACTAGAAATTAAAAAATATATTCAATATTGAAATGAACAGCTACAGTTGGTTCGGTGAATCTTTTCCCATTTATGAAACTATTCACATACTACTTTTTATGGTACGTCTCTTTTCTACTCACAGAATCTAAACCCCCGAAATGAAACCGTTTGTTCCACTACAACATAATATAACAAACAGAGATAACCATATGATGAATGTCGGTGATAGGTGTAACCCATACAACAGAAGTTCTGTGGTTTTGTACATTGACAGACTAAAGACTTTGTTTACATATTTATTTTACATTTTTATCAATTTTTTTGCCCATTGCATATAAATTCATTTCAAAAACAGTTGTTATAACGACTAACTTATACCTGAGTGTTCGAATTATTGTGGTAAGTAAATATTATTTATCTACTTTTTATTTATTTACTTCGCATTGAAAACTAACCTTAAATTGACATTTCATTATGATTCTGGATAGAACTCCATCAAACTGAATTTATATGAAACATATTTTGCTTCCACTAATTTAGAAAATATTGAACTAATTTTCTGAAAGACCAGAACTATTTATGAATGGTTTTTATTTTTAGAATATGCCTGGAAAAACGTTGAATTCGCAAGCACAGGAGCTGGTCCTAAATGTGTTGGAGTATTTTGAGTTAGAAAAAAGAAATGGAGGACCTTTGGAACCACTTTCAAGTGTTCAAGAGGTAAAAATATTTAAGTGCATGCTTGTTTAGCAATATACTTATTATTAATCAATTTTTTTATGTTAGGGGTAGCTGCTGCTTTGAAAATATCTCGGAGGACAGTATATGCTATAAAAAAAAGAAAAGAAAAGAGTCCAATTCTTTCAAGCCCAGGCAAAAGCAGAACTCGTTCTAAAACTAAGACAACTGATCTACCCGAGGGAGCTAAGATGGCAGTACGGAACACATTGTATGATATGAACCAACAAAGTAAATATCAATTTATTTAATTAGAATTTTTTGGTAAAATGTAGGTGTAGGTATTTTGTAATGAGTATTCAAATCATGGTATATTCAAGAAAAATTTAGGAAGGTATTTATGTAGATTTTAGTAGTTTTGTGACTACATTACAATTTAATTCACCTATTAAATTTACCTTATTTTATAACAGTCAAGGTTAAAACATTAATGAAATGAACAAACATAATATCATTAAAAATATAGTATTTGTTCAAATTGAATCTGTACTATAATTTTTGTTTTTGTTTTAGAGAAGCATGTTACTTTGACTACCTTAAATTGTAAATTGAGGGAAAGAGAAATTTTATCTATTGGCAAAACATCTCTGAGCATTTTGTTAAAAACATTGGGATTCAAATATAACAAAGATGACAATCGGAGAGCTTTAATGGAGCGGACCAGTATTGCAGCCTTGAGAGCCAATTTTCTGCGTAAATATATGGAAAACCTTTAAAGTACTCACCCAAGAGAACTTGTATTTTTGGATGTAACATGGATCTATTCGAAAGGAAATAAAACAAAGTCTTGGCAAGACAACAGCACTAAAAGTGTACGTAAACCAGATGGTTATGATGGTAAGCGTTTCATAATTGTCCATGCTGGTTCTACCAAAGGATTTGTCTCTGAAGCAAGTTTGTTATTCTGTTCAAAATCTAAAGTAGCTGATTACCATGGGGAAATGAACAATGGGATATCTATGAAATGGATAAGTAGGTACTCAATTAATTCCCAACTTAGAAGAGCCATCTCTTATTGTTATGGATAATGCTCCATACCATAGTGTTCTTTTAGAAAAGCAACCTTCTACTAATTCGACAAAAAATGAGATTGTTACATGGTTGACATTAAGTTTGATACAAAACTTACAAAACCTGAATTGCTACAAATTGCAAAAATGAATAGAAAAGAAAATGTGTTACTACGAGAACATGGTCATGAAGTGCTGAGACTACCGCCATATCATTGTGAATTCAATGCTATTGAATTAATTTGGGCAAATTGCAAGTCATATTATAATAAATATATTGGAAAAGATGGTTATTCAGATAGTTCTGTTATAAATATGTGGAAAGAGGCACTGGGACAATGTAATCAACAAATTTGGGAAAAATGTGTTAGGCATACCCATGAAATTATACAAAAGTGGTATGCCCGAGAGCAGAATATAGTTGATATTAGCATTCAACCAATTATAATAGATATAAATACTGGTGATAGCTCATCCGATTCTGACTATGAAGAAAATTAAATCAAATCTCTTGTATATATCTATGAGTCTTAAATATACTTATTTAAAATATTTGTTATTTATTTTTACAACCCAAAAGATTTTTATTTTACATTGTTGAACTGTATGGGTGGGACGGCCCAATAGTAATGGTTGCCAGCCATAACCCTAACAGGACAATTCTGATTTGCAAAGTTTCTACTGAAGAAGTTGTTATTAATACTAACTCTTATGCAAGTAAATTTGTTTAAAGCAAGTTTGCAGAATAGCCCCATAAAACTCTGGAATACTAACAGTTTTTTCAAACTAAAAGTTTAGGTAGCACATAGCTAAATGGCTATAAATTATTTGCGAATATTTATTACACCAGCTTCAATACAATAATAAATTACGTTCACCGTCATTTTAGCCACATTCTAATTAAACTATCAATATACGACCTACGTGTTACTGAATGTATTGCGTTTGTATATGAATGATGACGCATGGGAAAAGATCCACCGAAACAACTGTAGATACCTGCTCTACATTGTTAGATTGTCTTCTAGATGATACTTACTATAAGTGCCTGATATCTTAAATCATGAAATATCTTAATATGACATATTACAAATATCTGACCAATAGCACTCCCTATCTTTAATATACTTTTTGTGTTGATTTATTCTGATTTACAATGATTTAGATGTTTCTCATGAGTAAAATTTGATAGCTGTTGTAAAAAATGTTGGGTAATTCTAAGATACGAATCTGTTTGTTCTAAAAGGATCATTTGTAATATTTGGTTTGAAAGTTTTGTGGCATGGAAAGTTAATACTGATACAAATTGGTTTATTTTGTTCATGAATTTCTGGTAGACTCTAAAAGTGTGTTCAATTTCCCAAAAAATAAAAAAAAATAATGAATATACCCCAAGAAATTCTCACAGAAGATAAACATATTAAAGAGTGATGAAAACTAAATTCGACCCAGATAAAATAGTAATGTGACGAGTGCAATGATTAATTGCCAATTCAGAAATAGGAATGCAAAATTTTTAATACAGTATAGATGGGCAGATCGTCCAAAATTTTTGTTCAAGATGATACATAAAGGTATACATATATTTTATTGTATGAGAATCATTACCAAATCAACCACTTACCAACAACTTGAGCCATTTTTAGTTTTTCCACTACCATTGTTTTATTGAACACAGGAATTACAACCAGTGCAGTACTTTGAACTTCTACCTCCTTTACATCTCAACATTCCAAATTAGACACAGCGACTTTATATTCACTTTGAGCACTTTCATTATTTTCTTTGTTGTCGGATATAGAATTAGATTTGAATCTTCTGGATATCTGTAAATACACACAGTTAAGATTGAATCCATAGAAAAATTTTGGAAATTTCTGGAAAGGGAAAATGATATTTCTGTTCCAATAATTGGTTCAAATTCATAGTTTAAATCCACTATCCTGCAAAGTTTCATAACTATCATGTGATAGTTTTTGGAACACCCTTGGAAGTTGTTATGAATGTTTACCAAAATAGGGAAAGTTTTCTAGTCTTCTGAACATTTGCATTTTCCATCCATAATTCACAATCAAAGTTATGGCAGTATGGATTGTACAAATAAGTCATTGAAAAAGTTTCAAATAGATAAATTATTATATATTATAGTATCAAATCAGTACATATTTTAACATCACCAAGATTAAATACTTGCAGTAGCACGTTATGGAGTATTCCACCCTAAGGTCACCCAGCCTTTTTATTGGAACACCCTATATATTTTGACAATAATTGAAGGTTCAGCACTTCAACTTTTCAAAAATGTCAACATTTATGTGAGTGTGTGCACCCTTCAGTTTCCATATCCAGTACTAAAAGTTTAGAGAAACATGTATTGTTAATTTAAACGTCATTGTATTAAAAAGCTACTGGCGATGTTGGAACTAATATGGGAGAATGCATTCACACATATTTGCGTATCATTTCCATTTGTGAAGGGCAAAAGGAGGGGGTTGAGATTATAAGGAATATATAATATAAGGAAAAAGATGTCTCTATTTACATTCCCATCAGAACAAGACAATTCATTCGTATTTATAATGTACGGTTAACGCGACACGAAACATTTCTTAACTTATAATCGACCCATAAGTGAATTTTTGAATTTCTTGAAGAGCTATTTGCTTCGGAGACATGTTTTGACAACAATAATTTCATCTAAATCACGATTAAAATTGAAAAAAATCAGTTGATTTAAATCGTCGCCACCCTGCTAAAGCTGTTGCACTAACAAATGATAATAGGAACACAAATTTTGGGGGGTGAAGAAGCAAAGGAGTGAATTATATCTGTGAAATTACCAAATTAACTAAAAAAAATACTAGGAATAGGTTGTAATAAACGAATTGTGTTAAATATGAGTATAGGCCGGTCCTGGCAAGCTAGCAAATAGCAGTGGAAGTGTACTTTTATTGTAAAATTCTGGTATATCGAGAAAAACGAAAATTGCACTAATAAATAACAAAATTGTAGAAACATATTATGCTTTCTATGGGTACCGTCACATATGGGAATACCAGGGAATGAAGAAGTTGACCGCCTAGCTTATCATTATCCAATTGGTGATGCACCTATGCTAGAAAAATATCCACATATAGACCACAAATACACGATCAAAACGTTGATAGATCAACAATGGTCTATTTGGCATAAAGCAGATAACAAACTAAAAGAAATCAAACCACAAGTTACAACAGTCCTCTCCACCTCCTACAAAAGAAGAGACCAAGTTATACTGAATAGACTGTGTATCGGGCGCACACACACACTTAACACACCAACACCTCATGAAAAAAGAACCCGCACCCATCTGTCAAATTTGTCACACAGTGTAATCACAGAGAAACACATCCTACTGGAAAGTCCAATGTATGACACAGCAAGAAAAAGCCACAAACTAAGATCCAACCTAAAAAGTATACTTTCAACAAATGAAAATGAAGTCCTTGGCTATCTAAAAGACATTAAACTTAAATCCAAAATTTAAAATACTGTTACTGTTATAATTATTTATACATCCTAATCTTATATATTATGTTACTGTAAAATTGTATTATCTCCCCCGCTAATAACTTCTAGAAGTTGATGTGGGGTAAAATAAATATTTGAAATAAAAAAAAAAATAACAATACCGAGAGGGTACGTGTAAAAGTAGTGAATAAAAATAAAATTCATAACAGAGTCATCGAAAAACGGTGAGTAGAAAGTTTGAATAACATAGTATCCATTAAGCCAATTAAAAGGAATCCACAAAAACAATAAACCAGAAAAAGGTGATATCCAACAAATTTGAAATTAAAGTTCTGAAACCGAGAAGAAAGCCAGCTCGAATAACTGGTCTGAGGGTGAATATAGTAACTTTTAGGGAACAGGTGCTCAAGACGCCAAAAATCAGTTAAGGAGCAGAGCATGATAGAAATTAACGAAATGTTTAAGCAGATAAATGAAAAGCTGAGGAAAGTAGAAGAAAAGGTGGATAGAAACACAGATGCATTTATAGAATTAAAAGAAGAAAACGGAAAATTGAAGACATTAATTACACAACAAGAGGAAAAAATAGAGTCAATTGAATATGAAATTAGGAGAGATAACTTGGTAATCCAGGGAATTGATGACAAAGAAGGGGAAAGGGCAAATGAAGGGGCAGCTAAAGTTGAAGAAGCCCTTGAAAATATGGGAATGCATCTTAATGGTAACAGTGATCTAGTACAGATCAAAAGACTGGGAGTCTTTAAAGGCCGTTTGACATTATAGTTTTCGATATCGTTTTCTGTATAGTTTTCAATATTGACAACTGCATAGGGTGTAACACTGTTCTCTCCTCAAGAGACTCTCTCAAGGGTGGATCGACTCCATGTTAATGTCACACTAGGTATGCCAGAGAAAGGTAGAAACACCTTGTAGAATTTAATTAAAGTTAAAATTAAATAAAGTCACAAACTCACATGAATCCGGACACGATCCCCTACAGCTCTTAGATAAGAAATTTAAAGTATTAACTTTATTCTGCCATCAAGGATAATGAAATCAGGCAGAATGAGACCTGCACTTATATGTAAGTACTTAGCTTATTCGAGAAGATGAAGAGATCTGGTAGAAACAGAGGCTAGCGATGCCTTGTCATTAAGCAAAAGATGTCTTGAAGTTGATGTCAGAGATGTCTTGAAATTCGGAACTATAGCTGTCTTGAAGCTGAGGTTAGAGATGTCTTGAAAATCGGAACTAGAGATGTCTTGAAGCTGAGGTTAGAGATGTCTTGAAAATCGGAACTAGAGATGCCTAGGTGTATCCTAGTGGTTAGATAACAGTATTCTAGCAGGGTATCTTGGCAGCGGTAACCTGGCATGTAACGGTATCCTGGCAGCTGTGCTTACCTAGAAGTTCAGGTGTATTAGGGATATGTAGGAACTTGAATGTAATGGGGCACATAATGTTGGTTTATCTTTTCAGGTAAAAAAGGAAGGCAGTTGTTTGAAATAATGAAATTTAAATTTACTGAAAGCTTTCCAACGTATATGTCCCATATTAAAACAGTAAAAATTATCAGCCAAATTAAAAAAGTACTAATGACCTGAAAGAATTAATTATAGCAAAAAGTTATGAACAAACCATTCCTAAAAAATAAAGTTTAGAGTATTTGAAAAGGTTAAAATGCAAATGTTATCTATCTTTAAAAATAATTAGTTATTCTGCAACACAGAATCTAGCAAATGTTTGCATTAAAAAAAGGTAACAGTGATTTATGATAAAAGATTTAGTTTAAAAGTAATGTACAAGTATAAAAGAAATGTAGGTGACCACGTGGTATGTGTATATTCGTCTACCTCTGTAAAAAAATAAGAAATGCACAAAAAAATTATCTCAGCCACTACTTTAGAAAAAGCATAATAAATATAAATTATAATTTTGGACTTACCACAGCAATTTGAGGTAAAACTTAGTTAAATTTAAGAGACGATAAAAGGTACGTCCTTGCTACTCAAGGGTCGGTATCGGAAAGAGATGAAACCACCCCTTGGAATCGACCGTTGACATCATATGTCAATTGTCTTAACGGTCAACGAGAGTAGGAGAAATTTAGATCACAGAACTATATTGGAAGTGGTTACTCTGACGGCGAGCGGTAATTAGGGAAATTATTTCGTAAAATCGAAACAGGTCGATAGACATGTTACAAGGGCCATACAAGCATGTAGTTTTCGACATAGAATACTGTACAGAAATACCATTCCCCATCATATTTCTGTACAGTTTCTACGCTAGTTTCTGCGCAATAGGTCAAATATCGTGTCGGTGTAAGGATATGACGATGATATTGTTATAACAGCCAGGGGAAAATTTGAAAACACCCTTTGTGACATCTTACAAAAGGGTCTGAACTATACAAATAGCTGGTGTAGGCAAGTGGCACTCAGCATCAACCCCACCAAAACCATCTTGATAGCCTTCACTAAGAAAAGAAAACTCAACCTCCAAACCATTAAACTTGATGGGAACGACGTTGAATGGAGACAAGAAGTCAAGTATCTAGGTTTGACTCTAGACAGCAAACTCCTGTGGAACAAACACGAGAAGGAGGTTACATACAAAGCAAAAATGGCTCTAATGGTGTGCAGGAATCTGGCAGGGAGAAACTGGGGTTGTGACCCAAAAATCCTGAGCTGGATGTACACTGCAATAGTGAGACCAATCATCACTTATGGAGCCATTGGAGTAGTAGAACTAGCCTCTTGACGACGAGAGAAAACCTCTCCAAAATTCAAAGACTAGCCTGTATATGCATAACAGGAGCAATAAGTACATGCCCAACGGCAGCAATGGAAGTGATTCTCAACCTCACACCATTACATATGGTGGTGGAGAGTGTTGCAGAAAGAACAAGATACAAACTAAGTAGAGAGGGAATCATTAAAAAGAAAACCACCTCTTCACTTCTTAGAAATCAGACAGCCTGGGACATGCCACAAGATGGTACGATGAAAAAGTATAACTTTTCAAAGAAATTCGTTACGGAATTAAGCAACAAGAAGGAATGGGATCCAAATACCATTACCAGACTTGGAAATAATGCCATTCAATGGTACACAGACGGCTCGAAAGCAATAGAAGGAACTGGGATAGGAGTGTACGGACCAGGAACCAAACACTCTGAAAGCTTGGGAAAAACCCCAAGTATCCTTCAAGCGGAAATTCACGCAATAAGAAAGTGTGCCCAGTTCAATATTGACAAAGGATATAGAAGGCAAAGGATTATCATAATGACTGATAGTCAAGCAGCCATTAAAGCGCTGAGTTCTTGTGTAATCAGTTCCAAAATGGTGTGGGAATGCCTAGGCAAACTTAATGAACTAGGCGCGAGAACAATATAGTCACCTTACTGTGGATTCCAGGACACACTGGAATAGAAGGAAACGAAACAGCAGATGAACTAGCGAAGAGGGGGACTGAAATACCCTTTTGCGGGCCAGAACCTTTTTGCGGAATCAGCTCCAATGTAATATTGGAAGAAATAGGTAAAGCCGAAGAAAAGAGAAGATCTGACAATTGGAAAGATCTAGTAGGGCTTAGGCAATCAAAGATTCTTCTGGGTGACTACAACCTGTTGAGATCAAATGAATGCATAAGTCAAAGCAAAACTGCACTAAGAGTTTTAACAGGAATCCTAACGGGACATTGTCGCCTGAATGGGCACCTTAAAAAGCTCAAAATAGTAGAGGAAGAAGATTGTAGATTTTGTGGAATGGAAGAAGAAACCTCCATCCACATACTTGCGAACTGCACAGTATTTCAGAATCCTAGGGCACAGTACCTGTTAGACTACTGGATAGAAGAGGGACAGTTACCTAAGTTGAGGCCTGCAGATATTCTAAAATTCCTCTGGGAAATAGGACTAAAGTAGCTACTAGTATCTGAGACTCCCCTCAGAAACTAAGTAGAAGTAAGGTGGCACAATAGATATTTTAGGTCTCAGTGAATGTTACCCCAAAATACATACATACATACATCGTGTCGGTGTCAGATACAGATATGTGTTTTATGTTAAGCCTAACCTAGATAATAACTTTCCTTGTTTAGTTGAAATAATTTTATTCAGTTTCCTGTTATTATGGACTTTTTGTTTGGAAATGGAAACGAAATCAATTGGAAAGATTAATAATAAATACTCACTGGAAAATAACGTCTTTATAATATTACAAAGAAATCAGGATGAAATGAAGTCGTTATGTCAATTGACAAGGACTTTTGGCAGCTCTATACCACCAATCAAAGGCGTTGTTTTTTGAAAATTTTAATATCGAAAACTACATAAGTGTCTTACACAATTTAATGGGCATAAAGTTTCCTGTACAGTTTTTGTCGACATTGACAACTGTACAGAAAACGTTATCGAAAACTACCTTTAGGCAGGAAAGAACAGACCAATACTTATCAAACTAAAATCATGGGACACAGAGATGGAAATACCTATATCAACACACGAAGAACGTGAAAGGATCAAATATATGGATAAATAATGATTTTACAAATGCAGTTCAATAGAAAAGAATAATAAAAAAATGTAATTTACCTGGAACAGTCATCAAAAAATTGGCACAAATAGTGGCATAGGCAGATGGTGTAGCCATAATTGCTGGTGATTTGTGTCAAGTTATTGTAACAATGAAATAGTATTACATGTTAGAAAATATTTTATAGTTTGCAACAATATTTTTCATAAACAAGATGGTTTATGGTAATATTTATCTTCAGTTATTCAACAGCTCAATTACTATAGGAAGCTTTGAAAATGATTGAAAAGAGTGCGCATTTCCGATTGGTTAATCAATTTCTTAATAAACAGCTGACAATTCTTAGTTAAAATTTAATCTTAATCTTGAATTAGTTTAGTTGATGTTGCATGAATCCACCTTTAGGGTCCAAATAGTCTAACTAGTATCAAACGTATAGAAAAAATTTGAGAGGAATTTATAGTTTTAAATTGAACTTTAGATATGAGAATTATGAAGACATTCCATCTGTAAGTAATTAACATTTCCACCCTTGAACATAGACGCATGGAAAATGATCCTAGGTTTTTTCCATAAAATTATTAATGGTTCTGTGCAGAGTCCTCAAACTCTGGAGATTATTGGTATCAATGTCAATGACAGAAAAACATGTAGCACAAAACTTTTAAAAGCCCCATATCATCATAGTAACTAGGTTTTAAATGAACCTATTACAAGGATGCTGAGGACTAGAATTTACAATTGAATCTTTTCAATCCATCACTTCCACAATTTAAAATGACTGCCAGGGATTCACAATTGTCCTACTGTATTAAGTATATTATTTTAGTTTGTTTTATAATTATGAAAGTGTTCATTATATTTGTTTCATTTGTATTTATGTTCTAAATGTTTTATCACTATTTTCTAAAGGAAAATTTTATATACCTACAATTGTTTATTTAATTTTTTTTTTACATAAAAATGTATATTTAAGTGATTGAAACTTAAATGACCCTTAAATAATTAGTGTCGATGTCAAAACAACTTTGGGAAAACACAAATATTGAATACAAAATATTTGTGTGATAAAATTGAATAGATGAGGCTTTTACTTCATGAAGATCCATACTAAACGATGAAATAAAACAATTTAATTTGTTTGAATCTTCATTATATTTGAACCAAGTTCAATATACAATTCACTTTTGTCAATATCCGTAAAATTCCCCATTAATGCACTGTATGAATTAAACATTTTTCATTATACCTCCACTCGTTTGAGAAAGCTACTGTGTTAGCGAAACGCGTCACGAATTGTATATTGAACTTCAAACATAATGAAGATTTAAACAAATTAAATTGTTTTATTTCATCATTTGTGTGATATTTAAAAATAAGATGGGACAGAGAAATATGTTTTATCATCAAAATTTTTAGACATTTACAATAAAAAAATAAAACCAATAACATCACATAAAATGAAAAAGTCAATTTTTGTAACAGGTTGTATGTATTAAATGATTAAAGTTAGATGAACAGTGAAGGTGATGGCATTTTTTACTAGTTCAGAGGTGGACACTGTTGAATAAACATTAAAATCCTTTCTCCTTGTGGGGTAATTATGAATTGGTGCTTCAGTTAAATTGTGAATATGTTTTCAAACCAAACAGATTGCAAAATAAATATAATGGTGGAAAGAATTTATAATTTTTTAAACTAGAATTTGCATTGAGTTCTACTACTTCAGCCAAATACAAAACAAACAGACTTTTTGGAAATTTCAAAATAGAATCGATGAGGCATAAACTACAAGAGCCACGGAAAGGCACACCATAAAGGTGACATTTAAACAAAGAGAAGTTATTAGTGCAGTAGAAAAATCAAGCTCTTTTTGCTCTATACATACAGACAACTTAGTCAATATGAAGGCCAAGAAGAAAATGAAATTTATAGATCTCATTCAGATATTGTTTAGTTCAAGAGGTTGCAAAGTTTCTCTGTAAAACAAAACTATAGTTTTCTCAGAGTTAAGACAATTCAAGTCATTCAAAGACTTATTATTAGTATCATATCTAGGTTACACTAGTGTCATCAGCCGATAAAGTGAATTGACCATTTATACACCTGGTATAGAGTGTGTTTGTGTGTATGAATAATCTAATTTATGGGTACTGTACTGTTAAACCAAGTATATCAAAATTACAACAGTTTCTCCTAGAGCAGCTAAGAAATTTCGGTGATGTTAGCAAAAGCAAAGTAAGAAGTCTGTGCCAATAACGGAGTTATGTTCAGTGATCCCAAATAATTTCGTAAAAATTTTTCATTCACAATCAGTCAGTGATCGACATTTCTTACCTTTAAAATGGTAGGGAAGTGACTCATTACT
This sequence comes from Lochmaea capreae, assembly GCA_949126875.1. Lineage (NCBI taxonomy): Eukaryota > Metazoa > Arthropoda > Insecta > Coleoptera > Chrysomelidae > Lochmaea > Lochmaea capreae. Next base: position 28,385,479 of record OX421408.1, read on the forward strand.
TACTTTCACTTCCACGCTATAGCCGGAAAAGTACTTTTCCGGCTAGAAGTGTGTGTTACTTTTCTGAAGTATGACAATATTGAGTTAAGCTAGTTTAAAAAAAAAGTTAATACCTTTCTTTGCTTTTCTACGGAATTATTCCCTCAACCTCAGCTTCTTGGACTCCTAGAGAAGTACATGTTAATTCAAAATAAGACATTATGTACTTGTTTGAGCAAAAAAATTTAAATTTCGTAACAGGAAGACATAATAATTGTCAAAACCAATAAATTAGTAATATTGCCTAGCAACAAATTCATGAAGTTCTTTGGGATAAGTATATCTCCCGACTTCGTAATATTTCAAGGTGACAGCCCTAAATGTTTTCGTCTATTTCATTGTAAAGAACTCAACACGTTTTCATAGACGGCTAAAAAACTTATTTTCGTACAAATCTCATAAAATGATGAACAATTAATAATTATTATAATTGTGTACTTACTGTATTTACTTCATATAGCTGTATTTCTTTAGTAATTTAGAATTTGCTCTAAATAAACCCAACCATAACCCAACCACCAACGACGCCATTTCCTCGTTATTAGAATTTTAGTTGGATCGCTTCCACAAAACTGTTTTGTGATCGCTTCCTTTGCATCAATACACAGCCATCAATACTCATAGAAGGCGATAACACAGAGTACACCATCTAGATGGTGTACTCTGTGGCGATAATGACAAAGATTCAGTGTTACCACCACAGATATAAGATTATATACACGATAACACAGAATACACCATTGGTGTATTCTTTGCAGTGATGGGTAATGTTAATAACCACCTATGTTGTTAACCAGTTCTTAGCGTTAATTAACGCTAAGTTAAAAATTGTTTGAAATTAACCACGGTTAACAATTTAGGCGGCCACTTAAAAAAGAAGAATTTTTATAAAATTATATTTATATAAAAGCATTTTCTAGCCCGCGACCATCAGGAGTTTGCGCAGTAATTTTTTCATGTCTATTAAATAGCATTACGCAGACTCCTGACGTCCGCGACTGTCGATGACTTCTGAGTTCTAGAGCTTTTATTTACATCTCAAATAAGCTTAAATTATGTCAAAATGTTTGTAATAGTGGGCAGAACACAAATATCTAATAAACAATTTTTTTTGGTTAAAAATTGATAGTTAATAACTAGTTATTAACCAGTGACCGGTTAACAAAATTATTAACCGGTTAATACCCATCACTGATTCTTTGACGATAATGAAATCAAAGAATACACAGCTCAACTGGTGTTGAAATATAAAATAGAAATGATCGGGATCATAAGATATAAGCTGGTTAATCTGTGCCATATTTAATAAAACCAACGGAATGATGGCTACGCTTTGTTTTTGTTCTACGCTGTGCTTCGCCCACAGACAAATATAAAAGAGACGGAATATGATAAGGATAAGGGATATAAAGCATATTGTTTCTGCGCAACTAACTCGCGCATCGAGTCGCTGCGACCGCGCGAACTACAAGACCTTTTACATAAGAATAGAATAAAATAGTTCAGTGACGGGTAATGTTAATAACCACCTATGTTGTTAACCAGTTTTCAGCGTTAATTAACGCTAAGTTAAAAATTGTTTGAAATTAACGACGGTTAACAATTTAGACGGCCACTTAAAAAATAAGAATTTTTATAAAATCATATTTATATAAAAGCATTTTCTAGCCCGCGAACATCAGGAGTTTGCGCAGTAATTTTTTCATGTCTATTAAATAGCATTACGCAGACTCCTGACGTCCGCGACTGTCGATGACTTCTGAGTTCTAGAGCTTTTATTTACATCTCAAATAAGCTTAAATTATGTCAAAATGTTTGTAATAGTGGGCAGAACACGAATATCTAATAAACAATTTTTTTTGGTTAAAAATTGTTAGTTAATAACTAGTTATTAACCAGTGACCGGTTAACAAAATTATTAACCGGTTAATACCCATCACTGAAATAGTTCAAAATATCATAAATTACAACACACTTCAACATCGATAAAAAAATCCTTGTATATTAACTTTTAAGTCAATAAAAGATGGAAATACACAAAATCAATCATACATTGGTTAGTATGAATAGGGAAGTTCTTAAAATCCACCGGTAGACTCTATCGATAGATGTCTGTGATATGTCAGATAAATGTCAGGTAGAATGAGACAAGTTCTTAAATTTACCGATATATCTATCGGTAAATACGGTGTCTACCTAAGCCGTTCTTAAATTTACCGATAGATTGTCGAGAGAATCATCCCAGCGTTCTTAAATTCACCGATAGTTCTATCGAACATCCATCAGTTCTACCGGGCTTGAGACTCGATAAATCTGGTAGATTTGGAAGGGGAATGCACAATCATCATCAATCATACGCAATGACAATTAATAATCTTTATTTATTGAGTTTAGTTGTTTTGTTGTGTCAAAAATTTTATACATTATTTTTTTTGTTAATAAAAATGGATTATGAAATGGAATTATCCTATGGTGAAATGTTTAAAGTGATGGTGGACCTAAATACGTACGTCAAGCTTTTATGAGGTGAAATTTTGTATCGAATCAAAAATTAATACAAAGAATAAAAGTTTATTTCAGTGATGGGTAATGTTAATAACCACCTATGTTGTTAACCAGTTTTTAGCGTTAATTAACGCTAAGTTAAAAATTGTTTGAAATTAACCACGGTTAACAATTTAGGCGGCCACTTAAAAAAGAAGAATTTTTATAAAAATATATCCCGCGAACATCAGGAGTTTGCGCAGTAATTTTTTCATGTCTATTAAATAGCATTACGCAGACTCCTGACGTCCGCGACTGTCGATGAATTCTGAGTTCTGGAGCTTTTATTTACATCTCAAATAAGCTTAAATTATGTCAAAATGTTTGTAATAGTGGGTAGAACACAAATATCTAATAAAAATTTTTTTTTGGTTAAAAATTGGTAGTTAATAACTAGTTATTAACCAGTGACCGGTTAACAAAATTATTAACCGGTTAATACCCATCACTGGTTTATTTGCGTCTATGCGTCAATACTTATCACAAATCACGTTCTTATAATCGTCTACCGATAGATCAACTACATTCTACCTGACATTTATCTGACATATCACAGACATCTATCGATAGAGTCTACCGGTGGATTTTAAGAACTTCCCTATGTAGTTGATCTATCGGTAGACGGTTATAAGAACGTGATTTGTGATTAGTATTGACGCATAGACGCAAATAAACTTATTCTTTGTATTAATTTTTGATTCGATACAAAATTTCACCTCATAAAAGCATGACGTACGTATTTCGGTCCACCATCACTTTAAACATTTCACCATTATAGGATAATTCCATTTCATAATCCATTTTTATTAACAAAAAAAATAATGTATAAAATTTTTAGCACAACAAAACAACTAAACTCAATAAATAAAGATTATTAATTGTCATTGCGTATATGATTGATGATGATTGTGCATTCCCCTTCCAAATCTACCTGATTTATCGAGTCTCGAGCCCGGTAGAACTGATGGATGTTCGATAGAACTATCGGTGAATTTAAGAACGCTGGGATGATTCTCTCGACAATCTATCGGTAAATTTAAGAACGGCTTAGGTAGACACCGTATTTACCGATAGATGTATCGGTAAATTTAAGAACTTGTCTAATCACAAATTTGTGGTATGAATCTGGCGTATTTTTTGTCAAAGTCAAAGTATCAAAAGAGGTGCGTTCTTTTTTACTGAGATCCAGCTCACATCGATAATGTGTGCGCTCTTTTTGATTTACTCAATTAGAGATGAGCTGAGATTTTTCCTACCCCCTTGCTGCATATTGGATGTAGGACTGGGATTCCGTGTACTAAAGCTTTCTACATGTAGAATCAAGGTGTCGCAAAAGGCAAAAAGCTATTTCGTGTACCCCATAGAGAAATAAAACTTTTATTTTGTCTATGGTGTAAGTGGTGTAACCCTTGCTTCGCTCGTTGTCGGGTTTTATCGACATGTCGCATTTGGATCATATCTATGATTTGGATCACTACTCATTCTAAAAATGTTTCAAGGAATTTTAAAAATCTTTTTTTTGGTAAACATTCATAAGAAATATCTACCAATTTTTGGATCTATCGAAATGCTTGTGCTTGGTAGATATGTGCTATTTCAAATGTACTAATTTAAAAAGCTTATAATATAATTTAAAATTGAAGCAAAACACAAATTTAGTCCGGTACAGAATTAATAATGTTAATACCTATGCTATTTTCCATAAAATGAAAGAAAAAGCTGATCAGTCCCAATCTGGCAAAGCCTTCACAAGTGGAAATTATGGGAAAATCAGTTGCAAGAGAAGTAATTTACTGAAGACTGTGTAACTTCTTTTACCGAAATATAAGGCGATTTCGGCACGCTTTGGTACCCCACTTTGGCCTGTCAAATACATACCAATCGATTTCGTTTCGAAAAACGATGAGCTCAATCTAACTTTGGTACCCTTTTTGGTCTGTCAAATCACATACCGAGATCTGCAGCACGGTTACTGAAATTGGTAGCTATATAGTCTCCATGTTGGTAGCCATGGAGACTAGTCTCCATGAAAAGAAGAAGAAAAATAAAAATCTATTACGTTTTTGCGTGAATATTTGTTACCAAAAAAATTTCCCTCGGAACAACGATCATAGGGATCATAGTTAAGTATGTTATCTGTGATCATAGTGACAACGATGATGAACTGTTTCATTGTCAGATTCACACCAACAAATATATGATTGATTTTGTATATTTTCATTTTTAATGACTTAAAAGTTAAAATACAAGGATATTTTATAATATTTATCAACATTACACTTCAGCATTTCGCCTTTAATGTTGATAAATATTATAAAATATCCTTGTATATTAACTTTTGCCAACATTGAATTTACCTAGGCCAGGTGAGAAATGAGTAATTAAAAAAATGTGTATTTATAATATATCAGAATATGAAACCTTCTATTTTATGACAATTTCTCACTTATTGATAAATAATCTATCTGTTGCAGTGATTGATGAAAACTTTCCTCCTTTAGGAATTCTGGCTACATACTTGTTACACATAGAACACAGTTATCATAAAGGTTTGCAACTTTCATTTATTATAAAAAAACTACTGTCATTGTTCTACATACTAAGCTAATAACTTGAATTTAATTTTAGTTCTTGGAAACAACAAATATCTGTGTTCAAGATGGACCATAAGCTGAGGAAATTCATGGAAGAGATTTTGAACAAGTAGAACCTTCACATGTAGAAATGGTTACAGTTGTGGGACCACCTACCAAAAGGCATATAGCAGATAATATTTCGGTCAGTACACCAATAATTAAGGATATTATCCAGGTATCAATGAAACTATTTTCAGAAACCTGAGACATGTAGGACAGAATGTGAGCAAGATGAACAAAATGTGCATACTTATAATACTTTATAATAAGTATGAAGACTGTTTTGAGGGCTTTGAATATTTTGGTAACAAAACCACTTCTTATATCTCTGATGATGCGTGTGGTTTTTTTGTAAGAGGTATGTTTAAGGCATGGAAGCAAACTGTGTATTACCATTTTGTGAAGTCTGCAGCACATACTATAGATTTGGTAAGAATAATAAAAAGTGTTGTCAAGGAAATCACTAAAGCTGGATTCTTCATAGTGGCAACTGTTTGTGACCAAGTTTTAATGATAGTGCTGCTATAAATTACCTTGTAAAGGAAACTAAACATGAACCATAAGGAGTATCGTCACAGAATAATTGAAATTGATGGCCATGAAATTGTACCACTATTTGATCCTCCACATCTTATAAAAGGTATAAGAAATAATTGGTTAAATAAGGGTTTAATTTGGGGGAAAGAAGGAAAATCGCTCCATGGTAAATGGACGCATTTATATAATGTTCTGTTACCTATGTTTATCAGTCAATTTAAGTGTAATGGCATGGTGTCTTCCCAGAAAAAAAATACCGCTTAGCTTTTACTATTTCATTTCAATCCTATTTACATTAAAGAATTTCTCTGTGGATGAAACTTTTGATAACATATTATAGTATCGTTCGGAAATTACACTTGCTCCAAAGGTGGTAACAAAATAGAAATGGACGCTAATTTAATACCTATCACATCGTTTAATCATGTGAAAATTGATCATTTTGATGTTATAATAAATAGTAGAAGGAAGAAATAAGGTCTGCTGAACTATATTTACAATTATAGAAATTCCTTCCAACACTTCATCTTTGTAGTAAAATTGTAAATATTTTTTTCTTTTTCAGATGATTGTCTGCATGTTGTCATTGATACAGTTGTTTCAATAACTAGAGTACCACTTTTATTGGATCAGTAGAGTATTCTGGAACAGAAGGTGGAGCTTATGTGCAGATGAACAATCAGCAATAGGAGCTCCTCCAGACTTAACTGTTATTTAAATCAGTTCTAGTCCTTGGTAAGTCAAATTCAAATTAATTTATTTATATCAGGGACAATCTTACATAATACATAGTTACATATTTACAAAATTGTGTACAGACAACAACAATACTTATAAATAAGTAGGTACTTAACATGTTTTGTAGTGTTTGCGGATATTGGCTTCATTTATGTCATCCAAGCAATAGGTGGGTTTGATTTGGTCATACGGTGCTGGAGCGGAGTGAGAGCGGTGTATCAATCACGTGATACCGGAGCGTTTGAAGTGAGAAAGTGTATCTCGAACGAGTTGGAGCGGATTTGAGAGTGTTTAAAAATAATGTAACCTCATTTCTTTCACTTTTATAATTTATTTATTTTCTTGTTCCAGTCTTTTAAAATTTTTAAGACCAAAGCTAAGAAAACTTGATATTGAGTTACTTTGATTTAAAGGCTGCTTACTAAATATAACTATTTAAATAATATAATTATAGTTTGTTTAAATAATTTGCATAGTTTGTTGTTGGTAAGTACAGCCTTATTATACAGGGTGTTTTCAAATGACACTTACAACGTTTACATGTAGATACCTCTCATAAAACTGAACAAAATGATATAAGGAATGTGGGGCCCGGCTCATTTACTTTTCGAGATACTTATGAAAAATTAAATGTTTTCATTTGATAACTTTAAAATGGATGGATAAATTGATTTGACATTTGGCAGGTTGTTTTAAAATGTAAAAAGGCATATTTTGATGGAAAAACAACTTCCAATTCTTGATCCAGTGGTGTACATTTAGAAAAATATGTCACCTTTCCCCTCCCATTTTTTACGACACTGGCACTTGAAGCAATTTTTATTCAAATTTGTATTCCTCAATGGTTTTCACGTGAAAAACGCATAACCTTTACATATCAAAAGATATATAGTTTTCAAGATATTTAATGTTTTCATGAAGTCTGCAAGTTCACTTTTTAATAATTAAATAAAAATAACTATTTCTTGTATTTTTTTTAATGACTACCAAACTAGTTATGGTTAGAATATGTAACAAAAACTATTCTGTGAAACAGCAATGCATCTAAAACATTGAGAAAAGATTGTTGAAAATACTTATCCAAACTTGTGATTTTATTAACATAAGAATTGATGACAATAAAAAATAAGATAGGTAGAGTTTGTTTAATCGTCCTTTGCCGTTACGTCATAATCGGTGACGTGTTCTGCTGTTTTACGTTTGTCTCATATTAGTTGAATGTTATTTTACACTTAACCTCAAAATTATAATCAATGACATTTGTTAAGGTGTGTTTGTATGAATAAATTAGTAATGCCAAAAATTGTATTTTGCTTTATGCGTTGCGTACTTTTTTACTTAATTTAGTTTTGTTTTAATTTGAAATCCCCGTTTTTTTTAACTGATTTGTTTCAAATTTTCATCTTGAGGATGTTTAACGCCCCTGAGCATGATTTTTTATTGAATTTAAAAAATTACGGATTACCGAATTGTGATTAAATGGCGAATTATAACATAATATATATTGAAAATGTTTTATATACGATTATGTTTTTGGGGTAAATTCAAAGGTTATTTAAAATTGGATTAAATGTCTATATGCTCATATTTTTTTTAAAAATTGTATAGTAATTATTGTCTGTGTCATTGTGAGAACCAATTTCGTAAGTACCTATTCCTGAGAAATGCAAAAAAAACACGTGTGGGAGAAAACAGGCAATAAATAAATTTATTTCTGAAAAATCTCCCAATAAAAACAGGAAAAAGGAACGAACAAACGGATAAGAAAGGTAAACTGAAATAACATACGTAATGAAATAATATGCAAAGTCTAAGCTTCGTCACTGACAAAATCATCTTCATCATCATTGTGGGAGTCCGATTCATTTAGATCTATGATAACAGGGAGAAAGTGAGATACATCAATGTATTTTTCTTTTTCCCAGTCATTACTGATTAATTGATTTGTGTGCGTGATATAGTGCTTCCATTTCTCAAGAGTAACCCAAAATAAAATTTTATTTAAACACCATAAAATATTCTGTTAATAAAAACAATTTCACTCATCAATAAAATACCTCATTTTGGCCCTACTTATTTTAAAATTCTAGCTAGAACTTGAAACTGTAGCCTGAGATTTTATCATATTTGAAATACATACAGGGTAAGCTATTTTATTAAATCTCGACTGGTTCAATTTAAATCAACAAACGGTTTTATAATTAACATTAATGAAACCAAATCTTGCCTGTGCAAGGGCTTCATCCCATATATTTAATACAGCAGTGGATGTAACAGGGTGAACCGAGGTTATTTTGGAATCATAGTATCTTTTGCACTCTGACCATACCATCTCTATGGCATTATACTGGCAGTGATAGGGAGGAAGTCGTAAAACCCGATGACCATGTTGTAGGGCTAGTTCATCCATTCTGAATAAAATTAAGAATTATGAAAATATGTAAACATATGAAAAATTTTGAAAATATGCTCCGAAAATATCCCACCTATATCTTTTTTCTGGTAGATGCCTTTTTATTACATCCCACAGTTGATCTTTCATAGCAAATTGTGGATAGGGAATTTGCTTTTCCTCCAGCCACTCCACCAATGATTGCTTCTTCCAGCTTTGATTTGGTATTTTCTCAACAAGACCGCAATGATACGATGCATTGTCCATGATTATCAATGAAGGCTCAGGCAAGTTTGGTAATAATTGTTCAGTAAACCATTTTTCAAAATTTATGCAATTCATTGAATCATGATAATCGCCCAATTTACTACCCGACTTGAAAACAAGACTAGCATTTTCCACAAAACCATCCTCGGAACCTGCATGTAGGACAATATAACGAACACCTTCTCCAGTTTTCTTTCTCACAGTTTTTAAAGACCCATCTTGTCAGCTTTTTCTAAATGCTCCCTTACTGAAGATCCAGGTTTCATCTAAGACGACTGGTTTCAATAAAAAATTATCACTTTGATTTTTTGTATACTCCCGCAAAAATTTTATTCTTTTTTGCGTAACTGCCGATTGCTCCATTAGATATTTTCGATTTGATATTGAGCATTTCCTCCACTTAAATTTTAGTTTGGCCAAAGCACCGGCTAAGGAGCTCAAAGATATCTCAACTCCGTCAATATCTTTAAGTTTTTTATGAAGGGACCTAATTGTGACGTGTTCGCCTGTTGAAACAAAATGAATAAGTTGAAGTTTAATAATTGCAATAGAAAAACTGAGTATGTAGCTTTCTACCTGCAGAATACATCGCATACACTCGTGTTCTTATTGCATGTTGATGTATGATATAAATCGATGATCCTCGAGCAGAAACACGTCCGGCATGAACTTTGATTTTGTGGTCTTTATCTGTTTCTATTCCACTAGTAACTAGTTTTTGAACAGTCCTAATAGATATTTCTAGAGCATCAGCAACACGCTATAAAATTTTAAAATCAAATCAAGATAGACACTAACTCTAATTTTGCATAATATAGATAGATACTTACGTTGTAGACTGCATTCCAGCATCCCTTTCTTTTGAAAAGTAATTAATCAACTTCAAAATTACGTCGACATTAGTTAAGAAATACGTTAATGACGTCATAATTCCGTCTCATCCATTTCATGAATGAGAGATAAAGCTGGGCAATGTATGACGTAACGGCAAAGGTCGATTAAACAAACTCTAGTTACAAATTTAAACAATATACATAATTTTTCTCTAAGCAGCCAACAAATCACAAGAGATGTTCACTATTTTGTCCCTTTACATACATAATCCGCAACGTTATCTCATTGAAAATCGCATACGCTAGAAAGACTGGCGACTACCGGAAATAATTTCTGTAGCTGCATGGATTCTTGCTATCAGTTCCTCCTCGGATTATGTTTAAATGTAAATGGACAATATTGTGAACATCTCTTGTGATTTGTTGGCTGCTTAGTGAAAAATTATGTATATTGTTTAAATTTGTAACTACCTATCTAATTTTTATTGTCATCAATTCTTATGTTAATAAAATCACAAGTTTGGATAAGTATTTTCAACAATCTTTTCTCAATGTTTTAGATGCATTGCTGTTTCACAGAATAGTTTTTGTTACATATTCTAACCATAACTAGTTTGGTAGTCATTAAAAAAAATACAAGAAAAATTTTTTTTTTTTCATTATTAAAAAGTGAACTTGCAGAATTCATGAAAACATTAAATATCTTGAAAACTATACATCTTTTGATATGTAAAGGTTATGCGTTTTTCACGTAAAAACCATTGAGAAATACAAATTTGAATAAAAATTGCTTCAAATGCCAGTGGCGTAAGAAATGGGAGGGGAAAGGTGACATATTTTTCTAAATGTACACCACTGGATCAAGAATTGAAAATTGTTTTTCCATCAAAATATGCCCTTTTACATTTTAAAACAACCTGCCAAATGTCAAATCAATTTATCCATCCATTTTAAAGTTATCAAATGAAAACATTTAATTTTTCATAACTTCAACACCCCGTATCTCGAAAAGTAAATGAGCTGGACCCCTCATTCCTTATATCATTTTGTTCAGTTGAGACGTATCTACATGCAAACGTTGTAAGTGTCATTTGAAAACACCCTGTATCTTAAATGGTATGTAAAGTATTGTTCGAGTCCGTTTAGGCCGTATTTTACAATACCAGAAGAATTAACAGGAGAATTAAACATTATTTTAATGTTTTGCTTCTGAATAATATGCCGATTATATATAAAAAAAAACAATAACAATCCCTAAAAATCAGAGGAAAGTTTGTAACACGCATGCCCACTCCGATCGTGCCATCTTGTCGAGGTAGGGCTTTAGGAGTGAACTCCGTTCACTCTGAAATCACAAAAACGAACGCGGAGTGCGCCGCACTTTTCGCTCCAAAGGGGCATCTCGAACGGTTTTGGAGCGAAAAGAGCTTACGGAGTGAAAAGAGTGTGCAAATCGAACCCACCTAATATAGCTCTATAGAAACTAGAGTTTGCTTTATTTTCTTTTTGAATGGTAACATCTTATAAAATTTAATACAATTATCCTAGAAATGCAGTTTTATGTACAGGTATAATAAAATTATCTCGAAAACTTGTTTTGTGATTATGTTGTTTTAGACATTAATTTATCAAAAATACTGTTGTTCTTAAAAACAAATAACATACATTCACAAGTAGTATAAGCAGCAAACACTGTTAATAACTTTAAATGTTTAAAGTGTCCTCTACATGTGTCTTCGAATTTTAAATTACCCAATATTTGTAATGCTCTTTTTTGGATAACAAAGACGTGAACCACCCCAAAAGGAATTGAATAAACCATAGTATGCACAAATTGGATATCTCTGATCAACCACATTTTTTATTTGTTTTTTTTTTCTTTTTTTCCTCAGTTAATGGCACTGGCTATTGCCAACTGGCCAAATCTTCATATCTTGTAAATAATACTCGGGCGAATCCATCATTATTAGAGTAGGCTTTGTCAATTTTCCTAGTTTTTTTTTCTGAGACACTAGAGAGGAAAATTTCATTACCGGAGGACCTCTCGGTCAGGTACACTGGTGTTAATCCTTCAATGAGTAAACATAAGACTGGTAAACTCAGACTTTTTCTACATTTACAGTCTTATACCCGCGTCATTTATATGAAACATTCCTGATTGCTCAGTAGATATTCCATACCTTACTAAGTTTACTGCAGAGAGGGTTACATGCTCTATCCAATTTAGGTTAGGTTAGGTTCATCTAATATGACACCTAAGAATTTTGTTAGGTTAGAATATTGTAGCTGAGTGTTGCAAATGGAGATATCTTCGGGTTATGTTCAGTAGCAATGAGTTGTTACCAAACAAACCATTTTGAGATATTTGAGGTATCATCTTTGAGAATTTTGTAATCTTTTTTTTGCTAGTAAAACATTTGTGTCATAGCCTAATTTGTGAGAATAATAGCTGCGTTCGTTATTTGAGTCCGATCAATCTTTTTAGTCTGAATCGTTCGTTTATTACATCTATAGGTAGGGGAGGTAAATCTGAACTGTTCGGTAATTCAGCTCAGATCAGTCCGAGGTAAATCTGTTTGCTCGGAATATTTTAACCGACGAGAAAGATGTATCTGTTTATCTGTCACGTTATGAGGTTATGTTGTAGTCACTACTGTCATTAGTAAATCTCGTAGTGTTTGTTGACCATGAAATAGCGACCAAAATTGCCTCAGGGGTAGACATAGCTGTAACTAATGGATAATAAAATCTAAAACACTAAAAGAACGAAAACATCAAGCAAAAAAAATCGTAGTCCGTTAATGAAAGACACAGGTTAGTAGTTTGTTTAGATCTGGTTGGTCGGGCCGTCCGTTAATAGCAATTTACTCAGATTAATATGTGATCACGTGACCAAAAATCCGTCGCCTCTGCGATGCAAATACCGAACGTAGCTAATATTTGGCAAGTCATTTATATACAGTATGGACAAAATAGGTCCTTGTGGAACACCTAATTCAATATGTTTGGAATCTGAATAATAATCAGTTTTATTCATCCACAAAATTTACACAAATTTTAAGAACAAAAAAATGTATAAAACTTATCGGACTAGTCACATTATCACAAATGGCAAATTCAAATATAACATTAACATATAGGTATATACATAAAAAATGTCTAAAAAGTAACCTAACAGTTGCTACAAAATTCCTAAAAATGTAAAAACTCATTAACACTGTAGAATGTTTTATCCATTAAAAATGTATAGACGGTTTGGCGGAAACATCTACTCGAAAGATTGTTTATTGAGATTGTTTTTAAAATTTTATTATAACATTTTATTCCTATAAAAGACGGCGCATGCTTAGATACTTCTAATCTAGAGAAAGGTTGTCGTAAATTTGATTTACCTCTAGTATCGTGTAAGTGCATGTTCTCATTTCTCTCAAACCTGTGCTTATTATCCTCAATGTACAGGATTAATTGGAAAATTAAAAGGCTAGGAAGTGTTAGGATATTTGATTTCTTAAATAGTGGTTTGCAAGTAGCTGAACATGGAATACCGTACATATTCCTTAAGACTTTCTTTTGAGCTATAAATGCTCTTTCAAAATAAGATGAACAACCCCAAAATATTAACCCATACTGAAGTACCGACTGGACTAAACCAAAGTAAATCATTCTTAGTATTCCAAATGAGACGGTTTCTCTTAGGTTCCTTATTATACAGGGTGTCCCAAATAAGAGTGACTGATTTTAAACATAAATGCCCAGCTTATTAATTGCTCCAAGGAGACGGGGTTTTCACTAGTTTCACTAGTTTACCAAAGAGATTTTTTTAGTCTTGGCTGGCATTTCATCTCATCAACACAGGGTGTTTTACTAATGTTGGTCAAATTCAAAGGGGAAAATATGTATTATTTTAAATGGAACACCCTATAGTTTTTGATCTCATTCGAAAGAGCAATCATTCTCCTTTCCAAAAATGTATAGTTTTCTATCTTTTGTTTTATTAACAACAAAGATATTCGAGGTTTCATGTAGTAGTACATTTCTAATTAGTAGTTTTATATGAACGTATTTCGATGCCTAAAATCAACTCGTGCTGTGACCGTTTGACGCATACCAAAATCATTTAAGTAGCTTTCATGTAGTATGCATTTTTAATTACGTAAATAATTGCCAACAAATCTGACAACCAGTTTATTTAGTAAGAAAAAATAATAACATTATTCAATACATATAAAGAACGAAGAACAAAAAAGTTAAAATAAATGCTGCATATGCCTACCACCCTCTTTGTTTATGCATAACTGTAAGCGAAATTTCAAATGAATTTTTTAACATTTCTTGCGGAATGTTTTCATTAATGTTCCTGATATTATTTTTAAGTTCTGCTAAATTGTTAGGTTTAGGATTGTAGCACCTATCCTTCACATATCCCCAGAGAAAAAAATCTGGGATAGTTAATTCAGGAGACCGCGGTGCCCATTCAATCGATCCAGCTCGACCTATCCACTTATCATTAAAAAACGTTTTTAATAAATCTCGTGCTATTAACGAATAATGTGGTGGTGCACCGTCTTGTTGAAAGTAAACGTCGTCGCTAATTCTATCTTGAACTAGTTGCGGATAAAAAAAAGTTTTCAACATATCCGTGTAGTTAGTACCCGTCACTGTTGGTTCCGAAAAGAAAAAAGGACCATAGATTTTTCGCCGAGATAATGCACACCAAACGTTTACTTTTGGACTATCTCTCTGAAATTCATTAAAAGAAATTGGTTTTTGAGAACCCCATATTCTACAATTATGTTTGTTACACATACCATTAATGTGAAACGTTGCTTCATCAGACATAATTAATAATGAATTGGTTTCGTTTCTTAATAAGTCAAGTAAAGTCTCACATACCATTACTCGTTTTTCATAATCTGACTCGTACAATTTTTGATAAGTCTGAATTTTGTATGGAGTTAGTTTTAAAATTTTTAGACATCTTTGAACGTCACTCTTGCTAAGCTCTAAAATTCCAGCAATTTTTCTAATTGAAATTTTATGATCGTTATCATGTAGTACTTCATTAATTGACATCAACTTGCTTAAAAGACCATCATTATTTCTTGGTTTTTTTAAGTGTGCCATGCAACCAGTTTCGATAAATTGTACATACCATTTTTTAATTATATTCACTGACGGCGGGTTTTTCATAAATTTCCTTCTGAATATCCTCCTTGTTTGAATTATTGATTTCGTTTCTGCATAAATCATTACAATTTGAGCTTTTTCACTCACTGTATAGATCATTTCGAAACCGACTTATATGACTTAACAAAATTACTATTGTCAAAATTGCTGATTTTGTTGTTATGCGTCAAACGGTCACAGCATGGGTTGATTTTAGGCATCAAAATACGTTAATATAAAACTACTAATTAAAAATGTACTACTACATGAAATCTCGAATATCTTTGTTGTTAATGAAACAAAAGATAGAAAACTATACATTTTTGGAAAGGAGAATGATTGTTCTTTCGAATGAGATCAAAAATTATAGGGTGTTCTATTTAAAATAATACATATTTTCCCTTTGAATCTGACCAACATTACTAAAACACCCTGTGTTGATGAGATGAAATGCCAGCCATGCCTGAAAAAATCTCTTTGGTAAACTAGTGAAACTAGTGAAAACCCCATCTATTTGGAGCAATTAATAAGCTGGGCATTTATGTTTAAAATCAGTCACTCTTATTTGGGACACCCTGTATAACAACATGTGCTTAACTTTGCAGTTACCTGATTTATGTGTGTTTCCCATGTAAGTTTAGAATCTATGGTTATACCCAAAAATGTTGTAGTAGTATAACTTTCAATTGATTTGCCATCCACATGTAAATAAAAGTCATAATTTGGAGTTATATTTTTTGGTAAGAAACGCATAAAATGTGTTTTTGTTACATTAAGTTCAAGTCCATTATTTTTACAGTATGTAGTAAATTCAGCAGAGGCAGCATTAGTATTATCCACTAGTTGAGTGGTTTCACTGTGGGACATGATAATATTATTTTGAGACCTATTTGAAACATATGATTTAAACCAGTCATGTGCCCTTCCACATATTCCAATTTTGTACAACTTATTAAGAAGTATTTCATGGTTTACACAGTAAGATCCAGAAAAACTCCGTGAGCTATATTTCCCGAATCCAAGAAGTTTATTACTTTCTCCACAAAATTGAAAATGGCAGTTATAGTTGATTTTCGTTTCTGAAATCCATCTTGAGTATTTGTGATAATTTTATTTTTTTCTAAAAATGGTTAGCAGATCATAAAGTGTATTGAAGTAAATGGTGGGCATTTTGAGCATTTGCTTTGAAGTTTTTTATTTTTGTTTACAAATTTGTTATTGTTGCATATTTAAGGAAGAATAAAATTTTTTTATGAAAAAGTTAAAATTTATTGAACTCTTTAGAAGCAAATAACTCGATAACCGATTGAGTTACACGAATCAAAAAAGAATAACTTTTTTTCGTAGATTTTAACTCTTTTTAATCTTTTTTTATTATTTTAGTTGTAAGTTTAACCCAAAAAAAGTTTACTTTGATTTACTTAACACAAACAAGTGTAACTAGCGCCCTCTATTAGCAATGTTAAATTAGAGTGCAAATTATGATTCTTCATGCCAAAAAACGTAAAATTGCCAATTTTCAAAGAGAAATTGTGAAAACATAAAAAATTAATGCGAAAATCAAAATTTAAATTTAAACTTTGAACCCCGTATCTCGGAAACTAGCAATATTTGCATAAGGCATGTTGAGCAGAATCATCATATTTTGAGGTCTAGAATCTACAGTTCAGAGATTGGACATTCTTGATGAATCACCCTGTATTTTTGGGCAAGATTATTCAATCTTATCTTGCAGTAGTACCAGATGATCTGTTTCAAAATAGTGAAATTGTGTTCAGGGAGTCCAGGAATAAGGGTTCTACCTAAATTATTTATATGTTTTCCAGAAACATTTGTCACAATATCAAGAACTATACTACTTGATGAAGGAAGATGATTGTTGTTCAGGGTTATCAATCTTTCGATGGAAAATGGTATGGTCCTAAAATAAATCATGATATTAGTTAAACTATACAGAGGTAGATATCTGTTACATACAAATAATTTAAGAATTCTAAATGTGGCAATATATTTACCTAAATTTCTAAGGTTCATCAATGTATAATTGAAGGTGTTGGGTTCATCCTCAATTAGTAAATCTGTACAATCTTCACAATGGATCATTTTCAATACCATCTTTACAACATAACCTGCCATGTAGGTAACAACGTTTTCACTGTAAGCAGTGAGACTGAAACATCCTGGTCTACTATCATAATCATGATAATTAATTGTGGTCAAATGCTGTTGAATATTTTGATTATTCCTCCTAAGTTGCTCAAGTCAACCATATTTATCAACGATTTTTTCACGGACACTTGATATTGAAAGAATTGATGTTGTATCTAAAACCCTACAATTTCCTCCATTATCAGCAATGTTTGCGTGAAGAATCAATTTCTTGAAAGACCTCATGAATTGCAGTGCAGAAGGATTATTGTTCCATCCATTCCTTGTCCTGAAATTCAGAAATAAAAAAATCAAAATATTAAATATATGTATATTCACCTGGCTGCACAAAAAAATAATTCCAGATGATCCTGACTAACTTTGTAAGTGAGGATATACTTCATTTTTCCGGATTTCACATAATCATCAAAAATTCCCAATATTGATGTTAAGGAAATGGCAAATCCAAGTACTGGTGTTTTTCTTGGTATTTTCCATAAAGATTTACCACCTATATCTTTAATATTCAAAAAATAGTTGATAGAATCCTATATAAATAATCGCCATTTAGTTTCATTGCTCAATCGGAGAGGACCTTTGAAACCCATCTTCCAGGGGAGACGTGAATTCATTATATCGAAAGCCTGATCAACTATTTTGATGAAATTCACTGTGGCTTCGCATCCTTGAAATTCTTGAAGATTCAGATCATTGCACAGAAATTTCAAAGACTCTGCAACACTGTTGCTCAAAGTTTGGCTGCCAGATTAACCTGAAAATGATCATACAATATGATTTTATTAAAATATTCATCCTTCAATCTTGTACCTTCATTTTCTGTTTTGTCCAATCTATATGTTTCTTTTTCAGTTTATTGGCCAATTAAAGGGTTTCCTTATCCTGCTTCTCATGAAGTTTTTTTAATATAGTCCCATTTTATTTGACCTCCTTCAGAATCTTGTAAAATTTTGATTCATAACCAGAGCATTTTTAGTTAGTTTCAGCATGTGACATATATCAAATAAAGCATAAACTTTGGTTTCCTTGTTCACAGGATGATTGAAATATGTCTTCAGATTATAGACATTTGAAAAGTCACAACCTAGTTCTTTGAACATTGCAAAATGTGGAACAGGACCATCACATGTTACAGATGGTTCATCAATACCAATATCATGTACCTAATCGGATTATTGCCTCTTGCACAATATTTGCTTTTTAAGCTCCAGTGAGTGATTTTATAAGGAAATAGCCCAATGGTAATTTCCAAGAAGAATTCATACATACAGCCATTACTACAAATGCTTCTTGAGCAAGTTCAACTTGATCATCCTCTATTTCACTACCAATATCCGCATAACCCCAGAATCGATTTCCATCGAAATCAATTTGTTTTTTGATCGCCATAGACTGCAGACAACTACATTGCTACAACTCTTGGCTTCATCAACCTTCTGTTTCAAGGCTTCAAAACAGATGGATGAAAATCCAGGCAAGCTTTCTATACCACTACTCCATTTTCTGATAGTACTTTGGTGAGGTAATGATAAATTGAAGGATTCTCTGACATATTCTTATGTTATTGCTGAATAAAAATGCAAAGTTATACCGAATTTTCTCAACTCCTCTGGGTATTTTTCTTTGGTTAATGACTTAGTCATCACACGTTTCATCATTCTTGCCATTAATGCTTTAGGCATATCTCCTATGGATGATTCAAGATGATCAAGAGCATGGCTGGACATGAGGTTTTGTCTTCTCAGATTATTTACCACATCTTTAAGAGAGTTTACTTTGAGTTTGAGTAATTTTATGGACTTTTTTGCACTGTACAATTTTTTTCTTTGAGTTTGTAACTCTGTTTTCAAAACCTCAGCTTTCACTTTCATCTTCCTAGGACTACACCTGAAAAGACAAATAGTCAACTATGAATGTCTTAATATCCAGATTATTACTGACAATCAAACTATTGAAAATAGACTCACACATAACTATGATCAAGTATTAGTGTACTCTTCCTCTTTCTAGCAGTAGGTACTAGAGTCACTTCCAGTTTCTGAAGAAACTAGATATCTACTCTTATCTATGGAACTATCTACCTTTTTGCTTAAACCAGACCTGAAATAGTTATAATTGATGATACAAATATTAAAAAACCACTCAAATAATCATTATAGGCATATATAATGCTAACCAACCTAACCTATTGAAATGAGATTCTGACTCTTGAAACAAAAAATAATTTTTTGATTGTTAAGAGACTTAAAAAAAATGATGGAAAATATAGCTGTAGGTTCTTACCAAACTGATTTTTAAGAAACGAGAATAGTTAAGAAAAGAAATTTAAGGGCGCCACTAGTTTTGTTTCCTAAAACAAAATTAGAAAAAAAATCAAATACAAAAATCAGCTAACTTTCAACTGTTGCAATCTACTCGAAGATAATTAAGTTAATGGAAATGAAAACTGTTGGTGGAGGTTTAATAAATAAAACTTTCACAAAAGAAATTAATATGGATAAATATATAGATATAAATTGAACGAACGTGTACAAAAAAAATTACTATAACTGGAAGGGTTAGTAAAGCCTAATATTATACAAAATATGGTCATCAAAATTTGGTAACAATTAAAACAAAAGATCTTAGAATACAACCTCTTTTTTTTTTCTTGTTGTGGTCTTGATGCGTTGAACGGATAGAACTGGTTTTTCTACCTTTTGATTTATAAAAACCAATTGCGTATAGGTACTTCAAGAAAATTGTGCTTCGGGAAACTTGCATACCCAGAAACTGTAGGTACATAATGATGCTGTATTCCGGGAAACTACTCCAAGAAACTATTTCGGGAAACTGTGTTCCCAGAAACTGTTCCAAGAAACTGTACTTCGGGAAACTGTCGGGAAACTGTGCTTCGGTAAACTGTGTTCCCAGAAACTGTGCTATGAAGATACACATAGATATAAGAAAAAAATAAAGATAAACTTTTAACTTTAGGATTCCTGATTTATGGAAAAAAATGTATGAAAAATCTGAAAAATGAAAATTTTCAAGGAATATGAAAGTAAAACTATGTGGCATCCAAAATGGGTATCCATTTTGTACCAACTACTTTTTTTACAAAAATAATGGTAAATTTTCCAATTTCAAAATTTAAATTTCAAAAGTAACAATAAAATGTAATAACATACCAGTAATCCAGATTCTTATTATATAAAACGTCTGCAAATTTTAGTTTGCAATTTCAGCAAAAATATAGTTTTTGGATTACTGCACAGTTCCACACTTGTTGATTTGACGACAGACGATAAGAGAAGACCTGCCGGTACCTTCTCCATTCTTATTTATAGAAAATCCAAAATTTTAAATTTCGCGGTAAAATATCTCAAGAATATTGATTTTTGAACCAATAGTTAATTCCACCAAGAATTATAAAGGTGAAATAATTTATGAATTTTTCGATTGAACAATTTTCGGTAAATATTCCACCAAAAATCAAAATTCTAAAGAAATTTATCGATAAATTTATTAGCTGAAAGGTTGAACGCAAAGTTCACGTTTCACTCTGTATATTTCCTTTTCCTGTTTTCTACTGTTCCAATCATATCTGTGGGTACTGGAAGCAGTTGAGTAGGCTGTGAGGTTGAGGTAGGTATATCACATACCATTTCAGGTTGCTGGGGTATATCATCGGACTTAGTTTCAGAGCTGGTATACCAGCCTTGGAGAGAAAGTGCAGATTGCCTGAGGTCAAAATATCTTGGGGCCGAAAATGTTCAGAACAAATGTACCTGAATTATGACCACCCTACTATCTCGTTTCCTCTGACAATTAATGAAAACCATCTACGAAATCCCTCTTTTGGGAATCTGTTCAAGGATGTTAAAGTATTATTCATTAATACACCATTATATTGTGGAAACTTACCGATGTAAGGAAATATTAGAGCCACGAGGCAAGAGTCTTTTAACATATTTACACCCTTTCCAAAACAAGCCATGATTTGAGAACATAATTCAAAATTTCACAATTTCACTCAAATATCTGTTGGTAGCAAAATAATAGAAGTTAATCACTGGAAAATCCTTCAAAATGCAAAAATAATTAACCTCAACAATTGTCACGTCATTTTTTAACATTGGTGAGTAAAAATGGCGTAGTTTCCATCTCTTTTCAATGGATGCGCAGTCGACCTTGCACAGTATACTCTCTTTTAAGGTATGGGATTCGGCCTGTCATCTCTATGTCTGACAGCCGGGACATTCTGCATAAATTTTGTTGTCACATTACTCTCTTGTTTTTCTTTAGGTTTTACGATGATAACTTCACTGGAGTTGGCTACCATATTTGCGTATGTTGACTTTTCAGGTTCATGTATTTTTGATTCAGATGTCGAAGAATAATTATTTTTCAAAACTTATAAAGCGTTAGGATAAAAATAATAATACGATAATATTACAGGAAACTGTAATAATTCTTTATTTTTGATTCATTCATGTATTTTTTTATGAGCTTATCTTGATTGGTTCCCATCTTATTATTTACCTCTTTTGTTTCTTTAACTCCTTCCAGAACCGCCTTATAATAGAATAATAGATTCATGCATTTTTTTAATTTCAGATGAGACTACTTCTTGGATTTTGACACTAAATTTTTTATATAAACTCGACATTTCAATTAGTATAATATTTACCATGCTTTTTAATTTATCGGTTTGTTCTTTTTGCTTCAGATTGCATTCTTCACATGTCCATTTTAATTGCTTTTTTCCAGTTAATTGCATCACCCTGACTTCTGTACTTGCCATATTAGAACTATCCTGACAAGAACTGAAGTGAACCTTTCAGCTGATGAATGTATCGATTAATTTCTTTAGAATTTTGATTTTTGGTGGAATATTTACCGAAAATTGTTCAATCGAAAATTTCATAAATTATTTCACATTTATAATTTTTGGTGGAATTAACTTTTGGTTCAAAAATCAATATTCTTGAGATATTTTACCGCGAAATTTAAAATTTTGAAGTTTCTTTAAATAAGAACGGAAAAGGTACCGGGAGGTCTTCTCTTATCGTCTGTCGTCAAATAAACAAGTGTGGAGCTATGCAGTAAAGCGGGATTTATAGTTTGACGGACTGTAAACGTAGACGCACTGTGAAAAGATCAACTATAGAATTTACGTACCTTGTTTATAAAGGAACGTAAGTGCATGACGTAACGTAAGGGGAACGGACTGGAACGGAAGAGTTGACCAACTTTTATCTTTTTACAGTGCGTTCTTACGTCCGGCCAATCTAAGGAAAGAATTTTGTGTTATGTCAGCGTGGCTATCAGCTGTCATTTAATGTTGTGTTTTTGAATGTATAATACAAAATTTAAAGCTCAAAACAACATAGGACAAAGGCTGTAGACGATTTGTATAATTTCTAGGTTAATTTGAATGTCGCGAGTACGTTACCTCTGCCCATGCGCAAAATTTCCGTTCCGTTTATTTATAACTGCAACAATTTTTACATACCGTTCGTTACGTATCCAGTGCGTCTACGTGTGGTATACGTTTACAGTCCGTCAATCTATAAATCCAGCTTAATCCATTAACTATATTTTTGCTGAAATTACAAACTAAAATTTGAAGACTTTATCTAATAAGAATCTGGATTACTGGTATGTTATTACATTTTGTTGCTTCGTTGTAATTTTAAATTTTGATAAACCTATTGAAAAATTTACCATTTTTTTTGTAAAAAAAAGGTACTTAGTACAAAATGGATATCCATTTTGGATGCCACATGGATTTACCTATTTACTTACATATTCCTCGAAATTTCTCTCTATCAACATATAATTTTTTTCATTTGTCAGATTGTTCATACATTTTTTTTTATATAAATCAGGAATCCTAAAGTTAAAAGTTATATTATTCAATTGTATTTAATATTTATTAATCTTATAGTTTCTTTATTTTTTTCTTATATCTTCTGTATATCCTTTATAGCACAGTTTCTGGGATATAGTGTACTGAAGTACCTATACATTTTTGGAAATACAGCTTCCTGGAGCACAGTTTCCATGAGGACTGTTCCTGATGTACCTACAGTTTCTGGAATAAAGTTTCTTGAAGTACCTTTAGTTTCTTTGGGTCACAGCAGCGCAGCGGCGCACCAGTCTCTTTAAGAAGAGTGTGGTAATTATGTCCGTTAAGTGGGCTTCTTGAAGTATAGAATACAAAATTGTTTTTATACAAAACAAAGGGTAGAAAAACTAGTTCTATCCATTCAACGCATCAAGACTAGAAAAAAAAGAGGTTGTATCACTATCCATCTTTCCAATTGTTACTAAATTTTGACGTTTTTTATAATCTTAGGCATTACTAAGTGTGGATTTATGCAGACACATTTAACAATTATGAATTAGCATTTAACAATTAACATTTATCAATTATAAGTTGAACTACTCATTTCACTATGACTCCATTTATGCACACAATTAACAATTATCATTTATCATTTAACAATTGTGAAGTTGGCCAACTTTTAACTTCTTAAATTAATTGTACCGAATTTTCATCTAGTGCGCAACTAGTACGCAGATCCTGAAGTAAATCTCACTTTTTTCATAGAAAAGTGGTTGACAGGTTATATTGTGTGTTTGTTTGTTTTGTTTATTTTTAATTTTCAAGTTGTAAAAATGGATGATGCTACTCTTATCGATCTTGTTCGACAATATCCCGTCATTTATGAAAATGTAGGGTTAATGGTTATTGTAAACAACTAGAATATCGGGCTCGTGCGCATGCTAACTATTTTCTCCTAATTTATAATTGTGTCTGCATAAACGATGGCAGTTTTACTAATTTTTAATTGATAAATGTTAATTGTTAAATGCTAATTGATAATTGTTAAATGTGTCTGCAAAAATCCACACTAACCTTTTTTAGTTTTAGTTATTTTGTTGTACACGTTCGTTTAATTTATGTCAATATAGTTATCCATATCAATTTCTTTTGTGAAAGTTTTATTTATTAAACCTCCACCAACAGTTATCATTTACATTGACTTAATTATTTTTGGGTAGATTGCAACAGTTAAAAGTTAGCTGATTTTTTTTCTAATTTTGTTTTAGGAAACAAAATTAGTGGCGCCCTTAAATTTCTTTTCTTAACTATTCTCGTTTCTTAATTTCCGTTAGATAACAAAGCCCTGAGAACTGGTTTTGTTATCTCCAAATATAAAATCAGTTTGGTAAGAACCTGCATTTTATTTTCCATCATTTTCTTTAAGTCTCATTAGCAATTTAAATTATCTTTTGTTTCAGTACCTATATTCTTACACTTACTGCAATCCATTGAATTACAGCTCAAATCTTGTTTGTAAATTTGTTAACATTGACAAAAAATTTAAAACCTTCACTGGACTATAGCACTAATAATCGACAATTAGCATATAAGTTTTTTTTTGACTACTACTTTTTTGAAGAGAATGTTAAAAATAATTACAATTTTACCAAAGGTCTTTTTTATAAATTCAAGTAGTTCAAAAGAACATATTACTGCCAGTTGAAATCACTTTAATATTTGTTTGATTTTCAGTGAAAGAATACAACAACACATTTTTTATAGTTTATTATTGGAATATGAAAATTTTGAAACGTCAATGGAGGAACTGCATGTTTTGAAAAATGCTAGACTGTAAGTATACAAAATTATTAAGTATATTCTGTTATTCCAACTTTACTTGAGGATCAAATATTGCCAAATCTGTTTCAATTAGATCAAAAATTAAAGGTGTGTGTTTTATTTTTCACCAAATGGCAGAATGCTTTCTTTCCAAGGCAATTATGATCTTTCTGCTTCCTTGATAAGTGTCACTGGAACTCACACCTTCATGACAAAACCGATAAAGGAAAAATGGCCCTAATGGTTGCCAAACGGGCGATAGGGAACACCGGCGATTGTAAATTGCAGCGGCGGTCAGAGTGTCTATAATCCTTACATGTAAATTGCAGCGAATGGTCATGTATGGGTTCGTAGTAACCATGTAAATTTCAGCGCACGGCCAACAAAGAGCGTTAATATTACCTGTAAATTGCAGCGGCAAAATGTATGAAAACCTACTGAGTTAAACTTGAAACAATCCGTAGATTATTTATACTGCATTACTTATCTATACTAAAGAAAAGAAAAATACTTTTTAATATTTATTAATTGATGACCAAATACACATTACACATACATACGAGTATACTATAAGCGCTATAATAAAATCAAAAACAACATTTACACTAAATTTACATATTATGTGCTCAAACATTTACAAAATAAAGACATACTTGTTTTACAAATTGCAATCTCGTTATACTTTTTGTTTTATAATACAGATTCAATTTTATATCTAAGAAATTAAATTTACTCCGGGTTCGAGTATTTGGAAGCTTAACAGTATCAACGCTATTTATTTTAATATAAGTATCTATTTGAAATTGTAACAATGTTTCCAGAAATATGTAAAATGATGGGTGATTACTATAAAAATTATCATTAAAATGACTCCAAAGCAGAATGGGTGTCCATAATAGATTTCGGTAGCGGTGGATATTCTCGGCGTCGGGCATTGTAAATATTCCTTTTTATACAATTCACATCAGAAACGGCAAGATGAACATCCGAAATGTTTTTTTAAAATGCCACGGCATATTTTTGTTGGCTTTACAGAAATATCTTCTGTCGCTTTACGTTTACAAGAAACACACACAATATGCTTTTGAATTTTCTTCTCGTCACTCTGATGATTATGTTCCAAATTCTTCCTTGAAATTATCTGTAAATACTGTAGATCTTGGACTTCCTTGTGGTACAACACCACTTTACTTCTCCAGATTTCAACGTTTCTTTTTTAAAGAACTTATAGTTACTTAATAGTAACAACACGTTTCCACGTTCACTGACAATTTCTGTTACTTCGCTCATGTTAGATAGCAAAAACTAATGATAAAATATAAAATCTACTTATTTATATATAGGTAAAGGGGTGGACAACCCCATAACGGGGGCAGCACCGAGTTGCGCCACCAATTAGATAGGTTCTTAATCTATAACAACTCCAGGAATAGATAAGCTGTTACACCTGTTTAATGAAATTCTTAAAAGAATTTAATCGCTGCAATTTACAAGTCGGATTAAAATCTCAAATTTGACCATCGCTGCAATTTACAGATTCTATTATCAACTCTTATCAGGTATTATACGGATTAAGGATTACCAAGCGCTGCAATTTACATCTGCCCGGGAACACATGGAGACTAATGCTGCAATTCTGTGTAAAAATCTTAGCGATCGTAACGATCTATAAGACTCGTAATATCGGAACGGATACAAGTTTGGTATATACTTACAAGTTTTAAGGTTTAACGATTTTACTATTTGCGTACACAGAATTGCAGCATTAATCCACGGATCGTACACTGGCTGTACACAACTGTGGTGAGACCCATGCTCACCTATGGGGAAGCGGCACACAGTGGGGCCAAACGGCAAAAAAACGACAAAACCTCTGACTAAATTCAGTTCGACTTAAAATCAATTTGCAATACATGTTTTCGATGTATCTCGGACCCAGGAATCTGATGCCGTTTTCGAAAAAATTCTATCTTTGCTCTTTCATATATATATATATATAATTCAAAAATGAAGTCGAATTAATTTTTATTCAATCGGTTCGCATCCTGGGACAGCTGTTTCGGCCTTTAGGCCTCATCAGCCAGGCTATCGAACCGATTGAACCAAAAATCAACTCGACTATAATGATCAAAGATCAAGGTGAAACAACTAACGCATTAGTGTCGCCATCTACGAATGCAAAGTAGAAAATGGATGTGGAGAAGGTATAGGTATTACAGCCACTACGCAAGAGGTATCTCTTGATATACATAGTGGCCGACCAAACTTTTTGGTATTTCTACCACCAACTCCACTCATGTCTAGTAGACAAAAGGAACAATTCAAAAATGAAGTCGAATTAATTTTTATTCAATCGGTTCGCATCCTGGGACAGCTGTTTCGGCCTTTAGGCCTCATCAGCCACTATGTATATCAAGAGATACCTCTTGCGTAGTGGCTGTAATACCTATACCTTCTCCACATCCATTTTCTACTTTATATATATATATATATGTTTTTCAGAGGCGTTTTGTGAAACAATGTGTTTTTCGTGGATAACTTTTTTTGGCGATATTTCATTTAACAAGTGATACATGTTTTCGATGTATTTTTTCCCGTAGAATACAATGGTGCTATTAGTTTTATCATAAAACGTACATAGATGGCGCTAGTAGTAAAAAACGACTAAAAATCCTAGTTTGCTTTTCGCTTCTAGCGCCATCTAGGTAAGTTTTATGATAAAACTGATAGCACCATCGTATTCTACGGGAAAAAATACATCGAAAACATGTATCACACTTTCAGCATTAGTCCATTATACTATGAGAAATCGACGATTAAACTCTCGACCCCCGCGAAGTCGTATGTTACACTATGCAAATCAAAGGTTGGGACTTTAATCGTCGATTTCTTATAATATAGTGACACTAATGATAGAAGTGTGATACATGTTTTCGATGTATTTTTTTGCGTAGAATACGATGGTGCTATCAGTTTTATCATAAAACTTACATAGATGGCGCTAGTAGTAAAAAACGACTAAAAATCCTAGTTTGCTTTTCGCTTCTAGCGCCATCTAGGTACGTTTTATAATAAAACTGATAGCACCATCGTATTCTACGGAAAAAAATACATTGAAAACATGTATCACTTGTTAAATGAAATATCGCCAAAAAAAGTTATCCACGAAAAACACATTTTTTCACAAAACGCCTCTGAAAAACACATATATATATATGAAAGAGCAAAGATAAAATTTTTTCGAAAACGGCATCAGATTCCTGGTCCGAGATACATCGTAAACATGTATTGCAAATTGATTTTAAGTCGCACTGAATTTAGTCAGAGGTTTTGTCGTTTTTTTTTGCCGTTTGGCCCCACTGTGCGGCAGTTTCACACAGTAGTTGACTGTTAACGCAGCGACTGCTACGTGGGCGTGTCTACATTGTTTACTATTTAGCGATGTGAATCATGAAATTGCGATCGCAGTTGAGTGTTATGGCAGTTACTGGGATAACTAGAAATATTTCTACTTTCTGTTATAACAGTCGCTGCCTTGAAAAATAAAATGGCGAAATCCGTCAAACGGCTAGCGTTTTCATCTATAGTATAATGATAAATATGTAGTTTGAATTCGGCAAGACTTTTTGAATCTTTTATATTATCTGGTAAACTATTGTAAGTGATAAAATATTTGAAGAATAAAGTTTTTAAATTATACAGCGTGTCCACGGATGGGGTATCCTATAGATGAAAAATGTTTAAATATTAGTTTTAGTGAAAAATGCCATTCGTGATAAAAAGTTTTTCTTGTTCTGAAACCCCATAAAATGAAATAAAATTCAAGTTTTTCGAAACCCCTCTCATTTTATAGCCAGTTTTATGAAAACCGTAAGAATTTTTGCACCAAGTTCGAAAACAATGTATTAATCTAGTCAGTTACGATTGACCAAGTAAATGTCAACTTTTATAAATAATTTTCAAATGATTATTCTTTAACAACAATGTTAACTATTCATTAAAGAGTATATCTTATTAAGTGTTATGGTACCTATTGGGGAAGTTGCGTACCAGTATGCAATTGCAAAATTTCAAGAAAAATATCCAGATATCCAAATACCCATTAAGCGGTGTCGATTAAAAAAATGGATAAAGAAGTTTGATGAGACAGGATCTGTTCAAGACAAAAAGAAATTGAAAAAGGCGGATGATGATGCAGCTAGTGCACTAGCTTTGCATTCGTTAAGGGAAAGTGGAGCAGTGGAGATTGGTTTTTGCAAGAGTCACTTACAGAAAATATTTAAGCAAAACAAAATTCATCCATTCAAACCGAAATTTATTCATACCTTACAAGATTATGATTATGACGCAAGGTTAGACTTTTGTGCGATTCTTTCACAATAATATTTTGTTTTCTGAGTCGCTTCTTAACAAAATTGTCAATATTGGGCTAGTAAAAACCCGAGCTAGAGGATTAATTTACAGTAATAGTCAATTTACTAAAAAAGTTAATGTTTGGTGTGCGGTTTTACCGGATCGAATAATCGGACCGTATTTTCTGGAAGATACAGTAAATCAGGAAGTTTATTTGTATTTGCTGGACAACTTCTTAATACCTGAATTAGAAAATATTCTCTTAGAGCAAAGGCGTAAAATCTACTTTCAATATGATGGATGTTCGTCACATTCGACGACTTTGCTAATTGGACGCTGGCTGGATGAATATTATCCTGGGCGATGGATGGGACGTTATGGACCCCATTTAACCATTTTAGATTTTTTTTATGGGGCTACTTAAAACAAACAGTTTACGTAAATAATTTAAACCATAATATTGAAGACTTAAAACGAGCTAAAATTGATGCCGTTAACGAACCACAGAAATGCTGCAAAATACTTACAAAGAATTTAGAAAGAGTATTGAGGTATGTTTTGAAGATGGGGGAGGATATTATATTGAATAGATGTTTTTTGTTTACTTAGTGTTTCTTACATTATTATTCTGTATTGTTATTTTTGATAGTGATTCTAATTCTTGAATAGATGTAAGTGTTGTCAAATATTTATTGAAGAATGACAATTTTAAAATTATTTATAAAAGTTGACAGTTACTTGGTACATCGTAAACGTCACTCACTAGATTAATACATTATTTTCCTACCTGGTGCAAAAATTCATATGGTTTTCATAAAACTGGCTATAAAATGAGATACGTTTTGAAAAACTTGAATTTTATTTCATTTTATGGGGTTTCAGAACAAGCAAAACGTTTTATCAGGAATGACATTTTTCACTAAAACTAATATTAAAACATTTTTCACCTATAGGATACCCCATCCGTGGACACGCTGTATTTACTACTTTGTGTATCTATATATAAATTATTCTAGTTTCTAGTATTGTATGATGTGTCAATTTGATTAGTGAATACAATAAATTTACTAAAATATGTCGGCAATAGATTGTGCAGCATTTTATTAATATAAACCGTAGTCAAGTATTTCAACCGCCTCTCAATAGTGAATAACTTTAATGTTTGGAGCATCAATGTCATAGCAGTGATTCTACTACACCACATAATAACTCTCATTGCTCGATTTTGTAATTTTTGTAATTGAGTTATCTTATTTAAATCAAGGAAGTATAGCAATGTTGGCAATATTCAAAATGAGATTGAATTATGGTTTTATATACAGTTATTCTTGAATTTAAACTTAAATGCTGAGACTCTCTAGAAAACAAATAGTTTTTTCAAAATTTTCTTCTTAATGTATTCAAAGTGATTATTAAATGACAAATTATTGTCTAACATAAATCCCAAATATTTCAACTCTCTTACAATCTCAATTTTTTCAGTATCCATGTTGATATTAATGTTATCAATATTTATTAGTTTGTATATTTATATGGTGTAGTAATTATCACAACCCTGCTTTTATTCACATTTAGCTTTGATTTATTAGTTTTTATTTGCATCACTTACTGATATTAAAGTGTCATCAGCAAAAATATGAATATAGTCAGTAGTCACATTCAACAAACTTTTCCATGTCATTTACATACATTAAGAAGAGTAGAGGACCTAGAATACTACCCTGAGGAACTCCATACTTTACCTCAACAGCTGATAACATTGTATCACAAACTTTAGTTATTTGTTTTCTATTTGTAAGGTATCCCTTAATCCAATCAAACATTTTATCCTTTATACCATATTGCTCTATTTTTTAAAGTATTTCTCTGTTTACAGTCTCAAATGCCCGTCTTAGATCCAATGATACTGCTGTTTGGTCTCCATTTAAAAATAATTTAATGATTTTCCTGCGAGGTAGACAACCAAACCAACTAATCTTTGTAATCGGGTGGTTCTTTATGCTCGCGTTTAATTAGAGATTTACAACATTCCAATTCAATCGACAGCCAGCATTGGGCCAAGAATTCGGCTATTAGAAATCGTGTTAAGTTAAAAATACGTGCATGTGCGTTTAGTACCTACAGTTTTCTACGTGTTGAGATAGAAACAAAAAAGACTTCTGGTGATGGTAAACGAAGCTGTGTTAGAGAGAGCTCTCTGGAAATATAGGTGATAAAGCGGAGGTGAGTAAATCTCTATTCGTTACCAGTCATTTTTTTGTATTTTCGCTAATTTGGCATCTTCTAAATTGAAACCCGATTTCTAACAAGTTTTGGGGTAAATTATACCGTCCTAAGGCTTAACTCTCCACATAGGAGCTAACGAAGAATAGATCCCTAAGACCGGATCGTACAACTGCTATAGTATATAAATGTTTGCTAATGTTATTGTTCCACTCCACATTCCCAATAACATCAAAAGAATTTTTTATGACTGCTATTTAGTTCACAAATTGGACTTCCATTATTTTCTAAATTTTTTATAGCTATTCCTAAATCATGTAAAGAAACCAACTTAAAACTACTGAAAATATTCTCACATATTTGAATTTCACAAATATACTCAACATCATCAATACTAGACCCCATATCATCAACTTCATCAACAAAGAAATTATTAAAACGCTTAGAAAGCCCACTCGCATCTCTTACAAGAGTAACCTGGCTATTATTCTTAAATTGAACACCATTACAGTAGTTATTAGTAAGATGTTTTGGATTAATTAACTTTTTCAAGGTTTTCCACATTGAATGAGGATTTCTTACATTCTTATAAATACGATTATAATAAAAATTATTTTTTTTCTCCTTAATCAAATTAACATCATCCCAGTTAATACAGGGTGTTCCACTATAAAGTAACACTTTTTGACGGTTTATTGCTCGAGAATGGAAAAAGATATCGACGAGCAGTTTTCGCTAAACTTCTTATATTTCCTTCAAATTTTTATTGACATAGTTGCCAAATGTATATTTTTTCCCGAAAGCACCGAAAAAAAATGTCCATTTTTGAAACGAAATTATCGGTTTATTTTAAATACAACACCCTATATTTTTTAATACCATCTGAAAGTCCCTTTCTTCCCCTTTCCAAAAATGTATACATTATCGGCATATACTCAAGTTTTTATGGAAATATTTAATTTTTTATGAAACCATGTCAATAACTTCCAAACGTAAATTATCACATTTTAACAGCTTGCAAGTCTCAAAAGTCGTCTAAAATTTTCGTAAGAAAGTTACTTTTGTTAATTAATAAAAGTGACAAGGATAAGATTCAGAGCCATTTTTGACAGAAATACGCCTATACACGAAAATCGATATTAACTTGGGTACAACAATTTATAGAATCGGGAAAACTAGAAAGAAAGAAAACATTTAAAACAAACATTTTTATTTACATATAAGAACAAGGAACCAAACAAACTTCATAAAACACATCAAAACAAAAAAAAATTATATCTAATAAATAAGTTGTTGCATGTGACCTCCATCTGCATCTCTACATAATCCTAATCTCATCCAAAAATTACTGAACGCATTTTGCAGCATTTCTGGTGTTATGGTATTAAAAACATTTACTATGTAATTTCTTAACTCCTGAAGGTTTGTAGGGATTGGATTATAGTAACTTACGAAAATTTTAGATGACTTGCAAATGGTGTCATAAAAAATTTAAACATTTCTAAGAATTTCAGTGAAAGCCGCTCATTAATCCCTTGTCCCATTTTCGAGTTATAACGTTTCCAAGCTGTTAAAATGTGATAATTTATTATTATAGTAAATCATTAGTTGAAACTAAACCGATGTTTGATTCATCCGGGTTGTAAATTTGAGATTGGTTGATTTTGCACATCAATAAAACTTTCTGAATGTTTAGTTTTCCTTATTATATGTTAATGGTCTTGGTGATTTTATAAAAGATCGATTTTTCTAACATGTCCACAGAAGCAAAAAGAATTAGTGGGCTGAATTTTAGCCCCAGGGAACTAAGTCATCTTTTTACTATAGCCCTCCAATATAAAAATATATTGGCTATTGTTACCTGATTTATTTAGAATGTAGTTATGTAAGAATTTTTGTTTTATTTCAAAGAGCTTTGCAATACATTAGATTTGAAATTTACTCGTTCATTAAACATTTTTTTACCCAGTTCTTTTCTCTACTTTTATTTTTTACCTCCGTTTCCAATTTAATTAAATTAATAAGTTACACCTCAATTCCCAAAGTGTGAAAAAGAGTTATAGAGGGGTACATATTTATAAAAGACACTGCATGTATATATAATTTTTTATTGAAATTAATATGAAAGATAAAATATTTACAGTAAAGCAAATCATCTGGGTACTCCAATTGATTCTCAATTTGAGTTAAAAGTGTCATAACGGTAGGTTTTGTCCATTTGGGACATCTCTTCATTATAATTGGGCCTAAGAAAAATGCGCCTTGTGCAGCCCATATCGAGAAAATCAAGGACTTCTAAATCATCTTCGAGAAAATCCTCCACCAGGACCTCTTTAAAATTTTCCATTTTCACAAATCTCCAGGCTCTTATATTAATCAAAAATTTGTTTTATATGTATTTAAGGTTAAAGAACAATTAAATATGTTTAAGGCAAGAAACTTGGTCAGTTAGCTAATACTGCTTTAATGGACGTCTCTTAAAGTTGGCGCAACACAAAATTTGTTAATGGTACTTTAAAGGACACTTATCCTAACGGTCATTTAGAAAGAAGTCGATGCAAACGGCCGTAATTTACATAATATATATTAATATTAATATTAATTTACTCAGACTTATACAAACTCTGAAACATTTGTCAGGCAACCACACATAATGGTTAATTCTGAATCGATTTTTACAAACCTCATACCGACAGATTGGGTAAAATATACAGGGTGTATAAAAGTAAAAAACCAACGATATATGGCTTTTTTGGTTAACCGAAAGTGAGAAAAAACTTTGATTAGCCGCAAATAAAACTTGTATTATTGTGAAGTATCTGTCTCTATTCGTTTAAAAGTTGTAAGCTCTTGAAATACCGGAAAATTTAAAGGACACGGTATTATTCAATATTTTGCATATCAATGTGTAAAAAATGGCCCTCCCAAATTTCAAAATAATTGCAACACCTAACTCAAATCTGGCAAGGTCCGTAGATTTGTCTAATGTCTAAAATTAATTTTTTATTGTGCTTGGAATCTGAATATACCGATACCGTTGATTGACTCGTCAATCACTGCTGACACTAAAACGAATATCTATTTTAATTTGAATCATTAAATTTTTTAGGTTGGTCAACGGTAAGCCGCCCATCTTTATTTGGATATTATCAACAACTCAAAGAAAACCTGCAAATCTAAATGTCCGAATCACAAAGTGTGGATTTGTCAAAGATAATTTTAGATAAGTTGTGTATTAATTATAAAATGAAAAAAATCAGTTTTTCTGTAGATAATTCAGTAATAATGACTTGAAACCTAAATGATATCGGAAATATTTATAGAAAAACTTTTGCAGTCTGTTTATTTAAAAAAAAAATTAGAAAAATGCTGCTGTAAACGGTGTAAAAAATCAACTGGGATGTTCCGCTAGATCTAAATGATCAAAATAAAAAGTTACTATCTAGGTACATATTGTTGAAAGATCACTCAACTTTCCTGGATTTAACTCTTCTCTATTTTAAAAATCAAGCAGTGGAACTACTGCTGTTAGCGGATATCAAAAATAAAGACAATTGGACTTCAGCAAAAGTTTTTAAACTCCAGTCTACATTTATCGTTTTTAGGAAGATTATGGTACACACTTTAAGAATGATTGAAAGTGTGGCAATGTAAGAAAGGTGATAATTATATTCAAAGGAAGTGTTTTGATCAATAATAATTAATAGTCACGAAACGATCATCATTGCTTAATGCATTAACTTGAAATTTTAAAGTTAATTGATGGTTGTCTTCATTTCATTGAACTTTTTAAAATAATTAACCGGATTGTCCTTCAATATATTATGATTATGGTAAAACAATTCAAAAATATAATATTTTTTTATGATTTTTCTACCAAACCTATAACTTAAAATAGATAGGACAAGAGCACCATTCATGGCCCGATTAAGGAGAAAAAATAATTTACTTAGCTATAAATATGTTGATATCTGACTGAAATAAGCTGAAAAGTATACCTATAGTTTATTTCAGAAAGGTATCGAGTAATAAAACCTCATTAGGTATGCAAATGGAGCACAGAGTGACCCACCGAATATTTAAGCCACTTTCATAGTTTGGCATTGATTTCATTGTAAACTTCTTTCTTTTTATGAAGTGCAGTTAGTACCACCCGGGTTGGGGTCAATATATGGGTTTAGCTTATTGTTATCCATTCACAAACACTGAAAATAGTGTGCCAAAGCCGTGCCGGTAGGATACTCGTAAAAAGGAAACAGAATAAAAATTGGGCATTATGTACATGGTATTAGGTACACTTATTTTTTATTGAACATTATACAAAAAATACATTATACAGACATGGGCGCCCATATGAAAGTTTGTAGGGGGGGGGGCTGAACGTGAAGCTATTGCATACTACATTTTGTATATTTTGGAAGACGAATGCATAATTTTAAGCAGCTAAAAAAGTTCCATTTTAAACCCTGTTTAAAAATCTATTACTACTACTAAAATACTAGGCCACCGTATTTATATAAAAAATAACACATTACTCTAATTACTTTTTATTGAAACCAGTGAATATATAGAAACCAAAAAGCAAGAACAATGTCTTTGTGTTTCAATAAAGAAAACAAAGTTAAGATGTCTTAAAGAAGCAAAATTTTAATATTTATCAGAAAAAGCAAATTGTAAGTTTCTTTTCTTCTTTCCGAACAAGTCAATCACTTTTTCCTCAAAGTCAGTATTCTTCGCTCTTTTTCTGTGGACACTAAGAAGGCACAAGCTTGACAGACGATCCTCGCCAGTAGTGCTCCTCAGCCACGTTTTCACTCTCCGTAGTGTGCTGAAGGAACGCTCTACAGTGCAAGTTGTCGGGGGTATGGTTAGGTAGAATATAATCATTTTTCCCACTGCTGGGAAGAACGTAGTTTCTTCAAGTATATTATGAAGCCTTATGTTTTCTAAACACTCCTTATCTGCCCACACATCATACCATAATCTGGCTTCTGCTTCCAAGTTCTCGATTTTATAAAAGTTCTGTAAACTTTTTACATCTCTCATAAAATCTTCTTTTTTTTTTTTTCTTTTTTCATTAGATGTGGGTGAAGAATTCCACCTTTGAAAAGTATGTCATTGCCTTTTTCAAACCTTGTGTTTAATGACGTGATTATAGAATCCATGTATGGATTGTAAATTGCCACTCTGAAATAGCCTTCGGGAGATGTGCACTGGACATTGGATCTATGTTTCTGCCTTCCAGCTAATCTTGGGACTTTGATATCTATGTCAAGTTCTTCACAATCTTCTTTTACTGCATAGAAAATATTTGCAAATTCGTCATTGCTTTCTCTCTGCTTCTGAAAATTGGTTAGTAGGTCAGTGTTGATGTATCTGTAGACTGAGTGGAGATCTATATCTGCGTACTGCAGTTTGTTGACTATCGGTTCTAAATATGATGAATATCTTGAGATGATGTGTAGACAAACAATAAATGTAGTTGAGGATGTTGTGCTGTCTAGTTGGTTAGCTCGTGTTCTGGTATCTTGATTTTTTTCACGGTCATTTGCAAGATGATTGAGACTCTCTTTTATCACCAAAAAGTTTTCTTTGAACACCCTGATTGATGTATATTTGTGTGACCACCTCGTTTCACAGAAAATTGGAATGTTAGGTATTGTTTTCCTACGCAATACACTTTCTCTAAAGAACTTGATAACTTCTTTTATTGTTCCAACAGTATTACGAATTTCCTGAACATTGTTAAGGTCATTAACAACTAAGTTAAGTCTGTGAGATGCACAGTGGAAATAAACAGCTGAAGGATACTTTTCTCTGATTCTAGCCTGCACTCCGGTTTCATGGCCTGCCATTGTTGAACAGCCATCAAAGCCCAAGCTAATTAATTTATTCATGTCAAGTCCCAAGCGTTCAACAAATGTTAAAATAGATGAAGAAATTCCCTCAGCATCCAATATATACAGCTCTGTGAACCCTAAGAACTCTTCTTTCACGGTAAAGTTCGATTTCTCGTCTATAAATCTTACTCCTACCGACAGTTGTTCTCTACCACTTACATCAGCCGTTTCATCAGCCAATAATGAAAATGCAAGTGATCTATTTAACTCATCAACAATCTCTTGTTGTAACACAGAACCACATGTACTTATTAAATCGTTTTGAACTCTGTGTGTTGTGTATTTGGCTTTTCCACTATGGTTTTGTAAATGATCCTCCAACACATTGTCACCCGCACTTACTCTGAATAAAAGTAGATCTTCAAAATTTCCTTCTTTCGATTTCTTTCCTCTAATGGATATGTCATGAGTACCACAAAAAATTACAGTTGCAAGAATTGATTTAAGTTTTTTTCTATTGGCATTTACAAGCTCTATGATCCCACTGTCTAACTGCTCGATTACGTTTTTCTTTTTCATTTCTATCGACTCACAAAAACTTTTGGCCTTGCTTGTAGATACGAGATGCCAACTGCTCCTTTCATGTCCTCGAGCATCTTCATGAAAGTGTTTGTAGTCTTGGTGAGCCTTTATCACAAAAGCACCAAATATTCCTCTTTTTAAAAGTGGTTTGAAAAGAGTACAAAACTTGCAAAGCCCTCCCTTCAACTTTGGTGAGTATACTAGCCATGAGTACTTTTCAAGCCAAGTTTTTTGAAAATGCCTTTTTATGGTTTTGTTTTCATCGATGTCCTTCTTGAAGTCATGCGACGAATTTCGAGACCGTAGGTTAGTTAGTAACTGATACTTGACTTCGTCTGGCACTGAATGGTTTATGTATTCGCCCAAATCAAAGCTGTGATCAACAGATAACGAATGCAGTTCCTCCGACTTGTTGACAGTAAAAAATGTTTTTGGGTTGTTGACGTCATCTCTCTCAGTTGTGATATCAATTGGCGATGTTACTGAAGACTGGCACGGTGTAAATACATCAGGCTCTTCGACGGGAAGAACCGAAGTTGACGGCTGACAAAAGTCCAAACCAGTAGAACTAGTACTAATGGTGGACGAAGATGGTGGCAATGAAACGCCTGATGACTGGGAATGATGGGGATCCTGTTTTTCAGATAACGCGAAGCTAGAAGCTGATGTTGAGAGTGAACTAGAAATTGTTGTGGGACGCACTTTAGAAGGTATTGGATCTGGAGCTTTTGGTGACTCATGGAGATTCCATTCCTGTGCAGTAGAAACATCTTTTTGTTTTTGTCCAAAAAAATGTCTGATATCCATCTCTGAAATAATTCAAATAAATTGGTATCAATGTTTTCACCGTAAATTAACTAGTTTGTATTATCGTAAATAAATGAACACTGTGATTATTTACGGTGTAATCACCGAAAATTCACTAATTTAGCCAGTTTGAAATCAAAATGGACAAAATATGCAGATCTCTCATATTCGTACATTACTAATTAAAACATTAAAAGTTCTGTATTCATTCTGACTCAAGATTTAATAAATATAAAGGTGAATGCTTACCTGAAAAATTATAAATACCTATTCGGAGCCCATGAGACGAAAGACGAAGGATTTATC
The DNA here is from genome assembly GCA_949126875.1 of Lochmaea capreae. Classification (NCBI taxonomy): domain Eukaryota; kingdom Metazoa; phylum Arthropoda; class Insecta; order Coleoptera; family Chrysomelidae; genus Lochmaea; species Lochmaea capreae. The sequence goes on from OX421408.1 coordinate 28,424,562, forward strand.
GAACGTCGAACAGTAAGAAATACTTGTCATATTTACATTGTAAAAACTCAGTTTTCACTCGTTAACAGTAAACATAAACTTTGTGTAACAAAAAGTTGCTAAACGGGAACGGGCACTTTCTGCGAGCACACAACACACAGTGATTACTTTGTCATCTAACCAAACACTGACAACAGTGACACAATGGGCGGATGTAATTTCGGCCGGAAAAAGGGCAGGTACTAAAAGCCGGTAGGTAAATTCGGCCGGAGGTTTTAAGTTGCTTCCTTATCTCATAGGTTTTTTTGGCCTCAAATCAAATCAAATAACAGAATGCTTTATATTAAAATATTTCTTTATTTCAATAAAATTATTACATCATTTTATTTCTATAACTTAGGTAAACTATAAATTTTTAAAAAACGTTTTGATGTGATACAGATTTAACGAAATTAATTCTAGAAATATTGTCAGATCGAAGCATATTTACAATGTTTTCGATAAATTTTAGTTTGTTTTTTACTTGTTTGTCTTTAATTTTTGCTGGAATATTTAAATTTTTTATTTTTAAATATGCATCGATCTGACAATCTTTTAATTTTTCTATAAAAATAAATATAGAAGGGTGACTTGAATAAAAACTAGAATTAAAGTGCGAATGGAATGATTCGCAGGCATTTGTGGTTCTTTTAATTGATGGGTTTTCATATGCCCATATATATATTTGGTGGAAAATGAGATTCTGGCGCTATGTAGTTTTCTAATAAATAGTCTGCGTATTTATCTATAAGTTTATGGTCCGGTTTGTATGACATGAGATCAAATATGAAACAATCTTCAACTTCAGAGGGGTCTAAATAAGTTAGCCCAAAAGTATGAGTAAGCCATTTGCTTTCCTCGCAGTTTTTATCTTTATACATTTGGGTTAACCCTAATGATTGTATTTTCCTATACCACGCCTGGTGCAAGTGGAATCTACAACCATTTAGTTTGGTTTTGGGAAAGACAACTTTTAATGCGTTATGAATTGCGATTTCAAAATCCACAAATACCTCCTTCGGTTCAAAAACAATATTATAAAGTTCAAAAATTTTAGATTTTACCAACAGAAAAAGTCTCATATATGTGTCACTGGTCTTATTGGGCAACAGACAATACAAAAGATGAACATAATGCCCATTTTCCAGTCCATGGATGGTAAATAACTGATAAAAATATTTTGTACAATAAGAAAATGTGCCATCCATGTAAAAATCTTTCATTTTACATAAACTTATTATATTTGTATGGCAAGAAAAAACAATGATATTATCAGCTGTGCTGTTAATAAACAAAAAAATTTCACCAGTTGTGGTTTTCGGTCCATAACTATCGAGTACAGAATGTACATCGTGAATATCCTTAGGCAGGGCTGGTAAGAGCTTACGGCGGCTGTTGTACAAATTTCTTCTTATTAGACTGACATCTATCGATGACAAATTCTCTGGCAAATGATTTGAAAGAACGCTTTTAATAATTTTTGAAGGTTTCTCCGATATGTCTTCCTCAGCTTTGCGCTTGCATGAAGTCGTCACTATTTTTCTCTCCAACGTAGTTTCAACGGACTCGTGGTTGTGGATTAATTCACTTCTAGTTACTATGTATTCCGCACCAACAGTGTACAGTTTGGCTAAACATCTTAAATTTTTCTTTATACACCTCCAACGTACTTCACCACTTTTTAATACGTCCTGTTTACGAAACTGAAACTTTCCTACAACTAGTAAGTCACAACCGCGTGAACTCTTAATTACTGAAACTGATGCCATCGTATACAAATAATATATTTTATGCTTTCTATCGACTAGTAGCTTCAAGATAAGTTATAATACTGACTAGCTATAATAATTTTATACCTGTTATTTGTGAATTTTATACATTTAAAGGAATAATCTTAAGGGGCGATTCGTGTTTCGTCCGCAATCCTTTCCAAGTGTTGTTAAAATGGTCGCTTTCGTCCGCTGACCCAAATGTGAAATTTTGAAAATGGCACTATTCGTCCGGCCGGCTTCCAGGTAAAAAAACCCAACTTAGATAGATGCGGCATGAATTGTTATAAATGGAACATTATGATAGAGAAGATATGAAATAAGATTTTCCATAATAAAATTTAAAGATTTATTTATTTTTAATTTATTTACCATAATTAAACTATATACTATAATAATATATTAATAAATTATTACTATAATTACCAATGCTAGATATAATAATACTACTATTAGCAACTATTGTATTTACAGTTATTATTATGTACAATTTCTAAAAACTATAATAATGGGAAGCTAGTTTAACAAACTGCATTAAACTAATTTCATTCAAATCAAATTGAGCAATTTTTTCCTTCAAATAATTTTCTCTTTTTATAGTTTGTAAATTTTTTTTCTTGGTCTTTGCAACGCTATTAATTTGAATATATATTTCATTTTGATAATTTTTTAATGCTTCTATAAATATAAATATATTCGGATGGATGAAATTAAAACATTTATTCAAATGCGAATGAAATGATTCACAGGCATTTGTTGTACGGGTTGATGTGGCGGTTTTAGATGCCCAAATTTCTGGCGGAAATACGGAATCTTCTTCTACATAAGTATCCACCAGATAGTTTATGAATTCGTCTAATTTGTGATCGGTTGGCTTAATTGAAATTAAATTGAAGACCAAACAATCTGAGACATTCTCAGGTTCTGTAAAAAAATCAGTGATTAGATGTTTGTAATCCAAGTACGGTTAGGTTAGGTTAGGTTAGGTTAGGTTTAGGTTTTTTAGGTTCTCAGGTTCTGTAAAAAAATCAGAATTAGATGTTTGTAATCCAAGTAATCCTTCAATACCTTGACTGGATGGGTTAAACCTTTTCTAAGAAATCTACCTGTTTTCAGTCAGCGGACGAAAAGTCCCATAGTCAGGTAAACAGTTTCTTCCGACCTTTTATTTTTATTGCTTTAGCGGACGAAAAGTCCTATGCCCATCTTAAGTAGGTACAACATAGTTGTTAGAATAAAGAGATAAGTAAATTAAAGGTATTTCCGACAGGTACACAGGATTAGGTATTTCCAAATAAATACACAATTACTATTTTACAGAAACTATTAAGCGTAATTACCAATATTTTAATCTCATCGTAAACATCAACCCCTCGGCCGAAATTACCCCTGTCATAAATGGTACCCCTTGATTTATGCAGGTAGGCCAAGGGATTACCGGCCGAAATTACGCCCGCCGCTTCACTTTCAGATAAATCAGTTTCATAATTAAAAAAAAAAATTAATTTTATCCCAATCAGTATCTAATCGTAAAGTTCAATTTTTTTCTTTTTTCCATTCAAAGATAAAAATCTTTGATAGGCCATTTTTTTAAGTAAATCATTATCTTTTTTATTCACTAAAATTTGGCCTTTTAAAATCGAATTAATATTTCTAAAATATGTATGAATGAAAAAATTTAAAAAGGTGTCAATATAGATACCGAATAAATTATGCTCTTTACATAAAAATGGATTATACATTTTTTTTTTAAATAATGTGGCAATCTTTTTTTTTAGGTTATTGCCCAAAATTAATTTGTTTATACAATTAGTAAATAGAATACACATGTTCGAAAACATTCTTCGAAATTGTGTTTTTGTTTTAATTAGACAATTTGGCCTATATTCTCTTTCTAAAATAAATGTATGCTCCTCTGAAGCAGAAGATGCCTGAAGCTGATTCATGCAGGTTGAACAATTTCCAATTATTTTTTTAATGCTTCTAGCTATATATCCTGCAATATAAGCATGCGTTGCAATAATAGCATTATTTTCGTTATTTTGGAAGTGCATCTTACAGTCAAAATTTAAATAATCATCAGCTTCAGTAGGAGCAACATTATCATTATTAAGTAACAATAATTTAAGGGAATTTAGGGAATCTGTGTCATCATTCTCACAATTACTATTTGGAGAGATAGGGGAAGCAAAATTATTGACAATTAAAGTTTTGAAACTTGCAATGAAAGAGTAGCAAGTGGGATTTATATTTCTCACTCCGTGGCTCCTTATACATCCAAAAAAATTTTCCAGCGAATCTTGATTTATACGCCTGAGACACAAGTATTTAAACCCTATTCCATTAAGTTTGTTCCACACATATATAAGGCCTTTCAATGTCTTTCCCCAATTTTTAATGGATGGTGGAACCTTGTCGCCTTTTGGTGTTACAAAGGCCATGTCCTTAAATACAGAGATGCTCTGTTCCCAAAACGCTACATGGGGTGAATTTGGCTTTACAGAACATCTCAATATTTTTCCATGGTCAGCTTCATATATGTTGACCCATTGACGCTGTCAAAGAGCTGGTCCATGAAGGATAGAAATGATGCAGTGTCCTCTGCACATTTAGGTAGTAAACCATCTTGTCCTTAAAATATAAAATTACCATTTAGTACTTAAACCAAATAAAAATTCAAAAATAATTACCATATTTGACAGTCCATCACATTGTAGATGAAACTCTATGCGAAAACACTTGTGCTCCATGTTTAACCTTCATTTTCTTCAGTTTCTGTTTATACACATGAGCTTCGGTCAACTTGTATCACATCCTTGTATTGAAATCGCCCTCATCCAGTTCAAACAATTTGATAAGATGAGACCAACTAGCCTCTTTAAAAGTATTTTCAACTTTAAACTTTACATTATAATCTACCAAATTGTTTCTAATACCCTTTAATAAATGAGGCGGATCATATATGGCCACTATTTCCTGCTGACCTACTTGAAAAAGATCAATGGTGTTTCCTGACGGTCTTGGAGAATCCTCTTTCATTTTCTTTATACAATTAACATTGGCAGAATATTGGTCACAGACTGTGCATGTTATAATTAAACCAATATCCTGAAGTGCCAAAATAGTTTTTTTTAACAAAACTTTTAGATTATTTGAATGAAATTGGCTGCTTCCATTTTTTCCGTAGGCCCTGGACCATAAAGACCAAAGCATGATCTGCAAAGTGCATGCTTTTTTCCTTTACAGATAATTACAATTATTTATAAATTAATATGAGGAGCTAAAAAAACAATTAAGTAGGTATATGAGAAAAAAAAACCAACCGCAAGGATAAAATTTGACGAGCAACATGCAAAAAATACGACAATATTAAATCTTAAAAAATAAAAATCTAAAAATAAAATTAAAGTAAATAAATTAATAATTTTAAAGTTATGGTTCCTCGCACTCTGTGTCAGAAGATTCACCATCTGATTCTAGAGAAATTACAATGGGCTCTATAGTAATATCAATTATGTTATCTAGCTCCCACATTTTTTTTTCTATTTCTGTAACGTGTCTAATACATTTTTGCCAATTTTCACTTGTTACTTCAGATATTGCCTTATTGAAGAGATTTTTAACATCTGATAATTTAAAAGTAGTGTTATTTCTGGCAACATAACCTTTAACTTGAGCCCATATCAATTCTATCGGATTCAGCTCACAATGGTAGGGTGGTAAACGAAGGATTTCAATTTCTCGTTTTTTGGCTATCTCCTCAATATTATATTTTTTATAATTTTGCTTATGTTTTTTAGCAATAGTTAACAATTCTGCCCTCAGCATTGTATTGTCAAAGGCTAAATTTTTAGAAGATAACCATTTTGCAATTTCATCCTTTTTCCATTTAGTGGTTGGTAAAGGTTCAAGTAATCTGGAGTGGTAACTTGCATTGTCCATTACAATAACCGATCCTTTTGGTATGAATTGAATCATCTGTTCAAAATATTCCTCAAACACGTCTCCATTCATTTCTTCGTGATAATCAATGGTTTTTTTTGATTCAAATAAGAGTAAACCATTCTCAAGAAAACCTTTTGTACTGCCTATATGACAAATAATTAATCTTTTACCTTTTTCTATAGGTTCCATAAAACCAGTAGTACATCCTTCCAGAAAAGCTTGATGGGATGATTTTATATTTTTGTCTTTCCAAACTCTTCCTACACAATGTCCTTCATTAACCCATGTTTCATCTAAATAATAAATGTTTTTATTTTGAGCTTTAACTTGTTGTATTCTTCTGAGGTAGTCTTCTCCAACATACAATTTCTTCAGAATCAATTAGCATTGAGTGTCTGCCCATTTTTTCAAATTTAAAGTTTAACTCATGTAACATTTTCCATAGTTTATCCCGGCTTATTGTGGGTAAATCAACATCATTCGTAATGGCTTGCAAAACTTTATCTAAAGTTGGTATTTGCTTGTTTATAAAAAATGAGTGAACAAGCTTACGAATAGCATTTTTAAAAAACTCGTCCACGTTGACTTTTAATAGTTTTGGTCTACCTGGTTTCGGCTTTGGTGAGGTTACTCCACCTGATTTTTCCTCCTTTAGAACTCTATATATTGTAGATTTTCCATATCCCATTGCCTTAGATGTTGTTTCAACTACACTGTCAATAGTGTTTGAGGGATTTTGATGTTTAAAATAGTGGTACACATTCACTACAGCACTCTTTTCATTGAGCGATAAATGGTCTAGTTTTAATTTTTTCACTGGCGTATACTCACAAACTGCTTCCATTTTTAGTCACTACTATTTGTCACGTTTATCGAAAATCAAATAACTGCATTTCTAGAAACTTAAGCACTATTTATAAATCAAAATATCTGTCATTGTTGCCATTCGGAGGTCGTTCAATAACAATTATCCCTTTCTAATCTGGTTACGCCTATGACGCACGTTAATCCTCTTAGGCCTACTATAGTAACAATGAAAGATCATAAAATAATGTGTGTATTGGGTACGTGTAGGCTTTTCTACACCTCCTTGATTGTATGAGTATTAATGTATTTAGAGAAACACCACACAGATTTTAATACTTTTAACTATATTCAGAATTGTACAGTATGTAAGGTAATATAAATTTCTACAAAAACATGTGTTCGACTTAAAACCAAAAGTTAAAGTGAGTCTCTCATCGGAGCCGATCGCATCGACTGGTTACAAAAGCGCTGTTGCCAGATCGCATGAAAAGTAGTAAATGTTTGTGATAAATGTTTATATAATAATGAAGGTTTATACAATGTGATAGTCCAAGAAATTTAATAAATTTTGTATTGAAATTAACAAAAACAATTTAGAATGCATTACAAATATTGAAGTTTTACCGCACGTACTGTACTATAGTTTTGCATACCGAATTAGTTTTTATTCTGGGAATTTACTCTCTCTTGATTTTCAAATACAGTATATATTTATGATATTCACTGAATATGAACTGTTTTACTAATATGTGAAACTGTTTATAGAGACAAAACATTGTATAAAACAAACATGTTTAGTAGTTTTTTTCAATTCATCACAAATACCATATTAAGTATATTATATGTACAAAAAAATATCTTTTTATGCAGTCAAATATTGCTCTTTTTAATATTTGTATAGGATAATGTAATAATAAAGACTTACCTCGGGGTCTTTTGGTAAACAATGCAAGGGCATATTAGGTAAAGTCTTATTGTCACATCCAAAAACACAACTCTTAAACACCATTTTAAATAGTTTAAACACAACAGAAAAACGACGAACAATTTTCTCAAATCAGGTCAAACCTATCCAAGAAAGCAGAACGAAATGAACCACAACGGATATGAAGTATGAACGCCGATCCCACCTGTCGTCTGTCGTCAAAATGACATTTACTGGAATACTAGCGCCACAAGTGCGGCGAGGTTGAACTTTTCACGAAACTGAAAAAGTCAGATAGTGCACAAGCCCTGCTTCAAAATGATCTCTCAACAAACATAACAAGCATTTATAAACCACCCACTTTCCACCCCTACCCGCGGTCACATTTTAATCCCTAAGTACCTACCCTTCCAAGAAATTGCTACGGGAGCGAACTTACCCACGACCACTTTAAAATTATGGATTAAAATGTGACCGCGGGAGCGAACTGGTATGTACCCAATAAAACCTACCCACCTTTTAAATTATTTCAATTATCTGCAAGGGTCGCACTTAATCTTTTGATAAAACGAAAAACATAAAAATATGCACACAAATTTTATTTTTGCCGAAATATGCAATTTTTTAGGAAATTTGTAAAAATATGCAAAATATGCAAATATATGCACTTTCCATATATTCCGCCCTTTAATTATAAACAATTTTTTTAAGACGTAACCTGCCATAGGAAAACACCTGAAAAGAAAACCAAATAGAATAGCTTTAGGCAAATGTACACTATTTATTTTAATATATAATTTGTACATCTTTTAAAACATTAATAAATTTAAAAATATCTGGATGCGCTACATAAAAACTGGAGTTAAAATTACTGTGGAATGATTCACAAGCATTTGTTGTACGTTCTTTATCACTATTACAAGAAGCCCACATTTTTGGAGGAAAAACGGAATCATCAGATATATAATTATCAACTAAATAATCATCATATTCAATTAGTTCAGCATTCTGAGGTATATCTGAGTAAAGGTCTTCTACAAAACAATCCCCTACATCGTTAGGATTTAGAAATAATAATCCAACGGTGTAATGCAACCAAAGACCTATTGCTGAATTAGAATCCCTGTACTCAGATACCAACCCAACATTTTGAATTTTACGATACCAGGACTGGGTCAAATGAAACCTACATCCTATTATATTTATGTCTGGCCAAATTTTCTTAACTCCAACGTGTATCGCTTTTTCAAAATCACTAACGATTTCTTTTCGGCGATTGTAAATTGCAGCGGCGGTCAGAGTTTCTATAATCCTTACATGTAAATTGCAGCGAATGGTCATGTATGGGTTCGTAGTACCCAGCAAACAATGCCTTTAAGGGTTAATAGAGGCGCGTCGTTTCTTGACGCATCAGAGAAGCGTAGTGCCTACAAGGCGGTACTTCATCGTCCCGCGTATTATATGGTAAGGCAACCGCCAGGCGGGCCGCTTGTTCTTTGCCGCCATCTCATTTAAGTGCCTTCTATGTAATGATGTCGGCATGATTAAGTTCAATTGCCTACGTAAAACGGAGGTATGATTAAGGCTATGTGTATATTACTATCAATATACCTTTAAAGGCGGTATGCAAAAACTATGTAGTTTGGACAGCGGGTAGTTGTCGCATTGCCTATCATTTTTTACAGGGTGTTTCAAAAAATTAAAACGGCTTAAAATATAAACTAAAATATATTTTCCAATAAAAAATTGAGAATATTTACAGCTAAAAGAGATAATCAAATAGATGAGAATTTTTATGGTATAAAAAATCGTAAAATAAGAAAAAAAACAAAACGTCAGTTTCCATCCTTTTTTTCTTTGCGTCGGGACCTACCGCCATCTCTATCATACGCAGTCCTCAGCCACGATTTAATTGTTTGCTCCACATTGTCCAGTGTTGCATTACTACACAACGGATTTTTTCTTACTGATACTTAAAAAACACAAACAGTAAGAAATAAAGAAACTACATCATTAACATATTATATTACCAAGGATTAAATTTATGAAATTTGTCATCTGCCTTATTCCAGTTTTATCATTTCGGCCAGTCCAATTTGAACTGACCGCCAGTTGGTTGGAAAGCAGTTTGGTTAAAATGTTTCTTGTGGTTTCCCCAACATCTTTCCCTCCAACACAAGATAACCATTTACACTAAAAACATAATAAATGTATATTATTAGAATTTGTACACAAGAAAAAAATATTTTATTACAGAACACACTTTAAATAGCATAATGGAAGAGAAAAAAATTCATAATTTTAGTTAACAAAATTGTTACTGATCAATTTTAAGTGTTATTACGTATTTTACTATAATTACAAAATTATTGCAAATGAAAATATGACTAAGATGTAAAAATGCCATCGAGATAGCCAATGAAAAATCCGAATGTTTCTAATAATATTTTACATTTATACTTACAGCTTCTGAGAATTTAGTTTGGTCTGTTAATTCTGCATTGAATCTTTTCAAATCTGCAAAAACGTTCATTTGTATAATCTCAGAAGGAATGTCAGCTGGGGTGGCCTGCCTTCCACAAAGTTCAATGAGATAGTTTAGGCTTTGTTTCATTTCTGCCAGCTGTTCAAAAATTTCCTTGAGTATCCCTGAAAAAGTTTCATTTAAGGAATTGCACTATACATAGTTATATTTAAATAAGGATAATTTCTGAATTTTTTTACACAGGTAAATATTAAATTAGGATAATTTGTAAATTTTTTCAACGTTATAACGATTACAAGTTCAAAATTTAATAGGTATAATAGAATATTATATGCATTAAGAATTACTTTTATTATCCAAACATTGGACGCATCTTTCTCCTTTTCTTTCAATCTCCTTCTTTGTTGAGAGACTTATTTCTCTGTCCTGTACACTGGTTACTTTGTTTTGCGTGGTTACTGTTTGTATTTTTTTCTTTGGGGCAGGTATTTTTGGAACAGGGGGAATGTCCTCAACGTCACTAACACCATCAACAAAATCCGAATAGGTTCTTTTCATGGGAATGCGTTTTTTTTTTCTTTTCCTCATCTGATGAATCCTCTACTTGCGAATGCTCTTCCAAATTTTTTAGGACTTTTCTGGCTTTCTCATTACTCTCTGCAATGTATAAGTGAATTTAGTTTAAGCATCCCTATCAAAATTAGGAATATACCAGAGGTGACAAAATTTTCCTTCAATAGAAATAATTCAAAACTAATATAGGTAATAATACCCAAGAAACAAACTTACCAGTTTTATATTTTATTATGATTGGACAGGTGTCACAATCAGTAAGTTTTAAAATGTTATGGTCCTTGATGACTTTTTCTCTTGTGTTATCGGATTTAAAATAGCTGGGCCAATATCAATAAATATTGCCATCCTGTTCAAACATCCAGCTACTGGAAATAACCCCAATTATGGGACATTGCGCTTCATCTTCCGGAAATTCCACAACAACATACCTAAAACCCAAAATTAAAAATTAATAAACTCGAATCAATAAAAATTAAGAAAAAACAACACAAAAACTATCTTGCAATCTAAATTTATTAATAGAAATACTAAATTTAATATACCCAATTATATCTATACCACACTACTAGTATGCAAATCACTTCCACACAGAGCCGAATCTAGGTACTGTTGCGCCTGTGGCAACATACTAGACAGCGCCCCGCATTTGCGTAGATTTTTTTAACCAGTATTTTTTTTATAATTTTGGTCATATATTGTGGTTACTATTTTAAAATAATACGCAGTATTATGGATATTTACTTATTTTTATTGCTAACATTGAAATAGACATTTCAAATGAAATGCATTAAAATTAAACAATCTTGAAAAACAATACAAAAACTTTTATATTTTTGAAAAAAAAAACTAAAAATTTAAAAATATAACAAATAAAGTAAAAATTTTTTTGGTTAATTGACCAGAAAATAATAATTATGTAGGTAAGTAACGTACAGTGTTCAAAATCTCACTTTTCTTGCTTTTACATCTGCAAACATATCAACCAATTCAGAGTAATCTAGGGTACATGTCACTTCTTTGTCGATGGCGAGGATTGACATATTTGATAATCTCTCTTGTCCCAAAGTGGAACGAAGGTACGACTTTATAAGTTTCAGTTTGCTTAAGGAACGTTCACAAGTAGCAGTTGTCACTGGCAAACTCAGAAATATTCTCAACGCCGTTTGAAGATTTGGATAAATATTTTCAAGATTCAGATCATATATACCATTTAATATTTGTAATGATCCCATTTCAGAAAAATTGTCTAAAATTAAGTTACTCTGAAATTTAAAACTTTCAATTTCCAATGAAAATTCATGTGCATTTAAATCTAAAGGATACTTTAATGCAAGATCTGCAGCACTTTTTATTAAATCGTCAATAGTCATAGTTTGAATAACACTTCCTTTCAAAAAACTGAAGTCGTCTGCCACTTCGTTCAAAGCAACAAATCTTTTTTCATCTTTTTTCAATTTGTATCATTATTTTATCAATCACTTGTAACAGTCCAATTCTTAGTTTTGCATTCGCATCAAAAAGATAAGCTTCATCACTGGCTAGTTCTCCTGACATTTTGGGTTTTTTTCGTTTTCTTGACTCCTGTAATTTTGGTTCAATTCCAATTTTATTTGCTTCAGTTTTAGAAAGTTCCATCAATGGTGTAAAAAAGTTTTCTCCATACGCTTTTAATTCGTTTAATAGTCCAAGTATCATTTGTGAGCCTTTAGAAATATCTAGTTGCTTTTCTTGCAAAGATAGATTAATTCTATTTATTTTACCCAACAGAATATCCCAGAAGTTAAGATATATGATAAATTCGTAAGTTGTTATCAAATTTATCAGGGACGATTCTTTAAGCTCGTTAAGAATTTTAATAATTTTTTCTAATTGTAACTTCAAGGAATGCACAGCGTTTGCTTTTGAGGACCAGCGAGTATCGCTAGAACCCTTTAGAGTGATGTTGATTTCTGTTTTGAGTAATTCCCACCTTGAAGAAGATCCAACAAAAAAAGTATATATTTGTTGAACAGTTGCAAAGAATGTTTCCATTTGTGGGGTTACTTCAGCAGCATGAACGCCAACTAAATTTAGACTGTGGGCAGTGCAAGGAATAAATTTTGCTTTGTCATTTATGTTCAAAATTTGAGCTTGTACACCCTTGTATTTTCCAGCCATATTAGCCCCATTATCATAGGACTGTCCTCTTACGTTCTTAATATCCAAGCCATCGGCCACCAATTTTTCTAGAATTTCTTTTGCAAGCCCTTCACCTGTTTTTTCTCGAGTGTTTATAAAGTCAATAAAACTTTCCTTAATACTGCATTTTCTATTGCCATCAATATGCACGTAACGTATTATTTGGACCATCTGTTCTTGATGAGCTACATCTGTGGTACAGTCAAACATTATTGAAAAATATTTCGCGTCTTTTATATCTTGAATAATATGTCTTCGTACTTTAGTAGCTGCTAAACCAATCAGCTCATTTTGTATTCCAGATGAAAAATAGGAGAGTTGGCCTTTGTTGTGAGTTTCAATGTGGGTCTTGATAACATTATCATAATGACTTAGTAGTTCAATTGTGTTAAGAAATCTAACACAATTTGGATGTCCGATTATTTCAGAGGTTCCTCTCAAGGCATCATTATTTTTTATACAGTGTAAAATTGCATCAATGATCACTTTTAATATATGTCTCCACTTATTTTTCTCTTTTTCTATTGTTTTCAGTAGCTCATCATCAATAAAACCACCAATTTTTAATCTCTTTTCAAAAGCTTTCCACTTTATATAATTTTCTCTATGACTGATGGAATTTTCGTGACGAGGTAACACAGGATTCAAATGTTTCCAATCATTGAAACCAGTAGTCCAAATGTTTTTAAGACAATTTTATTTACAATTTAGAAGAACTTCATCCCAAAACAACAAGAAAACAATAAAAGTAAACTGCTTCATAGGCTTCAGCAAAAGCTTTGCTCCTTCTGATGTATCTCTATTTCAATTACTGCCATTGGACATTTCTTCAAGAATATCTATAACAGTTTTCATTTGCGTCACTAGTGTGTCACTAGATCCCATCTCATAGTCGAACTCACAAAGAAGTTGAACACTTGCTGAACTGTTCCAAAAAAAGTCTTAATTTTGGGTGAAACCTGGGCAGCATGAACTCCAACTAAGTTCATACTATGTGCTGAACAGGGAATGAATCTTGCGAATTCATTGTTTTTCAAAATTCTAGTCTTGACACCTTTATATTTGCCTGCCATATTTCCAGCATTATCATAGGATTGACCTCTTATATTTCCTACATCTAATCCATCCGCTTTCAGTTTTTCCTCGATCAGTTTGGCCAGAGCTTCTCCAGTATGTTCATTAGTTGTTATAAAATCAAGAAAACTTTCTTCAATACTGATGGTGCACTTATTGGAATCAATTTCAACATATCTGCAAATTTGAGTCATCTGTTCTAGATGTGATACATCTGGTGTACAGTCAAACATAATTGAAAAATATGTGGCTTTTTGTATGTTGGCTATGATATGTTTTCTAATTTTTGCGGAAACCAAATGAATCAACTCATTTTGTATCTTATGAGAGAAATAAGAAATCTGATTTTTATTATGTGTCTATATGATGTTTCATTATAGGGTCATAATGGCTTATAAGCTTAATTGTGCTCAAAAATTTTCCGCAATTCGGGTCTCCTATTTTTTCAGAAGTACCCCTAAGAGCATCATTATTCTTAACGCAGTGAAGAATCGCATCCAAAATAACCTTCAAGATATGCCTCCATTTTTGTTTCTCATCCATGATCATTTTTTCCAAATGATCATCTATGAATCCGCCTATATTCAAACTTCGTTCAAAACTTCGCAGTTTTATGTAGTGATCCTAATAATTTTTTCGGAGGCATTTCATATAGTTATAACAAACTGAAAATAAAAAATCCTTATGAATAATATGACCAGAAAATTGAAAATTGTCAAACATACTGGTTCGAGAACTATTTTTCTTTCCAGCAAAAATAAATTCCTGACGCGATAAGACAAGACGGTAAGAGAATCAGCGTTGCCACAGCTGACAAAAAGATCGTAGTAGATTTGAGAAAAAAATCGGAGTAGAATTAGACTCGAGGGGAGTAGAATTATAGCAGCCAAAAAGAGAAGAAGAGTACATTTTTTTTTCGTAGATTTGATACTTAACAGGTAACTGACAGACAGCTGGCTTAAATTTGGCAGTAAAACAAAAAACCGAGAGGTTTTTGAAGTCAAGTAGTTATATATTTCATATATTTTTCTACAAAATTTCGAAATATTGATAAAGGTAAAATCAAAACCAAATAAAGCATATCTTCAATATTCTATGATCTCAACAAAACTTAGGAAGAAAAATTAATGGAACTCTATAATGTTATAAATAGGATGTACATAAGTAGAACAAAATTGATAAATATATGTATACAAACACATCACACTTTCAGTTCACAAAACATAACAGACCAAAAAGAGAACGAATTCATATAAAAACTTTCATACAAAGTAAAAGTAAAATATTGTTTTATCTAACCTTATAATTACCATTCGTTTCATTCAAATATCACAAAAATTATTATTGAAATGTTAAAGACTACGAACAAATGAACAGGAAAAACCAGTATTATACATCAACAACTTTCGAAAGAAAAAATAAAACTTCATAATAAAATAAATAAAAAATAAAAAACAATATATAGTTCAGTATTATATAAATACAGTCTTAGCTCTTTGTTGTATGAAACCTCGTTTTGATTCACAAAATATAAATATATACATATAATATCAACACTAATAAAATGCAAAAGTCCCAGTGGCTGGTACTTATAACCCCGCTACCTAACAAATAATCTGAGATCAATAAATAAATAGAACTCTTTCAAAATAAATAAAACTGCAACAAAACAAATCAGAATATAAAAAATAAAAATAAAAGCTCTGGGTTAATCAAAGTTTGAACAAATCTATTTCAAATGAAATACGTTTCATTGTTTCAACTGTATAAATAAAATGTTTGCATGGCACAATTTGTTAGGGATGACCACTCATCATAACCATAAACTATCGTTTCAAACTAGACATAGTTTTTATTAGCCTCATAGATGGCTCAAACTTATAACATAAGTCACTCTTCAATCCCAAAAGTGATTTTGTGTGCATTATTGACTCACAGGTATCAACCTCCAAACGATTCCTTTGCTTTGATTTAATCAATGTAAGTTGTGAAAATATTCTTTCTGCATATGCTGAAGAATGAGGAATAGTCATTATTGCCTTGATAACCCGCGACAAATTAGGAAACATAGTTTCATCCAAACCATTTTTCATTTCCATCGCTTGATTCCAAAATTCTTCGAAGTTCTTCTTCACACTACTCTGAAGATCAGTAATGGAACTTACCAAACGATACTCCAAATTCAAACTTTCAACATCCACATATGGGATCAACTGCGGAAAAAAATCCAAAATTTTTGTTATGGAAAGGTGCTTACCAGAAAGAACTTCTGTGGGTGAAAATTTTTGAATAAATAACAATAGTGAATCATTGAAATCAACTCGTTTTATAATTTGTTTGCATAATTCTATGTAAAATGCTAGAGCATTGTTCCTGAACTTAGATAGTTCGTTTTTATCTATAATCTCCTTTTCAATAATTTGCTCCACCTTGGCGCCAAAATACATGTTCTGGATTTTGACAAAATTATGAGGATTTTCTATCTCAATATGATGAATAGATGTTTGGTCTAAGTATTTCTTACTTAAGAAATTACGCAAAAAAGTTTTGTACAGTTCTGTCAGTCTCAAAATCAACACATCAACTTTACAAGTTTCACTCTGAAATTCCTTGTTTATTGTATTCACAAATCCAAGAGCATACGATAGAAAAGAGAAGTAAATTTTATAAACTGGGTTTTTCAAATTTTCCAATATCTGTGAAGTTACTCTCAAATCTTCAGTATAAACAACACTTGTAAAATAAAGCACAAGTGCATCCCACGACTGAAGAACTCTTTCAACAGCTGCCTGTAAAAAAATCAGATATTACTCACATTATTGATTATAGTTATTATTAATCATATATTTCTGTTATTACAAAGTTGTAAATAATTTTACCTGTAATGACAACCACCTCGTTTGGCTTGTTTTCAGGAGTTTTAGGGGTTTTATATTAACAAATTCTTGGTGCTCTTTGAAGATTTCAATTCTTTTTGAACTATTCGAAAAATGATTAATCACATTCCTCAAAAACTCTTCCACAGATTTGGGTAGTTTCAGAGCAGCTGCTGATGCACACAGGTGTAGTGAATGGCAAATGCAACCCATAACTAGAATTGAAGGATTTATCTCCCTAAATTTAGATTGTACACCTGTCTTATTTCCCATCATAACAGATGCATTATCAGCACCAAAACCAGTCATGTTTTCAATTGGAATATTTTTATCAGTCAACAGTTTCATCACAGCATCAAACAAACCCTTAGCAGTTCCATTCTCAACACTTGTCAATCCTAGAAACCTATCTTTTATTGATACATTATCATGAAATCTAATAATCACAGCCAGAGACTTTTTTGTAGAGATATCAGTGGTTTCGTCAATTATTAAACTATAAAGCTTATTAATATTCAACTTATACCTCAACTCTGTCAGGGCTTCTTCGACAAACTGATTCTTGGTCAAGTTTGTTGCTTTTGTTCGACCAATTTCTAACTGCTTTGCAATAGTGGAATCAGAGCATGCAGATGCTATTAGCTTGGGCAAATGATCCATTAACATAAACGATAAATTGTGTTCATGTAAAAATGCTACGAGTTTAAGTTCAGCAGCTTTCACCAAATTATCAGTATTTGCTCTTTTGGTATCTGCAAATTGGCTGATTTGTGGTGTTGTCCTGCAAGAATTTTCACTCAATTGATGAGTTTTACTATTAAAGTGTCTTGATATATGGTTATAATTACAGGATAATTTTTTATTGCATATCTTGCATATAGCAACTTGATCAACACATTTTAGGCCGGTAAATTTTTCGATCCATACATTTCTAAAACGTTGACTATACTTTTTTTTCTTTCTTGGTGGTAGTCCAGGTCCAGGTATATCATTATCCGAATTGCTCGATTCTTGACTAGAATGAACTCGACTGCTACCTTTATATACATCGAGAAGTCTTGCCTTCTCTACCACAACAGGTTGAAGTTCTGAGTTCGATTCCCTAACAAAATCTTTTGAATAAGAAGTGGAGGCCACAGGTTCCTGTATATTTTCTGGCACATCATGCAAAACTTTCGGTTTCCTGATGACAAATCTGTGGGAATATAAATGAATACTGATTCTAGATGACACAATATGATATAAAATATACATACTTGTCCATAATTATATTTTCGTCGAAAAAACCTGCAATTGTGACCAGAACATGTACCCCAAAACGACGATTAGAACTAGAATTATTATTATTAAATTGTTAATATATCGCATGTATATAGTTCACTCCATAAACTAGCTCAAAGATCAATGCAAGGCAAGTAATAACAATAGCCGCTTTCTTTTTGAGAGTTTCTTTCAAACCCCGCGCCCCGCGCCTTGTTATTGTAGACTTCCTATTGGTACGTTTTGACAGATGTCATTGTCATTTTTCAGCTAATGATTGAACTAGAATAAGAAGCCTTGTCATACCATAAAACACATCATGTCCTAATATTCTATGATATTTCACTATAGAATGAACATACCAGAAGACAAATGTTTTGCTACCTGAACCAGCGAAAAATTAGAGCGGGATAGACAAACTCACAAAACGGAGTAGATTTTGATAATTTGGAGTAGCGGAGTAAAACACATGCAATGGGAGTAGATCTACTCTGAACGGAGTAGCTGTGGCAACGCTGAAGAGAATTGCACCGTATCACTGGCCTGACTAGTGGAAACACGAGTACGAGGTTCGACGAGTATGCACTGCGAACGGTAAATGCCACACGAGTCGACACGACGCTAAACAAAATTCTGTTTTAACGATATCACGTGATCACGTCGCCTAGCAACCGATTACAATGGAATACCCGCAGAAGTGGGAGGAGAGTTTATACATATGTCACGCATCATTTTCGGAGATGTTTTACAACTTTTTTTCATCTCTGAGATATAGAACTGATAGTCAAGAAAAAAGAAATCTCCATTCAAAATGGAACACATTTTGCGCCCGTGGCAAATGCCGCCTTCGCCACGCCCTAGGTCCGGCTCTGAATAGTTTTGTGGGAGTAAATAAACGGCCAATAGAAAAACATACCAATAATTAATTTATTGAAATTGAATACAATTAATTTAAAAATAAAAAGAATTAAAAAAACAATTATGAAGAGAAATGAAATGGTGAGAAAAATAAAGAAAATTTTTTATAAATTTCCTTTTTCTATTAAGTTACCTATAATCCATTATACGGATATATAATCAAATCAAAAATTAAATTTACATTGTACGCTCGTCCACTGAGGGTAAAATGTGATAAAAATTATACACTGAATAATAATATTATATAGGTAACTAACAAGAGAACTAATATGGTATAAAACTGAAATTTTGTAAATAAAATAAGTTATCCACAAATGAATAACCCTGTATAAATAAGGACTGCTTATCTTGAATAGCTGATTATCAGATATTATACCAATATTCTTTTTGAATACTAGGTACTAAAATTTAGAAAAGTTTAAGCAGATGTAAACCAAATGCTAGCAAAATTATTTTGAAATAACGTAAAACACTAATTATTACTAAATAAATATCTTTTCACTTAAAATGTATACTAATATTGTATAAAAATTACAAATTGGTATTTAAACTAATATATCATCAGTAATCGTTGAATAACTAGGAATATTCTATATGTCATATGAATCTCAACAAGATTCACGACAACTCCAGTTAATTCGATCTCATCATATGATACCTTTATTAAATACCATGTAAAATATAATTATTAACAAAAAAATATTAAGACACAAAATTGAAAACATAAAAAAAACATGTATGAGCATCATTTTTTTTAAATAACAAATATTTACTGATTAGATTCATCAGATATTTCAATTACTTCATTCTGAGTGGATGAAACCGGTAACATTGGTGCACAATCTAACATAGGAGATTCATAATATTTCGTATTAGCATGAACTATATTTAGCCTAACAATAAAAGCAGGATCAACATCCACCCCTAATGGAAAATTTGATATCATAATAACAGGATAAGACCATTTAACTATTTCGCTTGTTCTATGTTTTCGCCTAATTACAGTATGACTACTTTCTAACAAAGTTTTCAAAATAGATATATAATAATTTTTTAACTCAAACTCTTCAAAAATTATAACTTTATGATACGATGGATCAAGACCTTCTAAAAAAAAAGCAATCGGGAGACGGATAAAATGCCCTTTCCATTAATTTCTTATTTAAAAGATCCTGCCTTATGAAAGTAGATTTGCCCATATTATCATCACCATACAAATATAATTGGGGGCGTTTATGAATATGACGCGATTCTATAAATGAATTATACCACATAATAATTTGCAAAGTACAACGAGTACGTCTAACAACTTGCACTTTTTTAATATATTTCCTATCGAATTCTTCATTTAACCCTCCAGTGGTCGTGCGAATATTTGTAGCGAGTTTGGTCGCGCACTGTCTCTGAAACCGGATTGCAAAAAAAATTTTCCTTAACCTTTTTTGTCGTTTGACCGTCGACATATTATTTAACTGATCATTATTAAATATTATCACTAAATTTTAACATATAAAACATATTTTTTATCCGCAAAAAAAATAGATGAAAAAAATAACTTCAAAAATGTAGACCTTTATTTAGGTACAAAAATAAAAAAAAACAACATTGTGAGTAGAAAAATATAACAAAAAGCAACATTCTAAATAATACTAAATGTATTCAAAATAAAATTTCCTAATTATTCCACTTCTGTCGGGGTTTGTTTGCACCTAGAACATATCAGTGTTAAATGCTCCAAACACATATAAGTATTGCATTGATAGCAGGAAAACCTCGTTTTTCGATTTTTCCGCCACCCACACTCGGCACATCGACCTGGTGGAACATTAACTTCTGCAGCAGCTGTTTCTTGGTCTGTTATTTCTTGGAGGCGAAGCTTGAGTAAGCGTGGAAGACCTGTCGAACAGGCTCGTCTAGATAAATGAGGTTTAATCAGATCATTTGCTAAATTCCGTAAATAATGTCTTCGTATTATTTTACTGTCCGGATTATTCGCACAAAAAATAACTTGGGAGTTAATGCCGGCAATATTTAGCATCAAATAAAAAATTACCATCGGCCATCGTCTTGTATTTCTAGCACAGTTGTACGAGGCACACAGTTTATCAACTGTATCTACACCTCCTTTTGTTTCATTGTAGTGTGTTATCATAATTGGTTTATTTAAGTGTTCTGTCCTTTTATCGATATCATCGTCTTTATGATAACTAGAAACCAATAATATGTTTTTGTTTTTTTTTGGCAAATAGGACGCCAGAGTGCAGTTTTCTCTAAATCCAAAGATACTGGAGAATATTGGTCGTGGAACTGGCTTTGTAAACTTTAACGGTAAACCTTTCCTATTTTTTTTTTATAGTACCAAATGCTGTAAGTTTATAATCTTTTCGTAACTTTTCCAAGAGAGGAATTGACGTAAACCAATTATCCATTGTTACGTTTCGTCCACTGCCTGACATGTGGCTGCACATTCTGGTAACTATATGGTCGGAGGCATTGGATAATTTATATGGCCCGTCAGGTTGTGTACCAACGTATACTTCTAGTTTGCTAGTCTAAAACATTTTTGCATCACACAGAGCAAATAATTTGATTCCATACTTCGTTGGTTTTTTTGGAATATATTGGCGAAATCCACATCTTTCGTGAAAAGCTGGAAGCATTTCATCAATTGTGACAAAATCAGAATGATGATATCCTTTTTCACAGTGCGATAAAAACAGATCAAATATCTTACGAATCGGTGCTAATTTATCAAATTCTCTTCTCGCTGGTCTAGTTTCAACATTGTCGAATCTTACATTTCTCAATAAAAATTTGAATCTTTGCAGAGACATCGTCAGATAAAATATTTCGATTCCGTATCCATCTCTCCTCCATAACTCTTCTATATTTAGTTTATTTGCTTTGCTAATTCCGGCCATATAATATATATTAATCCCAACATGGCACGAATTTCAATGACATCAGTTTTAGTTGCATCTCTTTCCCTCGAATAGTTGTTTTTTATTTTTTCCATAAACAAGTTAGTACACGTAACAATTTCAGATATCATTTCTTCGGTAAAAAAATAGTTCCATATTTTTATAGGTTCTTTTAAAAGTTTTGTAGCCTGTGAGGGGCTAGGCAACCGTTTTATAATATTTTCTTGTCGTGTTCTTATTGCTCTTATTGGAGGTTTATGTTTCTTCCAGTAAGTGTTATCTTTGGCTAGAAAAATTACCTACGTTAAAATATAAAAATATGTATATATATATATATATATTTTTGTTACCTATAAAGGATGGCACTGTCATGTAGTATTGATCAGTTCTTTCATCAGCATCATCAATGTCTTGTCCCGAGTCACTACTTTCCTCATTGATTTCCTCTTGATCGGGTTCATCTAGGTCAGATTCATCAAAAGGGCCTTCTTCCGCGTATATAAGATTATCAGTTTGCAAATCTTCCAATAAAACTTCATCTAATAATTGCTGCATGCGCTCTTGCTCTCTTTCATAAGACGCCATGCTTAAAACTTTAAAATAATAATCAATAACAAACGATTAACCCTACAGTGGTCACTATAATTTTTGCGGCACGAGTGGTCGCTACGGACTGATACTCCGATTATTATATTATGGAGATATAATAACAAATTTTGAAACAAATATGTTAAGTAAACACCTTTTACATTTTTGAAAGTTTATTATGACATTAAATTATTAATAATAAAGAAGAAAACAGTAATATTGCGAAATAACAGATTCATTTTTTTTTACCAAGTGGCGCTTTGAAGGCATTCATTACATATAATAATGGAATGACCTAAACATAAGAATTCATTACATTTCCTACAGTAGTATCTCGTCGGTCTATTTTTTTTACTATCACAAAGGGCGCATCTCCCTCGACGTTCCTCAGCTACTTCAGGTATTGGGATGTTTTCCAATCTAAGAAGCGCTCGAATGCGAGTTTTTATCGTTACAGGCATGTTTCTTATCATTACTCTTGCTTTCAAATGGTCCTCAACCAGGGAAAAACTAAGTTGATATATGAATTCCCTCCTTGGAATATTTGAATTAATGTTATTTGCGACAAAGATTGCATATGAATTGATACCGCCTATATTCAGCAACGAATAAAAAATTACCATCGTCCACCTGCGGGTATTCCTCGCACAATTGTATACAGAACAAAGCTTGTCCTCCATGTCAACACCTCCTTTTGTTTGATTATATGACATTATCATTTCTGGTTTGCCTGTATTTTCATCCAAAACGTCGTCTCTGTGCATGCTTGAAACAAGTAACACATTTTTTTTCTTTTTCGGAATATACGAAACTAATGTGCAGTGTGGATGAAATGCAAACATTGATGATTTTTCAGGTCGAGTTGATGGGTTTGCAAATTCAACTGGAATTTCCCTTTTATTTTTTCTTATTGTCCCTAACAAGGTGAGCCTAAAGTTTTGTTTTAAATTAGCAATAAGTTCCATACTGGTGAACCAATTGTCCACTGTTACATTTCTACCAGTACCTCTAATTGGCTCGGAGAGCCTTTCCACCACGGTTCCAGGAGAATTGTTTACTTCGTATGGTCCTGCAGGCTGTTTTCCGACGTCAGTGGCCCTTCGTTCTTCACGTGTCTCGCTATCATCAAATCTTATATATCTAACTAGAAATCTGAATCTTGAACATGACATGGTAAGTCTAAACAATTCTATACCGGTGCCATCGGTTTTCCATACTGCCGCCAGTAGAAAGAAGGCCGTAAAGTCAAAAGTTATAGTTTTGAGATAATGAAGGAAATGGTTAGCGCTCTCTGCCACATGGAAAAAAAATAGTAAGAAAAAATTGTTCATGTCATTAACAGAGCTTATAATCAATTTTATATGTACTATAATCAGTTACTTGTTTTTTCATTTTTCAATACTTAAATGGCTCTTACGGCTTTTTAGAATCGTCTGGTTGTCTCTGAACTTGACGGAATATGAAGTATAAAGGCCGTAACTGTGAAAATACATAAATATTTATGGAAAAGAAAGTCAAACTATATATATGTTTTATTATAAACTAATGATATATTTCTTCAAATAATAATATAACAATATTTGCAAGTGATTTGTTCGAGAATTATTATTTCTTCACATTTATTGAAAGCAGTGCTGTCCAAGAATATGAAAATAATATATAGTAAACATTTGAGAACTTTATTAATTGGAAATATATACATTTTATTCCAAAGAAGCATTCAAATCTGTAATGTTGGTATTCCCTTCCAGTTCTTTCCAGAATTTTATTCTATTAATTGGCATTAATGGACAAATTTTTTCCAAAATAATGTCTTTTTTGGATTGCAAAATTCCCCTAGGACGATTTCGAAAGGGCGGTTTTGTTATACCACGCTTTTCTATTTGGGCTTGGAGAAAACTTAGTTTATGATCAACACCATCAAAATCATTATAGTAAACGAAAGTATGCTCGCCTCGAGTGAAAGATGCCATTACCATATTGTTGAGATAGGCCCGTGGTTCTGTTTTTTTCAATTTGTACTGTGAACTGAAATCTTTCCAGTCAGAAAAATGAGATGGAGACATACTTATAACTACTACTACATACTACTCTACTTTTCCTGAGTTTGCCCGTTGTACGGCTTCATGAAAATCATTAAAATCATATATACTACCACTTTTCTTCATACTAATATGTCCAGAACACGTTCATTTACTACAGATGTAGATGTTGATGCTACATTCATAAGAGTGGAAGGTTCAGGAATTGAGGAGCTCTGAGGCAGTATAGATGTAGATGTTGATGCTAAATTCATAAGAGTGGAAGGTTTAGGAATTGAGGAGTTCTGAGGCAGTATAAATGTAGATGTTGATGCTAAATTCATAAGAGTGGAAGGTTCAGGAATTGAGGAGCTCTGAGGCAGTATAGATGTAGATGTTGATGCTAAATTCATAAGAGTGGAAGGTTTAGGAATTGAGGAGTTCTGAGGCAGTATAAATGTAGATGTTGATGCTAAATTCATAAGAGTGGAAGGTTCAGGAATTGAGGAGCTCTGAGGCAGTATAGATGTTGATGTTGAGGGCATCGAAGAAATGGTATTTGGAAAATTTACAGTTGCATCATTGAAAAAAATGTTGTCCATTTCATCAAAAAACTCCCAATTACTTGGACCTCTCCCTGTTTTATTTGATTTGTCCTTTTGAGCTTTGAATGTTTTTTTCAAATTCCGAAATTTCCTATCCAAGGCATCAATTTGAAGGGTGGATGTGTGGGGTACAATTGGCCCATAACAATTATATATTGGAGATTTAAAGGCATATATTCTACTTCATTGATAATAAAATTGGGAAATTTCAAAATGCATTTTAGCAATAATTGTTCTCTTTCCAGGAAATAAAACCAGTTGTATTAAAAGGAATTGTATTATGTGTAAAAGCAGGTAGAAATTTCTTCAGCATATTGGTTATAACTCATTAAAGTAAACATAATTATTTATTATACTATAGTAAAAGCTCATTACTATAATAATATATTTTAATACTCACCATCATGAGCGGAGACATTCTCAATATTTTCATTTTCTTCTGTAATACCAAAAAAACTCAAGACCTCTCTATTTGGAAAAACAGCAAATACTTCTTTGGCTAGAGAATACAAAGAAAATAACTTTTTTATAACTTGTACATATACTGATTTGTAATAAGTAAACTATTTTAGGAACCTATACTTACTTTCAGTATTTATAACAAGCCAATTTCCTTCATCGTCCTGCTCTACCACGCCGGCATTATTTGTTAATAGTTCGTGAATATTTTTATTCAAACATACACTCTCCATTACAATATAAATTATATCCTTTATTAACAATCAAAATCACAATCAACAACACGCTCGCAATTTGAATTCAAAATTCCCACTATTTACGTTACGATCACCGATACTTGATCAACTGAGCAAAAATAAATATGATCTTTTAAATGGCGACTGCTACCTAAGCGCTCCAGTAGCAAAGTAGGGTAAGTGTCGCGTTCATAACAATTTCAAAGATCGCTACCAGAGCGCTCAAGGATCAGTGTCTCGGATGAACGCAACCAATGCCAATACTTATTTCCACTGTCTGGCCTTAGTTTTACCGCGTGTTCGAGACACGGAAAGGCACGACACCGCTCCCGAGTTGCATATCGAAAATATCGATTGGCAAGCGCGCATTCAGTATTCGAGGTCGACAACTAGACGTAAGACGACGAAGATAGCACAGTGACAGACGGTCCACGTGTTTAATACGCTTATTGATATTTTTCCTACCAAACTCATATTTCCTAACTGTTATATTGTACATTGTGAACCTGTTTATCAAGAGACCGATAATAAAGTGTTTCTTTTATGTACTCGGCGTTTGAAGAAGTTAAGATAACCCCTAGACAACGATAAAAAACCTACAGTCCGCAGAAGCAAACATGAGCCCTGGTGGGCGTGTTCATGTCGCTGTAGTTGTATTTTTGTAGTAACAATCGATATTTTGAATCGATAACCAAATATCGATACCATAAGTGTCAACTGTTAAGAGATATGTAAACAAAGTCGAACTTGCTAAAAATTTAACTCTAAATATTAATAAAAAAAATTATATTGGACAAAAAATAAAACTACCATTTGCTCTAAATGTCTATATTTTCAAATTACATGACTCTCTAGTAATGTCATAGCAACAAAATATGAACTGGTTATGTAGCCTATTCCTACATCTATCTGCTTACACATCAGGATCTTTTGGAATAGAGCCTTCGAATGCCTTTTGTTAACTTCTTGTTTCATTCAAATCAATAGTGTGACCAATTTGGTATATTTAGAAATGTGATTTTTTCCAGTATTCATTTTTCTTAACAGCCAAAAGTTAAAGTGAATGAGAGTGTTGTATTGGAACATACACTTCACCACTACCAATCAGCTAAGTCTTATAATATATATTTAGTTGTTGTTTTAAACAGGAATGTAAGGCAATCATTTTGTGTGATTTGCTGTTCTACATCAACTTTATTTCATTTGCTTTATTCAAACACAACAGATATTAGAAACTAATATTATTTAATTAACAACATTGTTAAGTTTTACATTATATATGTAACACATTACATTCCAAGTTCAAAAAAATGAAATCGATCACAAAAGTGATGTGTGAGAACTAGTTATTTTTTTTGTAAATGTTATCACTACTTATTCAATTGGGTATCACAAATAAAACAATTTTTGATTTTTTAAAATTTAATACAAATTTATAATCAAATATTAATACATGGTGTTCCAATTTTTAAAAAATGTAGATGACTTCTTTAATTGAAAGTATTGTACATTATATTTGAAAAGACATTAGATTTCAAGCAAAAATCAACATGTATTGAATTGAAATTGTTTATTTAGCTAACGAACCATGGACGTCATATAAGTTCATGTAATAAATTTATGCGTTACTTTATATCACAAGATATTAAATATGAACAAAATAAGATACTGTAGTCTACAAAAATGTTTACCAGTTTATTACTGATCACTTTCACATTCATTACTCTCACTTTCATATTCATCACTCCCACTTTCATCTGATGAACCAGTGTTGACAGTGAAACACATATTTTCTACCACATCATCTAATAGTCCATCATTCCTCCACATTTCTTCCGCTATATGGTCCACATGGTCACAGTGTTTGTTCCACTCCAAAGAACCAACTTCATTAAAGGCTCCTCGAACTAATTGTTCTATTTGAGCAGCACTTTGAGAAACATTTTTCATTGCCACTTTATGTTTAACGCTACTCCATATTAGCTCGATTGGATTGAGGTCGCAGTGATATGGAGGCAACCGTACCACAGTATGTCCATGTTTTTTCAACAACTCGTCCACATAGTACATTTTAGAATGGTTGGCACGTTTGACAAGATGCAAAAGTTCTGCTTTAAGCATATCATTTGTGGTTGAGATGCCATTAGCTTCAAGCCATTCTCTAATAATATGCTTCCGAGTTGATTGGGTTGGTTGTTTATTAATTTGAACACTGTGGTAAGGGGCATTGTCCATAATCACAATACCATTAGGAGGTAAGTTTGGTATTAGTTGAGTTTCTAACCAGTTCATAAAATTTGTATGGTTCATGTCATCGTGATAATCCCCTGATTTGCTTTTTGACTTGAAAATTAGTAGTCCATTCTTAACAAACCCATAACGTCCACCAGCGTGTACTATTATGTACCGTTGACCAGCTCTGTTGGATGTATACACTCCAGCTTCATCTTCCGATTGCCAGCATTTTTTAACACCATATGATGGATGGATATACGTTTCATCCAAATAAGTTATTGGCCTCTTGTTGTGACCCAGAGCATCATTTTCCCTCAAACTTCTTAAATAACGAGCCCGCCAAGCTACAATATCATTACGTTCCATCAAAAGTTTTCTTTTATTGTGGCACTTTTTATACTGAAAACCAATATTTTTTAAGTGCTTTCTCAAGGTGTCTGGACCGCCAGAGTAATCGACTTTATTTTTCATTTTATTTACCAAAATCTTTATTGTTGGAATTTGTTTATCAACCGTATAGCACTCATGTACGGTTCTTTTCAAAATACCCAAGTCACAATCATCCAATTGTATTTTGTTGGTACCTCCACTTTTTTGTTTTTTTGAGGGTGACCCCAGTAAAGCACCTTCTTGTAACAGTGATTTCTCCTTTCTTATGCGTTTTATGCAGGTAACTGATTTTCCTGTCGCTGCTGCAGCTAATTCTGTAGCTTTGTCCAAAGGGAATGACCACACACCAGCAGCTTTCTGTTTATCAAAAAATTCCACAACGTTTTTAATAATATTGCGAGCTTCAGTATGCACTATTTTCCTCGATTTTCTGTACATATTGTTGAGACAAATTTAACTGCAAGAAAAACAAACATTATTAGTTATTTTTTTCTTATTTTCTTGGGAAAAATAACACTTATAGAAGATATTTAAACATTATTAGGTCTGATGAATATTTAATATTGTAATTGGTTATTGTGTGTTGTTCTAGGTTATGTTTATCAATAATAATTATAGTACATACCTTACTATGTTAAGTTAATTATCAAATTAGTCTTAACAAAGACTGATGGTTCTGTAATTTATGAAGCAAAACAGCAAATAAGAGAATAACGTGTAAAAATATAGATTATAAACGGCAGCTGACATCAAATATTAAATAGAATGTAGTCCAGTGTTGCCGATACAAAAATAAAAATTACACGAACTTACGATTCAAATGATCAGAATTTGTCAAAATTTCCAAAAGTAAACAGTGGTTACCTAAATAAGGTCTTCGGCCCTAGTCAATATGGAAAATCCCCAAAAACAATAGCCATTTTATATATCCCTTCTGCAAAATATTCGAAAAACGATTGGATCTAAATCAGCGAAACTGTCTAAAAATCGGATAATTATCCTCGCATTGACAACACTGACATAGACACTAAAATTGATGTATGTTGATGAAATCACTCGGTCATATTATTTCGATTATGTTAACAAATTACTAATGTACGTTCGTTAACATTAGCTCCTGATTGGCTCGTTGCGATGACCTTATTTTAGTTCGCATATTTTCCGGGGCTCATGTTTGCTTCTGTTAACTGTACATATTGTTAATGAATATAAATATACACATACATAAATATATTATATCTTTGTGATACAATAAATGTGAAAAAAAGTTTGTTATTATGGATCAATATAAAATTAAATCATATTATGTACAATTTCATAGAATATAAACTATTATTTGGGAAAGGACAAGTATGTAAGTAAATGAAGTTTACAATATAATTTTGAATATGTAGTAAATTGGAAAACAGTAATTAATTGGTTTAAAAAAATTTGGGTTATTTATTGGATTTGATAAAGGAGAAAAATCATTTAAAAAAGTTTATAACGCAATGATAAGTAAAAGTATTGCTAATTTTTATTATTTGCTCTACAGGAAAGGAAAGAATGACAACAAATTCCAGAAAATTATCCAACATTTTTAATTTTTGGCATGGGAAGGCGAATGCTATGTTACGATGAGCATGATACTAAATAAAACTTTTCGTAGATTGTTTTGAATTGTTGATAAAAAATATTGGTTTTGAATTACCTAATGATCTTGTTTTTTTCATTATTTACCAATAAGAAACTGTTGCCTATATAGTTATGTTGATCGAATGAATATAACTCAAACACTTTCTTACTATACAAAATTTGAAATAAAATATAATATAAAAGGTTTATTTGACAACTTTTGTTAAATAAGAATAAGGAGTAACATAGAATCAAACCCCTGATGTTTCGCTGGGACACATCAAAACTAAATTAAATAACAAATATATACACATTTAAAAACAATAAGAAACTATAAAATTGAACGATGAAATAAAACAATATAATTTGTTTAAATTTTCATTGTATTTGAACTAATGTTCAATTTAACCTTGTGACGCCTTTCGCTAACAAAGCTGCTTTATCAAACTTGTGAAGGTATAAAGAAATATTTTTAATGCATACAGTGTTTAAATACAGAATTTTAGGAATGTTAACAAAAGTATTAGTAAAGGCTTACATGGAAATAAAGTAGGTACAACGAGTACTTAAATACGGAATTCTACGAATATTTATTGAATTGAAGTTTACCTGGAAATTAATTCACTACAATCATTGTTGAATTATCTTCTAGTTAAATAAGTTTAATAGAATGGTTGATATCTATTTCTTCGTTAATAAGATTACCTGAATATTAATTTTTATTAAGTTCAAGAGCTTATAAAAGATGAAATTAAATCTCTTTTAAAAGGTTACTCTTTGTACCTACTTTATTTCCATGTAAGCCTTTACTAATACTTTTGTTAATATTCCTAAAATTCTGTATTTAAACACTGTTTTATTTTTCTGAAATGTAGCCTATACATATTATACTATCTTCAAATTTAAAAAAAAAGTTGACATGATACTAAATTACTTTTTTTTAACGTTTTTTCAAACTCAATTCTACATTGTTTGAAAACAGCTGGAGCATTTTCGGGAATAGGCCTCCTATCATCACCATCTAAAATTTGGTTCAGTTGTTTCAGATAATTGTGGCCAACTGTTTTCAAAAACTTATTGAATATTGTTTTTTTCAATACCTCATTGTGTTCACAATGTGTAAAATTAATGTTGGTATCTAAAACTTTCAAAATCTTATGAAAAATATGTTTTTTGTGTATAAAATTTTTCAATATATATTTTATTACATTGAGGGATTTGCACATTTCAAAGAAAAAAAAATCTGAAACATATTTTAAATGGCAATTTCGGTACTCTTTAAATTTAGTGAATTTATCTATTACAACTGTAGCATCTTTTTTGCCCAATATGACTTCAGCACAGGAACAATTTTTAAAATTAGTTTGTGCCTTTCTTAATTGGTATCCACAAACATATTTTAGGGCCTGTTGCTCCAGACTTGTAGGTTTCATGGCAGTTACAGTTAAAGACAAGCAACTCATTAAGTCAGTGTCCTCTTCTTCGTCTTCTTCTGATATACCCTATAAAATAATTATTAAGAATTAGTTTATCACTAAAGTCACGTGAAGAGAATAAAATGAAATAAAAAACAATTTTCATAGCATACCTGAGCCTCAAATTTTTTCAAAGTAATGAAAATCTCAGATTTATCATCTTCGCAATTTGATCTCAAGGAATGGGAAGATGTAAAATTGTTCACCAGTAAACTTTTAAAAAATGGCGTAAATGCAGCTGCTGTGGGAGTGTTATATCTTGCACTTCTTTGCCTGATTCTACCAAAAAAATTCTCCAGTGGATCTTGGTTGAACATGCGTGGCAACATATACAAAACCCAATTCCATCATGAAAAGATATAGGAGTTTGATGTTTTTAATTGTTTTAATAAAATTCTTTATGCCTGGGGAATAAAATAGGTGCCATCTGTTTTCATAAATTTTATAGAAAGGAGAGTCTTTAGGGCAGTATCCCAAAAAACAAAATGTTGGGAATTCTCATTAACTGGTCCTTTTAGAGGCTTCATCTGGTCATATTGTATGGACATACCATTGACACTGTCAAATAGATTATCCATAAATTCTAAAAATGTTGCTGTTGCCATCGCATCCTTAGTCATTTTTAAGAATCCCATCTCCAGTAGGCATCTCAGTTTCTAAAAATAATAATTGTGGTTAATAAAATGTACCTGCTTGTCCAAATATCTAAGATACATGAGGAATGTTACTTGTTTACTAATAAAGGGTCAATTTTTTAGAAATGTATAGGACTTACCAGAATATCCCATCAAATTCACAGCAGCTGCCACTGTTTGGCTGAACACTTGAGTGCAATAGCAAACTCTCATCTCATCTCTCCCAGTTGGATAAACATGACTATTGGTCAATTTTGGCATTAATCTTAAACTGCCCAAGTAGGGAACCATTTTGTATGCCATAATAATGTCTTCCCATTTGGCTTTCAACACTGCATTATTCAATAGGAATTCCACATTATATTTGAGACAATTGTTTCTTACTCCTTTTGTCAAGTGTGGAACGTCAAACAGGGATAATTTTGTAGTTGTCAATCTCAAAGTAATGACTTTCGAACTTGACATTTAACCTGCCATATTTATCTTTTGTCTCTCTCTCACGAGAGAGTTTATAGCAGCTACATTGTTGGATCCTTGGTCACAAACGGTGGCTATTGTTTCCAAGCCAGATTCTGTACATTTTTTAACTAATAGTTTTAGTATGTGAACAATGTCTGCCCACTTTGCAGCTCCTTCTACAAAACTGTAGTACACTGGCTGTTTCCAATTTTTCATTATCCCTCTTAACATGAAAACCTGTTAAACATATAAGATTATATAAGCCAAGTTGGAGTATGGACGAAGTAATTAATATTTACCTGTACATGATCAGCAATTCTTGAAGTTCGTTTGTAGCCATAATCTTCAAACCCTTCAATATTACCACTCATGTGATTCCAGTACAACCCTGGTTTAATACTCATTTCATCGAACAGAAGCAAGCAGAATCTTTCCCTAGGGTCAGAAAAATTCCTTGCTTCTGATTTCATCACATCAAATACTCCCTCACATATTCCTGGTTCAATTGGAATTCTATTGAGCAACCTCATAACTGTTTTTCGTGAGGGGAGTGTAAATATTTTTGACAGCAGCTTGTAACCACTACCACACTATTTAAAGAGGGCCAGAGCCAACACTTTATCTTCTAAGGTGTACCTTCTACCTCCAGATTTTTTAGAACTGTTCTCCAGCTGCATCTTGAAAAATCTGGATCTTATTCGGTCCATAGACGATGTGACCTAAAACAGATGATTTAATAAAACATGTTGAGGTATTCAAAGTAAAATTATTACCTTTTCAAACAAATCTGATTTAATAAATTTTTCAGCTTCTTCTAGGCGTTTTTTGAGAGACATCTTAGAATTTATTGCCAACCTAGCCCTTCGTTTGAAAAAGGAAGCTCTACGGTAAAGGTGTCTTGTCTTTGGGGTTAAGCTGGAAAGCCTGGTAGTTTGCACTTCAGCTAACAAACCTGAAATATCAATTGAAATCATATTATCACAAGACCTCATATTTGCATTACAAGGGAATCAATCAAAAAAATAATGATCAACTAATTAAAAAACAATTTATACCTTGTCCAGTGGGAGTTTGTGGAGGCGTCACATTATCAAATATTCCTAATAGTACATCAGCTCCTACTACTCTTGATGGACCAGGCTGATCATATTCTACTATATCTTCAATGGAATTGGATGGTATTAATCGTTGTTCTGTTGAAAGCAAACATAAAAATTTCAGAAAGAAACAAAACAAATATATATAAGAAATAATAGGTTTACAATATAGTATTAGGCAAGTGATGTAAAAATAACCCACCTGGGATTTTTGCTGGGACATTTATATGTGGAACAGCAGTGTCTGAGTTTTTTTTCCAATGAGATCATCCTCAGTAAAATGGCAGTGACATACCCTATAATTTGAATACATTTTTTGGTTTATCACACCATCTTCAGACAATCTTTTATTCTGGCATATATCCACCCACTGTTGGAACAAAGTCAAATTCTTCCTAGGGTTAGGAAAACGATGTTTCATACACTCTCCTCCATTCTTTTTCCAGCAACTAACGACACAGCAATAAATATGCACCATTTTATCTAAATAGCAAACCTAAAACATCAATTCATTGGAACAGGAGGCTTTTTATTTGGTTTTGCATTTCATAAATAAATATGATTGTGGTGAGTTTATATAAACTAAATTAGGTACTTTCTACATTTTCAAATAAAGATTATTCAAGCAGAATATACCATTTTCAAACAATATATTAATATATATTATATGTAGTAATGAATTATTACCTTAACCAAAATTCAAAAATTGAAATTTATGCATATATTATAAGAGTTGTAAAACTACTTACCAACAAAATCTGAAGATACAAGAAAATTACAAAAGACACTAACAAAAAAATACACTACAATTAATATTAAAAATCACTCTGGGACGAAACGAAACGATATGTTTAACTCATGAAAGACAATCGTAAAATGAATCCATTAATGCAACCAGAAATAAAGAAGGTTATGAATGCAGGTATGCAACTAAAATTTATAACATTTGTATTAGTGATGTAACGGAGGTCCGGCTCACCTACTGACTCCGGCCACATCCGGCCTAAAGCCGGAGTTCCCGACTTCGGCATTATTGGCACCGGAGATAGGCCGGAGGAATTATTTTTTAAACTTGAATAAAAAATAAGAAAAAATGTAAAAAAAAAACGTTTTATTTTAAATCTGATTCAAAAAATGACAAAACTAAAATAGATATATTCTCTAGTACTCAAAATTTAGACGGGGAAGATTATGGTGAATAAACAATAATTTCTCAGCATTTCGTGGAGTAAGTCTATTACGTTTATCTTCATATATGTTTCCCGCTTCCGAAAAACTTCGTTCTGAGTAAATACTGCTAGGTGGAGAGGATAAATATTTTATTGCCAATTTCACCAAATCAGGAAAAGCATGTTGGTTATCTTTCCAAAATGAAATGGGATTCGATTGTCTATCATTGAGTGGGAGTAATAGATAGGCAGAAATTTGCTTTGACAGATCCTTGTTTTTCTTTAACCTAGGTGTGGCTGCGCCTATATTGGTTTTGATTTTGATATTCGATGCAGATTGGGCAATTTCTTTGTAACAGTCAAAAATTGAATCACGTTTCCGCTTTGAAGAAGGGGGAGAATCCCCAATGCTGAGGCTGTTACTGGAAGATTCACTTGAATATCCATCATTATTAGATATTTCATCTTGTTGAAGTTTAAGTGCCTCCACTAATAACAACCGTTTAACATTTCCACCTCTTTCATCATCAGCACTATCTGCAGTAGAGAAAAAGGCGACTTTGTAGCGCGGATCTAAAATTGTTGCCAACGAACAGTTTTCGTTTTTCTCGTATTCTCCAAACCTTTTGTGAATTTCTTCCACTAAAGTTTGTAGTAAAGTGCCCAGACCAAATGGGTGAACTTTTGATAAATATTTATTGAGCATTACAATAGAAGGAATCACATCAGATAAATATGAGTCTGTACTGCTAAGCTGTCTAGTAAGTTCCTCGAATGGTGCTAACAAAGTTAGCAGAGAACCAATTAAATCCCATTGTGTTTTGGTCAAATTACCAATGTTATTTTCATTAGCATAAATTGATAAGCATCTTTTTTGTTCATAAAGGCGCTCTAGCATATAGAATGATGAATTCCATCTGGTTTGGACGTCTTGAATTGATTTTTTATTTGGTAGGTTGTCATTTTGAATTTGTTTAAGTTTGTCACAGGCTAAAGACGAATGACAAAAATGACCCACAATTTTTCTAGCCACTGCCAACGTGTCAATTACTGCTCTTTGCGATTTTAAGGATGATATAACCACTAATTGTAAGGAATGTATAAAACATGAAAAATTTTCAACTCCTAATTCATTGCAACCTTTAACCATATTGGATCCCCCATCTCTAATTATAAGATGTATCTGAGACTTTGTTAAATTCCATGATCCTAGCAAATTTTCAAATTTGGCACAAATATTTACACCTGTGTGGGATCCAGTAAAATGTTCGCAATTCAAAACAGCATTGTATTTTATGAAGGAAATTGGATCTATCCAGTGACCAGTCAAACTTATGAAGCTTTCATTGTTTTCTTGGCAAGTCCAAATATCCGAGGTTAATGAAATGTGCTCAGTTTTTTCTAACAGTACACTTATTTTATTTCTCAAGCGGGCATAAATATCGGGAATTATGTTGTTGGAAAAATAAATTCTTGAAGGAAGGTTATACTGTGGTAAAGCATGAGACATTAGTCTTGTAAAACCCTGATTAGTAACAATTGAGTAGGGTTGATTATCTAAACATATCATTTAAGCTATTTTATAATGAACTTTAACTGCACGACTGTCCATAATGTCCCATATTTTTTTTTATCTATTACTTTTTCTAATGATAATTGAATTTTGCTTCCTTTTTGTTCATTGTTTTCAGTTTCTTTAACTTTGTCCTTTTCTTCAGTTAGATAAGTTAGATTATTAAATTCCTCTTGATGAATGCTTTTTCAATGTCCAAAAAGAGGTGTAGTAGAAGCTGCTTTGCCACTACCACCTCTTGAAATTAACTTTTTGCAATAATTGCACTCTGCTTTAGTTTTATCACTTTCACTGATTTTGAAATGTTTCCAGATCACACTATGTTTTTGTTTCGAGCGTTTCAACATTTTTAATCACTATTTTTACTAATTTTTAGTATTGTTATGTTATAGTTTTATTATGTAAAAAATGTACTAATCTAATAAGCTAACAACACCGACGTTTCAAACAAACAATATTAATTTGAACTTTTAAGGTTATGTTATTCACAGGGATGCAATATGCAAGTTTGTTTTGCGCATGTTTTGTGATTTTTTGACAATTGACAACCTCCGGCAGTAACTCCGGCTAAATATTGCCGAAGTTACTGACTTCGGCCTTCGGCAAAATCTTACCTCCGTTACATCACTAATTTGTATAACAGGTTGCATAGTTACAAGATCCTGCTATTCGCGCCATCTATTTGTTTGGAAGAAACTAAAAACGTGGTTTGACCTTGGCCATATAAGTGTCTACCCTGTGATACTGATATTTGGTAGGCGATACTTCTCACCAGCCATGGCTCGGTCTGTCCGCTGTACCTGCTTGTATACCGTTAAATTTTACTTTAGGTACCTCTAATAATCCTTATACCTGTATTATTTTGTTGTTAACCCAAAATAAAGAATAATTTTGATTTGTACATTTATCAAAAATATAATTAAACAATACATTTCAGAAAGTGAATCCCTTTTTTGGCATTAGCAATAATCCATTTTTCGATAATATCCTCCTCTTGGGTTGTCAATATAGTTTTGGGTCCCATTTTTCTAGTTTCAGGAGTGATTCCTTTCAGTTTATTTATCAGTGTGGAATGAGGAACATTGTATCTTCTCTCAGCTTCTCTAATAGAACAAGCAGAATTTCTTATATCTTCAAGGGCTTTTACCATATCTTCCTCAGTATATTTGAAAAAAACTTTTTTTTTCTTCGCCATCTGTAAAAAATGAATTTTCAAATATCTCAATTTTGCTTTAGGGTCATTCTTGTGAAAAGGTACATTTTCCTAATTTAAAAAAAAATATATATATATTATCTTATTTATTAGGACTATACCCTTATTATGTGTATATTGCGGCATCAAAGAAAGTTTTATAAGTGGTCACACACGAGGGGTATTATTTTCCGTTTTTTTTTTTTGAAAAAAAGAAATGCCATCTGAACGGAGGTGACCGTCATGAATGGAGGTGACTATTGCAGGTAATTTACAATGTACAAACTCCAAGACTTATTTTTTAAATATGTAATATTATTTTTAAGTATTATGTTATCAATATACATAGCAGAACAAAACAAAACATACCTACTAACACTACACATCTTCTATCTTCTAAACAAATATGGTAAGAAAAAATTAGAAAAACTAAAAAACAATATTCGGACATAATAATAAGATAATTCGAAATTGAAGAGATCATCATAAAAACTAAAATGGTCGCGTTTAAAAACAGGGAAAGACTAAATAATAAAATTCTAACACAAATGCTCAAAATCTAAAAGATCATCATTAAAAATAAAATGATCGGGTTTATAAACAGGTTGATTTAGAACGCGGACAATATCAGATAACTCGACCGTAGATATATCATCAACGTTGGGAAAACAAAATTTTCCACCAACAGTCTTTCGCAAATATTTAACCATATACTCATTTGGGCCGTCAATTTGTAACACCCTGCCTACATAGTGTTTTGTAGTAAACTTTTTGCCAGAAAATCTTACAACTACAAAGTCATTTATTGCTAAAGATTTTTCTGACTTTAAATTGGCGGATTCACTTTCATCTTCGCTGCTTGAATATACATCCGAATAGCGAAGTCGTGGCGACTGTAAACCATCAGGTGCTAAACATAATGTTAAGGATTTTTTCGATATATTATCTATTAAAGTGTATGTGTATTTAACCATTGTTTGAGTAGTTTGTAGAAATACTATACTTAAATGAATGATATATTCGAAATAAAAGAAAAGGATACAATTTGGCACCATGTTGGAATTTTGAAGAATTATGCTTCCTATGCCATAGTGGATACAATGTTCTTCTGAAGTGCACTGAAGACAACTAAGTCGACGGGCATGCATGGTAAATGGGTTTTTACGATTCCAAACTATCTGGTAAATTTGTAGTGTACCACGAAAAAGTGCGATTTTGCTGGGAATCAAATCATCACTTTTTGTTATGGATGCTTGGCTTACTAGACTAATTTTTATTTTTTGTAAATTTTCATTTAATACAACAACTAACTGGTTAACATTAGTAATGTCCGTTCCAGTAGCCACTATTCTGTCTGCAGCTCTTTTAATACAACCTCCAACTCCATCCGGAGCCCCTTTCCCATGTCCGCTTTCTGAGTAATGCCACTAAAGACTGTTAACATTCATTAGCTTAGGAATTTCAATTCCCATTAAATAGAACATTTTTCGGTTTCTGTATTGCGTTACAGGTCCATCACTTAAAAAGTGAACATTGTTAATGACCGGTACCAAAACCTTTACTTCAATAACGGCCTGCTGGATATGAGCAAGTATTGCTGCAGGATCGTGTCTGAGACTTTCAGAAATAGTACACATTGAAATTGGTATCACGGAATTGGACTGGCGACTCTTGTAATAGAAAACCAAAGTGTGTAAGCTAATTTGTTCTTTGGAACCGCCAAAGTGGGCAGACTGCACTTCCCTTGTATATTTAGTATTTTAATTTTCAGAGAAATCAAGGTGTATTAATACGTCTTCAAACTCAAGGTTTTTTTTTATTTCAGAGATTGCATGATACTGATGCTTAATATTATTTGTGTGAGCCATAAATTTGGTTATGGAATTTTCTAAAGCAACAACTAGTTCTCGTTTTGTACAAGTTATCTGTTTTTTTATTGTTTTTTGGCATTGCTTTTCTACACCTTTGATTAATAGAATTACTTTTGCTGTCTCCCACTTTTTATACGACGTAATATCATAAAAATTATACTCATTGGTTACTATGGTTCTCTCTTTGCAAGCAGCGTAACTTCTTTCAAGACAGAGCTCTGTTTGATCTCTGCAACAGAGTGAGTTTACTATTTCACAAGGGGAATTCTCGTTTATGATTTTTAAAAGCTTCATTTTGCTCACAAGTAGTAACATATTTTCGTGAATAACGCATAAACATGTTTCTCGGGACTTACCTAACCTAACATAAAGTGGTCTTAGTTTACAAAACAAAGAGTAACTTATCTTCGTATGACGATTTGCAAATCTGAAAATTTGGAATATTTTTCATCGTAAAATTACAAAAGTACATCATTGTTATTCCTGAATCGAAATTGATACAAAAAAAAATATATCCCTTCACAACCCTTACCAGCGTTGCCAGATGGTCGAAGTCTAAAAATCGTACGCCGTTGTTAAAATTATCGTATTATATCGTACGGATTATCGTACTTACTGACTTTTCATTAGACAAAGGATTTACAAGGTTTCAAAAATAAAATATTTAATTTTTTGTTTTATAACTAAACAAATAAAATAAAAAAATAATAAAATAAATAATACGTAATAAAACTTAAAAGATAAAAATATTAACACTGTTAGTCAATTAATATGAAGTCAACTTCTTGGAATTCATCATTACCAGCTTCTACCTTGTACAAATTGGCTGACGTCATA
Source organism: Lochmaea capreae (assembly GCA_949126875.1). Classification (NCBI taxonomy): domain Eukaryota; kingdom Metazoa; phylum Arthropoda; class Insecta; order Coleoptera; family Chrysomelidae; genus Lochmaea; species Lochmaea capreae. Next base: position 28,464,770 of record OX421408.1, read on the forward strand.
GTTTTAACCATTGCGCTTCTGTAGGTGTAAAACTGACACAACCCTTTTGCAGTTGAACTGATTGGGAAGAATGCATGATGCCATTTAAAGTGTGAGTCACTAACCGGTTCCTGGACTTCGTCTTTATTAAATTGACTTTTGAAAATTGTCTTTCGCAACTTGCATTGGAGTGAGGTAAAGTTAGGACAGACAATGCAAAGACACTTATATTAGAAAATATATGATCACCTTCAAAATCTGTTATTTGTCCCACCTTAAAATAAAATTCATCCAAATTTTCAACTTCTGGTAAAGTCTGATATTGTTAGAGTTTCCTCCATTCATCGTCAATTTGCTGCATCTTTTGTATATCTTCAGGATTACAAATTTGAGGCAATTTTGACATTAATGGGAACAAACTGTCGCAAGTTTTAAAACTACTTTTATTTAAAAGGTGGATCTGGCTCATAACTGGATCTGCAAAATCACATATTTTTTTTTTACTTCCAGGCATCTTTCGTAAATGTCTTGTTTCAGTTCTGTTTCCAAGTCATTAATACTTTGCATAACCCCAATTCCTAAATACATGTTATTAATGTTAATAAATTTTGCAGCATTTTGGGGATCAATTGTATCAACAGAAGTTTGCCTTACATATTGTGGATCCATATATGCAAACAACAGATCTTTATACATAGTAATCATTTCGTTGTGTAAAGTTGTTATTACTACTTTGTGGCTTTGGAAAAATTTATTTAATTCTACAAATTTTGGCAACACCCATTCCAAAAATAAATAAAAAACTTTTATAGCTTTATTATTTGAAGTATTATATACTTCTTCACTGGCAATAATGCGATGTTCCAAATAATTTTGGGTAAAAAAAAGTCGAAGGGGTTCCCACTGTTCCAGGATTCTTTTGACTACAGATAATAGTGATAGCCACCTTGTTTGAGCAGGACGTAAAATGTGGTGAGGGTCAACATCACAAAAATCCTGGAATTCTCTGAACATCGCCAATCGCTTAGCACTATGTTTGCAAAAATTATAAATATTTCTTGCCATATCTTCGCATCTGCGAGGCAGACACTTGCAAGCTTCGCTAGCGCACAAATGTAAAGAGTGGCAAATGCATTTGTTAATTACAATCCCAGAAATATCATCTTTTAATTTAACGGAGACAGAATTATGTGTTCCGAACATAGTATTACAACCGTCAGATGCGAACCCAATAATATTGTTCAGAGGAATATTTTGTGATTCAAACGCATTTCGGATTTCTGTGTATAACCGTTCAGCAGTCGCACCTTCGTTTGCTTTATCCCCTTCTTCTCCACTAATAATTTGAACAAGTTTCCAAAATAGTGTGACAATTTTTTCCTCTTTAGGATAAAAAAACCTAACACAAATGCATAATTTTTTGACTGAAGCAATATCTGTAGATTCATCCACAATTATGCTGAATTTTTGTTTTTTTAAAATGGTATTTAGATCTTCCTCAGCGCAAGACCCAATGTGTTTTGCCAATTGTGTAGCTTTTGTTCGATGTAGTTTTATTGGGCTCGCAACTTTTGAGTCTTTGAAACATTCCTTTATCAGATCGGTCTGCAACTCTAAAGGAAATGTTGTGTTCGGTTAGGAAACCTGTTAGTTTTATTTCAGCTACCTTTACGTTTGAGTCTACTGAACTCTCCACTTTTTTTTAAACTTTCAAGTATCGTGGACTTGGGAAATGCCCTAACTTTTAAAAGGTGCTTTGCAGATTTCGCATAATTTCTTATTACTGTTAATTCAGCTGTTATTGATGCATTGCATATATATACAGTGCTTTTCAGATAAAAGTATCCACCTTTAATAACTTTTGTAATACTGGTATTTAGAAAAAATCCAAAAACACGTCAATTTATGTTGGAAGGGGCAAGCATTATGGCTTATTTAAACTTACTGGAAAAGCCACCCCCTCACCCCTAGCAGCATCCCCTTTATTTTTTTAAATTACTTTTCATATTTTTTATGTAAAATTTGGATACTCCTCTTTGAGCTGATTTCAAAAATGTATAATACTTGTAGGTTAAAGTGGTTAGTTTATGAGATGAACAATTTTTCTTTTAAGAGCACAAATTTCACTTATTATTTACTTTCACCTTATTTGCCTGTACTAAAATGGGTTGTACAACAGTTCAAACTCATTAATCTTTTTAACTGTGCTATTTATTATGAAGTTACAATAAGTGTTCAAAATGAGTACCATTCACTTCCATACAATGGTATAATCTATTTTGAAATGCCTCTCTGACATTGCTTAATACGGCTGGATTTAATTGTCGACATTCATTTTCTATCCTCTCTCGTAAATCATCCAGAGATTCTGGTTGGGTACCATAAACTTTTGTTTTTAAATACCCCCATAAAAAGAATTCTAGGGGTGTTAAATCCGGTGACCTAGGTGGCCACTCCATCATCTGCCCCCTTCTACCTATCCAACGAGCGGGGAATGTTTCGTTTAAAAATTGTCGGACAGGCATAGCATAGTGTGGGGGAGCTCCGTCTTGTTGAAATACCAGTAAATCTTCGGAAAGGTTATCATCATTTTCTATTATTGTTGTAATACGTGGGTCAACCCCTTCCCTGAGTAACTCAAGATATGATTCACCATTTGAATTTCCGTTGATGAAGAAAGGTCCGACAATGTGGTCACCTAGGATACCACACCAAACGTTTAACTTTTGGGGATGTTGTGTATGGAATTCACGCATAATATGTGGATCACTTTCAGCCCAATATCTACAATTATGCCTACTTACTAAGCCATTTAATGAAAATGAGCATTCATCAGAAAAGCAAATATTGTTTAACAATTGTGCATTGTTATTGATAATTTGCGTCATTGATTCGCAAAACTCTAGACGACGATCAAAATCATCTTCATTCAACTCCTGCACCAACTTAACTTTGTATGGGTGGTACTTGAATTTATGTAGAACTCGGAAAACTGTAGAAGATGAAACACCGATCGCTCTACTTATTGTTGACAACGATTGGGGTTGTTGAGCCTCTAAGCTGACTTGCCCTAAAATTGCCACTTGGATTGCTTCGTTATTAACGAGTCCCTCTCGCTTATGCACTTTATTGCAAACAGACCCTGTTGTGGTAAATTTCTCCATCAGTTGAATTACATACTTATGAGTTGCATGTCTTCCGTCATGTAATTCGTTAAATATTCTAGCAGCAGCTCTTGCACAATTATTATTTTGGTAGTATAAACCTACAATTTCAATTCTTTCTTGCAAAGAGTAAACCATTTTAGAGAAACAAAATAAATAATGTATCAAATTACACTATCAATAGTGACTAAAAATTCTAGTTGACAATGTCAAACTTTAATAAAAAGTAGAGTTTTTTGTTGTTTGTATTTTTTAAGTAGAATAAATAGCACAGTTAAAAAGATTAAAGAGTTTGAACTGTTGTACAACCCATTTTAGTACAGGCAAATAAGGTGAAAGTAAATAATAAGTAAAATTTGTGCTCTTAAAAGAAAAATTGTTTATCTCATAAACTAACCACTTTAACCTACAAGTATTATACATTTTTGAAATCAGCTCAAAGAGGAGTATCCAAATTTTACATAAAAAATATGAAAAGTAATTTAAAAAAATAAAGGGTATGCTGCTAGGGGTGAGGGGGTGGCTTTTCCAGTAAGTTTAAATAAGCCATAATGCTTGCCCCTTCCAACATAAATTGACGTGTTTTTGGATTTTTTCTAAATACCAGTATTACAAAAGTTATTAAAGGTGGATACTTTTATCTGAAAAGCACTGTATATAAAACTATTACCCTATGGAAAAGAAAACTATTCTAGTAATAAAAAAAATAGAAACAAGAATGGGATTATAACTCATCCCTCATCCACAGTCTTCCTCCCAGGACCTCCATTTGCTATCTTGCTTCTGGCCAGTTGACATTCCAGACTCATCCCTATCCTTGATGTGACTATGTGACTAGAGATGACTGTACAAGTGAACTAGAGATGACTGTACAGGTGAACCCGTGAACCAAGGAGACTAGATATAAGGAGCACAAACTCTGTATATAAAAAGGGTCCGTCGAAATTAGGAAAATTGTGGTGGCGCTGGGGAGGCCTTTTATGCTTGGTTTTAGCAAATTTCAAGGAAAAAATAAGTATTTCCCGTAGCTGGTGCTATGTTTGGTTAAAGGTAAGTTTCTTCAATATCATTATATAGGCAATTGTGTTGCAAAATAGTAATGAAAACAATAAACCTAACCCGAGAGTCCTACATCAACCACTTACTGTTGCTTGAAAATAAGACAGGGGCTGGGTTGTGTAATTTTTTTTATTTTTAACTTTACTTCTAGTTGGACAACTTTTCACGACACACGTTTTTCACAAAAAATAAACACTATTTTCATTTTTTGTTAGGTTAACTTGTCCAGCAAACTTCACTCTGTAATTTTAATCGCTAGCTCCTTATATCTAGTCTCCATGCCGTGAACCCTTTAAAACAATATACCCTATTACTCGAAGTATATTAATGAGGACTTGACAACTACTGCCATGTGTCCCACAAAATTAATGAAACCTCGGTTGAGACAAAATTTTATAAGTTACTAAACCAACCAACCCCCTATCAATTACTAAAAGTTACTATTTTTAACGAGCTGTGCATAAAGTACTAGCTAACCCACTCGATTGCTTCAATCTAAATGAATAAAAAGAAAACGTATCATCCTTGAAATGAGAATTACTTATAACTACTAAGCGTAACCTATACTGATCTTTTTGTTGAATACACAGGTGGTTGTTACAAAAATAATACTGGAAACGTCATCTTCATCCGCCACAAATTCTCTTTTAGTGATTTCAGCACTTTTGAATCCCATTATTTGTGACATGTCCTCATGTAAATGCTCTATGACACACAAATAAATAAATTCGGTTGTGTTTCGTTTCCCGCCCATAAATTTCGCTAGTATGAAATCAACCTCTTTTAAGTTTTCTCTACAAAAATTGTTTACAAGTTCTATGTTGTCTTCATTAACATCACTGTAATTCTCCTCAACTTCACTGTTATTCTCCTCAACTTCAATATCACTGCCAGTTTCGACTGACACACCGGAGTCACTAGAACTTGATATCTCTTGCTTTCGTTTTCTGTTTCTTTTTTCCTCTGCAGCCATTTTTTTCTGTTCTCTTTCAATTTTATTTGCCTCACGTATCTGTTTCCTTTTTTCTTTTTCGTCTTCTTTTTTCTTCTTTGCATCCTCTTCTGTAAATACTGGATCACCTGAGGCGAAATTACAACAGCTGGTAGTTTGTCCTTTGCCCTTTTTTTTATTATTTGTAGGAGCTAGTGGCCAGAATACATTATTTTTAAACGGTGTTGGCACAAAGTCATGTTCTATAATTGTGGTGGAAGTTGATGGAAGATTTTGAGGACAATGAACTGATTCTATATTTTGAGTAATTTGCTTCATTGGTGTACGCTGGTCTTGCAACTCATTAGTTGTTCGAGTCTGTGGTGATGCCTCCAGGTTATTTTCTTGTGGTAATGCCTCCAGGTTATTTTCTTGCGGTGATGTTTGCATGTTGTTACTTACAATTATGTTTTCGGGAGTTTCATTTACCTTCACTTTGTTTCTTTTCCATAAATCAAATAATGACTTGTCTTCAACAGCTCCTTCCCAGTTTCCTTCGCTTCTTTTAAAAATCTGAACTTTCTCAATTCCTATCTGTTTTTCGAGTAATCTGAGAAACATAATCTCTTCAAAGTTTTTTGTAGTCCTGTCAGCCTGAGAAGTATTCTCAGATTGGAATGGAAGCTTAACCTGCTGAGGGTCCCAAGGCACCAGCCCACACTTTTTAAAACCACTTTGTATTATTTTAGGTGTAACCTAAGGTAAAACGCTCTGTAAAACCTTTGCGAATTCTGCCTTGCCTACTTGCTTCCCTTCATTTTTCATCCTCCACTCATGCACCTTTTGTCTCCATATAGTCTTCATTGTGTGGAAAACCACTACGTCCATGGGCTGTAACACATGCGTTGCATTAGGATAAAGTGCCACTAGTTCTATCCCATTTCTTGCACAAAATTTACTCAATGGAAGCGAAACATGTGAGCTGTGTCCATCCATGAAGAAAATCACTGGTAGTGGAATATTTTGTTATTTAACCCACTTGAAAAAAATATTACACATGTACTCATAAAATAGTTCTTGGGTCATCCACCCATTTTCAGATTTGCCAATAGCCCAATGTTGGGGGATACCTGCCACAATATCCTGGGGCACTCTAACAAACCTATAAACTACCATAGGTGGTGGCAACTGACCAGCTGCGTTAGCTGTGATTAGGACTGTGATATTGTCCTTCTCATCTGTTCCAGCTCCAGTATATATATTTTTGCTCCCTTGTTGGGCTAGTACTTTGCCAGGCTAGGGGTTTAAAAAAAATGCAGTTTCATCTGTATTGAATACCCGCCTTGGATCATTCAATATGCTAGTCAATTCATGTTGGTCCGTATAGCTCTTCACTTCACGAAACCAGTTTGATATATCTGCCTCTGATACTAAGCTTCTACTCCTAACTAAATTCTGACTTGTTCTAATGGAAATATTTGGGTGCCTCGAGAGAAATAAATTATACCATTTACGGCCAGGATTAGCATTTCCTCCAAATTTTACATTATACTCAGTCGCTAATTTTGCAACACTACTCAGTAGTGTTTCTTTGGAGATAGGAAAACCAGCTTTGGCCATGGTGATAATCCAGTGAACTAATATGTTTTCCTGTTCTTCAGTAAATGATGTAGCAGGACCCATTTTACTTTTAGCTGGTAAGTTACCCTTATGTTTGCGCATAATAGTAATACGAGGAACACCATTCTTTATGGATGCAGCTCTATAAGACATACCATTTCTGACATCAGATAATGCATTCAACATATTTTCCTCGGAATACTTCAAAATTTTCTTCATTCCAGCCATACCTGTAATAAAAGCATAACATAATTCCATTGCAGTTTTTGGTACCTATAGTGGACATACCGTGTCCCAATAGTGGACATGCTATGTTCACTATAGGTTCCTGCTTTTAGAAACTATTGAAACACATATTCAAAGATATTTAATTTGAATGATATTATTTACGCCGCAAAAACAACTAACAACCATATTATATCCCCAAAGTGAACAGGTCTGTTCATGATAGGTACATCAATCATTTTAAGGTTCCTAAAATGGACATCACCTCGATTGTGTGTCATTACAGCTATTCCCTAAAACTATGTATCAAATATAATGCAAATAATTGCATTGTTCAAGGTGGCATACAACTATTTGTTGAATAATTGAATCCAAACATTAGAAAAAGAAAAAAATAGGTACTTACTCGTTAATTATTCTCTAACAATCGCGTGAAATATCACCACACCAGTACAATTCACAACGACCACTGTCGTTACTTGAAAGAGGTTAGATATAGAAGGATGCAAATGGAGGACTGTCGAGAGTGATGCTAGACACTGCCAAATTATTTAGTTTCACAGAAGAATTTCAATATTTCTTGTTTTTGATGTTTGATTAATGTATGTCCACTATAGGAGCTATCTTCATAATTGGTACATTTACCTTACATAACATTACAAATTTCAACATTTTTGGAAACTTGGTTTTTAAAGAAAACTTCGACGTTGTTCATCAACTTTATATTAAATAAATATATATAGGCATATACACACAAAAAATATATAAATAAATAAGTTAAAAAATAATCCAAAGCAATTAAAAAATAAAAAATATATAAATAAACAAGAAATGTAAAAAATAAAATTTACTTTTTCCTCTTAATTCTATTTTGATAGGATTTATGGGCCTGTACTTTTATTGGGTCAATGTAGGAGGCATTCTTGCACATATTTATGTCATCGTCTGGTACACCAAAAAACTAAAACATTTACCAGGTCTTTGTAAAGTAGAATGATCATACTGACGAGCATCAATAAATTGATTCTCATCAGTATTATTGTCTTTGGTCAAGCTATTTATACATACATTGCATTTTAATTGGTTTTTAATTTTTTTTATAAAATATCCCACTGAGCCACTGAGCATTTGGACACCATTGACCTCTTCAGGATGTTCAAATGTGGAAGTTTGATGTCCGGTGTAATAAATTGAAGATCAACTTCAGTGGCTGGCACAGAGGTATTCAAAGCCTCATGAAATGTATGAAGTGTCCCAGTTGAAATATCCTCCTCGCAATTAGAAAATATGGAATGTTTTGCCATAAAATTACTGATTACCAGACTCTTAAATGATGTCTGGAAATTAGTAACATTTGGCAAAACATTTCGAGCTTTTTGGCTTCTAATAAGTCCAAAAAAGTTCTCCTACGCGTCTTGGTTGAAACATCTTGTTAAAACACACTCAAAGGATTCATCATTTAATAACCTTTTGGTTAATCTGAAATAAAGGAAACTGTTAAAAATGTAATAACACAATGTTCATTTGGAGAATGAGACATATAACTGTATCCTATAAGTAATCTGATTAAATGAAATTATATTGTTGTATATATTGCAATAAATAAATAATGCAAACCTTATGAACCCCCTCAATGTAAATATGGTGTGTTTTAACGTCGGAACCGTCACCAATTTTATCCGTTTAGAAGAAAAATATTTCATTTCCTGGATTATGTTTATAGCTTTATTCCAAAATTTAAAATGGGTTGACCTCTTAGTAACACCACCTTTTAGAGGTTTGGACGCTGGAGCTACTGAACAGCTCGAGTTCATGCTATCAAAAAGCTCATAAAAAAAAAGGATTATGTTAGTAGTATCAGCGGCCGCAGAACGTAACAAATCTGGAAAATATAAAAAATTAGTTTACTGTATACTATTGTACACTTATCACCCCCTTGTAGAAATACATTCATAATTAAAACCATGACAAGTATACAATTTAGTCAGACTAATGCCCGGTTGCAAGAACGCTAATCAAATCTCTCATCATGTGATGGTTGATTAAAAAATGATGAACCATCAATGGGAACCCGATTGCACAAAAAAAATAATGGTCGATTAATTGTTCATCATTGCAGGTACCTATCCGTTGCATTTTGATGTGTAAATGATGGTTGATTTGAAGAATTAACGAGCCATTATTTCATTGATTAGCCGTTAATCATTCATTATTTTTAATAAGCGTTCTTGCAACCGGGCATAATTCTATCATAAAATACGATATAATGACGAATAATGTAATAAATTGACATAATAGACACAAAACTAATCTAGCTATAGATGTCGAAGGTAACATATACACGCTTTACTAAAATGACAATTTATTTGCAGGAAACTGTAAATAAAGTACATAAAATAGCTACTTACTCCACTGACTAATCCTTTTCATAAGGGAACCAACTTGGTAGCTGAAAACTTGCGTGCAACAAGAGACCTTCATTTTTTTAATCTTGCTTCTTATCACATGAGCATCTGTTAATTTTGGGCAAATCTTGACATCTTCGGCAGTATCCAAATTATAAAAATATTCAATATCTGCCCGTGTTGCAACTTTAGCTACCTCATCCATCTTAAAATGAAGGTCCTTTGTCAACATATTATTGCGAAATCCCTTTAGTAGATGTGGAGGATTAAACCATGGTATTATCTCCTGCCCATCTACCTCAAATCCAAAAGGCACTCTATTGTTTCCGTCTCTTAAGTATGCCTCTGATGTTTCCTTAAGAAGAAGGTTAACTGCTGGGGCACAGTATTGGTCACAGACAGTGGCTACAATTTTGAAACCAATCTTCATACATTCTCCTACAATTTCTTTTATAAGATTTTTCCTTTAATAGGAAATTTGGTATTTTACAGGTACAAAACAAATCCCAAGAATTAAATCTCTGTTAGGAACAGTGGAAAAACAAAATAAAAATTCTGGGAATTTACTTTATGACCAACTTATTGAATTGGGGATTTCTGTGTGGTTATTTCTTTGAATGCCTAATCCTTTTGTCAACCAGCTTATATTTTCTTTCTGGTCAAATATAGATCTGGATTAGCCAAATTTATGTACATTCATAGTTAAAGTAATCATGAAAGCATTACATTGCATACTTAATATAGTGAAGATGTACATAAAATCATTTGTTTCATGTTTTTTCAAGCTTACCTTGACATGTTCTATGAGTAGAAGTTGTAGGAATATTGGAAATTTCTTTTAATGGTACCTACACGTACAGCTGGAATTTCTAATTCTGTTGATGCACTTGATGTCAAATTAGAAATAAAAGGTTCATCTGCAGATTTGACTGACTTTCTTGAACATTTTCTTTCTTTGTGTTATTTTCATTAACTAATATATCTGTAAACAACATATTATTAACAACGAGCAGTGGTGAAATTGGTAATTTCATCATTACATTGAGACAATTTGTTGGCCATGCAAAGTTTTTTTATTACATTATCTGAAAATGTTTGAACTAAAATAAAAATAAAAACTCACCTTCTAAAGCAGGGTCAGGTAAATGAACAGTGGGATAGCTTCCAATTTTTAAATCTGAACCACTACGCCCATGTAAACGGTAATTATCAGAGAAATGTATATCGCATACTCTATGATTTTCCCTAACCAGCTTTGGATCCTTAGTCAACAATTTGGGTTTGCAAATTTTATTCAGCCATGAGACGTGTGCCATTATTCAAGTATTGAGAAATATTATATCCTGAGGCGCTACGCCTCGAGGTAAGTAATGGCCTTCTCAACCGAAGTATACCTATATAGTATTTTCTCCACTACTAATGGCCAAACTAGTACCAAAACACCAAAATACCTTATTTTTACTTTAAAATTAGACACTTCCCCTATTATTCAAAGATATCGAAATATCAAATAGCTCGGATAATGTTAAAGCATTGAATAAATTCATTGAAACTGAGTGGCTACGTCATTTCTACTATTATATTTATAATTTTCATATTTTCATATTTTTTTATTATTTTCATTGTCTAAGGACATTTCGTGGAGTTTAGTTTATTATTCATGTACATTTCATTAAGTAAATAGTTTTAGTTAATTTCTCTATAACAATAAAGAATAGTTTATTTCTACGATCTGTGTTGTCGAAAATAATATAGATATTATTATACGCTTGAAGAAAAATGATTATTATTAGCCTAGGTAAATAATGAGCTACTTCTCATTAGACAAATGAGATAAATAATAAGGTTCTCTCATGTTAGTAGTGAAAAAATAACAACAGATTTTGTCAATATAATTATCACAGCTAAAATATTAATAGTAAGATCGGTACTCACATTTTCATCGGTTTTGGGAAATCGATGCATTTTCACATGGTCACCCTGCATGTTGGCACACAACAAGAATACACTATATTGGTTTGGTTAAATCAGTTCAACACTAAAATAACACAAAAATTAAAATTCAACTTAGTAGAGTCCGTTTCAATACGGAAGAAGCCACCTGAAGTTGCAATCGATGCGCGACCTTGATGTCAAAACCAGCGCCATATTTAAAAATTGATATTTTAATCTAAATCAGTAGCGAAACGTTTTCACATTTTGTAGGGTAACACAAAATTAGAAGTATTAGAACCATATAAATAACTACTAAGTGCAGCAGACTATATGAATTATTAGCAGAATTCAATTATTTTTGAAGTAATGTATACTCTTCCATATATTTTACAACAATCTGAATACCATGAGTAATATATTGGATTATTATACTTTCTTATTTGACTTACCGATGATTTTGTAAAGGAATTTGGATTCTATGTTCACCTTCAGACTACATAAAAGTTTCAACGTTTTTAAGAATCTGTCGGCCTTCACTGTGGATAACTTTTCTTTTAACACCAACCAGTTTTGTAGGAGGCATGGTTTTAGATCAAATAAAACACACAGTACTCACAAATAAACTAGCAGAACGTCTTAAAATATTCAAAAATGAAAAATATTCGACAGTAAATGATTGTTTCAAACACAACCTCAAATGTCAACAATTTAATTGCTGCCGGCATGAAACATTGCTTGTAACGCCAATGGCATGGAACGATCGCTCGACAGATTTTGACTTATGCGCAGGTCAGTACGCCAACTTCAGGTGGCTTCTTCCTTATTGAAACGGACTCTACAACACTAATTCGAATAATAATGGGTTAGGTTTGGTTAGGTTAGGTATTTATGTTGATAAATATTGGGCGATAATTTGCTGCGCCTGCGTATTGCCTTCTCGTAAAGCAGCTGTGATGTTGCCATATCTCAAAATTATCATTAGTCATAATGATTTTAGTTAAGAAATAAAACATCTATAGTTTCTGTACGGTATTAAAAAATAAGTTAAAATACAAATCCAAATTGAAGTCCATGTTTTATGTTAAGATAATGAGAAAATATATTTATATTAATAACTCTTATTTCTTGAATATATAAAAATTAAAATTTACAATAATGTTGACTTACTCAATTTTCAATAACAATATCATAGGTTACAAATATATATTATTATTTAAACTTTGATAATGATCAGTGGATCAGATATCAAATGAGTGACGAAAAGCTAAGGAATAAAGGAATTTTTCTTTATAGATTTGACAACGTTCAAATTTAACACGTTGAGTGCCAGATGAGACCAACATGGTCTCATCCATAACTGGTCATTAATTGCTTCGTGATACCAATGTGGACTCATATGCATCGCCGATACATAATTATCGTTGTATGAAGCAGCATTGGTATCATTGTATGCATTTGAATCAATGGGATCTTGAAAGGCATGGCCTGACGGTCCAATTGCTATATTTGGCGTGGATATGCGAGACCGATGTGGCACCCTACAGCAACCTGATTTCTTTTTTTTTTGTTTCAAACTAGAAACATAATCTTCTGGTTTTTTCAGTACTTATTTATTTATTTATTACAAAGAAGTACATCTACATAATAATAAAACTATACTCTACATAAAAACTTAAAATAAAGGTAACAAATGCTTCGTTATTTTATATTTTTTTTGCATTATGCTCTACAAAAAAACAAGATAGGCAGTAATGTTTTTCGCAATTAGAGCACTTCAATGAACTTTGGGGAGTTTTTCTTGAGGCTTCCTTTGATCCAGATTGTTCAGAGATCTTCGCATAACAAATAACACAACGTCTTCTGTTAGCTCGACCAACATCTTCCAGTATATGTGAGGCTTCCTCGGACTCTACATTATATGGAATGATAACTTCATTTTGTCTCAATAGTCCTTTTACAACTTCTTCTCTGAATTTAGTAATTGACATATTCTCATTAGCTATCTGCTGATGAGCGACATAAGCATTTACAAGACACGTTCCTGTTAAAAGTTCCAATGCCAGCTTTCTGCACCACTTCAAGCTTCGCCTTAGAGATGTATTACAGGCTTTCACTTGGTCGGATAGATCAATAAATGCCTTACATTTATTATAATTCATAATAATTTTTGGCTTCAAAATGTCTTGTCCTCTTTTCTGCACTCGAACCATCTCATCCGTGTGCTTAGTACTTAGACACAGAACATCGCGCTTATCGCGCCATTTTTGTACCACAATTCCTTCCTTACATTCAGCAGCAACTGTTTCGTCTTTTTTGAGTTTTTTCTGAACAACGTCTTTTGGGTGGAATTTACGGTTTACACGCAATGTTCCCACAAGATGGGTATTTTGCTTCAATAACTCAGTTGCTAAACTGCAAGAAGTGTACCAATTATCAGTGTGAAGCGTGCGTCCTTTACCTAAGAGGTTCCCCATTAGATCCATGACAATTTTGGATGGAACTGACATTTGCTCGTCTTTGGATTTTCCACAATATACACTAAAGTTGTAGGTAGAACCCTTTTCAAGGCATAACTTGAACAACTTGATGCCGAACTTGTGGCGTTTATTTTTTATGTACTGTAAAAACTTTAGTCGTCCTCGAAACGGAACTAAAGTTTCGTCGATACATACGTTTTCAGAAGGTAAAATCGGGGTTTGAAATAAAGTAATCAATTTTTCTAGTAGCGGCCTCAGTTTTTGTAACCTGTCGTTTGACAAAATTCTATTATCGCTGAAATGGAGCATCTTGAGTAAAAGTTGGAACCTGTTGCGAGACATAACTTTGCAGATATAATTAGTATATATTTCGTCTCTGCACTTGAGGAAGAGGACATAAACCCATCCAAAGGATAATTCCGAAGAATTTTTCCATCTCATCGGAATCAGTTTGTTTCCAAGACTTCACGCGAGCATTACGATGAACGGTTTTCTCAATGCATTGGTCAGCATAGCGATTTGTTTCAGTCACCTAAAAGTAGGAAAATAATGAAAAAAGCCAAAAAGAAGTATTTTTACCTTCACTATTAAGTTGTAACACTGTTCTCTCCTCAAGAGACAGATCCCGGCTAGAGACTCTCTCAAGGGTGGATCGACTCCATGTTGATATCACACTAGGTATGCCAGAGGGTTGACAGACTATAAAAGCTTATGGCGCCACTACCTTTTTAGACATCGACGAAAAAAGATAATTTAAATTTAAGAAAAGAAACTAAGGTGAGAAAGGTAGAAACACCTTGTAAAATTTGATTAAAGTTAAAAATAAAAAAGTTACAAACTTACATGAACCCGGACACGATCCCCTACAGCTCTTACAGCCGGGTAGATAAGAAATTAAACAAAGAAATTCAAAATATTAATTTTATTCTGCCTTGAGGAAAAAACAAAAAGGAAAGAGTGAGAAACCTGTACTTCATAAAGGTACTTAGCTTAGTTGAAGCTGATGGAGAGGTCTTGTCGAAACAGATGAAGCGAAAGATGTCCTGAAGTTGAAGTAGAGATGTCTTGAAGTTGAAGTATAGATGTCTTGAAGTTGAAGTATAGATGTCTTGAAGTTGAAGTATAGCTGTCTTGAAGTTGAAGTATAGATGTCTTGAAGTTGAAGTGTAGATGTCTTGAAGTTGAAGTATAGCTGTCTTGAAGTTGAAGTATAGATGTCTTGAAGTTGAAGTATAGATGTCTTGAAGTTGAAGTGTAGATGTCTTGAAGTTGAAGTATAGCTGTCTTGAAGTTGAAGTATAGATGTCTTGAAGTTGAAGTATAGATGTCTTGAAGTTGAAGTATAGCTGTCTTGAAGTTGAAGTATAGATGTCTTGAAGTTGAAGTATAGATGTCTTGAAGTTGAAGTATAGCTGTCTTGAAGTTGAAGTATAGATGTCTTGAAGTTGAAGTATAGATGTCTTGAAATTGAAACTAGATGTATCCTGGCTGCTGTGCTTACCACAGCAATTTAAGGTAAAACTTAATTAAATTTAAGAGACGACAAAAAGATACGTCCTTGCTACTCAAGGGTCGGTAACGGAAAGGGATGAAACCACCCCATGGAATCGAGCGTTGACATCATATGTCAATTGTCTTAACGGTCAACGAGAGTAGGAGAAATTTAGATCACAGAACTATATTGGAAGTGGTTACTATGACGACGAGCGGTAAAATCGAAATTATTTCGTAAAATCGAAACAGGTCGATGTTACAAAGTTTATGATATCGTCGTTCACAAACAATTTGTAAAAATCATAGGGAGTTTTATTGTACATTGTTTCATACAATTTCGCTGTAAATCCAGTACCATTTTCGGTTTCCAAAAAATCTAATTTCTTCAGGTAACTACCAGTCATTGGTTCCCATACATATGTACCACATGTTGATCCTCTTCTTCGTCACCAGATGAAGAAACTGCAATTGGCAGTGCGTTTTGAGCCACTTATTTTTGTCAAAACTTTCTTCTTTTTGCGGGGTTGATATTCTATTGAATCAGAGTCAGACTCGTTATCTGATTCGGGTTCAAATTCATCTGACGTTCCGTCGGGTTCAAAATTGTTCATATCCTCTTCATCGGAAAAACATTCTTGCAATAACTTTTGTAAATTTCGCTGTTCTTCCTCGTAACGAGACATGTTTACGTGCCGAAAGTGCAAAAACAACTGAATTGATATTGTTAACAAAGTGCGAGCGACCACATCTGCCTCTACTCACATGTCGAGACCTGTGAAAACATGAAATCGGCAGGGTGACACATTGATCCCATATGGCCCGAGGGCAAAAATTGCAACTCCGTGGCCGCATGAGACCAATGTGTCACCATTTTTTTTTCTGTTTAAATTTCCAAAGGTTTTTCTTTTAGCTTCTAGTAGCAAAATGAGTTATTTATGGTTATTTTCCTTTGAAGAGAAGCGAAAAAAAAATTTGGCCTAAGGGACCAATTTTTTTTTTGTCCACGGTGGCATTCAACGTGTTAAGGTGATTACAGAGCCTCTCGCGAGTGTAGTCGCAAGCTGCTCTTAGGGGACAAGCTGGTTCATAAGAGTTACATATGCATGATTCGAAGTATGGAACGATCAGAAATCTGCAGTTCTCTCGCTAGCCTTCTAGCGCTGATGTTTTTCTTCGAAGTAGGATAGCTCCACGGTTTCCATATTCGCTTCAGTCGTCATGCTACGACGACGACCTGCTCTCGGCGCATCAGCAACGGAGCCTGTTTGGAAATTGTTGCGCGAATTCTTCGAAAATTGTTTGGAAATGCGCATCATTTCTTATGTACGATGTTAACAGGAAAACTCGCTCTTCCTGCGTAAATTTAAATCCACCAGCTTGCAATGAATGAACGTACGGACAATAATAATATACCGAACACCTTGCCACACTCGTTTGAGAACACAAACTAACGAGGCAGAAGTTGTACTGCACCAGATTACGCCGCCCTGTAAGAACCTGATAGTGGGGCGGAACTTTTATGCCGCACTCTGTATATAATTATTGTCAATACTGTCAATATACTCCTTCTTATTCAACAATTAGGCAGGGCCATCCGGCCAGTATATACAGAATATTCAGAACGTGGCACAACAATTAAGCACAAAAACACACAAAAATGAATATGGTAACATCGCAATCACACTAATTATGATATCGTAATCTTTACAGCGAAGGTCTTTTCCTTTTAAAATTTCATTAACTGTGCCCACATAATGAAAAATACAAACATTGAAAACAATATTAATAAATATATCTACAAAATTCTTATGATCTATACAAAAAATAGAAGGTTTAGTAGATATACTCTTAAAAATATTATTGTAGTTAACTGATGGTGCACACATAAAATTTTTTTATGTTTGCTCAATTAATGAATTCCCCTTGACAAATTCATTTGACAATATGAGATTCTTACATGAATTACATTTAAACCTTTTAAATATTTTAGCCACCGCCGGCAACATAAGGAGTCACCAAATCTATTTGAGTATAATTAAAAACTTTCACAAACGGTTTGGATACAGGAGCGTTAACTTTTGGTGATATGTGTTGAGCAGGATTTTGGCTGAGAAAGTTTTTAAATGTGTCCAATGCACCTGTAGAAAAATCGTCTTCACAATAATTGAACCCGGGCGAGTTTTAAAATTATTGACCATTAAAGATTTCGTAGATGAAATAAACGCTGAACACGAGGGATTTGTATTACGAATGCCATGACTTCTTACAAGGCCAAAACATTTTTCGATAGCATCTTGATTAAAATTTCGAGAGCTTAAAATTTGGGAAAAATTTTACTATAGTGGCGTGACTCAGAATTTGATGAAATTTTTTTTCTAGACTAATTATGACTTCCTGAACACGAATCAGAAAAAAAATTTATTCGGAAATGAAATTTCGAATTTTTTTTTTCAAAGTTTTGAAAAAAAAATTGAATTAATTTTATTATACAGTTTTGTGAAAAAGTTAATATAATGAGAGTATAAGTAAGATCGTAACAATTTAATTAAATTCGTCGTCGATGTTATCATCATCTTCTTCCGCATCATCCCATTCTCTCTCAAATGTAGGTACATCATTCAATGCCACTGGATCATAAAGATCACGAGCGAGCATAAAAAAAATAACAAGTGGATCCTGTTCAACATCATTAACGAATTTAAGGAACATGTAGCGAGCAAGGTATCCTCCCAAAAATCCTTTTTGTCTGTTGGCATATGGCCCGGATGCCTTAGCATGCCGCCATGACGATTCAATGTGGTTGGTGTGGACTCCAGTCTCAGGATCCTTGAAATAAAGGGAATGGTTCACCTGAAGATTTTCAAAATTGGGGTGGTCTTTCAATCCCGAATATCCTTTCCAACAGTCGGAGTAGATGGTAGTACCAGGCTCAATGAAATGCTCAATGCAGTCCAACAAAGTTTCAGCAGTCCGATCTTCAACAACAACCATGAAGACTTTCCCAGATCCTCTTTCATATCCTCCGAATACCCAAGCCCCGTCCACATGATGACCACGATGGTACTTCCGTTTTCCAAACTTTGATTCGTCAATTTCAACACTGAAAAATTTAGAATTATTTGAGCAATATTAACCTAACCTAACCTAATATAATCTAATCACATCAATAAAAATACTTACGTTTTCCCAGGACCACCAATCTTCGTAGCCTTTTTAATAAAGGCGTCGAACACAACCTCCCGGCAGAAACAGGCCCAATCCACAGCAGTGCGGCTGCTAATTCTGATTTGCTTCAACTTGAGGGGACACTTTTCAACCCAAAGGTGGCAAAATGCAATAATTTTCCATAAAGGTAAATTGGATTTGTGGAAGAACGTGTTGTGACGAATGGAAACCCTAAAATACAGAAGGCAAAGGTTAATATATAAATGAATAAATATTGTAAATATAATAAAATGAGGTACCTCTTTTTGCATTTCACGGCCTTGGTTTTTGGATAACGAACAGTGCCATCGCAGCTCCAACGAACTCCATCGGACACCGTGCTGTCATTCATAACTTTAAAATTTCCGTTGCAGAATGGTTGAGAGCACTTGATTTCACGGTCTTTAGGAATTACTCCAAAGTCCTGCAACTTCTCAACAATCTCGGAACAATTCCTCCAATTAAAAATCGTGTCAAGATTAATATAACCAGTCATGATTAAATGAAAAACAGAAAACTCAGTCAAATTAAAAATGACACAAGAATATTACAGAAATAAACAAAACACGATTCGATGAATCATAGCCTGCTATTAAAAACAATCGCTCCCCGGCACACTGACACAGATCAAAGTGTATCCGTTTTAGTTAATATAATAGCATAAACATTTTTATAAGAACATAATACGGGAAGAAAAAAAAATAAAAATGAAAATTTCAAAACTTTATAACTTTTTCAGTTTTCATTTCCGGTGAATTTTTTTTTTAAATTCTTGATCAGCATACCCAAATTAGTCTAGGAAAAAACATTTCATCAAATTCTGAGACACGCCACTATAGTAAATTTTTACCAAAATTTGAAACCCTCTTGTTTTAATTTCTGCCGAATGTACACAAAACCTTTATTGGTAAATGGTAATTTTTTCAAAGAAGGTGTTACACATCTGCCACTCTTTTTAGACGGATCTAAAAAACAAAATGAATTTAATACTGAAAGTGAAATGTTCCACAGAGTTACATGTTTGGATGTAGCAGTTATAACACCCCTTAATTCTTTACCTATAGGAGGATTTATCAGACTTCCGTTAAGGCTGTCAAAAAGCTCATCTAAAAATAACAATAAGTGTGCCGTTTCAGTTGCTTTGAGGTTTAAATAAAAACGAGACTCTGGGCGCAACCACTACTAAACACCTGAGTACAATTTTTAACTTTCATTTTTTAAATTTTATCCTTAAGAATATGTTGGTCAGTTAATTTGGGGAAGCTATTAAAAAATCCCATTTGCTTATCCATGTTATAGAGTTTCACTATGTGCTCCCAAGATGCTACTTGTTGAACTCCATTCTGATAAAATTGAAGGTCTTTTGTGAGTAACCCATTTCGCAAACATTTAAACAAATGTGGATAATCAACCAAATATACTATTTCCTCCCCATCTACTAAATACCCTTGATATCTGTTATCAATGTTGTTTCTTGAGCAGGGCGGATGTAATTTCGGCCGGAAAAAGGGCAGGTACTAAAAGCCGGTAGGTAAATTCGGCCGGAGGTTTTAAGTTGCTACCTTATCTCATAGGTATTTTCGGCCGCAAATCAAATAAAATAACAGAATGCTTTATATTAAAATATTTCTTTATTTCAATAACCTAACCTAACCTAACCTAACCTGTTGTGGTTTTCGGTCCATAACTATCGAGTACAGAATGTACATCGTGAATATCCTTAGGCAGGGCTGGTAAGAGCTTACGGCGGCTGTTGTACAAATTTCTTCTTATTAGACTGACATCTATCGATGACAAATTCTCTGGCAAATGATTTGAAAGAACGCTTTTAATAATTTTTGAAGGTTTCTCCGATATGTCTTCCTCAGCTTTGCGCTTGCATGAAGTCGTCACTATTTTTCTCTCCAACGTAGTTTCATCGGACTCGTGGTTGTGGATTAATTCACTTCTAGTAACTGTGTATTCCGCACCAACAGTGTACAGTTTGGCTAAACATCTTAAATTTTTCTTTATACACCTCCAACGTACTTCACCACTTTTTAATACGTCCTTTTTACAAAACTGAAACTTTTCTACAACTAGTAAGTCACAACCGCGTGAACTCTTAATTACTGAAACTGATGCCATCGTATACAAATAATATATTTTATGCTTTCTATCGACTAGTAGCTTCAAGATAAGTTATAATACTGACTAGCTATAATAATTTTATACCTGTTATTTGTGAATTTTATACATTTAAAGGAATAATCTTAAGTAGGTCGGCCGAAATTACCCCTGTCATAAATGGTACCCCTTGATTTATGCAGGTAGGCCAAGGGATTACCGGCCGAAATTACGCCCGCCGTCTTGAGCAATAGGCATTGGTTTCTTCGAACGGGCGTAGGTAAATTGCGCACAGCGGTCAAATTGTATACTTAGTCCAGTATACCTAAAAACTTTTTCTTTCTGATATAATCAACGAATAAACGTTGATGAAAAGAACACTTCTTGTAAACTGATATTTCATTATATACAAACAGACTATCATTATCATTCTATTAAATACCTACATTATACAGAAACAAAATTTTATTCTCAAAAATATAATAAACACAAATTATTTGGGCAAATTGTGGTAACATATTTTATATAAGTACTTAAATCTAGCAATTTATTTTTAAAAAACTTATTTGTTGGTCTAAGAACTCGACTTTCTTTTGAGTTCTTGTACGCAATACTTTATTTGTACAGGTATTTGCACTTATTATTTTTATATAGGACATTGTTTGAAATGTAATTAATAATTGTATAAAATTAAAAATATTTGGATGGGAAGTGTGGAAACTTGCATTAAAATGTGAATGAAACGATTCGCAAGCGTTTGTAGAGCGAGAAACGCTTGGGGACATTTTTGCCTATAACTTTGGAGGAAATCTTGAATTTTCATCTATATAGGTACGTATTAATTAAATAACCAGCAAATTTCGTGATAGCATCACCTTCGGGTTTTTCACTCATCATTTCAAAGCAAAACATGTCACTTACATGCTCTGGTTGCAAATAAGGTAAACCAAATTTTTTTTTTGTTCGAACATAATTTTAATTGAGAATTGATTCTGAGGAGATTAACTCGATTTTTCACCCTGCTAACAGTAGCAGTGATGTCAGGCTCCCAGTTGAGGGTGTGAGTAAATCTCACCCCCAAATAGGTAACCTGTTTAAACGCTATCAGTTGAGTTTTTTGAGGATTAAGTGTAATTCTCCACTTGCAGCACGAATCAGAAAATCGGTTTAGCGAGCTTTGAGTGTTATTTTGGAGTGTGTGTATGTCTTTAGCGGTGTTAATGATAGCGGTGTCGTCTGCATACAAATGAATATGTTGATGACGATTGACGGGGGTCGGAGTGTCGTAAGTGTAAATAAGGTAGAGAAGGGGAGCGAGGATAGAACCCTGAGGTACGCCTGCTAGAGGGGTGAAAGGATCGGAAACGGAATAGCCAACTTTTACTTTAATCGTACGTTCAGTGAGATATGAATAGATAAGTTTTACGAAGTGAAAAGGAAGATTTATGCTCATGAGTTTTCTCACAAGTCCAGCGTGCCAGACTTGATCGAAGGCTTTATGAACGTCGAGAAGTACAGCTGAAGAGCATTCGCGGGCGTTTATGGCTCGAGAGATAATGGTATCAAAAGAGGTAATTGGATCTTGAGAAGTGTGTTCAGGGCGAAACCCATGTTGGTAGTCGGGAATAATAGTGTGGCCTTTGCAGTGTTGCCAGAGTCGTTCTTTTACCAGGAATTCAAAGAGTTTTCCAACAACACTGATGAGCGAAATTGGCCTGTAATTTTCGGGATTTTTTGAATCTTTACCGGGTTTCGGAATGAGAATCGTATGGGAAGTTTTCCATACATTTGGGAAATATGAGAGTGAGAGGCAGGCATTTACAAGGTTCTGTATTTGAGGTAAAATGGAAGGAGGGAGGTTTTTTAGAGCTTTTCTAGAAATTCTATCGGGACCAGGGGCCGTATTTTTGCCTCTAAGGCAGGCAGTTTGAATTTCTTCAAGAGAAAAGGGCTTTAAAAAAGGGTCGTTTTGGTCAAGTGGAGTGATTATATGAGGGCTCCTCGTGATGTTCGCGGTTAGTAGGGTGGTTTCTCTGAGAAAATCGGGGAGAAAAAGGTGGGTTTTCAAGGGAGAATAAAACACTTTGGAGATGTGTTTTGAAAACCTCGGCTTTTTCGTCTGGGGTGCGCACAATTTGATTTTGTACTCTGAGACCTGATTCTACTCTTCTCCGTTGTCCGGTGAGAGTTTTGAATTTGTTCCAGAACTCACTTCCTCGCCTATAGTCCAAGTCAGACGTGACACGCTTCCATTCCCTCTGTTTGAGGGCGTTCGTCTTAAGTCTGACCAGGGCATTAACCCATTAATGCTCAGATTATTTTTTTTTCAGTTTTCGACGCAAAACTGATATGATTGCTCTGAAGCAACCTTATATGTCACAGAAAAGCGAAAATTTGTAAGTTCAGATTTTTGGAGCACTCAGTATAAGGTGTTACATATATGTAACGCTAAGCACTAATGTATGAAAAAATTACCAAAATTTAGCTCAGCACAGTTTTATTGAAAAACTTATAAATCATACATTAAAACTGTTTTAAAAATAGTGTTTATTTTTTTTTCGTGTGATAAGAAACAAAACAATCAAGACACAGACCTACGTCACATTTCTTGCATTGTGTTCGCGTGGAGCTTTTACACAAGCTTCCGGCACACCGCCTTCTCTTATCACTTGAAATTTTCTCCACGAGGTGATCCATCCTATCATATCTTATTTGGTCGGCTACTACTTGAGTATGAGACATAGGAGATGGCGTTCTGCCCGTACCTTTGGGAGCTGATAAATATTTTTTCAGGTAGGTTTGCACAATTGTTCTTCTAAAGTCTATTTGGGAAATTTGGGAATCGTTAGATTTTCGGTACAAACACCATGCATTGTTGATTGAGATATCAAGAAGCCATGTAAACAATGCCCAGTACCATTTTCTGTTTCTTATTTGTATTCTGTACTGTCCAACATTTTGATCCATCCGATCAGTACCACCCATGTTTTTGTTGTACTCTGCAAGTAGAGCTGGACGACTAACTTGTATGTGTTTTTTTTCCTTTTGCGAATACCGCTTAACCTTTGTAACAGGATTGATACCATATTTATTTGTAGCTATGCAAACTACAGAGTTATCGACCCACTTAGCTACTAGGATACCATCCGTTTTGCTAATAATATTTTCAAAGTATCCCCTTTCTTTCTTTTGTAGATCTTTTTTATCTGATAAAGGACAGCTTCGAGGTAAACGATTTTCTCTTATGGTCCCTGTACCTCCATACCCTTTTAACCGCAAATAAGATAATAAACTAAAGGTGGTGAATAAATTGTCGAAGTAAAAGGAAAATGGATAGGATTTTATATTTGTAGGTAGCTGCTCTATCATTTTCACCAAAGGTGCTGCAGCCTTTCCAAAGTTTCTTTCTATGGCAACATCAGAGGTGACCGATTTACCTTGATATATTTCAAAGTCAATCAAATAGCCCATAACAGTATTTAGGCACCTAACCTTATAGCCGAATCTTATTGGCTTTGCTCTCAAAAACTGTTTACAGCTGTGCTTTCCATAATACTTGACCATGCTCTCATCAAAGGCTAAATCTTTTTCGGGCACAAAAAACTTTCTGCACCTATGCTTTATTTTAATTACAAATGGCCTTATTTTCCAGAGCTTATCATTTTGATCAATATTTTCATTGGAAGCCAGATGCAGAAACCTCAGAATTTGTTCAAATCTGCTACGTCTCATAGAATTATAGACAAGTTCGTTTCTGGTGTCTAAAGTCTGTTCCCAATACATCCTTTTGGTAGGGAGTTCATTGTAACCGCTAAGGATCAATATTGCAATGAAACATTTCATTTCATCTGGCGACACTCCTGGATTGGGTTGGTTCTTGGAGAGCGCATATTTGTTTGTTTCCTGTACCAGGAATTGTATCAATTCATCGTCCAGAAACATTTCAAATAAATCAACGATTGATTTGTTTTTGAACAATGAATAGTCTGCTTCGAGAAACTCCTTCTCGTTATATGTAAAATCTCCCGAAATCCAATCTCGAGCATCAGAAGTTCTTGGATATAACGTATGAGCCGGGGAAACGTCATTTTCGTTGAGTTCCAATTGTTCCGAAGAAATGTCTTCCATCAGTGGAGCGCCATCAGTAATCCTAATTTCTGCATCTGCAAGTAACTGCCGTCTGGTCAAGTTCTCAAAATTTCCGCTCTCATCTTCATCCCCGGAATCTTCATCTGTGAGGGTTGCTGGATCCGGTGGTGCTATATATATCGCATCAACGGTATCATTTATACCATCGACTTCACCAAAGGCAATATCAATTGCTTCTTGAACTGTTAGGCCCCTCTGAAGTATATCAGCAAGAGCTCTGAAATGAAAAAATAACATCAATTCAAAGAAATCAGCCTGAAACAAAAATGCGGAAATAAGCTAACATTACTGCTTAGCGTTACATATATGTAACAGCGATATTTCTACCAAAACGGCTGTGTTATAAAAAAAAATCTGGCGACTAGCAATACCACCAAATATTTATTTGTGTATACTCTTACCAGTTTTGTACAAATTTCTACTTTATTCTAAAAAATAAAATAACTGTACTTACCGTTTATCGACAAACATAAACACATTCGCGAATTAAAACCTCAAAACAACATAGGTCTGATCTCTCATGCCTTCCAACACGCACTGACCTGTTAAAAATACAAATATCATGGCACTCGCGAAGTGAGTCGCATTTAGATGGCACCACTTTACTGTTACATATATGTAACGCTAAGCACTAATGGGTTAAGGCGATTCCATTCGTTCTTAACGGCAGGATCTCGAGTACGCAAAAATGTGCGATAAAGATGCCTTTTGTGTTTGATAAGGTTAATGATGTGCTGAGGTAAAGCACGATTTGAGGTATCAATAGTGGTAAGTGGCACGGCTTGATCAGTAGCATCTATAATGAGAGATTGGAGTGTTTCGGCTTGAGAATTTATTCAATCTATGGTGATTCTTTCAGGTTCGTTCGGAAGGTGGGAAGATATATGATTTTTGAAAGTTTCCCAGTTGGCCTTTTTATAGTTTAAAAAGGTGAATTGTTGCTAAAACGGAGGTTTGGGGTTTGCTAGCTTTGTTCGGACTAGGAGTGGAAGATGGTCGGAAGTTATTGAGTCACCCTGGTAACATTCGTCGTCGAACAAAGTGGCTAGTCTTTAGGTAGATACTACGTGATCTGTAATAGAAGTTCCCTGGTGGCCGAAAAAGGTGGGATTTTTGATGAAAATTCGGAAGATAGGTAGGTCAAGAAGAAAGTCGGAGAAAATTCTACCTGAGTGATTGGTGTAAGTGTCACCAAATTGAGTGTGTCTGGAGTTAAAATCTCCAAGAATTATGGCTTTAGGGAGGTTTGAAAAGTATTCGAAAAGCTCTGAGTTGAGGGTTTGTAGAGGGTGGTTGTAATAAGTGATAAAGGTAATGGTAGACCTGTTCCAGGATACGTCAATAGCGAAGCAGTCTAAATTCAGAGAGGTGATTTGTACAGGAAAACTGTGAATTGTGACACCAATTCCATTTCTGACAAGAAAGCCGTTACCACGAGAGTATTGGTCTTTGCCATAGTGGAAAGTTTGGTACCCCGAAAAGTGAGGAGGGTTTTTTGCCAGAGTGTCTGTTATGGAAAGAATTTGGATATTATTGGAATTCAGGAGATGCTTCAACAAGTGTCTCTTCCTGGAGAGACCTTGGCAATTTAACGTTCCTATCACAAACTCCATCAAAAGCTTTTATTAGGGTGAAAGTTTCAGTTTAAGATTAGATTGGCGTGAAGCTGAAGTACGCCTTGTTTCCCTGTCCTTGGACAGAGCAATTATGATTGTAATAGGATGGAATGAGGTGTTTGAGTGTTTCAATCACCAATTTTCTTGAAGAAGGGATGGCCATCATGATAGTCACGGCTACCACTTCTAGGAAATTTTGAAAGGCTCGGATTTCGAGGGCTGGGTCTGACGTTTTGGACATTTGGGATCATATGTTGCGTGATCACCACCGCAGTTTCTGCACCAAGGTTTTTTTACCTTGTCGCATTTATCTGCTTTGTGGCTGTGACCACCGCAGTTTGGGCAAGTGTAAAGTTTGGCTTTACATTCGGTAGAAAGGTGGCCGATTTCTGTACAATGAGTACAGTATTTGGGGACTGGTTGGAGAGGATTGGCATTGGATGGCTCGCATCGATGGTTGAGGCCATAGAAAAAGATGCCTTTGGAAAGGGCCGAGTGGTAGGCGGATTCAGAATCGGTAACAACTCTGATTAGGACTGTGGGAGCATTTTTAACTTTTGAAATTATTCTCCAGCATTTTTTAAAGCTGAAGTTGAGAGTCTGAAGAATATCAGCCATTTCTTCATCAGAGATTCCTTTGTCAACCTTTAGGATGACAAAAGAGAAGCTGGGGACGTGTTGTCGGGAGGGCTGGTTGGGTTTGACGGTAGTTGAGTGGTTGAGTGGAATGCATACCACATGGTTGTCACCTATGGCATTTTGAATTTTTCTTTCGAGGGCTTTAACCTCGAAAGATTTGGAAATTTTGAGGAGAGCAGTACCATTGGGGTTGGCCTTGAGGTATTGAATTTGGCCTCGTAGGATCTTAAAGAAGATTTTTCAAAAATTTGTTGTGTAGATCGTTGGTGGAGGTTTTGTGGCGGAACTGGATGAAGAGCCAGATGCTGAAGAAGTTTTTTTGGGTTTTGCTGGGTATTCCTCTTTGGAGCAGGAATGCTTCGAGGAGGTTTTGGAGGCGGTTTGCGATCTGGCAGATCGCATATTATGGTTTGGAATATAAAAACAGACGTGAATGTACTTATAATTGTTTATGTCATTCGTACCAATTACTGCCGAGGAGTAGCCTCACTCCCCGGTTAACAGCCTAAGGTGGCTTTGGCCAGTAACTGGGTGCTTTTTCTTACCTTTCTAGTAGAATAATCGTATATAAACGTTGTCTGGACGGTTTTAGCAAATTACTTTTCGAATCACCCTCGTAAACGAACGCTTTTCGACACGGTGTGTACCAGGGACCGTGTGCTAAGCGACGTGGAGTTTGCGTCGGTAAGATTGCCACTGCGGTAAACCAAACAAATGTTTTAGCCATTTTCCTACTTCCGATTTTTGATTACGATATTCTACGGACAACCCTAATTGGAGAATTTTCCGGTACCAGGCCTGTTTTAAATGAAAAATGCATCCTTCTATTTCAGATACAGGGAAAACCGTATACAGCGCTGAATGTATTCCATCTTCAAAATCTACAACTATTTTCTTTGGATTTAACGTTAATTCAAATTTTGAACATTCCATCTGAATTGTTGAAAACAGTTTAACATAAGTAGAAGTGGCTTTAGATGGAAGTAATGCAAAAACCGCTGGTACATACTGTCCATTTTTAAATCCGTGTAGAGTGAACAATTGGCAAAAAAACTTTGGGCAATATTGAAATGTGCCGTCTTCGTAAATTACTTCTACAGAACACAAAAAATTTAAATTTGTGTAGCATGGAAATATTACAATGCTATTTTCTTGATCGTTTGTTATTAAAAAACTTTCTTCTTGTATCGTTTTAATAGATATCGAGTCTAATGCTTCTTGAACGTCCTGCACGCTTTTCTGCAACGGAGGCAAATATGCTCGACGCGCATTGTATAAGTTCTTCCGTATGTATCCTATGTCCACTAATGTAAGTTCTTGAAGAACTTAGGGGATTTCTGAACAATATAAGAATAAATATATTAACCTCAATTATGCCTAAGCACATTGACATTTTTTACCTTTTATCTCATTATGTATCACTTTCAATGGTGTACCTGATATTTCTTCTTCAGCTTTCCTTTTTAGGCTGTTACTGATTTTTTCACGACACAGTTTTGCGAAATATATATCATGATTATGGATGAGATCCCTGTCGATGATATCCTTCTCATTAATGGTATAGAATTAGGCTTTGCAATTTTAATTTGTGCAACGCCAATGAGTTTTGCCAGAAACAAGGATTCTTCCTTTGCGAACTTACTAACACGAATGCAAAAACTAAACTGATCTATGTACCTACGCCTCAAATTGTTATCGTAAAGTCATTAGGGGATAATCCTTTGAATCTCTGGTGACTTTTAAAATTCGTGGAATCGGTAGAAAGTTGTATGCCATTTACCTAGACCCTCTTTAGGGTCACTTGTGCGCAACTTACCTATGAAAAAGAAACATTTTGGGTATACCTGGCTACAAACTGACCGCTGTGCGCAATTTACCAACATCATGTGTAGATCCAAAATCACAAACCGACGCAACTATTCTTAAGCCAGAGCTGCGAACTGCTTTAACAACCTCTTCAATAATTTTTATCAAATCAAATGTTTTAGTAGAATGTTCACAGAAGTAATAAGCAAATGGCTACTTCCAACTTCTACGTACACCTTTGACCATAAAAAGTAGACCATGATCAGCAAAAGCAGCTCTCCTGTCCTCTTTTCCAAAATCTATTAAACCCTCTAACCCTTTACTGGATTATATGTAAGACAAGTATCCAATGAAATTTCATCAAACACTAATGTACAAAATTTATCAACATCAACCATTTTATCCACAACCCCTTTAAGATGATCAAACATATTTGCATTTATCCCACAACTGAAAGGCAAACGATTTATAATAACCTACTTAATGTTCTGCAGCTGGGCAAAGAACATAATTTAGAAACAAAACCTGTAACCTTTTCCCCTATTTTTGTAACAGGATAGTGAAAAAATTTTATCTTCTAAAGTAAATCTCCTTCCTCTGAGCTTTAATTTTTGTTTTATTCGTTGTTGCATAAAGAATTGAAATGTGGATAAATTGACATCTTTTGAAAATTTAGTGTGCTGCAGATTTCTTTCCAAATATTTAATTATCCGCTTTGGATGCAATTTCTGGGCTTTCTTGGCAGCTGCCTTCCACTGGCTTACTTTTCTTTTTAAAATTCTTACATCTAGATAATCGAATGTTTCCTATTGCCTCTAGGTCGTTGAGCTAAAAAAAAGTTAACTATTTTTATCATCCATGCAAATATAAAAACAAATAATTCTTTTAGAAATATAAAATATAATATTGTATATTTACACAGTAAATCTGTTGTTAAATATTAAGTAACCTATTTTATAAACAACCATGAGTTGATTTGATTGGGTAATGATTGTCAAACAAATTTGAGAAATAGTAGGCTGATTCATTGTTAAAAAGAAAAATTGAATTTGTTAGATTGTTGATTTTGAAAAAAAAGGTTGTTGAGATTATTAACTGGCAAAAAGCACATTATTTACACCTAGAACAAAAACTGTGAAATTATAATAATAAGCAGAGTGAATAGTGAAACTTACCTTTTTAAATAATCCCTGAAGTAAACATAAACTATTATTACTTAGTAAGTAGATTACTCCAAATAAACCGTTGATTGATTCCGCCAAAGGAGCACAAGAAGATAGAGTTGTGCTTAATTGGGCCATAAGCCATCTCCTAAGCCGTAGAAGAACCTAAAATAATCAAAACGAACTCAAGTCTAAAATCTTTTAACATTATGGAAGAAAAAAGTATTCTTTTTCGGAACATTACTGGAAGATAAAGGGTATTCCATTTCTCTTCATTGTAAATACAAAACTCACCAGTGAGTGAACATAAAATGAACTTAGATATTCGATAACCCTGGATAACAGAATATCGCCCATTTTCTAAATGTTTTAAAAGCGATACGTTTTACCAATCTAGTAAAAAATAAATTTGTAAATAAGTTGCATACTTACCTGTACTAGTAATAGATTCTCACGGGTGTGAATGCTTGTTGGAGTTTGAAAATAAAGTGTTGCAAACTTCTCTACGAATGGTAACAGGTGACGTAATAGTAATAGATGACGTCACAGTGCCACTCTGGCCAATAATTTTAAATAGGACCTTATGGCAAGTGATATCTCGTTCGAAAGGCATTGACATTGGCTACATGGCCATATTAATTTTGTTTGGGTTTAAACTAATTTTGACGGATAAATTAAATAAATACCAAAATTATTATTTCACATTTAAATATTGCAGATTTTTCAGTCCGCCTCTGGTTAGTTGTCAAAAAAATTGACGTTTTCAATTTAATAGTATTTGTTGATTTGCTAAGTTTTTATAAATAGCTTAAATATTTAATTTTATTATTGTTTAACGAGACGTTTAAGAGTTTACATAGGCAAAATGGTACGTACTCAAGCCGACAAAGTAGCAGCTATCTTAGTAATTGGTGAATCTGGAAAGAATCTCCATGAAGCGGAACGTTTATTTAATTAGAGATACCCAGATCGTCCTATCTCGAGAACTTATTTGAGGGAGCTTCTTCACAAGTTTGAAGCAACAGGTAGTGTTCAAGATGCCAAACGATCTGGTCGACCTATATTTAGTGATGATAAAAAAATTGATATAGTTGCTGGAATGGTAGTAAACCCTACTTCCTCTTCAACTAAAGTTGCGTCTATCTGTGAAGTAAGTAAAAGTACAGTACAGAGAGTGTTGGCTAAAAATAAATTTCATCCATACAAGTTAAAAATGGTGCACCACCTTTCGGATGACGACCCCGACAGAAGACTCGAATTCTGTGAATGTATGACAAATAAAATTAGTCAAAACCCACATTACCCAAAAACAATTTGTTTTAGTGACGGAATTACTTTTTGCCACAATGGAAATGTGATTACACAAAATGTAAGGTATTGGAGTGACACTAATCCTCACACCTTTCGTGAACAACATACAATGTATAATATCGGGCTTATTTTAAATGGAACACCCTGTATTTTGATAATTCACCATATTCAAAAAAATGTCTCCTTTCGAATGGTAAAGGGTGTCCTATACCTAAGTATTATACTTTTCGTGCAATTTACTATTTTCTTAAATTATATGCTAATTCGATTCTAAAACATCTGCAATTCTCTTTAATTTTAAACTGATGATCTGTAAAAGAAACAGTGAAGCTGCTAATGAATATGTACACTTGTAATTTCTGAGGTACACTAATTTTTTTTACCGATATAAGTATTTGAGTACATAATAAAACAAAAACAAATTTTTATTAGAACAAATACATAAATACTACAAAACGAACAACAACAAATGATTAGAAGCAAAAAATGGAAAATTACTATAATAGATGCTCAAAATGCTTGCCTATCTTGTGCAATGCAACACGTGATTCTAGCTTCTAACGATTTACCTACATTATTTAACATTTGGGGTGTTATAGACGCGAAAGCGTTCGAAATTCTCAATTTCATATCGTCTGGAGTAGTAGGGGGTGTAGAATACACAATATGTTTAATAGTACCCCATTTGAAAAAATCCATCTTGGTTAATTCTGGTGTCCTAGCTGGCCAATTATAAGGACCGCCTCTACCTATCCATTCATTTCTGAATTTTCTATCGATTAGTTCCTAACTACACGTGAAAAGTGAGCAGGAGCTCCGTCCAATTATAGCCACATTTTCTTCCGTATGCTGAGTGGTAGGTTTTCGAGAAGGATCCAGAAGTCTTTTTTCAAAAAACTCAAAAATTTTCTTCCATCCAGGTGTCCATAAAAAAAATACGGGCCGATAACATACTCGCCCACAATACCTCCCCAAACGTTTACACTCCATCGGTGTTGGCGATCAACAGTACGGAATAAATGTTTGTTTGCTGTATCGTAATAATGAAAATTATGTCTATTCACTAACCCATTATTGTGGAATGTTGATTCGTCAGTAAACAATACATAATTACAAAAATCAGGATCTTCTCCAACTTTATCCAAAGTCCATAAACAAAAATTTAAACGTTTATCATAATCCTGTTGTGTCATCTGCTGGTGTAGTTGGATATGATACGGATGGTAGCGATTTTCCTTGAGTATTCTACATACACTCTTTTGACTTATTCCTAATTCACTTGAAATTTTTCTAGAACTGGTATTAGGATTTTCCGTAACCGACAGCAGTACTTCAAATTCGTTGGCGTTGTCGCCAGTAACTGTTTTAGTTTTGTTAAAATCACTTATTTTAACAACATGTGACGCCTTCCGCTTCTTTTAATTTTCTCTTGACGCGCCCCTGTATACCCAAACCATCTTAGTTGAGCGCTAAGATTTCAAATGTCGTAAATCACCGATTCCCCGGGAAAACCCGAAGAGCGACGTGCCCCCCTCGCCTTGAGTACTCATAGAGTCCGTCCGTTAAGCTATGGAACATCAAGCATGTTTCCTGCTATAGTGCAAAAATACTAGAATTCGGCTACCATGCCATTTTTTCATATTTCTCATCCATATTTCATGGATTATCAATTCTCTCTCAATTTTAGTTAGTGATTTTAGTGTATAAGTAGTGTTATATTCAGGTAACAAATTATAATATAAATATTACTATTTCACCGCCTGTCATAAGGCTCATTTTCGCCGAAAACGCGGCAAAGTACGAGACCGTTAAGGGAAGTTTTACACGGCGTTGCCAAGTTGGAGAAATTATAATTGTTGCTACTGTAAAAATCGTTTGGACATTGATTTGTCTTAATATTTGAATCTGTTATGTTATGTTATTGTAGCTTTATCTTTATTGTAGTGTTGATTGTTGTTACGCTACCATTTGTGTTCGCGCTTTATTACTTTGAGCCGACATGCGCACGTTGTTGTGCCAATTCAGAAACTTCATAAAAATGTGTCTCCTTTTGTAATGTTTGTTTTCCATTATTGCAACCTAAACTTGGAATGTTCACACAATATTATATTTTAGTTTGGTATAATCAACCGACTTTTATTTACATCCGCATTCCCTGTTTACAGGGTGGTCCTTCGATTCATTTCTAACTTGTACAACCCGCAATTAAACATGTGTAGGATCCTTATTTGAACCAAGCCAAATTCTCGTTCTTAATTTTCATCAATCCTACACAAGTTTTGTTCAACTTCTCGTATGCAATAGAGACCAATTTATCAAAATAAATATAATTAGTAGTAGATATTCAACTTTTTATTTATTAAATACAAGTGGTGTTTCAAAATCTACCAGAAAACATACTATTGTTAATATATTTGAAATTAACGGTATTAAAAGTATAGGGCATTTTTTGGATAAAACTTTGTACGATTTTATTCTTCCTATGGCTCTTTCTACATGTACTCTTGATCGAGCAATTTTTTTTGTTACCATTTTTTCTGCTGGTGTAAGTTGTCCCTTTTCATCAAAAAAGGTGGTGTAAATAACTTCACTTTCAGGTTGTCACACATTTCTTTAATTAGAAATCCTCTATCTGCTAAGAGCACATCATCTTCTTGGAGGAAATACCTTACATCACATTGTTCGAACAGTTGATCAGAAATAGACCCCTCGTATCCTTCACTACAATATACTATTGCACCAGAAACACAAATCATAACAAGAAATTTAACCGTATTACTGTGCTTATAAGCAGAAAATGTATTCCCTTGTTGTCTGAAATTAGATGGCATTTGAATCATTATTTCAGTAGCATCTAGTATGAAGGTAACATTGGCCCCATTAAAGTTTTTAAAACAATAGGGTACATTTTTAATATTTCTTCCTTGTGTAATTAAATCTCCTTTGCATCCAATAATTTGAAAATACATAAATTGTACCCAAGTAAAAAAAATGGTAGAATAGTGAGATTTGCTTATTTTGCAAAATATTGACATCTCCTTCAATGTATAACCTCTTCTTATTCTAATTAATGTCATACATAATTTGTCTTTGTTGGACCATTTGGAAAATGTGGACCTTTTAATATTATTTTCTTCTTTATTATAATTTGTTGTGTACTTGAGTTTATTCATTATAGATTCATCAAGAAAATTGTATAGCGCATCAAATTGCCACGACTCTAAACCAGTGAAATACTTTAAATGTTTTATTGTAATTTAAAACTGTATAAGCAAAAATATTTGTCATTTTTGAACTATGTGATTGTTTTGTTTCAAATGAAATATAATTATGATCTAAATGTTCTTTGTTTATTTCCTCATCTTCCTTGGTGTCTTCATATTCAACATAAAAATCTGGTACATTATCCATCTTTGCTAGCAGTAACTTCAATTTCATTGCAAAATTCTTCTAAAACAGAAGATGTCTCCGAAGACCATGGTAAAGGTTCAGACTCTTCTGAAAATCGCCCTACAAAATGTTTGCCGCATATCCATAGTTTCTTTATATTTTGCGGTTAGAGGTTTTTGTTCCCAGTTAACTCGATCCATCTCAAGCATTTTGATAAATTTTTTCGAGGTGTAGGAAATGGATAAAATTTTATTTTTTTATTTTTCAAATATCTTGTATCGCTCTTGCAATTTTTGTAGGAGCAGCGGCGCATTATAATAAAATCCGATAAACTAAGTGTCTTTATACTAATTATAATAACTATACTAATAATTTTCAGTCTCTAGTAAATAATAGGAAATACAACACTGGAAAAACTAGCGTCCGAACAAATAAATAAGAAAAAGCTGCACAAACTAATATAGTCCGAAAATATACAAATACAAACACAGTCAACAAAAAACAAAACAATGATGGCAGATGGGATGGCATACAGATAACTAAAATAATGGCTGCAGCATGTCACATCAGCATTTTATTATACATCTGTCACTATTATTATTGGTGCATATAAAAACTGTTAATTTTTTCTAATGTAATTGGTAGCTAGGAACGCCCAACTAGATATATTATCTAAAGTCCCTGCTAATGACATTTTTATCCCCAAATTTAATGTAATATCTTAATTTTGCAAAAGTATGTACTCGGGAAGTGCTTATATTACTCATAATGTGAAAATATAGTTATTTCGAAGTCCACAAATGACCAAAACGACCTAGAAAACAGACCCCCATTTTAGACCTAAAAATTTTGTAGTGGTAGTACTAACGGACTCCTTCATTAACTGAGAAATGTCATAAAATGACATTAAGTTAGGTACCGACTAGATTATGTAAGAATTTTTTGTTTTAAAATCGATTTATCATACGATTTAAGAAAATTGTAAATTGCACGAAAAGTATATTACTTAGGTATAGGACACCCTTATACCATTCGAAAGGGAACATTTTTTTGAATATGGAGAATTATCAAAATACAGAGTGTTCCATTTAAAATAAGCCCGATATTATACATTGAATGATCTAATAATTTAACTGAAAATTCTGAACACCCTGTAAAGACTCAATCGTAGAATACATTCAACGAATGTGCTACTATTGAGCTGTGAGAGAAAATTTGCTAGAATTTATTATATAAATGAGTTATTAATTTTTTTCGAAATGTTCACATTTTTAAAAAAGTCAGCATAACTCGGAACCCTCTGTATTTAGATATAGGGAACCAACATGAAACAGTATTTTATTTTTTAGGGACAATTAGAAAATGCAATAAAATATAGGGTGTTCCATAAGAAAAAATATAACTTTGATACGCCACACTTTATTGGAACATCCTGTATATTTCAAAATAATTTTAAAATGTAGCCTATATGAATGTACAAACTAGTGAAGTGACAAATATTTCAAAACTCTTACCGTTTCGCTATAAACCTCCGTCCCGCTAGTCGTGATTCACCCTGTATATATATTTATTGCAGTTGAATAAATTGAATTATTTAAAAAATATGAATGTAGTTTATTATAAAAACCTGTATATTGAATACACTATAGCACATACATAGCTGAAGCAGTGAACAATCTGTAAATAAACTTGTTCTACAATAATTAATAGTAGCTGTTGTGTATGTTGCTTTGGATGTTGGAATGAAAATGTTCAATTTTTTTTATCTATACAACTTTAATACCATTAACACAAGTACCTAACATAATTTCTTTATATTTTACCATTATGAACTACTATATACTAAAAAACGAATCTACATTATAAACTAAATACTATATACAGAAGAAAACTATTCTAAAGGCGGCCACTCACGTTCCGGTCTACCTGTCAGGTATACCTGTTCAGGCAAACTTGTAGCAAGTGTACCTGTTCAGGCAGAGATCGAATTTAGCCATACACGTAGCGTCAAACCTGATGGCAGTCTCAGTTAATGTTTATTATTTAACATGATGACACCGCCTAAGCGTGACTACGACGACGCGGTAGCCCTAGTAGGTCTTCATGTCATTCTTAAAAAAAAGGAAAGAAAACCGAGACAAAAGTGGTGTAAAGAATGGTTGTTAAAAAGAAATCAATACAGTCATATCAATTTGTTAAAGGAATTGAATATAGAGCTTGAAGATTACAGTAATTATCTAAGAATGGATGAAGCAACTTACCTTAAACTACTATCAATGATTACTCCATCAATTCAGAAGCAAGATACGATCATGAGAAAAGCAATAACACCACATGAGCGACTAGTAGCTACATTAAGATTTCTTGCAACAGGTAGATCATATGAATGCCTCAAGTTCTCTACCATAATATCAGCACAAGCTCTTGGTAGAATTATTCCCGAAACATGTGAAGCCATTTATAAAAGTCTGCAGAAGGATTATATGAAGGTATGTAAAAAAAAATTCCCTTAAATATAGATATTTATTTAAATATATTAAATAATATTATAATATTATTGAAAACCGGCAATAAACGCTGCTGCAGACGTTGTACTGTTTTCTGGAATGGACGTTTGTACTGGTTGCAACTGTGAATATTCAGATGTGTTCGAGTATTGCGAGATGTATGAGTGGGCCGTTCCTAGTGGGTTATTGTGTGTAGATTGTTCCATTGGTTGCGGGCTATAACTTGATGTGTCTGAAGTGGGACTTGGAATTGGACAGGCAACAAATATTGGGCTGGAACTACTGGAAGAAGACCTAGGAAGATTAGGCTGATACTGTGCCACATTGCTAACATGGCTGAGACTTGAACGATAAGTCAGAGTTCCCATTTCAGCTTCGTATAGAGTGTCGTTAATAATTTTCTCCGCTATGAGTCGCTGCCGTTTTTCCAATGCTCTCATTTTCATCGCAACACTTTTCCCTAAGAGATCATATCTATCGTCCGGAGTCTCGACAGGTGCAGGACGTTTAAAATGATCCCTCACCGATAGTAATACATCAGTTGCTAACGTGTCTTGTCTCTTTTTAGTTTTAGCAGATTTTGTTGAATTTCGTGCTTGTGAACATTGATCATCTACACATTGTTCTTCAATAGTATTTTCGGTATTACTATCATCCAGAGTATTTTCTGCCGGGTTTGTCTGAAACAATAAATTAAAAAATATTACATTCTGGTTTTATAAAATTGAAATATTTTTTTTTTATGGCAATCGTAAAAATCGTATGTGTATGCAATGAAAAATCGTAATCTGAGTATGTAGTACGTATATATAATTTTTTTTTGTTACAGTTTCCTGGTTCTGCGGAAGAGTGGAAAGAAATAGCACGGCTATTTGAGCAGCAATGGAATTTTCCGCACTGCTTAGGAGCCATTGACGGCAAGCATGTCGATATAGTACCACCTGCTAGTAGTGGATCTTATTATTTTAATTATAAAAATCGCCACAGTATGGTTCTCTTAGCAGTAGTGGACGCCAGATACCGGTTCATAGTAGCTGATTTTGGTACAAATGGCAGAATCTCAGATGGGGGTGTATTACAGAACACAAGTGTCTTTCGAAACTTGCAGAGAAAAATGTTAAAGGTGCCAAGTGCCGACAGCGTCAGTAACAGTACTAGATGTCTCCCATATGTTTTTGTCGCAGATGACGCATTTCCTTTGAGAGCCGATATGCTAAAGCGATTTCGACAAAATGACTTGGATACACGAGATAAAAAAATATTCAACTATCGTTTGTCTCGTGCGAGACATATTGTGGAGAATGCGTTCGGTATATTGGCTTCGAGATTTAGAATTTATCATACAACGATTAATTTAGATGTGAATAATATTGATAAAGTTGTAATGGCTACATGCGTCTTGCATAATTTTTTAATGACACATGCCACAAATTCTTATGCACCAACAAATTGTTTATATACTGAAAATACTGGGGATAAGACAGTTACTTCAACCGGCTATAATACCACAAGTTCTAATATGGAAGATCTACAAAGACGAAGCCAAGGAAATATTACCAATGACGGAAAACGAGTGAGACAAGAATTTCAAAATTATTTTGCAAACGAAGGCAAAGTCCCGTGGCAAGATAAGTATATTTGTAACTAAACCTACTTATCAGATGTATCATTTAACTAAATAAATAAAGTAGTGTATTTACTTACCTCAGAGTTATTTTCTTCTTCGATTTCGCCGTCGATATCGTCTATATTTGAGAGTGATTTACGGGGGGTATCTTCATCACCAAGGAAATCAAAAAGCTTGTAGTACCACAACGTAGGCGTATAAATGTCATCTGTAGACGCACCAGACTTTAAAGACTCTTTATACTTTTTCTTCTCTTTTCGGACATTACTACGCAGACTATTAATTTTTTTTAATACGTCATCTTTTGTAGAGTTTGGTTCTACCTCTTTAAGTTTGGCAGTCAGTTTCTCATAAGCAGCTGTTCTTTTGTTCCTGTCGTGATAGTCTTTGCTCTTGACAAGCCAAAGACATGGCTCGGATTTATATATCTCAATAAATTCTTCCATAATTGCAGTACGTTTGCGAGACGCCATTTAAAACGAACAAATACACGTGTTACAACCCGACGTATCGCTTGAAAATGGATTGAATAACTGAGACCTGAACGCGCGAGCCTACATACATGGAGAGGTTTACCTGTAGGTGGGATTTACCTGCAGGTAAAAAATATAAATTTTCAAATGTTGTCAGGTCGCCTGTACAGGTAACGATACCTGCCGGTTTTAGCACATACACCTTCCGGTTTGCCTGTACAGGCGGCCTGAACAGGTATACCTGACAGGTAGACCGGAACATGAGTGGCCGCCTTAAGGCAATAAAACTAATAATACTAGGAGTAAAAATTATGTACAAAAAATATTTTAGCCCCTGTTGTTTTCGGCAATCTGCCTGAGGATCTGATTTCTCTCTCTTTGTATTGTATTATTTTCTTCGATGGCTAGTCGGAGTTTTTTTATCTCTTCCACCCTCGCTTTTTCTATATCTAATTGTTTTCTCCCTAAGTTGTATAAATCTGTTTTTTTTTAACTTTTCTCCTGCTGGGTGTAGCTACCGACTCTCTATTTACCTCTGCTGGTACATGCTCCTGTACATTGATCTCAGATGTAGGTACATATGGGTGTTGAAGCTACCGCAGGACTTGAAGATAGTACAGCTGATGTAGTTGGTGGTAGTGCAGATGTCGAAGCAATGGAAGATACCGTTTCTGGTAAGTTGACAGTTAAATCGTCGAAAAATATTTTATCCAATTCCTCAAAATACTCCCAGTTGCTTGGACCTCTTCCCGTTTTTTTTTATTTGTCCTTTTGTACTTTATACGTTTTTTTAATGTTTCTAAATTTTCGATCTAGATTATCACCCCAGCTCGTCAAATACACCCTTAATTTGTTGCCAAATATCTCTTTTTTTCCTCTTGGAGTTTCGGTATTCATCTTTATGCTTATGGAATTTTCTTATCAGTAGCCATGCCATAGCTCTATTCCCTGTAAAATTATCACCTGCAAAAAACATTATTAATTAATTCAATAAATTAAGTTAACAGTAAAAAAATACTAATTTATATTTAATTTGACTTTTATTTCCAAACTAAATACCTATTTTGAAAAGATAAACTCTAGTTCAATATTCTGATGAAATTTAAAAATACTTTCACATTAATTTAGCAATAATCTTATTTTCATTGTTGGAAATTTTTTTATTAATAGGATTAGGTATTCTAGGTAAATTGTAATAAAATGTAATCTCCTTTTCAGGAGAAACATCATTTTATTAATAGGATTATTGAAGATAAATATAGTACTTAATAAACTGTAAGTAGAAATTCCTAAAATAGAAAAATACATTTTTCTTAAAATGCCATCAGGTAATATTTTTAACAATAATTATTAATCCCTTTAAATGGAATAATAACCAGATTTATTAGGGGATTATACTATGTAAAAAGTAATAATTAAGTAGAAATTACTTTACAAGGTAGAAATAGATGTTTTTGATTTGAGTAATTTATATTTATGTATTTCAACAAAAATTAGATTTATGCAATAAAAATGCCTTCAAAATAATAATAGCAGAAAACAATATTGATAATGTGAAATATTACATAAAAACCACCTGAAATGTAAAAATTTAAAAATAAAACATTGTAGAGCTTAGAGCCATATACCTAATACACATTTAACTAGTAAAACTATGTGTATCATAAAAGTATTTTCGTGCAATCGGACGCGAAGTCAGTATTTCGCGTACTCAACACAGTCTGCAAAATTCAATTTCGCGGCCGTTACCCATAGCAACGGCTGCGAAACGAAACGTCACTTCCAAATTTGACATTTCTATAATACTACGAAGACAAGGATTATTTTTTATTGAATACCAACAAATACATAAGTACTTATATTATTTAGGATGAATATTAACATTCATTGTACAGTTTGTATTATTACTTATACCTATTGACTCCAGAAGTTGAAGCAAGAACTGTCAAAATATTTTGTATATATTGAAACATATCATTTCCATAGCACACATTGTTAAATAAATTCAACTGCTGTTGATTTTAGAGCAATAATATATTTATTTACAATTATCTAGTTTAATAATTTTAACGATTGCACGAAAAATAGTGTGTATGCCATGGCCGCGAAACTTTTTAACGACCTCCAGATTATCTTGCCTCGGCCGCAAGCGGCCTCGGCGATAACTGTTCTTTCGGTATTTCGCGGCCTAAGCATACAAATAACTATTTTTTTACTAAGTACAATAACACAAAACCTGTTAAGTTTTGAACAATTTAATATATAATTATTATTTTCAAATAACATATTTGAACATTGTACATCTGAAAATAGAAGACAAAATTCAACAACAAAAGCTACGAAAATAGCACTTTTAGTTAATCTTGCAAGTTTTTGATATAATAAAAAAATAATAAATATCATCATGACAGTATAAGTATTGTGGATATTATACACTCACCATTATGAGGTAGCTCATTTTCAACATCCTTGTCTACTTCCATAATTTAAAGAAAACTTAAAATCTCTGGATTGGGGTAAATAGCAAATATTCTTTAGCTGTGTGTCAGCTTCCTGTGTGTGACGTGTTTTTCACCTCCCTTTGGTTCCTTCCAACTGGGCACGTCACTTTGGACACCCTCGATGCAAAATCTTTAAAATAATTGCTCGGGCGCCAGATTTTGTGACGTGGTTTACTCCACGGCCCCTTGACCCTAAGCGTCAAGAGTTCCAGATAGCCTCAGATGGAGGTTACGGAAAATTCCAGGGGTCTCGTTGTACTAAACACTCCTATAAAACTATAAACCCACAGACGGCTCTACTACGGGTTATTAAGAAAACACTAATTATGTCAGGTTGTATATTACCAGAGAAAACAAATATACAAAATTAGCAATTTCCAATATTATTCGAAATTTCTATTTCGGCAGTTCCATGCAAAATAAACATATACAGGGCAAATGTAACAAAATTATATGTATACAAAATTTGCAGGTAGTACGAGTATAAAAATTGGTACGGTAAAACAAGATGTTGGGTTAGGTTAGGGAGAGACTCATTAATATATACTGAAGATTCGACTTAATTTCAGGCATACTGAAGACATATAGCAACTCTGATCAAAATATATATTGGGGCTTTTCTGATTATTTTTGTGTATTTTTCGAGGTATTTTTGTTACATATTTCGTGAATTTGATTATGTATAAGAATTGGAAGAGCAGGTAAGCTCTGATCAAACAACTAAAATAAACACAATGCTAAAAAATTATTATACTTACTCAAAACCGCAGTTTTCAGACGTAGCTCTGACAGTGGTCTCTTGTTGGAACGTTTCCCATAAAAACTATATTTGGCTGCTAGTGTATCCAAAAACAGATGTTTTAATATCCTAGATACTTTACTGGCAAGATCTCGTCCACCAATTGTGGACAAATAGGAAATCTAAAATAACACACATTGCCAAAACCTTATTTGAAGGATGAAAGTTGAGCATTCCAATTAAAGTATTAAGTACAAATCATTTACAAGAACATCCACTTGTTTTTGATCTTCAAGCAGTTTTTCAAGATCTTGAATATCATCCACAGATTTCATTGGAAATGTGAAGGGAAAGTCTTTTATTTATGCCTCTTCCTTGTTTTGTAATAGTGCTAATATCTGGGCATGTTTCATGAAAACCTGTAAAATGAGTAATTATCAAAAACAATTATTGAATATTAAATGTTATAGGGTCAGTTGCATAAAACATTATGTTATGTTAACGAGCAATCAACTATGATAGCCCTATTGATAATGTGAAATATGATATACTGACCTGTTGACTCAGGTAAAGTGTTACCAGCAATATCTGCTCTTTGTACCTTCAAATAATTCTGGAGACCAATTCCATGTGCATTATTCTGTACAGCCACAGGAGGATCTGAACGTATTTCTATTATCTTCTAAATATTGATGAGTTGAAGCAATTACTAATTTTGGGATAGCATCTATGTGAAATCAAGAGGGTAGATATTATTACTTAAATAAAAGTTGAGTTACCTGTTACATGGCAAATTGCCTGAACACTAGTTTGAAATGATGTTTCAGACTGTTTTGGATAGCTGTGTGTGTTCTGTTTTCCTCGAAATATTTCTGGGGCAGTTTCTAGAAAATTACACAATAAATTAAGTGTTGTATGTTTCATAAAAAGTAAATTGAAGTCACCTGTTACATGTACGATTTCTGGAGGTGATGGTTCATGCTCCTTTTGATGGTTTTGTGTGTTTATCTCTCGAGATATTTCCGCAGTAGTTTCTAAAAACATGACAATAATTGAAATGGAAGGTGTTCATCAGTAACAGTAATTCCAAAAAGTTATAAAACTGCAAATATCTATATGCACCATATTCACCTTGAAACTGGGATTCCTTCAAAATATTCTTCAACCTCTTATTAAGTTGGGAAGGACGATTGATATCTGATTCCTCATCTTCATCACTGGAAATGTATCGACGTGGTGTAACTACTTTCCTTTTTTTATTATTATTCCGGTTAGCAATCTCATCATCTGTTAGATCACATGTAACTTCTGATAATTTTAGTTTATGCTTAGCTTTTTCAAAATCATCTAAAAATAGGTCATCATACTGATATATAAAAAAGCATCTACGTTTTCATGTTGAAGAATGAAGCATGACATTATGAGGAATGCAATCCGAAATTTTAAAAAAAAGTACTCGCAGAAAAAATATAATATGGTGGAAAAATCAAATATATATTTAATATAATAATCCTAAAATAGGCATCTACTAACCAGTTTCATACAAGCACCTTGATACAGGATACAATTTCCATTTTTCAATATCCTCATTAGTTTTGCTTTGAAGGGTTTTATCAAAGACCTTCTGGTGTTTTATTGGTGCCCAGAAAACATCTTGCTTCCGTGGTGAAAGCCAGCTTTTCCGTACAATCGCTACACTGTTAGCTCCGGCGTCATTTATTTCTTTAAATTCTATTACGACGTACATATTTTTTATATAATTTGGTTTTAAAACTCACTATAACCCACTTTCCTAATTGTCTACTCTACTGATATCACGTTTCCTAACCAGAAGTTCACAGCACGCTTGGCTTTAGCATAAAGTGTACTTTTTGAATAAAATATAGGTAATATCAAATTTTATCAGACCATTTGACGTCTAATAGACGTCAAAAATAATGACGTCTTATATACGTCATATATTATGACGTACTTTATAGGTCATATATTATGACGTACTTTATAGCTCATATATTGGTCCTAATATGACGAAAAACGAACGTCAATATG
The DNA here is from genome assembly GCA_949126875.1 of Lochmaea capreae. Lineage (NCBI taxonomy): Eukaryota > Metazoa > Arthropoda > Insecta > Coleoptera > Chrysomelidae > Lochmaea > Lochmaea capreae. The sequence continues at coordinate 28,509,339 of OX421408.1, forward strand.
TCGTCATCTTAGGTCACTTTGCTACCATACAATCATCCTTAGATGTACAGGTTTCATTTCAATTGCCAATTTAGGTAATTTTTGAACCTCTGTTCCGTTAAGAACTTCAAATACTCTACAATTTCAATGTACTTTATCTTTTAATACTTGCTCACTTTGTGGTGGCTAGGGTTTTTCAGTAATTGACTTTGTTACTACAAGAATTTGACAATTTGTATTTTGAATTTCTTTTAGGTTGTTGATACTAATTCTTGATAGGGCATCTGCAACATTGTCAGAACCTTTTATATATTCTTCTAGATCTAATGTTTTCCTAGTTAATTTTGAAGAAGGATCTTTCTTCGAAATTCTCTGGCAATTCGTGAATTTTCACAAAATCATAATTTATCTAAAATTTAAATACAAACACTGAATTAGTTTAATGTCAGTATTTTTTTTACTAGCTGCATTTAAAAAAAATCCGTATGAATCTACAAATGTTCTTACCAGATCAGGAGACATTCGGGTTTTCAAAATTGGCCACAGATCTAAGAACTCTCTAATTGTTTGTAATTATATACTTTTTCTAGCAGGATATGACAGTTTCCAGTGATGAAGAACTTCACATTGTGGCTCCGTATTTTTTCGCAGCCAAATTTGGCTGTCTTTTGCTTCCTGGGATAATACATGGGAAGAAGAAGCTGTGGATGGGGTATCCGTCACATAGGTCTGATGTTGTAGCCACGCTAATATTATCTTCTTCTGTGTTGAAACAAGGCGCAGGCGAAACTTTATTATATATTTATATATTTGAAGTAAAAATAATTATCATCGGATCCGATCAGATTAACATCTCATGAGTCGTCAGTCTTGACTTTTTTTTCAACGGTTCATCAATCTACAAAAGATTAATAATTTAAAATAAGAATCTGCCTGATGCATATTTTACTTGTTAACAAAATGCTATCCGTGGACAATCTATACATATATTGACCTCAACTTTAATAAAATTGTCGAATTTGATATTCAACAATATAATACAATATTATTTTTATTAGGTATACTTACATGATCATCAGACTTGAGAGTTTCAATGGCTTTTTTCAGCATTATCCGGTCCCCTATGTTGGGGGTCAAGAATTTAATTTCTTCCTCATTCAATTCTTGTAATAGAGATTCCCCAGAATAGTTACCTACACAGAAGGGAAAGCTTGTGTCGGTATCTTTGATGTAGTGGCCAGTAGTGGGGGTCAAATTTTCGATGACTGTTGACGTCGCTGCCTATTCCAGCTACACTTAGAAAACTGAATAAATTTGTAAGGTGCACGTAGCGCTGGTAGTACACTAACAAAAGGATAACAGATGCAATGTTGCAAAAATTGTTTGTTGAAAGGGTGTTTAACAAGTGGTGTAATAAAGAACTTGTTTTCCTAATAATAAATAATCTTTATTAAACATCATGTATGTATGAAAACATTGATTTATATCAGATACTGATTTTAAAGCAAATTTTAATAGAATGTTAATAAAATTAAATATTATGAAAAGATAATAAAATTTATCATATATGGAAAAGAATTTTAATTTTTCTAACACTTTTGTTATTTTTATCCCTTTTAATCTCTTTTATTTCTCGATTTGAATATTTGAGGGTATAAAATATTCTTAACCTAATAAAGAGTTTTAAAACATATGCTTCTGGAAAGTTAGGAAAAGGATGTTCAAATTGTATGTTTTTCATTATATCGTAAAATGTATGTGATATTCCTGATAACAAATAAATTCCATCGAATTTTGATAAAAAAATCTTTTCTAATTTGTAAACATCATTTACAAACTTCTCATTAGGTGTTCTTAATCCCCATATATACTTTGAACATTATCATAAGCCTTAAAAAATGTTAACAGTCGTGAAGTATCCAAAACTTCACAATCTTTTGAAAATTTAGTACATAAGTCGCACCTGTGTACATTTAAAGCCTTTTGTATTAAATATCCACAAGTATATTTAAAAGGATTTTGGACTGTTATATTCTCTGTCCTATAATCAAAATCAGGAAGTGAAATAGCTTGTCTAGTAGCACATGTGGTTTCTTCAGTTAATGAAATAATTTTTTCCCCATCCAATTTTATTAATAATTCATCCAGGTCCTCCTTGCAGTTCATATTATGCGAATGAAGATATGTTTGGGCAAACAACTTTTTGAAGGCTCGTTCAAATTGTATTGGAATTGGATTTATTGAATTTCCACCTTGTTACCTAATGGAACCGAAGAAATTCTCAATACAATCCGTATTAAGTCTTCTTGTTTTTAAATATTTAAAATCGGCAGCAGATAGTTTCTTCCAAAGACTTAATATACCATTTCTTGTTATTACCCAACATTTTTTTTGTCTGGATTTGGATGTTACGTCTTTTCAATTTTTGTCAAATATTTTTAAGTCTTTAATAAAATTAAGCATTTCCTTCAATAATTTAGTTTGAAATGGATCGCCCTCAAAGACTTTCTTGCATGGATCCTTTTCAGCTTTGTTGCTTGAATTCAATATGTCAAACAAATTGTTAAATTTTCCAATAAAATCTATGGTTCCAATAGCATCTGAGAAAATAACTCCAAGAGACATGTACACGCTTATAATTTGTGTCGCAAGTTTTACGTTCATTTTTTGAAAATTAGTTTGATTGAAATGAGATTTTGTTAACTTTGGGGCACATCTATAAAATTGCTTCGAATCTTGCTAAAAAAAAACTTGTATAAATGACCATGATGTTTTTTTGTCATCAAAATGAATTGTGTGTTTTAATAACGTATTACGTGTTGCTTTGATTAAGTGTGATGGATCAAATAAGTAATTTTCTTATCACACAAATCTATTTCAGAATTGTCAGCAGTAACCCCAAGTATCTTTGCTAATTTGTAAAAATTAGAGCCCATGTCGCTTACGATAGCCTCTACAATTAAACCTACATTACTTAATTTATACACACACTTCTCGATTGTTTGCCGAAGCAATATGGGATCAAATTGACTATTTACAAAAAAATAGGCAATAGGCTGTTTCCAATTCGAATATAGGCCTCTTGCCATAATTACCAAGGCGTTTTCGGCGTAAAGAATTTCCTTTTTGCCCATACCAACATCGTGAAGTTCATCGCGTCCAGTATGATAAAATACATTTTATTTTAGAGACATTTCGTCTATACATATTGTACAGTGTCTCTCAACATCCATCATTGTCTGTACTTTTATTTCTATTGCCTTAAAAATTACATTATTCTGTAAGCCTACGTTCGTGACTAATTTTTGGGTAATATTGTTCAAGCATCTTTTCGTAGGAAGACATAAAATTTTCGATAAAAATAAATACGCTCTTGGACTTGAAAAATGTAGCGTAAGAGCAAATTGTTTGTATTCTGCAGAATACCTTCTTGCTAAAGGCTTCTTATCTATTAGTACTGCCTGAGCTTTGACAATATCTGCTAGAGGTTGCTTTAAGAATCGTTCACACATCTTGTTGAAGTCTTCAATAGACCTTTCACTTTCATCTTTATCCTGCAAAAATTTGACACAGCGCAATATTACATCGTAGCTAACTTAACTTATATTATGTTGTGTAGTAGAATTTTAGGTTATCGTTATATTATTTATTAGTGGGTTTATTTAGGTTTATTTATTCATCATTATTGTTTAAAAAATGGATGAATTTGCTAACACATCGTCATCATGTGAACAGTGAGTACTTAGATAATATAATTTGTAAAATAAATTATTAAACAATTAACTATTGTAGACAAACGAAAAAACGAAAAAGGAAGACATCAGATGAACAGTACGAATTATATTTGAATGAAATGGAAAATGACTATGTCTTTAGAAGTGGAACAATTAACCCAACTTTTGATGAAAATTACCTAGAAGATAAGTGGAAATCACTTGTGAATAAATTAAATGCAACTGGTAATGGACCGCAATTGCCTGTGGAAGAATGGAAAAGGGTATTTTTGTTTAAAAATGTTTATGTATGTTACAAATGATTTAATTTTCAGAGGTTCAAGGATTGGAAGAACTCTACGCGCTCAAAATATAGAAAAATCCAAATAAGCAGAAATGCAACAGGTGGAGGTCCACCATCCAACATAAAGTTAACAGCACTTGAAGATAGGGGTTTATCTGTTTGGGGAAGGGTTACAGCCACTGGATTTGAAGGTGTTGAGGAAGGTGGACCTCCAATAAGTCTCAGTGCAATGATGCCTGTTGTGGATGAAGTAGAGCTCACAGATGTAGAAGAAAATATTGTAGAGTTTCAAGTAATTGATGAAAATGATAGCCCACTGTATCAGATTGGTGATATAGAAAATTTGAAAACAAAAAAATTAAGAAAAAGGAAGACAAAAATAAACCTAGGCGACCACCTCCTTTAAATGAGGTAGCAAACAATATTTTGGACGCATTTAATAAGAGCATATAGCCAAATGAAAACATTGCAGCATCTATCGAAAAATTTGCAGAGACTTATAAAGCTATAGAGTCTGAAATCTTAGAAATTGCCAAAAAGAAACTAAATTTTGAAATTGAAAAAAATAAGTTTGAGCACCCGAACTTCAACTTGAAGGATTGATATTTTTTGTGCATGTCAACCTTGTTTTTATTTATTATTATCTTATTTTTATTTTTTTTTAAGTTTTAATTAAAGAATTATTTATTTTGTTAAGTTATAACCAACGAATTATTTATTTTGTTATTAAAACAATATTGTTCATTTTGTTATAAAAACATCATTATTTATTTTGTTATAAAAACAATATATTTTAGTTTTGAATAAAAATTTATTTAAAAATTACAATAAATTGTTTAAATAATATGCCCTAGCTGCTCGGCCAGCTTCCAATAAATCATTGTATTGTATAATTCCTGCAAAAAAGCAAAATAGTTTTCATAAACTGTTCAATTGAAAAGTTTGAACTGAAATTCTTACCAATATTATCTCCAAATAATTGTTCCTCTTGATTTTCATTGAGGATAAAATCATCAAGGAGCAGTCTGTGATTTATAGCAATATTGTGCAAAACACAACATGAATTAATAATCTTACCAGCTTTTTCAGGTTTATAATGAAGTATTCTTTCTTTAGAAAGACATCGGAATCTTGCCTTCAAAATACCATTAGTTCTCTCAATAACATTCCTTGCACTTTTAAATTGAGAATTAAATTGATCTTCTGGAGTCCCTTCATTTGGATTATTGTAGGCAGTTAAAAGCCATGGTTCTAAAGGATAGCCACTATCACCTAAACATTTTTTTTAAATAATAAGTAAATCTACTTCATGTATACCTACCGATTAAAAATGAATGCCTATGGCCATTGGAATATTCATTCAGTAAATAATTCCGGGTGTTAGACATTGACCATATAGCTGAATCGTGAACAGATCCAGGGTAGCTAGCATTTACTGCTAAGATTTTACATTCTGAATCTGAAATCTTTCAAACTATTAAGTAAAAACCAGCTTTTATTATTATTGAAATACTTACCAGCATTACATTTATAGAATGCTTTCCTTTTCTATTAATAAATACAAAAGGAGGATTCTGTAAATCAGTAGTTGGTGGTGCAACAATTTCCACATGGGTGCCATCTATTGCACCAATAATTCCTGGCAACCCCCACTTGTTGTTGAATCTATAAAATAAAATATGTATTACGAAAATTTCTTGGAAGTTACACCACAAACTTTATAGCTATAAATAACCATTTTTACTAACCCAATCTTCACATTATTTTTCATTTCCATAGTAGTTGGAAATTTTATGATTTCAGGCATATAATGTTGTACAATCAATTCACTTATTTCAGTTACACATCTGCTAACCGAACTTTGACTGATATTAGTCCAAGATGAGTTGCCTATGGGTATTTGGTAAGATCCATTTGCAAAGAAACTCAAGGTAGTGAACAGCTTAAAAAAAAACTCCATTATTTATATTTTAATACATCAATAGAGATAATACCTTCAATCCAAATGGTAAGGCGTTTGCATTTCCTGGATTATTTGCATGTGGCTCTAAGTAACCAATTAATTCCCTCACAATTTCTTTATTTAGCCTGTAATAGGCAATGAAAAGGTCTTCCGGTATATCAAATGGATTTTGTGAATCACGTAATATTTTTCTTTCTATTCGCATATAATTCCTAGAAAAGAATTTCAAATTATAACCTATATTTGGCTTATTTTTTATTTCCAATATTGCTAATAAACACTTACCGTCGGTAATCTGCTTCATGTAAACCGTATGCCAAAAATGGGATGATATTGTTCATTTTGATTTATTTCTTGAAAATTATAAAACTTCAACTTATAACAAACAGTGTCAAAACACTCCTAAGGTCGAATGTTTTGGTCGGCGTTATTTTAACAGCGAAAATATTAGTATACATCGATGTAAGTTACATCAAAAGCGTACAGAATAGCTTTTTCGTAACATCTCTCGACCTTGAAGATTTACAGCGCTGTTACCGCTAACATTCTTGTACAGAATAAGCCCATTAAATTATTTTAACTGCGCACTTACAAGTTAAGTTTCTCATAACTGGCAATAGGTGGATCTGTATGTCCTGAATTTAAATATAATAAAAAGTAGATTTCGCCAAAAATGTTACTTACGAGGTACTGTTTTTGAACCCTCGATATACAAACTATTATAATGAAAAATACAGGGGTCGTCCAAAAGTAAGTGATGTTGAAAGAGCTGTCTTCATAAGAAAATGGATGTTGTTCTTGATGAATGCGTTGCAGTTCGTCTAGATGGATTTTTTATAATTTGATTGTTTTGGTTTTTGTAGAGGAATGATGAGCAATTGTTTGAATTTTTGGAAGAGTGAGTGGTTCTTCTATTGTTATTTCTTTGGAATTGAAGTAATTTTCATAGGGAGTGCTAAATTCACATCCTAGTGGAACTTCGATTAGATAAACACCATGTAGAACTTGAATGTTGCTAGTTGAAAGATGCCAATATAATAAGAGGTTGTCATCGCTTCTATTAGTAGGTACATCATGGATTGAAACTGGAACATAAAGGCAACGGGCTTCTTCTTCGGAGACTTGAAGGATTTGGCTGATACAGTCTGGATATTTGCTATGAAGTTGTAGAGAAACTTTTTGACATAGATAAGTAATGTCTAACTTCTTGCAAGCTTTATTAGAATATTGGAAAAGTTCCTTACTTATTGTCAGATAAGGTAGAGGGGGTATAATTGTGGTCAAATTTTTTGTAGGAATTGAATATAGGTGGTAATAGTTGAAGGATTCGGGATGAAGGATTGGAAAATGCAGAATAAATACAACCATACAATCTGAAAAATAAGCGTCGATTGAAATAGCGTCATAATATTTTAGTAAATGTTCACTGTCAATGTATAATATTTGTTTTGGGTTATAATACTGAAGCATTTTATTAATAATTATTTTTATTTCATCTACCTTAATAATACTATTGTGTAAGGTACTGATTCGAGCGAAAGTGATTGCGTTTTCTAAATCAGTTAACAGTTGAATAATTAATTGCAAAGAGAGATTTAGTTGATTCAAGGTATTTTGAATGTAGATGAACTTATCAAATTCAAATACTAATTTGTCCAGGACCGTACTTAATTTTTCTATTTCTTTAATAAATTTTCTATAATAACCAAGGAGTCCTAAAAATCCTTTTATCTCTTTAGTTGTCTTTGGTAATTTTTAATTGCTTTAATTTTGTCGGGGTTTGGTCTTATTCCGTCTGGGGTTATTATGTGTCCAAGGAAGGCTAGTTCCTTTTTCAAAAATTCTGATTTGTCTAATTGTATTTTTAAGTTTGACTCTCGAAGTCTTTGAAATACTTTGCTTAAATTGACTAGATGTTCTTGTAATGAAGTTGAATATATTATTATATCGTCCATATACGAGTCATATATTTCCTTGTAATCCTTTTAAAATATTATCCATCACTCTCTGAAATGTGGATGGACTATTTTAAAGTCATTGAAATTGTTTCACTACTGTTATCAATTAATTCGACCCAAGCCATACCATTATGTGCTTCGGTTAGGGTTTCTCTTAAATATACATTATTTATTTTTTGACTTGGTAAAAATATTGTACCTTTATTTTCTTTAACAGGAACACGGATTGGATTTATTGAATGAGGATCTAGTTGAATAAAATAAAATTAAGTTTTATCTGGTTGGTAGTATTTGATAGGTAAAATTGAATTTTCAGTTATTAATTTTGAATTTGAAAAATCTATATGTGCTTTAAAAAGTTTAAGGTTATCTAAACCTATAAGTCCGTCAAAAATCTTGTGGAATTTGAAAAGTCCAAATTGCAAAATTTAATTATTGTTGAATTCTTTAAAACTTGGAATTTGAGCAGAATATTCTTGAGAATGAGTTTGAAAAACTGAACTTACTATAAATGGTTCGTGCTTAATATTATTTTCAAAATGTTTAAAGCAAATATCAAGGTTTAAGAATGATTTTGTTGATCCAGTGTCAATGAGAAGTTTTAATGGGGGATTTTGGATAACAATGTAGGGTAGTTCTGTTTTGTCACAAAGGGCGTTAATTTCTGTTATTTGTTCGTTTTTGGATTCGGATCCAACTGAAAATTTTCATTTTAATCGCCTTCACTTTCATAATTTCCAAATATGTCAGTGTTGGCATTGTAATTTTATTGTCTTGGTCAAAATTAAAGAGTTCTTCAGAAGTCCAAGCACTTTGAGGAGATTGTCTCTGAGATCTGTCTGTTAAAGTTATTTGTAGGAGGGTGGCGAGGAACAGGAAGAGTACTTGAAATACTCATAGGAGTAGGTTTTGAATTTTGTGTAGGTCTTTGTTGAGGTGAATTTTTATTTGTCCACACGTTTTGGGATTTTTTGGGGTTTACCAAAAACTTGTTGATTTGTAAAATATCGTTGTGGGGGTGGTTGTCTAGGATTGATAGGATAGATTGGACCTAGAGGAAATGGTCTCTGTTGATTAGTTTGCCATTGCTGTGGTCTGGAATTATTTTGAAAAGACGTAGATGGTTGAGAAAACTGAGGTTGATGTCTCGTAGGAAATTGATGACTTTTATTAGACGAATACTAATGTGGGGGAAAATTATTACCTTTTTGTAAATAACGGATATTATTTTCTTCTTGTATATATTGTATAGCAGTTGCTAAAGTGGGGGGTCTCATAGCTCTAATTGTAGAACCTAAAGGTTCTTTTAGACCTGCGAGAAAGGTAGTTAAAGCCTGTTGTTGGAAAAATTGTTTATTATTTTCTATTATACGATGATCATGATTATGAAGATCTATATTTACATATTATATTTAAAATTTCAAGACATCTATGATAAAATTGTTGCGGATGTTCATTAAAATTCTGCCTTAAATTAACTAAATCTCGTGTCAAGGAGTTTTCATCTCTTTGATCACCAAAATTTTGTATTAAAATCATATTTAAATCATCCCAATCATTATAACCATAAATTGAAATAACTTCTTTGCCTTTGCCAATAATTTTTGAAACTATACCGTGTAATAACAAAATATTTTGAATGCAATTTTCGTTACCGGCGTTCTGTCATAATAATGATTTAATAAAGTTGTAGCTACTTTAATGAAATCATATAATTCACTAGGTTTTCCGTCAAAAGGAGGTAAAATACAAAGAGTCTTAACATCAAATTGTGGGACTGCCTTTGTATTGTCGGTTTCTTTATTTATTATATTAGAATTTGAAATATTTTCACTTAAGTTTAAATTAACTATTAACCCGGCATTACACGCGTGAAAAAACTTACTTCATTACACGCGTACGGTCGAATAGACCGCAATCCCAATTGAGTTGATTTAAAAACATAATAGTCAACAAAAGTGAGAAAAAATTTAAAAACTTTTGCGCAGATCAGTAAATTTTGGATCGTTATCAGTATTTATTTAATTTTTAGTTATAAAAAATGAACAACATTAACCTAAACCTAAAACAAAAAAACTGAACATAAACCTTAGGTGACAATAGAACAAGAACTTCCCATAAGTAAAATGTATGTATTTATCCACTATTTTGTAGTGTAGAGTTTTATTGCTGACCCTTACAATCGGGACAGAGTGGAGCTGTATGTTCACGACATATGTGCTTTTGGCACTGTACGCACTGGGTCTTGGTTTTTCTGTTCTTCTTTGATGAGCAAAAGTAGCACCTGCCTGGAACATTATATTGGCTAGTTTCAGCAGGCTCTTCTGGGGTACCTAATATTTGTTTTATGCGGTTCCTCATTGTTATTGGTAACATAGTCATTTCTCTGCGACGTTCAAGTTGCGGAGTAATGAGATTCATGGCTAATGATTTCAAAAATGTTCGACGACTTATATGAGTATTGGTGTTGGCTTCATAAACGATTTGGCTATTTATTCCAGATATATTCAGTGAGCTAAAAAATAATGTTAGAGGCCATCGACAACTTTTTCGTGATACAGAATAAGTCCCTTTTAGCTCATCAACTACGTCAACACCTCCCTTTGTTACGTTATAAAATGTAATCATGCACGGCTTGCAAGCTTCACCACTTTCTGGATCGATCTCATCTGTGTCATGCATTGTTGACAATAGTGTGACTATTTTGTTAGGCTTAGGTTTGTAGGATACTAACGTCATCTCTTGTGTGAAACCAAAGATACTTGAATTAACTTTACGCTCTTTTATTTTTGCGGTAAAGATGTCAGGGATTTCCCGTTTATTTTTTCGAATCGTGCCAGTCATAGTTAGTTTGTGTTTTTTCAATAAATCTATGGCTAAAGGGATCGATGTAAACCAATTATCAATGGTTACATTTCTTCCACTTCCAGAAATTGGCTGAACTAACCTTTGGACGACTGCAGAGGCACTATTATCAATTTCGTAGGGCCCGTTTGGTTGAGTCCCAACATACACCTCTAGATTATAGGTGTAATATGATTTGGAATCGACAAGAGCTAAAATTTTTAACCCGTATTTTGCAGGTTTATTCGGGATATATTGCCGAAATCCGCATCGGCCGCGAAATGACTCAAGCATTTCATCAATGGTGACAAATTCGCCTACAGAATAATGAGCTTTGCATCGATCAACAAATCCATCAAAAAACTGCCTAATAGGAGCTAATTTATCATACTTTTTCCGTTCTTCTCTATCATCGAGGTCATCAAAGCGAAGTGCCTTCAACAAAAATTGAAATCGATTAATTCCCATTGTCAGGCGAAAGATCTCTACGCCGGTTCCGTCCTGCGCCCACAAATCTCTCAAATGTAAGTGTGATGACCGCAAGACTCCAGCCAAATAAAGAAGCCCAAAAACTGCTTTTATTTCTTCCATATTTGTATCAATGGCATCTCTTTCTCTACTGTAATTTGGCCTAACGTTTTGAATATATTTGTTTGTGTGTTCAACTATTTCTCCTATTACAAAATCGGGAAGATATAGTTGCCAAGCCTCTAGAATTGTTTTTGCTTCTCTAGCTACTCTAATTACTCCTGAGGATTGACTTACTATATTTTTACTTCGAGTCTTCGTTTTTGATGCAGCTACGGGATATTTACTCCATACCGTCTTTTTGTCCCTTCCCAAAAAACACAGACGGGTATTTAGGTCTTGTTGAATTTCACTGAGGTCTTCTAGTTCTCCTTCTGATTGCTCTGAATTGGAGTCTTGGTTGTCAATCTCCAAAACATCGTCCATATCCTCAGGAGGTCCACCTACTTCATCGTCGCTCTCCATTTCACCCCATATTTTTAAAAGACGATTGGTTTCTTTCTCGTAAGAGCACATGATCTAGAAATAAAGGAAAGATGTAAAATAACAATATTTCTACTAAAATTCTTAGAATTCATAAAAATTACGAAGAGAACTATAGAGAAACAGTAATCTTACCGTATTTTCGAACAGCAAAAGGCACACCAATATCGACAATGAAAAATCTGAACACAAATATTTTGGGTACTTAACTACACGCGCCCGGTCAAAAGCACCAACTTCAAAAAGAACGAACTATATCTCTACACTGCCAAATAGAAACTAAAATATTGCTGTGCCAGTCGATAGTGGACACCATGCATCGGGCATTCTCGGGAGATCGGAGCCATCATCATTATACCGACGATGATAGTACTGAATTTGTCAGCGTTCGGTCCTTTCGACCGACACGCGTGTAATGCCGGGTTAAGGTTGCTAAAATCTCTGCAGATATATCACTTGAAGGATTACGAGCAAAGGATTCTGACATAAGTAGGTACTCACAGAAAAAGGGCGATGATCAACTTCATGTCCAGTAGACTGTAGAGACTGTATTATATTCTGGATGATGAGCTTCAATTGCTGTTGTCCAGGAAAGTTTCTTCTTTTCACTTAGTTTCAAGTTGCAGTGTATCTTTATTTTTGAAAAAAAGTTCAAATCGCGAACAAACGTTTAAAAACGACGAGTTTCCACTACTAGGACTCTTTCGCGATCCTACTGACTGCGCCAATTATATTTTAATATTCGAAATTTGCTTTTTTAAAAACAAATTATATTAAATATATTTATACAATGAAGCTAATATAATATAAGTGTAAAAAAAGATTAAATAAAATATTTATGATACAACTATGACTATGAAATAACTTATGCCAGAATGAATATTAATTACTCTCCTATCTTATTTATAAACTTTGATTGTCCTCGAATCTTGCTGACACTGTACTATGAATGTTCTAGATGTGACCGCTGTAACGAATGGTACCAATTTTCCTATTGAAATGTAACTCGCATGACTATCACGCATCCAAAACTCAAGTCTCAAGCTACACTGGTCGAGTTAAGGTACAAACATAGTGCAGCGACGTGGTTCGAGACTAGCGGCGAGGCTAGCGAGGAGATGAAAAACGCGAAGAAACACTATTCTCATAGTAAAGCGATTCGTCTTGCGATTTTTAAGTAGGAGTCATAACCTAATAAAAATAAATTAGTTGTCAAAATGTTGTCGGATAGCGAAGGTGAAATTCTTCTACCTAGTGCCTCACTGCGAATTTTGGTTCTTTTAAAAAGGAGGATGAAAGGAGAATACAATGTGGAGCCTATTACACTCTGTTTAAAGAATTAAAAAAATATCCTGATAGATTTTGTAATTATATGAGAATGGATTTATACACATTTTTGTATATCCTAGAGAAAGTGGCACCATTTCTAAGCAAGAACTGCACACATTTTTTACCACAACCCATTTCCCCCGAGGAAAGGCTTTTGGTTACATTAAGGTAAGTAAATAAAAAAAAAGTAGTTGAGTCCAAAATTAGTAGTCATCATTACAAAAAAACATCCAAACGGTATTAGAATGAACCTGGAATATTTAATCGCCATTTCCCAACAATTTCATTTTGGTCTTATAGAACAATATAATACTCAACCCATGATTTATTCGCAATAATTAAATGTCACATGCCCCTGGAAGATCAAATCATCAATATATTATGTTTCAAGAAAATACTGAACAATTGAAAAAAGTTACTCACCAATTAGAACCTTTGCACATTTTATGTTGCTAAAAACTTTCTTTTTCTTCATCCCAAGCCAACTGAAATCTGCGGCAAATGTATTCGATAATAATGAATTCAAACATCTTTTGACTAAATCACATATGTTGCTGCCTCCCAGCTTGGATAATTCATTCATCTAAAAACATATATACTCGTATTATAATGAAGCACATTATAAAATTAAGAAGAGTAATGAACTCACAGTTGCGATGAAGTCCTCTCATCTGCTAAATATTCCTCTACATCATTGAGCTGTACCTCATCGTTTATTAGAAGGAAATGGAACTTCGAGAATATTGAAGTACTCTCATCATTTTTCTCCTTTTCTGAAGATTTTATTATCCTTAATTATTCTTATAACGGTTCCAGCACTTGGGTAAGAATATTTCTCATTAGTATCTGCTGTTTACGGCGGTAATTTTTCTCCAACAGCATTTCCCCCTAATAAGACAGATATATTTTCTCTGCCAGAACCACTTGTTGCCCTATGAGCAGCTGTTCCTTTTTGGCCAACAACTTTAATTCTGCTTGGGTCGAGGCAAAAACTCGTCTCATCTATATTATAAATTCTTGATGGATGAATATCTTTTATGACATCTTTTAACAGAGTGAAGTAATCATTGATGATAAATGGATCCACACTCCTTTTTCTTGCTACTTCCACCATTTGTGGTTTTTTCTGGCTCAGGTTAAAGGTTTTTTTAAATCTCATGAAATAGTCGTTGCCGGGTATTCCATCTTTGAATGACGTCTTAATGTTGTTTTCCTTCACATAATGGCCTATAAGATTCAAGACTTCTTTTTTAGAAAGGCCAAAGCCCCATTTTTCCATAAGCTTGATGCTTTCGGCTATTTTCTTTTCTTCCTCATAAGGAATAGCAGTTGGTCTACCCATGGTAGAGCTTTTGACACCCCTTTGACCTTTTACATGTTTGAAAAGTGTGGCTTTCGGAATCTTATAAGTTATTGATGCCCTATACACCGTCATTTCTTGATTTTGTACTGCTTCTATGGCAGCTTTTAGGGTATCTTTGGAGTATTTAAGTGGCGGCTTCTTCCGAACATAGTTACGCACCATGTCTAAAACAAATTATATAAATTTGCATTTAAATTTTACAAACGTTTATTGTCGAATTCAACTGGGAAAGTGGAACCTAATGTAGGTTACACTTAGCCCTTACTACTATTTTATAGGGGAAAGTGTAACCTAAGTCGATTTCTTCATACATAACAAATATTACTTTTTCATACGTTTAAAATACAAAGAATTATTGTTTATTAGATACTTACTTCAAAAAGTTTTAATATTCGCCCGAATTTCTTGGGTTTAGCATCCACCCGCAACGAACACGTACTTGCTCACCATGCGACGTAAACAGCTGATATTCTAAATGTAGCCAAGTTCAAACCCTAAATGTAGCGCTGTCGGATTAATACACCAGAGCGCACTAAAGGAACATAAATAGGTTTGTATGGCACAGATGGAGCTACTTTACAGAAAGTAATTTTATCGGAATTGGCCTGGGTCCCACTTGCCCCATATTTCCACTTACCCCGGTGTACCTTACAGACAAAAACTGAGAAAAACATGGAATGTCCAAACATCACCATTGTGGAGAAGTGGTTACATGAACTTAGGGGAAGGCTAAAAATATGTCACTTCATTTACGTGCTAATAAGTCTTACTGGTAAGGTAGGACAGTGTAATAAACCTGAGCATCATGTTTACAATACTTCATCGGTGTCATTAGATTTTGGTATTTTGGGGCAGGAATTGGTAACAGATCTGAAAAAAGTAGAATAAGCATAGTCAATATTTTTTTATTAACTAGATATACCTGTGACTTACCGGTATAAGCATTTGGTGGAAGTTCAAACTCCCCTTCTGGTAATGCATTTTCGACTGCTGATATTCTTTTGGACTTTACTCCAGTAAGCATTTTGTGCCCAGATACCATAAAAACTTGTTAGAAAACTGATAAGCCTTGGATGCTCCCTGGTAGATTCTATTTGTTTAATTTTCTGTATAGGAAAGGGGCATTTCCGGACCTTGAATTGACTAGAATGCTTTAAAACACACGTTAATTTCTTTTGCAATACCATCACGCTTAACTCTTAATTTATAGGCGAAAGAAGCATCGTGAAATTATCATTAATCCAACCAAATATGCATTTTGTTCATCGTTTGATGCTAAACTGTTAAAATATGTTAAGACTTCTTTTCTCTCTATAGTGGTTAAAGTTTCAAAACGTTTTAGTCTTTTGCAATTGCACGGCGGCCCTTCTTCGTGTGACTGTAGTCCTAATTTTTTCATAACTTCTACCATTCTACCGGTTTTCTTCCTCTTTTTCGTAATATCAGTCATTTCTACTCTCATCACTATCAGACGACATTTTGCCTCTAACGTTCTAACACTCATAACAAACTAAACGATTGAAATTGAATTGCAAACTTTGTTGATGCGTTTTTCGTTCTTATCTTTTTTGCACAGACATTCCTTGTTTTTAACCTTCGTGCCCATATTTTAAATATAAATATTTATGAGACGCTCCTAGTTATTATCTACCATTCTAGTGAAAATAGTAGATACGTATTATACCTTTTGGACGGCGAAATATCGCTATTTCTAGACAAATGTGACATTCCTTGTTTTTTCCCTTCACCCCCTTCATGTGACACACGATTTGCAGTTGTACGAGGTTATGTCACAAAGTAGAATGGTGACATGTGACACTCTTCACTTTGTCACACAAAAAATTTGTTGGAATCAACTCATATTTTAAATATGTGTGAAACTAGGTCAAAAACGGCAGGTGTTGCGTAAGTAGGTCAAATCGGCAGGTGCTGCTCATTTGCCTCCCCATATACTATCTACTTCCGATTCATAGTCGTCACTGTCAGAGAAACGAATGCCTTCCCCATCATTTGAAGAGTCGTCACTTGCTGCGTCATCATTATTTTCGTCATCAGAAACTGCTCCTGCAACAATAATAGATCAATAAATTATTATTAACTGAACCGTTTCGGTATACAAAAGGTTGGGTCACGCAGATAAAATGTTTTTTATTTACCTGTGTTTTCGACTAAGATTTCACCAAACATTGGGGTCGCTGGACCGCCGAACCAATAGAACTCGTATTTGCCTTTTATTAATGACCAACCACAGACTTCAAGCTTCTTTTCAGTTGGATTGCTTTTGTGGGCGTTGCACCAGACGCTGCTAATATATATATATATATATTTATATATAGTGCGATTGATTTGTTGCAAAAGTTCTGCCTTGCTTGGAGGAAAGGCAGAAGCATCGCAAGAAGGAATTTTTTCTAAACCTCCTCCGTCGCCGAGTTTTTAAAATTATTTTCAAATGTTTCGAATCGTCGCATATTAACGTCTTTTTTGGTTTTCAAAATATACATCCTGCAGACGAATTCTTCGATTATTTGAACGTATCACATGTAGCACCCATTTGTCGAGGTTAAGAATGAATTAGATTGATGAATGCCTCTTGAAATTCTGAGTTTTCTTCTAAAATCTTGAATGGCCGCTTTTTTTCTTTCGGAAGAACAAGGGATTATAATCGTTCCCCGTAAAAATGTGACATACAGCCAATGATCTCGCAAGCAAAGCTCCTTGGTTGTCATGAATTTTGTTGATGTCGAACATAATTTGAGTGTCTTCTTTTGTTAAGGTGAAATTTGCGAGCATTACAACAGGCACGTCTGAGTCGGTACAGTGCAATCTGGAACGATAATTGTTCATCATATGCACGATGTGGTACACTATTTTAGTGTCTGCCTCTTCATGGCTGCAAGTTAAGTCGTAGTCAATATGTTTAGTAAGACTATTAGTATGTAGGGATTCAAAAGTATAACACTTATCGTAATTAAGTTTCAGTTTTTTCCCTTGCAAAAGAAAATAGTAACAGTCTCTTGACCATTCTTTTATGAGAAATGATACGAATTTATTTTTGAAGTCGAACCCCCCAAAAAACAATCACCAGAGTCTTCGAGTAAGCCAGGATGTGTTTCTTCTATTTTTTCGAGTTTGGAAATGTAGAGAGGCAGATAATATAGGTCCAAATCATTATTGCGGACGCTGAAGTCTAAAATTTAGTAATAATGTACTAATTGTACATACATATAGAAATACTTGTGCTGTTTCTCCATTTTTTCCTTCCAAAGTGTCGCTTTTGTATTTTTCATAATCTTCAAATACTTTGAATAAAGCATCTTCACCTATTCGTGGGGACGAAGATTTCTGAGTATTAAATTGCAACAAAATATTGCGTATTGTTGCTAAATCGTATTATTTGGGACCAAAAAATCTATCAAAATGCCAAATTTCTAAAGTAAGGCAAAGTAAGGGGTGAATTTTTCCGCAACATTGAAGTTTTTTCCTGAGAAGAAAGACGATACCGAACCAGTTGCTAAAATTTCACTATCATTGAGGATTTCCATTAAACCAGAACCAGCAATAAAGTTCCCTAATACTTTCGTAAAAGAAAGCTCTAAGTGAATAAATAAAGGGCTGAATTCTTCTTCCCCGCTTTGAATTCTCAAAGCGAGTTTAGCCATCGCCAAGTCGAATGTGACTTTGTAATATTGTTTTCCACATTCTGCTGCAATCTGCAGACTTCATCGCAACGTTTCTTTTACAACCTTTGGATTTGTTGGGGAAGAATTTATTTTAGTCAAATACTCAATTTTTTGGACAGCACTCTCATCTGTCCTTATTTTTGCATTTTTGCCAACCCCCATAGGCGTTTGATCGAGTTCCTGTTGATGAGAAAAGGAGTCACGCTACTCTGCCATAATGTTGGACGTTTCATCTTGGCGCGACTCATATTTTCGAAATTTTCGGCGTCATAACTTCGCTTTCTTTTGCCTTTTAATTTAGGAACACGTATTGAAATATTTTGCTCATTACTATGACCTTCAAAATCATTTCTTGTGTTTTCTGTTTATCAAGAAAGCAATTGTTCATTTGTAGGTATATTTTGATAAATAATACCAACTGTGTCGTATAGTGTAATTTCTCCCACTTTATTTTTTCCCGATCTTTAAATGTATCGGTCAAAATTATCCCACACGACTCCAGATGCTAATGTTCTTGTTTGATAGATACCAAGAGGACTCAAACGATTACTGGCAGAGATCGAAAATGCTGCAGACGTTTCCAATTCAATAATTTTTGTGTAACTAATACTTTGGGCTAACCTGTTTAATATATTGATAAATTGTTTACTCTCGAGCATACTTTTTGCTGTGATTTCCAATAAAGTCTGTTTCCTAGGCATGATACGGCAATTGGTTACAGAAAATATGCAATCATAAGAAAAAGCAGCTAATCGATCGATGCGAACTTTTGTACTACTCGGTTTTCTTAACTTGCCAGAAGTCAATGCTCGAGGATATTCTGATCCATATTGGTGTGCTAATGTTCTTAATATAGTGTAACCATCAAGACAAGAACTTTTCTAGCTGTTGCAAATAAGAATTGATTAGTTGGCAATACTAAATTGTTTCTAACCGAGAGCAATAAAGTTATATGATGTTGTACTTCCTTTGAAAAAAGCACAGGTTCGGGATTGCGATGTTTTCCTCTAATTACAATTTTTTGTATTGTTTGAGGAGAATTTTTTCAGTTTCCGTTAAATTTCTTAGAAATTCATCCGAAATAATATCATTATTTTCTTGTAAATAGCTCTCCAATTCCAACCTTTCAAGTTCACCCAGTCTTCTTCTGTTAAGCGTGATCAATAATGTATAGCAACATTTTTGCAAATCAACAAATGATTTGCGATCATTGCTATTATCTTTTAAATTTTCAGCATATGTTTTGGCCTTTCCCTTTACAAATTCTTTTAATTTTTTTATATCCGATGTTAATGGAATAATTGTTGGTTTTTTCCATTGCTTTTCCATTAAGTCCTGATTCGCCGCACTGTTGACTTCTGCGTTCCAATTTGTCACAACCAGTGTCCTTAATATTTTAATTTGTTTCGCTTTGTCGATGCTATTGATACCATTTGTAAACAATGGATTTTTTGTTGAATTTCCGAAAAAGCATGATCACATACAGCAAGCGCCAAACGTGATGGCGAGCGATCGCGCAGGTGTAGACTCTCCCAATTAAATTACTATTGGATTACGATAAGCCCCTTGCCGGTCAGTGTCGTATCTATAATTATGATATCTTTGTAATTTCTTTTCATGTTTTATTCAGCATTGGTAGTAGTACAGTTCATTAAAATGTTATATAATAATACACTTATTAAAAAATAAACTTTAATCAGGCACTATCTGAATACAAATTTTCTTCATCTTCACTGCTGCTTGTGCTGCTATTGTCATTTAATAATAATAATAAATTCTTTACTGTTCACCATTTATCAAAAACACAACTCAGTAAAACACTTTATCAGAAAAAGAAGGTGAACAAAAGGTTAGGTGATAGGTCTATTGACCAATTTTTCCTCACCAACCTTAATGAAGAAAACTAAAAAATAACCAAACAAAAGTTACCAAAGATTAATAATTAATATTAAGGTTATGAATGAATATGTAAATAAAAAAAATTCAATAATATGACATTAACATAACATATTAAAACCAATTGGTGTGCTGAAACAAACTCCTTGACTAAATGAATATAACTTACTGGTGTTGAAACAAGTCCTTACGCAGTTTATTCTTGAAAGCTGCCAGTGACAGCGAAAACCTTGGCACATCCAGAAGAGCACCAGTGCCCCGATGTTCGAGAGGTAGACGAGCATTTCGTGTGAGAAAATGTACCACGTGATCCCTCCTTACTCTCACAATATGCGTGAATTGGTATGCTTGAAATCAAGAGAATGTCAAATAGTTTCTCATAGGAGCATTCTCTTGGATGATACCAATAGAGTAAGAGAGTAGGCATGCGCAGATTACTTATATCGGCTTTACACATGCGTCGTTTGAAATTTGGAAGATAAATATTATTTTCACCAAAGACTACATGTGCTGTGGAATACAGGTTATACGTTTCAGTTTCAATTTTTGCTTGGATCTTAACAAAATTCTTGTGAAGAAAATGAGTGACGACGAAATTATGTTTAATGTTTTAATTAATGATGTGATAGATGCTGAAGAACAAGTGAATGTCAATCATGGAAGAAATCATTTTCAACATGTTGATCCTATTGAAGTGTTATCGAACAATCTTTTTGTGAAGCATTTTAGGCTTAGTAAAAATTCATTTCAAAATTTGTTACAAGATTTAACTGAATTACTTCAGCCAGTTCAACGTAGAAGAGGATCTTTGGACTTAAAAACAAAGGTTAATAAAATAATAATATAATTGTTGATGAAGTATCTATGAAACCTTTGTATTTGATATTAATTGGATTCAAATTTTATTTCAGCTACTAGTTTCTTTGTTTTTTTATGCTCAAGGCAGTTACCAATCTGTGACTGGTTCAAATTTCTTCACCGGCATGCATCAATCAATAGTCAGTAGATGTATAAACGAAATTACAAATGCATTAAACCATCAAAATATTGTTAGAAGATGGGTACACTTTCCCCAAAATATACAGGAAATGACTGTACAAAGAACAAGGTATAGTATATATAGCTCTTCTCAATATTATTTATGTTAAGATAGTATACAATAGATTGTGTTTGCTGCATAATATGCAAAAAATAAACTCACTTGGTTGTGATATTTATTGGATTTTAGGAATACAACCTAATCTGATTTTAGTTTCATTTGATTTTTCAGATTTAACAACAATACACATATTCCAGGAGGTGTTGGTATCATCGATTGTACCATGTGGCAATAGCTATGCCAGAGAATGATGAAAATATTTTTGTTAATAGGAAGAATTACCATTCATTAAATGTTCAGTTGGTGAAGAAAATATGAAAATATTGGTTGCCTCACAATTAAGCCTAATCAAATTGATTTGTTTTACGGATATGTGATGAAAATTTGAAAATTCTCAATGTAGATGCGAGTTTTCCAGGTAGCACACATGATGCTTACATTTGGAATATCCCACATAATGGAGCAACTCTACATACATGACCCTAGAAACAACTTTTTTCTTTTGGCAGATTCAGGTTTAAAACAATACTTAAAGAATGTATTTTTGTTAATTTAACTAATCAATTTTTTTCAATTGTAGGATATCCCCTTCGGCCATGGATATTGACACCTCTTCGAGAGACAGAACCAGGTACACTCAATCAATCAGAAGCAAAATTGAACGATGCAATGGACTATTAAAAAATAGGTTTAGATGTTTGTTAAAACACAGAGTTTTACACTATAAACCAGAGAAGGCATCAAAAATAATTCTTGCATGTGTTGTCCTACACAATATATGCATTGATAATCAGCAGATAGAAGATCCTGAACTAGAAGAAGAAATTAATCAAGATCAGGATTTAATCGAAGATAATATTCCAGTTGTAGATAATGCTGTGGGCAATGCCTACTTAATTGCTGGCAGACAGTTGAGGGAAAATATTATTCAAAATCATTTCAATTAACTATGCCAAGAACAATACTTATAAATTACTTATAAGTGAAATAAAAATAAATTTCTGAAACAAACTATTGTTTTTATTAGAAACATACCACTGTTTTCATAGATAGGAACCCACAATAATGAAAAACAAGTTTCTTTATCAAATATTCTACTAGCTCAATAGATAACTTAGCTTGGACAAACGCATGAACAAATTATGAACTAAAACTAGGAAAATTTATATTAACTACATGAAAATTTAACTTAATTATATCTGAAATTAAACTTCTATGTGTCATCTTAAAAAATTTATTCATTGTTTTAAATGCCTCCACCAGGCATTTAATTTTTTGCTGTCCCTGATCTTCCTTCTCAGGTTTATATTTGAATTTATTGATACTTGTGTATTATACATAGTTTGCATCTCATTTTTTTGTTCAGCTTGATTGATATACTTGTGTGTCAACTGTATCGATGACTCCAATCTAGTCGATTTTGAAGTTCTTTTAGGTGTTCTTGTATGAGGAAATTTCATGTTGTAATCATGTTCAGCTTGCTACAAAAAAATATTACCATTAAGACTATTTTCAACAGAAAATAAAGTTATATATATTTATTTGTTGTGAATAATTAAAATTATTTACTGTTCCAGTTACTTCCACTTCTGCAACTTCTACTTCGGTTGACTTTTCTGTAGATACACTTGGAGTTGGAGCGCTGTCAATTTTATTTTCAATGTCGCCTTCTAGCTAGAAATAAAATTTGATGCTACTGTTCACAAATTAAGATTGAGACAAAGCAATACTTACCTCACAAATATTTTTTTCATTCTCAAATGAAAACTCAACCACAGATTTCCCCACACCCAAACCTTCAATCTGTTGTCGAGGAGTTAGATCCAAAATATTGGATTCCAGTTCTGATAATACCTTTGGAGCTGAACCGCCTCCTGTTCCTTCCATGTATTTTTTTACTGTGGCATTTTTTCCTTTGGCATTTTTTTTCATATCTTGCCAGGTCTACAAATATAACAATAGAGCAACAAGCATTTCATATAATCATTGATAGAAAAAATTTTTTCAATCTATGATATAATATATCATAATCTGATAGTGAATAATTTATGTGATAACAAAGCTTTTCCGTTTTACCTGATTTTATTAGAATAATGTAGGTTTACTACACCTAAGCTATGTAATATATTATGGTATTTCTCTTACCTTTCTCCATTTTTCCAATCCTTTTCTTCTCCGTTTGGAACGCTATTTAATGCATTGCTTATATCCTCCCACAATAACTGGGCTTTTTTTACAGTGAATTGTGTGGTGAATTTACCACTTCTCAATTCTGGATGTATGCTCATAAATTCAACCAGCATGTGTTTTTGAGCATCATTAATATGCGACATTTTTACAAAAATACAAAAGACGAACCACACTAAATGAACGCAACAAACAACGAAATACTTAACCTTAATCTTCTTTTACAAGAATATCAGATAATTTGACCTTCCTTCTGCTAGAGTTGATACATTCAATCTACTATTGTCAATTTAGACTTGGCATCATTGACGTTTGTTTCCAAACTACTCCCACCTTTCGAGCATACCGTTAAATCTTTCCAAGAGAGAAGTGACCAGCCGAGTGTCGCGTAGGAGTATTCGTGTAGGAGTTGGCGTGTACGAGCATTTCTCTCGATTTCGAACATCGCCCTCCAGAGGAGACAATTTGATAGGAAAAGGAAGACTTAGATAGTTTTTTTTTATGACGAGGGATAGTGATTTTATTCTTTGATCTTAGATTCATATTGTGAACATCTGTTCTAAATTTTACTTTCTTACATAAATATGACGGGCTATTGGATTTCAAAATTTTGTAAAAGAGACAGTAGGCATGCAACTTCAGTCGATTAAACATACTAAGCCAGCCAATTTCTTTCAGCTTGTAGCTTATTCTGTTCCTTCTGGTATTTTGTTAGGACAACAACAAACAACACAAAAATTATTCACATAATGCCAAACGCCACACACACACACTGGCGCGTGAGTAAGCGCGTCCCACAAAACATCCACCCCCGGGTTTCTTAGGCCCACGGGTTGATGCTAAGTAGAACATTCCACCACCCCCTGTCACTTCCGACAGGACCTCACTCGTACCACGCGATCGCGTATCCCTTTCTACTTTGGGGAGGCGCCAGGGATGTCTCCTCTTACTTAAGGGGTAGCTCTGGTGGCTTTGTTCCCTTGTCCTCTTGATTTTTTATTTGTCGGTTCGGTTTGTGTGTGTGTGCTTTCGCTGCCTCGTGCAAAAGCCTGTCCCACCCGCCCTGGTGAAACAGACCTTAGCCCGAGTGGTCCTTCGCTTTCTTTAGAGCTGACCCCTCGGGAATCACCGAGCTTCTTCCAACAGGAGTGCAGTGATTCCGTGTGGGGGTTCCTCTTCGCAGTGTTCTTTCTTGTCCACCCCGGTGTTTTTGTGTTTTTTGGATTTTTTTTTGGTTTTTTGGTTTTTTAATTTTTTTTGGTATGCCAGCGAGTGCGTATGTGCCCGCCTTGACGTGCGCACACGTACCCACACGTACCCACGTGCATGTTTTTTGTGTGGGGTTTTTCTTATGGTTTGCGTCCTATGGGTTGTCCTCTAATTGTTTCCTAGGTCTTTTGTGTTTCCTGTAGTCTTCTGTTGTATATCTCGTCAGGTCTCTCAGCTCTGTGTTCGGATGAGATCTAAGCTCTTCGAATAGCTTTTTGGCTCTTGCGTCCATTATCTCCAGTACCTTCTGCGGTTTTATGTCGTTGTAAATATCTTCGTTTCTCACGTACCCGGGAGCGTCCAGAGCCTGCCTGATCGAGATGTTTTGTTGTGCCTGTAATATTTTCCTGTTTGTTCTGTTGCAACTGATGCGTACGTAATTATTGGTATTATGATGCTCCTTGTAAGTCGTAGTTTTGTCTACAGATCCAGTTTACTTCTGCCGAGTGATCCGTTTAGCCTCGCCCTTGCCTGTTTAGTTTTAGCTACCACTGCGTTCACATGGTCGTTGAATGTCAGTCCCTTGTCTAGTATCACTCTTAGATACTTCGCTTTATCCGACCAAGGGACTTCTTCTCCGTCTATTTCTATGTTTTCTTCGGGTCTGTGTCTTCTCTTTTTGAAGAATACCGCCTGGGTTTTTTCTCCGTTGATTTGGATTTTCCACGTGGTGCACCATTCTTCTATAGCCTTTGTTGCTGTTTGTAGTCTTCTAGTGATGTTCTTCGGTTTCACACATCTTGTCGCTATAGCGGTGTCGTCAGCGTACATTGCCATGATGGTGTTTTCGGTTTTCGGTATGTCTGCCGTGTATATGGTATAATAAAGCAAGGGTGATAAAATCGCCCCCTGCGGTACTCCAGTTTCCATTTGTCCGTCTTCTGATTTTGCTTGTGCTATTTTCACGTGGATTTTCTTCTCTTTAAGGTAGCTATAAAGGAGTCTTAAAAGTGGTTTGGTATATCCCTGTGTAATCATTTTATATATCAATCCTTCGTGCCAGACTCTATCGAAGGCCTTACTGATATCTAAGAATACTGCTCCTGTGGATTCTTTCTGGTTAAAGCCCTGAGTGGTGTATTCTACCAATCTCAGGATTTGCTTCTCTGAATCCGAACTGCCCCTCTGGTATTATATTAAGTTCTCTTGTTTGAGTCTTAAGAATCCTTAGAATGACTCTCGGCAATTTTGCTCATTGACGGTAATAAGCTTATGGGGCGGTAGTTTTGTGGGAAGGTCGGACATTTTCCCATTTTTTTATCATAATTACTTCGGCTTTTTTCCATCTTGTTGGGAAATATCTCATCCTTAGCATCGCGTTTATGATATTGTTGAGGTGCATTATTCCTTTTATCGGCATGTTCTTCAGAGCCCTGTTGGTAATCCCGTCTATTCCTGGTGCTTTCCTTGCTGAAATGAATCGCATTATTTCTTATTTCTCATCCTGGTGCTCGTTCAACGTAAATTGTAGTTCCAGCGCATTTTTAAGAGTTTCCGCTTTTTCCTCTTCTTCGTATGCCAACCCGTTTGCTCCATGCAGGGGCGGCATTTGCTTGTTGGGCTCTCTTAGAAGTTTTGCGATTTCCCACAGGCCTGGTTTTTGTGGGTCTAGTTCGCTTATTTTCCTGTTCCATGTGTCGCTGTTGTGCTGTCTTAATTCCTCTTCTAGTTGTGTTTTGAGTATTCCGGCTCTTATTTTATCTTCTCGGTCCTGTGTTCTGCTGGCGATCCTTTGGGCTCTGTTTTTCTCCCTTATGAAGTCTTTCAGATCGTCTCTCATGTTTTGGAATTTTCCGTATTTTTCCGATACGGTTATCGTGGTATTTCTTTCTATCGCTTCTGATAGGGCTTCTTCGAAGGAACGGACTTTGTCTTATATCTCTTCTTCACTTCTTATTTCTTCTATCGGGCCCAATGTTTGTCCCGCTATTCTCCTGAACTTCGTCCAATCAGTCCTCTTTGCTTGTCTTCTTTCTTGTCTTGAACCGTCCCCGACGGTAAGGACTATTGGCACATGGGCGTCTCCTCCTTCGGAGGTCCAAATATCCCAAGGCACCGCGATGTCTAGGACATTCGGTTGTCCACCTGCGGGAGGGTACTGTGTTAGCCAGGGTGGTCCTATTGCTTGGAGAGCGTCATGGCGTTCCGTTATCCTCTCCAAGTTTCTTCCTTGTCCGTTCCTTGCTGTGCAGTACCACGTGGGGGACTTGGCGTTTAGATCTCCTATGATGATGCCTTGTTTACCATCTGGGAGTACTGCTAACACGTTTTCTTCGTGTATCACAGTATTTGGCCTGACGTACACAGATGCGATTCTAATATCACCAAAAGTTGTCTTCACTACTATCCTTGTTGCTTCCATGGTTATTAGCCCGTCCGGCGTGTTTTCCTGGTGCTGCCGCAGCTCCTTTTTGACAAGGATCGCTGTGCCTCTTGAGTTTCTGTTGATGTCGGTCCTGTATACGTTATATCCTGGCCAGGTGAATTTAAAGTCATCTCCTGGCAGTCTCGTTTCTTGGAGCGCGAAGATGTCGAAATTTTCCTCCTCCAGTATTTCTCCCATGGTGTTTATGTTTGTTCTTAGTCCTCCCGTTTTCCATGAGCCGATCTTTATTTTGCTTGCTAAGGTTTGTATATCCATTTACTGTGGTTTGTACTTTTTCATGAGTTCCTGGAGCATTCTGACTTCTTCCATCAGCTCTTTGAATTGTGTCATTGACACATATTCTATTTGTTTTTCTTGTTCCTTCGGCGGAGCGTTGTTGGTTACTTGCGCGTAGCTTTTTGTTTGTGTGTTTGTTTCCTTCCTCTTCAGTTGCTTGTTGGCTGCTGTTGTCGCAGGGTTTTTGGGGCATCCTCTGTAGTTTGCGGGGTGATCTCCTCCGCAGTTTTGGCATGTCGCTGCTTCTTCCTTCCTTCTGGGGCAATCTGCGGCTCTGTGTGCTCCTGCACATCTCACGCAATGCAATTCCATGTTGCATGTGCTTTGGCCGTGATGGAAACCTTGGCACCTGTAGCATTGTACAGGCCCATTGTTTCTTTTTTGTTCTACCACACTTATTCTAGTGTGGCATGTTTCTCAAACTTTTATATGTTTGCTCCTCCTTTGGGTCGATTGCCACCATGAAGATTGGTAGTGGTTTCCTCTCATTGCTTCTTGACATTAGTTGCCATACTCTCTTCGGGTTTAATCCCTCCGGTTTTAGGTCCTCTTCTATGTCCTTGGGGTCGGTATTTTCCGCTAGTCCTTTTATTACTAGTTTTCTTTTTTTGTCTTCATTTAATGCATAGGTGTACCACTCTATGCTATTGAATTCCTTGGCGGTAAATCTCGTGATTTTGCATTGTACATCTATGCCTCTTGACATCACTCCTCTTCGTAATTGGTTCCATGCCAAAACCGTTTTTAAGATTATTGGCGGCGGTCTTCTTATTGTGTTTGTTTTGTTCGTGTCCTTGCTTTTTTGTACTGTGTTTGTTATTTCTTTCTGTATTCTAGTATGTCACTTTGTTTTTCTGTTTGTGTGTCCATCCTCATTTCCACTTCATTCTGTGCTTTCTCTTTCGCTTCTCTTCGGTTTTTATTTTTTCTTGATCTCCTCGACCTGTTTGGTTGTCCTAGTGTTTCCTCTTCTTCTTCACTTTCCTTTCGTGACATATATTCAGTTATGTCACGTGCCACTTCCTCTTCACTCGTTTCGTGTTCGTACTCGTCGTTTATTTTTCTTTTTTTGGGAATCTTCTCATCTTTCTCTTGTAATTGCTTTGTTAATGTATCTATGCTGGTGGTCATAATTCCTACATTTATGTTCATATCTCCTATTTGCTTCTCTAGTCCGCTTATTTTTTCTTTGAGATCCTCCACATTTCTTCGTAGCTCAAAATTTTGCCTATTGAGCTCATTATTTTCTTCCATTGATTCTGCTAACTTTTTTCTGCCGTTTCTTTCATGGAAGGGCCCCCTGTCGTAGGGTTTCTCCTCCTGGATTTTGGAGCCCGATGGCTCCATCCGCGCCCTGTGTAAAATAAAATCACTTGCCCTATAGTCTGGCAGGTCTTCTTGTCACTTCACTATCACTATCACTCACTCACTCGCGCACTCGAATTGATTTTGCTTTGAAAAAAGCATAAACCTTTCCGCACTGTTTACTTTCGAACTTTCGTTCCGCACACCCGTCGTTTAGCTTCACTCGAGAGCTCGATAAACACGTCTACCTCGCTCCGTTGCTCGCCGATCACTAGCCAAACGCCAATTTTTTTTTTTTTTTTTTTTTTTTTTTTTTTTTCGAAAATGATTTTAATTTGATAATTGATTTTCCTTTATTGGAATTTGCAAAAGTTTAATTCTGTACCCTGCTATAGGAGATTAATCCTCTTCAAGGTATGATTTGAATATTAATGCAAGTGAAGTTAAAGGTCGCGGTAGGGACAGCTGTGGCTGTGCACCCAAGGATGGCCATTTGGTTAATTTCCACAATATGTCGCGGTTCCAACAATTGCGGAAATTAAGATGCAGGAAAAGTACCACAGAAAACCTGCATCATCATCCCGGTAGTAGAGGAAAGGGAAAGGAAATAAATTTACACTTATTTTTATTGTTTTAAATTTTTTCATATGTTATAAATTGTCTCGGATGCTGAAAAGTACCCGAGACAATACACTAAAAAGTGCTTTTTGTCGTGTTCGGTGTTCCTTCTAGCTTGGATCGACGCTTCGGTCCAACTGTTTGCGGTACACTTTACTTACAACAGCTTTCGCAGCACTTCTTCTTCGGCTTGGAATTCCGGTGTACGACTGTGCCTCTATCGAATGGATAGAGGCGAAGTATCGAGGAAGTCTTGGAAGTCTGGGGGGAGTTCTTCGTAAGGAATAGTACGAAGAAGTCGTAGAGGAGGATATGGCAATTTATTTTTTGGAATTTTTGAAATTGGGCGAAGGAGCCGGGTTTTCCAAGACATTTTAAAAGTATTTTTGGCTAACGTGTTGTTAGATGAAAGAGTTCGGGTAATGTAGCCTGCTTGAAGTTTTCGCAGTCTGTCGGAGATGGGGATGATATTTGTATTCGTATATACCTCGTTGCAAGGGGAGCGAAAATGTTTATATTGACAAAGTCTCAGAATACGTCTCTCACAGGAGAGGAGACGATTCATCAACCGTGGAAGGAGAGTTGAATATACGAGGTATTTGTAGTCGATTACGGGGCGAATAAAGGTTTTGTATGTATGCAGAAGAGTTTGAGGGTGAGATCTACCGAATTTGCCGCACAACATTCTGAGGAGATTAACTCGATTTTTCACCCTGCTAAGAGTAGCAGTGATGTCAGGCTCCCAGTTGAGGGTGTGAGTAAATCTCACCCCCAAATAGGTAACCTGTTTTTGTAATTCGAGTCTCTCGCCCCAGAGTGAAATACGGAAGTTCGTTGGTGTAGGTGAAAGGTCGTGTTTGATGGTATTTGAATGTTTAAACGCTATCAGTTGAGTTTTTTGTGGATTAAGTGTGATTCGCCACTTGCAGCACCAATCAGAAAATCGGTTTAGCGAGCTTTGAGTGTTATTTTGAAGTGTGTGTATGTCTTTAGCGGTGTTAATGATAGCGGTGTCGTCTGCATACAAATGAATATGTTGATGACGATTAACGGGGGTCGGAGTGTCATAAGTGTAAATAAGGTAGAGAAGGGGAGCGAGGATAGAACCCTGAGGTACGCCTGCTAGAGGGGTGAAAGGATCGGAAACGGAGTAGCCAACTTTTACTTTAATCGTACGTTCAGTGAGATATGAATAGATGAGTTTTACGAAGTGAACAGGAAGATTTATGCTCATTAGTTTTCTCACAAGTCCAGCGTGCCAGACTTGATCGAAGGCTTTATGAACGTCGAGAAGTACAGCTGAAGAGCATTCGCGGGCGTTTATGGCTCGAGAGATGATAGTATGAAAAGAGGTAATTGGATCTTGAGAAGTGTGTTCAGGGCGAAACCCATGTTGGTAGTCAGGAATAATATTGTGGCCTTTGCAGTGTTGCCAGAGTCGTTCTTTTACCAGGAATTCGAAGAGTTTTCCAAGAACACTGATTAGCGAAATTGGCCTGTAATTTTCGGGATTTTTAGAATCTTTACCGGGTTTCGGAATGAGAATCGTATGGAGAGTTTTCCATACATTTGGGAAATATGAAAGTGAGAGGCAGGCATTTACAAGGTTCTGTATTTGAGGTAAAATGGAAGGAGGGAGGTTTTTTAGAGCTTTTCTAGAAATTCTATCGGAACAAGGGCCGTATTTTTTCCTCTAAGGCAGGCAGTTTGAATTTCTTCGAGAGAAAAGGGCTTTAAAAAAGGGTCGTTTTGGTCAAGTGGAGTGATTATATGAGGGCTCCTCGTGATGTTCGCGGTTAGTAGGGTGGTTTCTCTGAGAAAATCGGGGAGAAAAAGTGGGTTTTCTGGGGAGATTAAAACACTTTAAAGATGTGTTTTGAAAACCTCGGCTTTTTCGTCTGGGGTGTGCACAATTTGATTTTGTACTCTGAGACCTGATTCTACTCTTCTCCGTTGTCCGGTGAGAGTTTTGAATTTGTTCCAGAGCTCACTTCCTCGCCTATAGTCCAAGTCAGACGTGACACGCTTCCATTCCCTCTGTTTGAGGGCGTTCGTCTCAAGTCTGACCAGGGCATTAAGGCGAATCCATTCGTTCTTAACGGCAGGATCTCGAGTACGCAAAAATGTGCGATAAAGATGCCTTTTGTGTTTGATGAGGTTAATGATGTGCTGAGGTAAAGCACGATTGGAGGTATCAATGGTGGTAAGTGGTACGGCTTGATCAGTAGCATCTATAATGAGAGATTGGAGTGTTTCGGCTTGAGAATTTATTGAATCTATGGTGATTCTTTCAGGTTCGTTCGGAAGGTGGGAAGATATATGATTTTTGAAAGTTTCCCAGTTGGCCTTTTTATAATTTAAAAAGGTGAAATGTTGCGAAAACGGAGGTTTGGGGTTTGCTAGCTTTGTTCGGAATAGGAGTGGAAGATGGTCGGAAGTTATTGAGTCACCCTGGTAACATTCGTCGTCGAACAAAGTGGCTAGTCTTTGGGTAGATACTACGTGATCTGTAATAGAAGTTCCATGGTGGCCGAAAAAGGTAGGATTTTTGTTGAAAATTCGGAAGATAGGTAGGTCAAGAAGAAAGTCGGAGAAAATTCTACCTGATTGATTAGTGTAAGTATCACCAAATTGAGTGTGTCTGGAGTTAAAATCTCCAAGAATTATGGCTTTAGGGAGGTTTGAAAAGTATTCGAAAAGCTCTGAGTTGAGGGTTTGGAGAGGGTGGTTGTAATAAGAGATAAAGGTAATGGTAGACCTGTTCCAGGATACGTCAATAGCGAAGTAGTCTAAATTTAGAGAGGTGATTTGTACAGGAAAACTGTGAATTGTGGCACCAATTCCATTTCTGACAAGAAAGCCGTTACCACGAGAGTATTGGTCTTTGCCATAGTGGAAAGTTTGGTACCCTGAAAAGTGAGGAGGGTTTTTTGCCAGAGTGTCTGTTATGGAAAGAATTTGGATGTTATTCGAATTCAGGAGATGCTTCAACAAGTGTCTCTTCCTGGAGAGACCTTGGCAATTTAACGTTCCTATCACAAAGTCCATCAAAAGCCTTTATTAGGGTGAAAGTTTCGGATAAGATTGCCGTGAAGCTGAAGTACGGCTCGTTGCCCTGTCCTTGGACAGAGCAATTGTGGTTGTAATAGGATGGGATGAGGTGTTTGAGTGTCTCAATCACCAATTTTCTTGAAGAGGGGATGGCGTTCATGATAGTCACGGCTACCACTTCTAAGATTTTTTGAACTTCCGTAGGGAAGTCGAAAGGCATGGAGGGCTTGGGGAGGGTGATGTGGGCAGTTTCCTCGGGTTTCGAGGGCTGAGTCTGTCGTTTTGGACATTTTGGGTCGTAGGTTGCGTGGCCACCACCGCAGTTTCTGCACCAAGGTTTTTTAACCTTGTCGCATTTGTCTGCTTTGTGGCTGTGACCACCGCAGTTGGGGCAAGTGTAAAGCTTGGCTTTACATTCGGTGGAGAGGTGGCCGATTTCTGTACAATGAGTACAGTATTTGGGAACTGGTTGTAGGGGATTGGCATTAGATAGCTCGCAACGATGGTTGAGGCCGTAGAAAGAGATGCCTTTGGAAAGGGCCGAGTGGTAGGCGGATTCAGAGTCGGTGACAACTCTGACAAGGACAGTGGGAGCATTTTTTGCTTTGGATATAATTCTCCAGCATTTTTTAAAGCTGAAGTTGAGATTCTGAAGAATATCAGCCATTTCTTCATCGGATATTTTTTTGTCAACCTTTAGGATGACAAAGGAGAAGCTGGGGACGTGTTGTCGGGAGGGCTGGTTGGGTTTGGCGGTTGTTGAATGGTTGAGTGGTATGCATACCACATGGTTGTCACCTATGGCATTTTGAATTTTTCTTTCGAGGGCTTTGACCTCGAAAGATTTTGAAATTTTGGGTAGGGCGGTACCATTGGGATTGGCCTTGAGGTATTGAATTTGGCCTCTTAAAATTTCATTGGTGTTTAGAAGAGTGAAGAGCTCCTTCTGGGAGCAGTATTTTGGGGGTAGGTTCCTGAGATTTAGGGTTTGGAGAGAAGGTTGTGGTGTAGGTGTTGTGTTTGGTCGGGTAGAAGATTTGGAGCTCACTGAGTGAGCAGAGCTGGGTTTTTTGGGGGTTAATTTGGTTGTGTGAGCCCTTCGGACTGACGCTGGGGGTGAAGTAGGTGGTGATTTTGCTGCCTGTGCATAGGAAACGTTAACAGGCAGAGGAGATTGGGGGTTCTGTCTCTCGAAAAGTCTTTCGAGAGATTCGATACGGGATTTCAATGATTCATTTTCAGTTAGGGCGTTTGCTAGTAAGTCTTTCAGGAATTTGTTATGAAGATCGTTGGAGGAAGTTTTGGTGACGGAGCTGGATGTAGAGCCATAGGCTAAAGAAGTTGTTTTTTGGGGTAGGGCTGGGTATTCCTCTATGGAGCAGGAAGGCTTCGAGGAGGTTTTGGAGGCGGTTTGCGATCTGGTAGATCGCATATTATGGTTTGGAATGAATTAATGAGTGATATTACAAGAATTGTCGGTGTCAGTCGTACCAATTACTGCCGAGGAGCAGCCTCACTCCCCGGTTAACAGCCTAAGGTGGCTTTGGCCAGTAACTGTGTGCTTTTTCTTACCTATTCTAGTAGATTATCATAGATAAACGTTGTTTCGCTGGTTTCAGCAAATTACTTTACGAAGCACCCTCGTAAATTAACGCTTTTAGACACGGTGTGTACCAGGGACCGTGTACAAGCGACGTGGAGTTTGCGTCGGAAGATTTGCCACTGTGCCAAACGCCAACAGGATTGGTTAGCATTTATATGTCTTGCAGGAGCTGTAGTGGGAGGTAACATTGAAAATGAGTTTGTGCGCAGGGGGGCGGGCCATCACGTTTGGCGCTTGCAGTAACTATTTTAAAGTGGCTATTAACGGAGATTTTTCAAACTTTTGACTTTTCTGATCATATCCACAAATATTTTGAGGACACATAACCAAATAGGTATTTAAAATT
This sequence comes from Lochmaea capreae, assembly GCA_949126875.1. NCBI lineage: Eukaryota > Metazoa > Arthropoda > Insecta > Coleoptera > Chrysomelidae > Lochmaea > Lochmaea capreae. The sequence goes on from OX421408.1 coordinate 28,543,519, forward strand.
TTCTGGCTTAAGTGCAACGAAGAAATTTTGATCAGAAATGTACAATTTTACAGATGCTGCTGACTTGTGCTTGTCTTTTTAGATAAAATACATATATCTTTCGGCGAGGTTTACCAGTTTTTATTGAATTTGTTCTTAGATTTTGACTTTCCCATTTCAAGTTGTTATAAATCATAGACTTAATTAATTATTTAAATATTTTTCGACATGCAGAGGACATAATTTTGTCTTATGTAAGTAAATTTTTTCTAATAGTCTGTTATAAATCGATTTGGATAGATTATCACTAACTTTTAGTATCTGGTAAACTTCATTAAAGGATTTTATTATTTTTTGGAATAGTTTTACAAAACTGTTTGTCGGGTTCTTAAGAGAAGATACGTTATTTTTTGTAGCCAAGCATTTATTAATATTTAAAAATATTTCTCTTTTGTCATTTATTTCCATTTGATCTTTTAATCAAAAATTATCACAATCGTTTTCACACTTTGTCTTTTCTACCAACATTTTGGCGAAATATTCGAAATGTTGGAGAATTGCAGCAATTGGTTTGAAGAAAACTCTTTATTGAATATCCAAGCTTTCGGAAACTATATTATATTTCCATCCTCAGGGAACTACTACACAGACACTCTGCTTGAAATTCTAAAATAAAATTAGTTACATGATCACGTTTTATTAAATTACATTTAGAGGTTAGAAATTATTAGAAAAGAAAAAAACGATTATTTTTTGTATCCCCTTGAATTTGCACGTTACTGAACTTTTGATAACATATTAACAAAATTCAGCTGCAACCAAACAACTTTTATACAAGACTTTTCTTTCTAAAAGCAATAATAACGATGATAGGGGGTGTGTAATATGTACATTACACTAAGGAAAGTGCTTGCGACCGATACGGTACAATACTCAGCTGTCGGGAGGGGACGTATTATTGAAAGTACTTAGTCAAAATTTCAAACCCGATCAGTATAATGATGCCTGAGCCATAATTCCCTCATTAAAAGAAATAGTCTCACCACAACGTTCCTTGCCAAATTCTGTCATAGTTTCCCCAGAACTAGTGTTCCATGGATCACGCTTCAAATCTTTACAAGAAGGATCAACTAAAAGAAAAAAGAACATGGCAACACACATAGCATGGCAAACATCAATTTCCTAGAGTAATATCAGGGGAAATTCCATACTTTACTGAATATTTTTCATTGCAACAGTCATGTCAATGTATAGAAAAAGTAATGTGGAATTGATTTTATCAGGATTGATTTCGGCTATGAGACAGATAAGACATCTACAATTTAGTAGTCTTACAATAAACAATATTAACAATGATTATATAAAGTTTTAAAAGAAAATATATAGAAACTAAACCAGCCAATAAACATTGAAGTGTTACAAAATGTTCATGAGAATGAATACCGCTCCAGAACTACATATTACTAACATATTAGTCAAGCTTATTTGTGTGTACCTGTTGGTTGGTTGGTAAACAGACGATACAGGTCGGGTTAGTGGGCCTCAACACTGCAGCCGTTGGCTTATTGTATTTTCCTGTCTGTCTGCTAGTAAGTGAGAAGATTTGTGACCTTGATGAGATCTAGAAGTCTCTTCACAGTATCTCTTTTGGTGAGGTTGGATATAGGGTCATCCGGCCCTATCTGTCTATACCTCCACCAACGTAGAGCCTCACATTCGAAAATTATATGGGTGGCTGTTTCGTCCTCCTCACCACATAATCTACATATAAGTTCTTCTTGGAAGATCCCCATTGTGTTAAGGTGCTTTCTCAGGCGGCAGTGTCCGGTTATAAGGCCGGTTACCAGCCTGATATCTCTCCTATTTAAATTTAGGATTTCTTCAGTAAGTTTTGGTATGGGTTGTTTAACCATTAGTTTACTGTGTTTGAGTGTACGTGTTACATAGTTACCCATTATTTATCAAAAAGCTTTTTGAAAATTCAGTGTTCGGAAAAGGGAAAAATTTAATTTTTATACAAGAGATACTAAAAAAAGCAATTCTGTGATGCGCAATACTTAACAATATAGCAATAATGCAACTTTGTTCTTACTTGTTATATTATTATTTTCTGTTGTATAGTTTTTATTGACATATGAAGTATCAGACCCCATTTCATTAGATTTTGTCGTTTCATTGTTTTGTAATGAGCTGTTTCTCTGGTAATTTTCTTTCTGCGCCTTAGAGTATGCAGTTGAAGTTGAAATAAATGAATTAATAAGAAATTAATGTACCACCAAAAAGTCACCAGAAGTTCAATGCTAACTTTTGTTAAGACTACATATCCGATTTTTTTATATAATGGGCCGTTTTTTTGGAGCCTATATGATTTTGCCTTTTCATAGAAATTGGTTCTTTATTAATACTGGGTGTTTTAACTGGTATGTATTTTTTTCAGTTAATTTTAGTAGGTATCTTTATTAGTACCGAAGATACACAATAAATAAAACTGTAGAAGTGTAGAACTCCAGAAGGCGTTGCAAAATTAATGGAAATAATACATACTATCAGCGCCGGATTAAGACTCTGAGAACCAAGATTACCTATAAAATGGTGCATGGTCCTTTAAATTTTAAAATCTCTGGCATAACAATACCTAACATTCTAAAAACACTTCTTAATCATATACTTTTCCACCACACACTTCAACACACTGGCTTCTAATTTTTTCATCTTATCAACTTACTAAAAAAGGACTCCATAAAACTCTGGGCCCATCTTGACATCTATGACAATTATATTTAATTTAACAAGTTATCTTCTTAAATGTACCACCTGTGTTTTTTAAATGTTTCATATTTTATTTGTTGAGCATGTGTATGTTCATTGATATATTTTAGGTACTATATGTTTTGAATATGAAGACACAGTTATATTTGTAATTTTTTTTTAACCAATAAATGTTTCCAAAAATATGTACAAATTTTTTATTGAGAAACATTTTTCTCGTTCTATTTTTGATGGACTTCAAGAAAAAAAGCTGTGTATTGTAATTCTTATTTGAAATAAGTGGCACATATATTATGTACTTACTTATATGAAGTTTGAAGTTCATCTTCAAAACAACATAACTATTAATCAGCCGAGATATCACCAGGACATCTATAAGACGTCTTTAAGATATCTTTCTTAGACGTTGACTACGTCTAAAAGACGTCCATGTACGCCTTAGATAGTTACGTCTGCAAGACGTCCCTTAGAGGCCGTATGTTAAAAATAACGACGTCTTTGAGATATCTTCATAAGATCAATTTTTGGTCTCATACGACCTACAAAATGCATGAAAAAGGCGTCATGTGTAACTGGGTTTGGGGATACCTATCTATGGTAGGTGGTTTAAGTGATGTATTTAAATAAAAAGTACCTACTCTTAAGCCTCATTTATATATTGGACATTATTTATTATTAATAATTTCAGTTGTTTATTGTTTATTTAAAACACTTTTCTTCCTGTCAGTTGCTCGTTTGAGCCACGTTTGTATAGCTACTTCCATTTCTGGTCTATTTTTGGATATTTCAGCTTTTTCTGCAGCATCTAGAAAATATATAACCATCAATAATCAATTACTATAAAGATATTGAATTTTTTTAAACATACTTATTATAACTGTTGCCAAATTCAGCTTCGAGAAACTGATCTTCCCTTTTCTCCCCAACCAACTATATTTAAGTGCCATTTCATTGGTCATGCTGGAAGATAGAATCCTCTTCACAAAGTTGTAGGTATTGGTTCCCCCAATTTTTGCAAAATCAAGGAAATGAAATAATTTAATATTCAACTCAACATGTTGCATGATAGAAAATTTCACCCGATTCACATCAGTTTGTATTTGAATTTTTTGGAATTTTCATGGGGCAATGACAAAGTTTTGTTCTCAAGATTAAATTTTGAAGTACTAAAGATATTGATTTAAAAACAGTAACAGTTATACTACCAATAGCTGAAAATATCCTCGCCGTCTAAAATACGCTCTAAAGCAGCAAGCTCATCCTCACTGTTCAATGGGAATTTTATATTTACATTCTTTTTGTGTAAAATGTGTTTTAATTGTTAGGAATATTGTTCTTCTTCATGTTCTTATTTATTACCTTCACTTCAGATAATATATTAATTGTGATTCCACGGATTATATGAATATGTTCAGTGAATGTCTTAAATCTCTTATCACAGTTGCAATGGAGTTCCTCTCATCTGCTAAATATTCCTCTACATCATTGAGCTGTACCTCATCGTTTATTAGAAGGAAATGGAACTTCGAGAATATTGAAGTACTCTCATCATTTTTCTCCTTTTCTGAAGATTTTATTATCCTCAATTATTCTTGTAACTCTTCCAGCACTTGGGTAAGAATATTTCTCATTAGTATCTGCTGTTTCTGGATAGCTTTGAGAGAGTCATCTAAAATACATAAAAAATTTCAGCTTATTTTATTATAGGTATCATATTACTTCTAACCATAAATGTGTTGTTGGCAAGATGAACAGGTTTGAACAGCAAGCCTTACGGAGAATGGATTCAGATATGGTATAGTTGCTACAGATTTGCTTAAGACGCATCAAACGATCTGTACAGGGATATGTCATAAAGTAGGGTGTCAAAAGGGTCGTTGACATGACGTGACACACGATTATATCACAAAGTAGAATGGTGAAGTTGTCATGTGACACATAAAACGATTTGCGGATATACAGGGATATGTCACAAAGTAAGACCGTTGACATGTGACAAATCATACGATTTGTGGATGCACGAGGTTATGTAACAAAAATGTCAAAAGGACCGTGACGTTTTGCGGATGTACAGGGGTATGGCACAAAGTAGGATGTCAAAAGAACCAACAAGTGATGATTTGTGTAGGTACAGGAGTAAGTCAAGAGACGTAGCTTAGCGCCAGTTTAAAAAAACAAAATAATGTTAGAAGGTATACAAGCGGGTTCCTGGACCACTTTGGTAACCTGTCCATCCGGTTCTCCCAACTGGATGGCCATGTACCCTTGAAGTATCCAAGAGGGTGTACAAGAAGTTGTCGCCAATGACCAGAGGGTGAGAATTGAGAAAGAAGAAGAGATCAAGAGATAACCGTTAAGTTTTACAATAATACAAGGAGTAGCTAAAGTATCATCTGAAGAAGTTGTCGCCAATGACCAGAGGGTAAGAATTGAGAAAGAAGAAGAGATCAAGAGATAACCGATAAGTTTTACAATAATACAAGGAGTACCTAAAGTATCATCTGAAGAAGTTGTCGCCAATGACCAGAGGGTAAGTCGAAGAAGTCGACCGATCTGAAGAAGTCGACCAGAAGAAGGTGTAACTGATAAATTTTACTAACTGAAAATTTTCAAAAATATTTGGATCTGTTGGGATTTGAACCCGAGACTATTGATTCCGAGTCCGACACACATTCAAGTGTGCTACCAAAGCATGTTAAATGAATCGTCTAAGATGTGTAAGACAAGAAGCGAAACATGTATGTTGTGTTGTCTACCCAAACGGTGTTACGAGTAGAGACGAGCCTAGCCTAGCCTCAATATTACAAACTGAAAAAACATTTTATTAATTTTTACAATTATTTCCAATAAAATTTTTTTCAATTAAATAGTAAGCCTTGTCTGATCTCTGAATAAAACAATTATAGATTTTCAAGAATTTTATTAAACTTCTGCTACACAAATATAATTAATATTTCATTTCAAAATACTTGTGAACAGATCGGAAAGCCGAACTCATCCTCGTCTCTGTCATCAGAGGTTTTTTCATTCATTTCGAATGAGGTATCGTCACCGGCTTCCCTTCTTTGTTTTTTTTTATTCTTCTCTTCATCGTCATCATCTTCTTCATCTATTAATATGGTTGAAGAAGAAGAATGAGGATGTTCGAGGTATAATTTTCTCTTGGTTCCCGAGGGTATAGACATTTGAGGCAGCGATTCAACTTCTTCATCCAAGATATTGAATTTGTATCGCTTAACAATTTTTTCCAATGCCTTGAACTCTTCCTCGTTGTCCACCTTCACCCTCATGTACCTGACCGGTAAATTCCCGAATTTTTTTTTCAAAGTTGTTCCCTTTGGTGAATATGAGAGACTCAAAAATATTTTCTCTCCTTTCATCTTCATTTCCTTCACTCCATATCTACAAACACAAAATATGATATCAACGAATTCTCTAATACCAACAGTGAAATTGAAAAAAAAAAAAAAAAAAAAAAAATAATAATAGAAAGTATACTTACTGAAACAACTGTTTCATAACTACCAATAACCAATTGGTAGGTAAGTTTGCTCGATCTTCTGAAAAGACCACAATCGTTGAAGGTGTAGTTGCCATGTTGTATGTTGTTTGATATTTAACTCTTGAGTTGAACTGAAGTGTAACAATATTAACATCTCTTTTATAGGTCAAAAACGCATGACATTACGTCAATACATTTCAATTTTGAAAACGATAAGCATGTAGAAATTTTTGAAAGTCAAAAAACAAAAACATCAGATTTCTTGTAAAAATGCAATCGAAGCAAAAATATGATCATGCAAATAGTTACTGGCATAAAGTGATAACATTATCAATGCATTTTTATTTCAATTTTGAAAGTCAAAAAACAAAAACATCAGATTTCTTGTAAAAATGCAATCGAAACAAATTTCTTGTAAAAATGCAATCGAAACAAAAATATGATCATGCAAATAGTTACTGGCATAAAGTGATAAGATAATATTACGTCAATGCATTTCTATTTCAATTTTGGAAAAAAATTAGATAAGCAGGAAGAAAATATATAAATACTGTGATAAATGTTTAGTTATGTTTCTGAATTATCCAGAAGTGCAATGAATTCTCAAAAAGTGGTTGATATGCTGTCCGACGATGTTGTCAAGAAAATAGATCAGGTGAGTAGATGTGTTAGAACTAGAAAAGATTTGGAAACTCATATTGCTAATTTGAAAAAAATTATTTTGATGTTAAAAAGATGTATAAAGCATAGACTTAGTTGTATAAAAAATAAGTCAAAAGTTGAATATAATTTATCGTTATTACAAACTTATCTTAATATTTTTAAAAATAAATTAAATAAAAAACGTAATGTTAAAAAGGAATTGGTTTGGCAAGATACAGAGTCATGCTTTAATGGAAGAATTAAAACTGGAATTATAATTAATTTCAAAATTAAAGACACAAAGTTATTTTTAAGAAAGGCATTTAAAAGTTTTTCCATTCATGTTAAAAAAGAACTCAAAAACCAATGTTGTATTAACTTGTTTATTTATAAAACCTCAAGATGGTGAAACCTCTATTAAACACTTTTCAACAGAAAATAAGGTGATTGATTCAAGTACAAACTTGAATGATTGGTATGTAATTAATGTTATTAACAAAATTTTGACTAAACTGGAAGACTTTCAGGAAAGGGATAGTGGTTGGGCATTAGTGGAAATTTTAAATTTAAAAATCAATATGAATAAATATAGTCCCATAAATGTAGGTATATCGACTTATAATGATTTACCAGCATTTATAAAAAAAACTAAAAGTGTTGTAAATATAAAAAATAAGGATCCATATTGTTTCTTATGGTCAATTGTTAGTGCTTTATATCCAGTAGAAAAACATTCTGATCGAATTTCGTCATATCCTCATTTTAGTAAGATCTTAAAATATGATAATATACAATTTCCTATTAAACTAAAAGATATTCAAAGATTTGAAATATTAAATAAACTTGCAATTAACGTATTCACAATTCAAGAAAAAGAAATAGTTCCATTGTCAATTAGCAAAATGAACTTTTCACCAAGAATACATTTACTTGTTATATCTTGTAACGACTATGACTTTGATGATAGTCCAGATAATTTTTATCATTTTGCACACATTAAAAATTTATCTCGTTTAATAAATAAACAAGTTGGTAATATTAAAAACAAAAAATGGCTTTGTGAACGTTGTCTTAATCATTTTAGTAGTCAGGATTATTTAAATCAACATATAGATGATTGCAAACTATTGAATAATCAAAAAATTGTTTTTCCTACCGATTCTAATAAAATGATGAAATTTAAAAACTTTAAAAACAAAGACATAGTTCCTTTTGTTATCTATGCAGATTTTGAATGCATTTTAAAACGTTATCAGGATGAGGAAACTAAGCTTACAAAATCTTATAAATATCAAAAACATGAAGTCTTCAGTATCGCATATTATTTAAAATGTTCGTATGATGATTCTTTATCAAAATTTAAACTTTTCACAGGTCAAAATTGTCAAGTATGGTTTGTAAAAGAGCTGCAAACAATTGCTTACGATTTGCAAAACATTTTTCATAACCCAAAATCATGCTTATTAACTGTAGATGAACAAAAATCATTTTATAGTTCTTCCATTTGTAATCAAACCATTTTTTCCAATGACACAAAAGTCAGGGATCATTGTCATTTCACAGGTAAATATAGAGGTCCAGCTCACAATTCCTGTAATTTAAATTATAAAAAATCACATACTATACCTGTTGTTTTCCACAACTTATCAGGCTACGACAGTCATTTTTTGATCAGAGCTCTGAGTACTGAAATCAAGGGTAACATCAATTTGTTACCTTTGAATAAAGAAAGATATATATCGTTTACCAAATATATTGCGGGCACTGATATATCTTTAAGATTCATAGATTCTTTTAGATTTATGTCCAACAGTCTGGATCAATTAGTTTCCTATTTGAAAGATGATCAAAAAGTGATAACTAAACAGCACTATCCTAATAACGATCTCTTCAAATTAGTTACAAAGAAAGGTGTTTTTCCTTACGAATACCTTGATAGTTGGGAAAAATTACATGATACTAGTCTACCATCAATTGATCAATTTTATAGTACATTAAATAACAAGAATATATCTCTGGAATCCTATAAACATGCTTGTGATGTTTGGAAATCTTTCTCGATTCAAAATTTACAACATTATGCAGAGTTATATTTAAAAACAGATGTACTTTTGCTCGCTGATGTTTTTGAAAATTTTAGATTAGTTTGTTTCAAAACTTATGGATTGGATAGTCTTCATTATTATACTGCACCAGGTCTTGCATTTGACGCAATGCTTAAAATAACGAATATTGAACTTGAATTGATAACAGACAGTAATATGGCTTTATTTTTTGAGAAGGGAATTAGGGGTGGTATTTCTCAGTGCAGCAATAGGTACGGAAAAGCTAATAATAAGTACATGGGTGATGAATATAATTCTGAAAAACCTAGTTCTTATTTAATGTACTACGATATTAACAATATGTACGGTGCAGCGATGTGTTTACCATTACCATATGGAGGTTTTGAGTGGATCTCACTTGAGGATATTTACAAGGAAAATGTTTTTAATTGCTCTGATGATCATGATTTTGGTTATATTTTGGAAGTTGATTTACATTATCCAAGACATCTTTTCAAACATCACAAAGATTTACCATTATGCCCTGAACATTTAGTTGCTCCCTCTTCAGATTCAGACCAAAAAAAACTATTAACCACTCTCTATGACAAACATAAATACATTATTCATTACAAAAATTTGAAACAGATTTTACAGTTGAGAATAATACTAAAAAAGATTCATCGTTGTTTAAAATTCAAACAATCTCCATGGATGAAGAAGTATATAGATATCAATACTGAATTGAGAAAAAAAAGTAAAAATGCATTTGAAATTAATTTTTACAAACTTATGAATAATGCTCCCTACGGTAAAACAATTGAGAATGTTAAGAAATACAAGGATGTTAAATTGGTAACTAGATGGTCAGGGAGATATGGTGCTAATTACTATATTTCACAACCAAATTTCCATAGCTCTACCATATTTGATAATGATATGGTTATAATTGAAATGAAAAAACTGAAGACGAATTTTAATAAACCTATTTTTATTGGAGTTTGTATATTAGACATTTCTAAAACATTTATCTACGATTTTCATTATAATTATATCAAACCAAGATTTGGTGAAAACGTTAAATTGTTGTATTGTGATACTGATAGTCTGATATATCACTTTTTTGTAGATGACATCTATCAATATATGTTAGAAGATATTGATAAGTTTGATACATCAGATTATCCTGAAAATAACATTTATGGTATTCCATTAAGGAATAAAAAGGTTATTGGATTAATGAAGGATGAGAATAAGGGAAAAATAATGCTTGAGTTCATTGGTTTACGATCAAAAATGTACGCATTAAAAGTTATTTCCTCTCCAGAAACGATTATTACTAAAAAATCAAAAGGTGTCAAAACTGCAGCAATGAGAGAAATCACTTTTGATGATTACTATAAGTGTTTATTTAATAACACTAAAGTTGAAGTAATTCAAAATTTAATTTCTTCTGTAAAACATGACGTCTATACTGTTTCACAAAGAAAAATAGCTTTAAGTGCGTATGACGATAAAAGAATAATCAATAATTTCACTACAGATACAATCCCATGGGGATATAATGATTACTTTTTTTCAAAGTAATTTGATTCTTCTAAATATTTTTTCGTTCTAACCATCTACCACTACCTGAGTAACTTTGTTGTTCAATTGAATCGGTAAGTTATGAAAAAAAAAAACCTTCAAACATAAAATTATTTAATTTCAGAACAAATGGTTAAAGGTGTTTAAGGACTCAACTAGATTTCAAAAGCAACATCAAATTAATATCAGACGAATACAACCTACAACCTTTTCCAAACCAATATACCTATCATCATCATATGGAACACAATACTGTTGTTTGTGTTATAAGTTTTTTTGTTTTTGTACTACATCCATGGAAAAGCATTCAGAAGAGAAGAAGAAGAAGATTGATCTTCATTGTTACGAAGAGATGCCAAAGAGTTGAATAATAATAACATCTTCAGAAACAATAAAAACCCAAGAGATATTTATTTTTATATTTTGTTTTAATAAAACAACTTCTTTATACAAATAAAGTTTTATTAAAAAAAAAAAAAAAAAAAAAAAAAAAAAAACATTTGACAATGTTGAAATTTAATAAAATAATATTTTAACAACAATTTAAAGTTTTTTACAATACATATACCAGAAATTGATAAAGTGAACATTTTCTAATGCACATACAGTATTACCATCAGAGTGTTGATTACAATGATGAGATCTAAACACCATTTTACATTTTTCATATGAGAACATTTCATTTTCCAATACCATAATATGATTGGATATAAATTTTTCTAAATAATTTTTCACATTATCATTTGAAACTAGAATAGACTCATCGAAACAATAACTTTGGATATATTTTGATAGGTCTTCATATTGAAGTTCACTTTCCTCATCCCAAGAATTCCATTCCAATCCGTGTGTTATGGTATCACCTCCGTTGATGGTTTTTGAACACAACATTTTGTTTGTGATAGGTAACTTCACCAACTTGTGAATATAGTTTTGAGTGGTACAATTAAAAATTGCTATTTCACGACACAAAAAAATATCATCTTCTGGAAATGAGAATCCTTGAACATCTATTATGAACATTTTGTTTCTGTTATAAACTGAATAAACGTTTGAGCATTGTTTATTTAACACTTCCCCCTCTTCTAAAGCATAATGTTATCTTTATTCACCCAACTATTGTGAGAATCATCGAATCCTAACCATTTCACAAAAGCTTTATTTCCTTTGGTTTTTAGTACTTTTTCCACAAGATAAATGTCTTTGTATTTTACTTTTTGCAATTGTTCATTGTAGAAACCGCCCAAGATATCTTTGTTTTTATAATCATTCAATAAATATGTAATAGGATTTGTCAATTGAACTTTACGTATGGTGAAAATTTCGGTAGACCAATTTGGTGTATATTTTTTGTCAAAGACTCCTCTGGCTTTTGAAATCCTAACATGATCACCTATTTTGAATTTCTGTTGTGTTAAATCTACACGTTTTATTCTGTTATAAACAGTTTTCAATAATGTCTCTTCATCTCGTTTTTTCACTGACAAAGGTTTCATTCCTATCGTCGAATGTTTAGTATTGTTGTATTCGTAAACAACATTTTTTAGAATATTAATCCACCTATAAGTTCCGTTGAAACTGAATTCTTTCCACAATTTCATTTTTAAAGTACGAATAACCCTTTCTGCCATAGAAGCTTTTTTCTCACTGTGAACATTATAATGGTCAATGTGATATTCATTTATAAGAGCTGTCATTGATGGATTGAAAAATTCCGTTCCCATGTCTGTTTGCAAATGTTTTGGTATCTGTTTCATAAAAACTTGTTTCATGGCTTTTGCTACTTCATGCCCAGATTTGTTTTTTAGCGGTAAGGCCCACAAAAATTTTGAAAAACAGTTTATTACTACCAGTATATACTTATAACCATCATTGTCGTCAGCATATTTTTGCATATCAGCCAAATCAGCATGGAATAGATCATTTAGAGATTTTACTATTGTTTTACGACGTTCAAAATTAATTCTGGCTGGTTTGTGGAGTTCATTGACAATTTGTCTTTTCACATTTGACATACTTATGCTATAATTTGAGCTTCCTTCAATTCTTCAATAATGGAGTTTATTTCATTCGTGTGTCCAGAATGTCCTGCTGCTTGTGATGCCACTAGTAACCGCAACCTTTCAACTAACTCATTTGGATCATCCCAATGTACATAATCTATTTTATCGTTGTTGTTGTTGACTTGCATCAACATACCTTTTCCTTCGATAGGAGCAATAATCTTTTTGTATTTCTCTAATTTGCTACCATCTATTTGTTTATCTGGTTTATAATGTCTTCTATGGGCATTTGTTTTTACAACAATTTTTTTGTAATTATTTTCATCTTCTGATGTGAAGTTTTCAGGGTATTTTTTGAACAATAATTCATACAAACCAGGAGTTCCCTTGTATCTTTTATTTCTCAAGATTATGTCAGCACCGTCTAGTTTAATTTCAGAATCACCAATGAAAAATTTTTCATTAGTATCATCAAACCTTATTCCATATTTGTGGTCAAATTCTCTATTTTGATTGTCACTTATCATGGTACTAATGTATTTTCTCGGTAGCGTATCATATTGTTCTAAATAGTCTTGCACTGATTGTTTCGCAATGTCAGTAAATCGATCACTACTTGCTGAAGGTACATCAATTTGTTGTTGTTGTTGTTGGTTATTCTCATCATCATTTTGAACTTATTGATTTATATCGTCAAAGTGAATATTTTCAATTATGGCTTTTTTCAAATCACTTGTATCATCATAGTCGTTTTGTTCTTCTTCTTGCGGCATGAATTGTGACATAGTATTTTGATTTGCAACAGTGGACGTTTGATTGTTTTTTTGAGAACTATCTAATTTGTTTTCAATATTTTTCAAATATTTGGTAATGGGATTGAGCATATCTTCCTGAACGACTTCACCTTGTTTCAATTTATTTTTTATAATGTTACGCTTTATTATAAGACGCCTTTTTAAATCTTTATTCATCATTATTTGCAAGAAAATGGAGAATATTAAAAGGTATTGATCAGGTCAAAAACAGGTATTAATCAGGTCTTGAACAGGTCTAGAACAGGTATTAAACAGGTCTTGAACAGGTCTAGAACAGGTATTAAACAGGTCTTGAACAGGTCTAGAACAGGTCTAGAACAGGTATTAAACAGGTCTGAACAGGTAATAAACAGGTCTGAACAGGTCTAGAACATGTCTAAACAGGTTTTAAGTTCACAGTTTGAAAACTGACTGGAATAAAAAACACAAAACTTCTTTTATACATTTTATTGAAACAAAAAAGATCTTATACAATCGAATATAATTTCAAGGTTCTGGAACGTAATCTACCAATTCCATATTCACTATGTTGTTGGTTGTATGGAATATAAGTTGAATTTAGTTGATGTTGTGGTTTGATGGTTCCATTTTTATAAAGGTATTCAATTCCATTGATGTCATCATAACTAGGTTCATAGCCCAATTTATCCATGTAATGTTTATTCATTACTGAATTATAATTATTATTGTCGAGTAATCCAAGAAAATGTCCTATTTGATGAACAAGAACCAACTTTAGATTATAATCATTTGAGGTAAAATTTTTCAAATTCATATCCCATACTACATTTTTCATTATGTGTATTTCACCACATTGTATATGATTCAATATTCTTGATCTAGGTACTATTGTATGAGCAACTTCATTGACATCATTTTGGATATCGAAAAAGAGTTTACATTGATAATCAGGTAAACATGTACCACTCAAACGATGTGCATGTGTATCAAAAACAAAGGTAAGTAGCGGTGTCTTTGTATAACAATCAATTTCACAAAACTCAATACCAGTACTATTGCTCCAAGTATCAGTAGCGGCATGAATCACTTCCATTTTTGCTGGACTAGCGTTCATTGCACACCAAGTTATCATTTGTTTTGCAAATGGTCTTCGATATACATTGTAAAAAAGACCTTCACTCACCACCAACACAAGAAAAAAAATTGAGTGTAAGATATACATGTTTATGGATTGAATGAATGAATGATTTACGCTCATCAGCTTATATATATGATAAAATATGCATATTCATCAAAATATTTGACAGTTATTTTAAAACATTTTTACTACATTTGTTAAAGGATTATAATTCACTATACGATCATGTATAATAACACAATAAGCACATGTATTTGCTGGTATATTTTTACTTGTTTCAAATTCTAATCTGATATCTACACTGCCAGATTTCAATGATTCATTTTGTCTGCTACAATCAATGGCAAAAATTGTTGCAAGCTCCTTGAATTTCAACATATTAAGACACGGATCACCAACATACTTGTTATAGTATGACTCTTGAAATTGTGCATACATTTCATATAATACAGCGTAGTAGTTTTTATCAAAATTTAAATTCAAATTATCGTAGGGATACATTTCAGAATTTAGGTATAATTTCATATTTGTAACATTACAATGATCAAATCTGCTTAAATTCTTCACAACATCATTCTTTTTGTTAGATTGAAATCCAACTAAAACGTAACGGGGTTTTTCCAACAGACTGGTCGTTTTAATATTCCAATTATATCTCATTGTTTGTGGAATCAAAGGTAGCTCATGGCACTCCCAACTGCGAAACGCAAGTTCCAAGTTTTTTCCATTTTCAATAAATTTAAATAAACGTAATTTTTCACTATCAGATACTTGAATGTGTGGTATTTTCCAAACAATTTTTGTTAAATTAACTTTAACTTTTTCTCCAGCCTTTGTAGAAACCACAGCATTAACATCACTTGAAGCTCTAATTAGAACAAGCTCTTGACGTATATTGATGATTATTTTTGTGAAATCTTCGAAAAATCCCAATAAAAGTTTTAAAGGCAAACAAACATTGAAATTTCCATCACTATCAATAATTTGTGGTGTTGTAGTAGGACTCCAACCTACACTATTATATCTATTGCAATCCCTATCTGATAATGAAACATAACCTTTCATAGTACTTGTTATACCTGGATTGCGAACTCTGTCAATAACACATCCCCCAATTTCATAACGAATTTCATCAAACAAATAGGAAATTCCATTATTGATAAAGTTTAAGGTTGCACTTTCTTTTCCATCTCCGTCAGTTAAACGACCTTCAATGTATAAAAAACTTTCTGATGGTAAAGTGTAAAGATCTTGAGTTTGAATAGGTATACGTATTTCATCGGAATTGTTAAATGTTGTATTTGCATATGGAATGTGACTATGCATTTCACGATTTATAACTGAATTGTCTTCCAGAACCTGATCTCCAATATTTAAAATATTAAAACTCATTTTCAGTGTGTTTGCTACCACAATTGAAATTTAGTAAAAAATTCACTCCTGTTCTAAAAACAACTTTTATATTACACCAATATCTTCTTATTTTAGTAGCACCACGTCGTCGTCGTTTCGTTATGATTATAGTAATTTAAATCCCAGAGATATTAAAAAGGACTTATTTTCCGGTGTCAACTCTTGCAAATTTTTCTTTGCACTAAAAGCTGTGTTTGAATTTTGAGTATTTATACTTATTCGAGGAGCACTATTGTATATGAAAACCATAACTAATATTTTCTCAAGTGTAATCTTACCGTGACCACTTCTTTATTAAAATTAACTGGATTTCCATCTTGATCAACTATTTTAAGGTAAATTTCATCAATGTATCTACTGATTACTGGTAGGTAGATAACATTTTTTGGGATCTCAACAATTTTGTAGCCTGGTGGTACATTTGGATAAAACATGTGTATAATGTGTACCTGATTTTCGTTACTGTATGAATTCGTCACCAAGTTACATTCAATGCAAATTGAATTCACTTTTGTAATGTTTACAGGATAGTCCCCTATGTGTCTCTTATATGCTTTCAATTTTTGTTTTTTAAAACCCAATAACTGACCTATGCTATTAGGCATCTCAAAATTTATAGCTCTATTACTCTTCACCTCACACTTTAGTGTATTATTATTTACTTCTATTGTTAACACAGTAGGTTCATCAGATTTCTTAACGTTCCTTTTTTCTATGGTATTTTCTTCCATAAATTTACGACGATCACTAGTTGTTGTTGTTGTTGTGCCTTTAGTTATAACATTTTGCTCTACACTCTCTTGCATATTATGTTTATCACCGTCAGATTTCATTTCGAGTTCAAAAATTCTTGAATTGATGTATCGGTTAATGTCGTTAACTTCGTATGAACCACTAGGTATTTCGATCTTGTAACCATTTATGTGAAAATTATTGTTGGTTTCGTCTACATTAGGAATTGTATTGTATGTCATGAAATCAATCAAACCTATAACATACTGCTCATTTTCATCCAATATAAGTGGAGGATAGATTTTAGTTGATAATTCCTACCAGATAATACAAATGTATACGACATTATCACCATGAAAAGGTTATAAATTGAATGATAGAATACATCTTTAAACAATTTTATTTATTTAAAAAATTTAAACACAAGTGTCCACAATTATAACTATTATTATTTTGATAAATTTCATGATTGTATAATATTTGACATGATCCACTTGAATGAAAGTATGATAAAGCTTCTAGCGGAGGTCTTAGATTACCATAACTATCAAAGTAAAATATTTGTGATCCAGTTTTCTTATAAGCTGTCCAGTGAGTTCCCGGACCATTCTTTTCATCCAAATTGATGATTCCACTTTCATTAATTCTTATTTTTTTGGGTAGAGCATCTCTCATGAAAACTCCACGAAAATATGGAATTTTTAAATGTTTTGCATACTTTACTAATTCTATATTTGTTAGTGCACGTTGTGGTAATTTGGTGTTATTTATAAAAAAAGACCTAAACCACTTTTGTAAGGTTTCAAATATAACCCTTTACCCATTGCTATAGTTTCCATTTGTTTGTTGTGTCGCTGTTTTTCAAACAATTGATCTTTTGCTGATTTTGCATCATTGACAGCTTTTGCAATAGCTGCTGCTCCCCCACCCAGAGTACCAAGAGTACTTAGAGCAGCAAAAATTGGTATCAAAGGTAATATACCTCCGGTTTTTGGAACTGGAATAATACGAGGTTTGGAAACTACCGTACTCTTTTTACTAGACTTTGCCACTTTTACTGCCATACTGATTGCTTCCCCCATTGTTTTTGGTTTGTTTTGTAGGAGATATTTTTTTATTTTTTGAATTATCTTCTGTAGACTCATAGGGGTTTTCTTATTGACTTTTCCCCTTGTTTTCCTTTTAACCTTTCTCTGCTTTCGTTTCGTTGATGCCATTGTGTGTTGAACTCCAACAATAAACTAATATCGAAGACGCTATTGTGCTAAACAGCAAAGACTAATAATAAAATTGAAGACGCTACTGGTTTATATACTAGAATATTTTTTGTTTTTTACTAATGTCACCATCATCGTCATCATTATCACTGACATCACTAACTTTTCGTTTTTTACTAAATTCATTCATCAAAAGCTGTTCTTCAATACCACGTTTTATTTTTCTATTTGACACTTCATCATCATCGATATCAAGTTTTAATTTTCTTTTTGCTCGGGTTTTCGGTTTAACGATTAAATTTTCTAAAAGTTGTTCTTCACCGTTACGTTTCCTTTTTGTATTTGATACACCATAATCGATATCAAAATCAAGTTTTCTTTTTGCTTGTTTTTTACGTTCAGTCACTAAGTCATTTGTTATGGTGGAAGTCTTATTCATTGGATAATCATCAGCAATATCAACATCCATGTTTTGAATTTTTTTATGCGTACTAGACACCTTTTGTTTGCGTTTTATTCTAGGATTCTTTGTTGGAATGACACCTTTAAGAATCATTGTGCATTTATTTATACCATCTGTAACTTTTTCTAAAGATTTATTAATCTTTTTTATTTCTTTGACACAGTTGTTTATTGTCAACTTATAATTATTAAATTTTAAACCCATACCCAATTTTACTTTTGTTTTCATAGCACCAGCGACACCAAGAGCGGCCAGCTTTTCGGAAAATGAACTGTTTTTTGATCGAAATTGATTTAGCGCTTTTTCTGCTAAAATCTTGTCGGCTGCGTGTCGTTGTTGTAGGTCGCTATTTTGTGAATAAGCA
The DNA here is from genome assembly GCA_949126875.1 of Lochmaea capreae. Lineage (NCBI taxonomy): Eukaryota > Metazoa > Arthropoda > Insecta > Coleoptera > Chrysomelidae > Lochmaea > Lochmaea capreae. The sequence goes on from OX421408.1 coordinate 28,562,149, forward strand.
ATATCATGTTCCCGACATGCTTCATCTAATCCATTGATTCCTCTGTCCCCTCTTGATAATCGTTTATTTAACTTTGTTCCCGGACCACAAAATTTATAACCCGGTATATGCATTTCAAATGGTAATCTATTAATTGCACTATTCAACATAATAACACCCCAAAGTTCAACTACAAAATGAACAACAAATTCAAAAGTAACATACATTTATTATTCTTTTTATAGAGATACATTTTTTTTTTTTTTAGTAATTTAATTTCTACGGATAAATCTTGGATCCTTAATTGTAGGGTTGCAAATATTCATGGGAGTTAGTTCAGGTCTCTTCATTTTTTCGCTACAGCTTGGACAGGTTATCCAAATCGTATCTCGAGTACCACTACCGACTACATTTCGGATAGTTGTATAAAAACATAAAGTACAAATGATTTTAACTTCGCCCATTATAATGAGTTTTTTTTTCAACTAAAGTTAAAGAATAATATAAACAGACTCAACAACTATATTCACATATAATATTTTGAAAACTATTCTCATCTTCGTATAACTATGTCTTTTATACTTTCTTTTTTCTCATGGGTCCTCCTCCTACTTTTGAGAACGACCGTAATTACCACCTCCTTGGTATGCATGTTTTTCACCCCAATCTTCCTTCATAGATTTGCTAATGAAACACGGAAAACACATACTATTTTCTGTCTGTGTTTCACCTTTACACTTTGGACAAACAAATTTTACAGGTGCAGGCATAGCTCTACAATGATACATTAATTTCTTGGAGCAATATATATTATTTGGCAGCTCCACACTATATCTTTCATATAAACAGTTATTGATCATTTTCAAGTGACCTCAAAAAAAAGGTCACACGATAACATTTATAAGAATATTATTTGACTGTTTATCAACAGTTATATTTTGATACTTAGTATGAAAATAGTTAAGCAAAAAACAACTTTTGATGTTGAAAATAACATATTTGAAGAGTTTAAAAATGTAGAATTTAAAAAACATGGTGACTTATTTCCAGCATCTCTCAGATGTTTAATTATTGGACCATCAAATTGCGGTAAAACCAATGTTATGATTAATTTATTGGAGCATCCGAATGGACTTAAATTTGAAAATATCTACATTTATTCTAAATCTCTCTATCAACCTAAATACAGGTACCTTGAAACTCTGTTTGAACCTCTTAAAGAAATTGGTTATTATACGTTTAGTGGTAGTACAAATATTATGCATCCGTCAGAAGCTAAACCAAATTCTTTATTCATTTTTGATGATGTTGCTTGTGATAATCAAGATATTATTCGTGAATACTTTAGTATGTCTCGACACGCTAAAGTGGATCCATTTTATTTAAGTCAAAGCTATGCAAAAATACCCAAGCATTTAATTAGAGACAATGCAAACGTTTTAATAGTTTTTAAACAAGATGAATTACACTTGAAACATATTTATAATGATCATATTGGTACCGACATGACGTTTGATCAATTCAAAAATATGTGTTCCAAATGCTGGCAGGACAAGTTTGGATTTATCTCCATCTTTAAAGACTGCGACATCAACAAAGGTCGTTACAGACAACATCTTGATGCCTTCATTTTTCTGTAATATCACTTTGTAATATATTTTCAAAAAAAAAAAAAATGTTGGTTTTATTTGTTGCAAAAAAAGGTGAGGCTAGGCTCGTCTCTACTCGTAACACCGTTTGGGTAGACAACACAACATACATGTTTCGCTTCTTGTCTTACACATCTTAGACGATTCATTTAACATGCTTTGGTAGCACACTTGAATGTGTGTCGGACTCGGAATCAATAGTCTCGGGTTCAAATCCCAACAGATCCAAATATTTTTGAAAATTTTCAGTGAGTAAAATTTATCAGTTACACCTTCTTCTGGTCGACTTCTTCAGATCGGTCGACTTCTTCGACTTACCCTCTGGTCATTGGCGACAACTTCTTCAGATGATACTTTAGGTACTCCTTGTATTATTGTAAAACTTATCGGTTATCTCTTGATCTCTTCTTCTTTCTCAATTCTTACCCTCTGGTCATTGGCGACAACTTCTTCAGATGATACTTTAGCTACTCCTTGTATTATTGTAAAACTTAACGGTTATCTCTTGATCTCTTCTTCTTTCTCAATTCTCACCCTCTGGTCATTGGCGACAACTTCTTGTACACCCTCTTGGATACTTCAAGGGTACATGGCCATCCAGTTGGGAGAACCGGATGGACAGGTTACCAAAGTGGTCCAGGAACCCGCTTGTATACCTTCTAATGTTTGATATATTTATTCTGAAAGTTACATTAAGAAATGTTCTCTAATTTAAACTTTTAACAATCTCCGTCAGAGGGTAATATTCCATTATACAATCGTGATTTAAGATGCAATATACTTTTGTATTTTTTGGAAATTCTCGGTTTGCTTCAATATCGAGTTTAACGTCGACTGTTGATGCTTTCATGCCTTCCTGCTTACTACAATCAACAATAAACAAGGCATGTTTCTTGAATGCGTCATAGTCCAGCAAAGGTTGCTTTTGTGAGCAATGCATGTAAATCGGATAAAATTCAGCATAATTAATTTTGTATCTCAAATTTTTTAATAAATGTGTAATGAATTTATTAGTTGCATTCTCTACTTACAATTTCATTACCACCGTGACATAATTTCAACACGACTGAGACGAATCGTATTAGCTGGAAGGTTACGATGTTTATTAGGCCATCCTCTTGATTGGCGCATCTCACGTTGCTCATCGAGCGTCATATTCATTGGGAAATCCAAAAATGGTGAGTTATCCTCTCGTTGTGCACCGAGCATATTAACTTGATGAAGCCTGTTTCGAGCATCAGTATAAGTGGGGACAACAAAATTAGCATTTCAGGGAGTAATATATGTATACATCATCTCCATCTTCAATTATATCCACGTTTCTGAGTACAGTATCTAATGTATTGCTTGTACTTGACATGGTTGTCATATAGGATGTAGCCTGATCGGTTATAATTCTGCGTATCTCTACTAGTTGGTTCTGTGGTAAAGTTGCATTCGCCATAGGATTTCCTCGATATTTATTTTGCTGGTTCCTGTTACCCGGATTAAGATTAAAGAACTGTATATACGTACCAATAAAAGCTAGGTCAGGATAATCTTTCATTTCAATAGGAGGGTTAGCTATTGAACAATACCTATCATGCAGAATGTGGCCAACCAAGGTGGAGAGCATCTTGAATTGCGTGTTCGGAATCATCCGCATTAGGTACTCAATATCCAATCCACGTGTTTTAACCACAAGTTCAGCTGCAGCGGTTGCTGATGCAACATTTTGTACAGCAGCTTACTCAACACACCATGTTAGTGATCTCAACCCAGTGTCCCCAAACATTTTCTCTGAGGCTTCTATCATATTGTAAATGCTATCCGGCGTCAATAAATCTTTAGGGTAGATTGACATGAAAGTTTCACACCTATCAACTGTTAAGATTGTTGTTACTTGATCTGTCCGTGTCTCTTTCTCTATTCTCTATTCCCGCTGCTCTTATTTCCAGCCAGCGCTCTGTTGCAGTATTGTTTTTGCATAGTGACATTACATAAAGTAGTGCTGCAGACGCTTCCAAATTCTTGATGTGTCCTATGTCGAGTGATGCTTTAATTTCATAATATCCTAGTAGATGATTATCATCAAGTTGTCCCCAGTTAGCGTTTATGTTGGCTTGTAATAGTCGAAATTCTATTGCAGCCTGATCAGGATCGTAGGCATTTGCATCCGGTGTGGTCATTGTGTTGTACTGTTCCACGGCGTTAGGGTAAACAGTAGTGTCGAGTAATTCTGTTGGAAAGAAGTAGCATCCTGCTGCCAGTAGATGAGCTTTCTGCAAGTGTATATTCTCTGCCCAAGCCGGATCATGTCTAGGTGCTCTCAAAAAATCTTGCAATTGATCGCGTGATAGTAGTTGTTGTCTAGTTTTATATGTGTTAGCAATTGCTTTTATCTTATCTAAAATGGAATTCAGCTCAGTTCAGATGGAGGATTTAATCGTAAGAGATTACGTATTTCGTTTCTTGCCTCTTCCATGTCTTGCACTGTCGATTTGTCGATCACTGCCCACAATGGTAATATTGTTCCCATAGATAATACCACTTTACGATCTTCTGTTCTAGTGGAGGAACTTTGTATAGAACCTAAAGTATCAGCAAATTGCATTAGGGAATCTATTCTTACAAAAAGTTCAATATTAACCGTATCGTATGGTAGGAGAGCTCCAGTTGCTAGGGCTAAAAGTGCTGGTTTTTGTGTTTGATCCTTGTCGAGTCGATCAGCTATAGCAAGAGTGATAGGTGGTAGGGTCAATGTGGGTTATTAATTTGAAACAAATAACTATTTTTTAGTAAAAAATACATCCTGTACCTGCTAAGTTATACCTTAAACTACCTATTTTTATATGATTCACTGACAAGGTAGTTGTTTTCTCTTAAATATGGCGCGTTCTCTTATACCCCAGGATTTTAAAGAAAAAACAGGATATCGGGAGTTGGATACAAGTAACTTTTTATGCAAATGAAATATAGAACTTATTATGGGGGCAAATGAAAACATTTGAAATACCTTTGGATTCACCATATAAATTTATTCGAAAACACGCACTTTGTTTCCAATTACCCCCAGCTATCCAAGTGATTTTTATAGAAGCAAATATTTTATTAGAAAAATATTAAATTCATACAAAACCTTAGAAAACTAAACATTAAGAAATTCTTTTTAAACGTAAATGGTAACACATTTGTCTCCTAAAAATAAAACCTAATTCTAAAAGTTATTAATTAGATCAAATGTACCTACTAAGCCTTTTCAAAAATATCAAGAGCTTTCATAAATTTATAAAACATCCGTTCTCCTTTCATAAGAATGCTAGTTTCAGTGGTGAGTCCAATAATTTGGTCTACAGTAACAAAACTAACGTCAGTATCAACCAAAGAAAAAACTTTACGTTCATTATTCAAGCATTTTAAAGAAGTCACTTTAATTTCACCATCTTCCAAATCAATATCTTCTATCATACATAAATACCTGTACAACATGGTCATTCTTTTTCCTCCTTTAAAGGAGACTACTACAAATGTTCCTTTCTTTAACTTGTTGATTTCCACTGGCTCTAGTTCTTCAAAATCTTCTATTTCTTCTTACAACGGACTATCGTGCTAACCTAACCACCAATTTTTGAAGGATCGCTTTCTGCCCCGGCAACAAGTTGACGGACACCATAATGGCCGCATAAGACCCTGGCCCTGGACTTGAGTTGCTGCTTAAAGATGTTTGCAGCCTCGGGTGCTGCCAATGTCGTCGCGTTCGCTGCCAATGCCGTATCGAATACAGTCTGAGTGTCCATGGCCCCGCGTAGCAATTGTTAGAACTTCGAGTAAAGTTTCTCCCGGTCCCGTTTTGGAATTTGGCTTCCTATTACTCCACGATGCAACTTATTTTAATTTTATTGCTTTCTTTCTAAAATGTCCTATACTCTTTACGAAATCGAGAGCCGCCGTCATTTCCTCACTCGATGTCGCATACTGCGCCGCGTTACACGTTATTACCATTTGTTCATTATAACTCGCCACCTGTGATACCCAATCTCGAATCGCCGCCTGATATTCACAAAAATGCGCATAATCCTTGAACCTATGTGCTGAAATTTTGTTGACACGTCTTGGAACCGAAGGGAACAAGTTTCCTTCGCAGAACTTAAGCCCACAAAACTCAGAATTCCGTCCTATGTTGATTCTCAACCCTAAATCACAAACCTTCTTAATCTTCGCGTTGTTTTCTTCACAAACCTTCATGTTCAATTGCCGCTTATTGAAATCGTCTCCTTTGTAAATGATGCACATAGGACCTTCGCCCTTAACAATGAAATTAGAGACACACTTCGAAACAATGCCGTTATTTACAAGGGTACCAGGCTCTCCACTCGTCTTCTGCGTCTCCGCGTACCCCATTGCCATTGAAGAAATGACGTTGTAATTCTGCCTAAACGAATAGTAATGCTCAAGAAAGTCCTCAGAAACCCCATGTTTTGCCCAGTAGATACGCTCCACCATTTGCGTAAACTTATTTTGATTTGCATCGAATGTGACCCCATCAGTAGTAGCGTTGAGCGCTACTGGGCTCATCTTCCCAAGTTCCTCCTTCGCCATCGTAATGAATTCCGGTTCCGTCCGATAAACATCTGTGACCACGTGTGATTTCTCCGACTTACTCACCAATGTTGTTAACAACCTAAAAACGCTACAAAACATAGCACATGCATCCGTCGACCATGCACTTATTCCCTGTCCTGCCTTCATCACATCTGGTTCACCGAATTTTGGTTTAAAAATACCTTTCAAATTAAACCTTATAGTTCTACCATCAGAGTTGTCTACACCACCGGAACCCTCAAAAGACTTTTGATAGTTTTTCGCAGCTATGTGTGAGATGAACCCTTGTACTACCTTCTGAATTTCCGAATCATCTAACAAATTTGTGATAAAGTTCTCCTTCACGTGCTCCTTAAACCAAAGTTCCACCACTGTCTCAGCCAACAACTTTGCATCATGCCCCGTCGCAAATACCGTCTATTGAAATACCTCGCCTGCAACACCTGAAGAGTCTGTATCGGTGACTTCGCTGAAAAATGATTTCCTACCCCCGCTGACAACGCATAATACTTCACCTTCATATTAATCGGATGATTCCGTTTATTTTTTGGTAACAATATCAGATCCGGATCAAACCTACCACTCCGAAAATCGGAGGGGACCAAAGCCGACGTCAACTAATTCATACTCGTAGTCTGATCATCAAATGCAGCTGACGGCAAAAAAGTTTCTGCCATCAGATACATATCCCTGGGCGGTTGCACAGGTTTGGTGATCAACTCCACACATTCATCCTCACGCACAAACTCAGTCGTATCCTCCCTAGGGAAAGATAACCACGTCTGCAAATGATCGTAAAACTATGGACTCAAATCTATCTTCGCCGCAAGTATTTTTGACTGCTCGCACCCATCAACCACCAAATATAATTTTTCCGTGTGCCTACTAAACCCTACAATTTGCAACTCCTATATTGATGGCAACGTCCCATCTGTGTTCGTACAGTACAATACCGCCATCTTAGTCTCCCTGATTCGCTCGTACCGTGTTCGATTCCACCTCAGTATACAATTTCGACGCCGCTTTCGAAAAACACATAACCCTACTCTGCGCCGGAATTTTAAAATCTTTCGCCTCGACCACCTCTATCGACCTTTCTACCTCCGAATTCACGCGCATCGTATATCCGTAAACCTTGTTAAGCATAGCCACAGTATCTTGTGGATTGCGAAAATTGACAAGCAATGTATGCGTTGATAGCTTTTGCAAGTCTAAATTATTTCCTATTGTAACGTTTATTTTAATTTATATTTACAACTAATTAATTTATATTTACAGATTTATATGTACGGTCCTTAATTTACTAATTTATATTAAACACTTAACTAACTAACTGCACTAATTTATATGAACGTCACTGATTAACACAATATCGATCGGTTTCTTCAGTATAAGCACTACAGTGTCCATCTATGCGAATATGTCTCAACTATCTGATGACTGTTAACCGTTCACTTTGCGGCGATACTCATATTTATATGGCAAAGGTAGATTCCTAGAACACTCCCGATGTTTCTCTGGTCACCGGTCGGTAGTCTATGGAGGGGATGGCAGTCTGAACTCTTGAAATCTCTGGAAGGTTTTCGGCTAGTGGCTTGAAGAGACGCAGGGCAGGTAATCTCGAAAATTCTCGATTACGGTCATAGTCGTCTCACGCGGGAGTTTCACTGGGACACTCGCGTAACATTGCCCCCTCCTTAAGAGACAGTTCCTCCTGGAACTAACTAGGAAACTGAGACGAGATGACTGTATCGGCAACTGGTTCCCTTGTTACATTTTCCAGTTGCATGGAAGTAACATGCGACCGTCCTCTCCGTTGACTGTGCCTCCTGGGAATGTCCGCAGACAAGTACCTGCACTTCGGTGTCTCGGAAGATTACTTCTACCATGTTACGGATTATCCGCCAATCTAAATGCCTACATTCAATCTTAGGCATGGCTAGCCTATGCACGTTCAGTTCAAGCACATGCTCTCTCAAGCTAAGTAAAGCTTCCCAGACATTCTCATACGTTGGTCTTTCGTCGAAGGTTTTTCTCGTCACTAGGTGGAAATTGTAACGGGTGCCATCTTGTACCTTCAAAGCTTTACCTGGTACTGGTAACTGGTTTTCCAAACATCGTGCGCCACTCTTCTTTATTAAAAGAGATGGCAATCCACGCGCATCGGTTATGCTGGCAGGGATGTTTATTGCCAGTGAGTATTCCTCCGGTACGGTGAGCAGATCTTGTCGTTTCTCCGTGGTGACGCCGTATCTTGCTTTTCCGGTTCCACCATAAGCACCCATGAACTCTACAAAAACAGGATCGGCTACCTCTTGGAGTTGTCTTATTTCCTCATCGTGGTCACCCTCGAATGGCGCTAATCGATTACGGTGTACCACCTTCGGCTTTCCGTTTGGAATCTTGGTGATGCGATAAATGACGTCGTTGATTCTTTTATTCATAAGGTACGGACCGTCCCAAGCTTTCTGCAACTTTGGAGAAAAACCCTTTTGTCTTCTTGGGTTATGCAGCCAGACTTTGTCTCCTTCGTGGAAACCTACTTCTGTAGCTTGCGTATCGTACCTTTTTTTCATCCTATCGCTAGCGATCTGGAGATTCGATCGAACCAGCTCGTGGATGTCGTCCATTCGTTTTCTCAGCTGGGTTACGTAATCTTCCCCAGCAATGTCTTCTCCGGGTCGGCATCCAAATTCAAGGTCGCAGGGTAATCTCATTTCGCGTCCGAACAGAACTTTTGCTGGTGTTTGGCCGGTAGACTCATTGATGGCGGATCTGTAGGCCATCGCAAATAGCGAGAGATACTGGTCCCAATCTCGCTGATGGTTAGATACTACTTTGGACAAGTATTTGCCAAGAGTTCTGTTCATTCGTTCTACCATTCCGCCCGACTGTGGATGTAAAGCAGTAGTTCTCGTTTTCTTCATGCCGAGCTTATCACAAACTTCCTGGAACAGCTGGCTTTCGAAGTTTCTGCCCTGATCGCTGTGTATTTCCAGGGGCACACCATATCGGCAAATGAACTCCTTCACAAGCACGTCGGCAACAGTTGCGGCTTCTTGGTTCGGAATGGCATACGCTTCCACCCATTCACCACCAAAATGTACCTGCTGCCATCTGCTGTCGGTGGAAACGGTCCGGCAATATCCAGGGCAATGCGCTCAAAAGGGCTTCCGACATTGTACTGCTTCATAGGAGCCTTTCTTCTCCCGTGAGGTCCATTGGTCGTGGCACAGGTAGTGCATTTCTTACACCAGTCCTTCACATCTTCGGAACTGTGCATCCAGTAAAACCGTTCTCGCACCCTCTGGAGGGTCTTCTTTACACCTAGATGTCCTCCTGATGGACTGTCGTGTAATTTCTGCAGTACTGTTACTACCCTTGATCTTGGAATCACCAACTGTCTTCTACTTCCGGAACCATCATCGTTCTCGATTACTCGCTGTAGCAAACCGTTTTCCAGAACCAGCGAGTCCCACTGGGCCCAATACGATTTCATCGTTGGCGAGTATCTTGAAATCTCCTGCCAAGTAGGTCGACAGTTTTCCTCTTTCCAATGTCGGATTTTCTTCAAGTCGGGATCGTTCTCTTGTTCCTCTTCCAGCTTTTCTGGTGTCCATTCGTCGCTGGTCACCGTGGTTCTTCGAATCGCAGCTTCCTTAGCTTCTGTTTTACTGCAGTGGGAGCATTCTGCAGGACATGGTCTTCTTGACAGAGTGTCTGCATTTCTGTGGTTTATTCCGGCTCTATGCTCAATAGTGAAATTATATTCTTGGAGCCGCTCTATCCATCTGGCGATTTGACCTTCAGGGTTCTTAAATTGCATAAGCCACTTAAGTGCTGCATGATCGGTTCTGATTACAAATTTCTTTCCATACAGATACTGATAGAAGTGCTCCACGGACTTCACTACTGCCAGGAGCTCTCTTCTTGTGACGCAGTAGTTTTGTTCTGGTTTGGAAAGGACTTTGCTAAAATATCCCAGAACTTTCTCTTGTCCTCCCTGAATCTGTGATAGCACTCCTCCAATTCCAACAATGCTAGCATCAGTATCTAATATGAATTCTCCCTCTGGTAGTGGATAGCCGAGTATGGGTGCAGAAGTCAAATGCTTCTTCAAGGTTTCGAACGAAGTTTGGCAATCTTCGTCCCAGCGAAACTCCCTTGCTTCCTCTGCAATATCTGCGAATTTCTTAATGAATCGCCTGTAGTATGTACAGAGTCCAAGGAAGCTTCTAACTTGGTGCTTGTCGGTAGGTCTTGGCCACTTTCGTACAGCAGCAACTTTTTCTTCGTCTACAGCTACACCATCCTTGCTGACTACATGGCCTAGGTAATTGACTTTGCTTTGGAATAGTTGACATTTCTTGGGGTTGAGCATCAGTTGGGCAGCTTGCAGCCTTTTGAAGACATCTTCCAAATTATTTCGATGTTCTTCGAATGTCCTTCCCAAGACTATGATGTCATCAAGGTATACTAAGCAGGTCTTCCAGGACAACCCTCGCAATACGTTTTCCATTAATCTTTCGAATGTTGCGGGGGCATTGCACAGCCCAAATGGCATAACGGTGAAATGCCATAGTCCAGATCCGGTGGTAAACGCTGTCTTTTCTTTATCGGCTGGATCCATTTTTACCTGCCAATATCCAGACTTCAAGTCCAAGGTAGAAAACAATTTGCTACCGACCAGCGTATCCAGAGTGTCGTCGATTCTTGGCAGCGGATAGCTATCTTTCTTGGTAACATTGTTCAACTGCCGGTAGTCCACGCAGAACCTCGTGGTTCCATCCTTCTTCTTTACCAGAACTACCGGAGAGACCCAAGGGCTGGTAGAAGGTTCTATTACCTTTTCCTCTTCCATCTCGCGAACAATTCTCTCCGCTTCCTCTCTTTTCGCCTGTGGTAGCCGCCGAGCCGATTGTCTTATCGGTTTAGCGTCGCTGGTGTCAATTTTATGCTTGACAGCAGATGTTCTTCCTGTCTTCCCTCCTTTTGGTACAAAAAGAGGACGATATTGTAGCAGGAGTTCCCTGATTTTTTTCTTCTCTTGTCGGCTAAGGGATTGTCCAGCCACTGCTATCATTTGCTCAAATTTATTATTGGCATCATTAGAGGTTGTAGTTTGATGCATTACTGACGCCACTGGTACGCAAGTTCCAATTTTGGTTTCTTTCCTTATAGTTATAGGATGGTCATTAACATTTATAATGCGTACAGGTATTTCTTCGGCAGCCATGATTAACCCTTTTCCAACCAGGATTCCTCGACCAACCTCTTCATCGTGATTCCATGGTTCCATCATGACCGGAGTTCCTTCTTCGACGGTTCCTTGTAGCCTTGCTACAGTGAAAAATTCACTCCTTGCGGGTACAACCGTATCCTCCTGTACGGCTACCTGAACAGTCTTATCCTCGTGTGGGTGAAGGAATACTTCTTCAGAACCTACTCTAATCACTCGGTTCTTGAAATCTAGCTGGAAGCCATGTAGGTTCATAACGTCCATTCCGAGTATTATGTCCTCTTCGATATCGGCGACAACGACAGTGTGGGTGAACTTCTCTGTGCCAATTCCCAATTGCACTGGTAGTTCTCCATGGACGTTGGCGCTTTCACCTGTAGCAGTCTTGAGTCGCAGTCTGGTCGGTAACAGTCTTTTTCGGGAGTTGACAGTCTCGGGACGAATAATAGTCCTCGTTGCTCCGGTGTCCACCAATAGTGTATACTTCTTTCCATTAATTTCACCATCCACGTATACACTATCATCGCGACATTTCAGAGAGGCTATTAGGATGAGAGGGTCTTTGGAAGGTCTTCGGGTCGAAGCTGCCCTCTGATGGCCGACCCTTTCTAGTTTTCCTGCTGGTCGTCTTTGTTTGTAGCAGTTCTTGGTCGCTTGCACGAACTGCGTACGTGTCCTATTTCTCCACAATTCCAGCATCTCACAGCTTTCGGTTTTCCATTTGAGATGCTTTTCATCATGTTGACAAGCTGGTCGAGCTTGTTCTCCACTTCTTCGTCTGCTACAGCCCTCACCTTACTGTATACTCCGGAAGCCTGTGTAGCAGCTTCGTACTCCAGGGCTGCAGAGAGTACGTCGACCAGTGTCTTATGCCGAGCCAAACGTAGAGTTCTCTGCATTTCGTTGTCACGAACTCCGTCGATGAATGCCTGTACCCCCCAACATTCCATGACATTCTCCGGTGCCGATGGATAGGCAAACCGCACCAACCTTGCAATATCCGCTTCGAATTCTTGCAGAGTTTCGTCGCGTTTTTGTTTGCGGTTTTTCAGCTGCGACTGGTACAGATGCTCCAGGTGTTCCAGGCCATATCTCATATTCAGTCGCGTTTTGAGTTGTTCAAAATCATCGGTCTCTTCTACTGGAATGGTGTGAAGGATATCCATGGCGTCTCCCCTCAGGGCAAGAGTTAAATTTAACGCTTTTTCCTTCTCACTCCAGTTGTTCGCCTTTGATGCCGCCTCGAATTGTTTAAGATAGTTCGGCCATGACGTGTTTCCATCGAAAGTTGGCAGTTTGACTCGACTGTTGATATCGTTTTCTATTTTCGGTTTCAACTCCACTTTTTCTCCTAGTTCGCAGTTGTTCGGGGCTGGTCTGGTTGTAATATCCGAGCTATTAGTAGCCTTCTTTTCAATTTCTTTGATTTTTTGTTTCATTTCTTCCTCAATTCTTTTAATCTTTTCTCCCATGTCCGACATTTTATTTTCTATGTCTGTCGACAGTTTACTTTCCATGGATGAAATTTCGTTTTTCATATCCAACATTTTATTTTCTATGTCTGTCGAAAGTTTACTTTCCATAGATGAAATTTCATTTCTTATATCTGTCGAAATTTCGTTTTTCATGTCCGACATTTTGTTTTCCATTGAAGACATTTTGTTTTCCATCGACGAAAATTCGTTTTTTATGGAGGAGGTTATAGAGACGGACGCTTCGTCGGTGAATTCGAACGTTTCCGGGTCCAATCCATTGTTAATCATAGCATTTTTCAGTCTATCCACTAACACCGACTTGGTCCCACTTGTGTCCAATTCGTAATCCTCCAACTCTCTTCGAAGTTCTGAAACTTTTAATTCAGTTTCTTTGCCATCTTCCTGTATATTTATTTTTTAATCCCACTTCTGACACCAATGTAACGTTTATTTTAATTTATATTTACAACTAATTAATTTATATTTACAGATTTATATGTACGGTCCTTAATTTACTAATTTATATTAAACACTTAACTAACTAACTGCACTAATTTATATGAACGTCACTGATTAACACAATATCGATCGGTTTCTTCAGTATAAGCACTACAGTGTCCATCTATGCGAATATGTCTCAACTATCTGATGACTGTTAACCGTTCACTTTGCGGCGATACTCATATTTATATGGCAAAGGTAGATTCCTAGAACACTCCCGATGTTTCTCTGGTCACCGGTCGGTAGTCTATGGAGGGGATGGCAGTCTGAACTCTCGAAATCTCTGGAAGGTTTTCGGCTAGTGGCTTGAAGAGACGCAGGGCAGGTAATCTCGAAAATTCTCGATTACGGTCATAGTCGTCTCACGCGGGAGTTTCACTGGGACACTCGCGTAACACTATGTACATCCCTTCTGTCGGCTCCTGCACCTTCGTCTGTTTCTCGTCACCTACCAAGTAAACCTCTTCCGCACCGTTAACCTCCGCGATACAAGCAAGATACTCGTAAGGCATTGACGTAAATTCGTCTAAGAAGATCCTCTTACACCCGCGTGTTTCCATGGCCCTTTGTGTAGTTTTGAACAAAAGATCGTACATCTCCCCTTCTGCATCAGTCAAATTCTCATAATCCGCCTTTAGCTTAGTAAATGGAGCCAAAACCAGCCATCTGCCTTATCAAATACGACTTTCCACACCCTGGCCCTGGCGGCATAAGATGTTTGTCGGTTGAATAAGTCATCGATAAAGGATTGTATAGTTGCAAATGGGGGACGATGTGATGTTTTAGGATCAATTACCGTACCTGTACAACTACAGGACCGTGTGAGAGTCTTAGAAATGATAATAGTGCCCAATCTACCGCATAACGTAATACTCAGCGTTGACTTTTGGACTTCAATGAAAATTGTCCCAGATTTATACTCTGGACACTGGTTATTTAGGAAGGAGAGTGACCTACCATCTTTCCAATGTTCAGCTATTCAGTCCTTGGAGCTCCTAACGCTGGCTCAAAAGGCACAGCTGGATGGTTTGGTGGAGTCAAGTTTCAGTGGCATGGGAAATCAGTTAGGTTGCACTCATCTCGTGGAGCATACGATAAAGACAAAGGCAACCCCGATAAAACAGAGACACTATCCTATATCTCCTACCTTACAACGCCAGGTTAATATCGAACTGGATCAAATGTTGGCAAATGATATTGTTGAACCTTCTACGTCACCGTGGGCATCGCCGATAGTGTTAGTAAAGAAACCCGATGGCTCTTATAGATTTTGCGTGAACTACAAAAAACTGAATGAGGTTAGCGAGAAGGATGCATATCCCATTCCTTTTGTCAGCGCTACTTTAGATAAGTTGAGAGACGCTAGATATCTCACAACCTTAGATATAAAGTCCGCATATTGGCAGATTCCAGTTGCGGAAGCGTCACGACCTCTAACGGCATTTGTTGTGCCCTCTAGGGGCCTCTATCAGTTCAAACGAATGTCGTTTGGATTATACAACGCACCAGCTACCTGGCAACGATTCATTGATCGGGTGATAGGAGTGGAATTGGAACAATTTGTATTTGTTTACTTAGACGATATCTGGGATATATCGTAAATTCCTCAGGCTTAATGGTTCATCCCGAGATGGTGGAAGCTATTGTCAGCATACCAGAGCCAAGATCAGTTTCAGACGTTCTCAGGGTAATAGGTATGGTCGCGTGGTACCGAAGGTTTGTACCAAACCTCTCCACGTTAATTGCTCCACTCACGTCGTTACTGAAGACGACTGGGACTGGGACTGGGACGACTGGGACGACACGTGTAAAATGGCATTCACGAAAATTAAGGAACACCTTAACACCGCACCCATTTTGACCTGTCCTAATTTCGAGTTACCCTTTTATATTCATGCTGATGCCAGTGATTTTGGAGTTGGAGCGGCGTTGTCTCAAATTCACCCAGAAGGGGAAAAAGTAGTGGCCTGCCTCAGTAGATCCTTAACCAGGACTGAAAGGAAATTCAGTACTACGGAGAAAGAATGTTTGGCCGTACTCCATGCCGTAGAAAAATTTCGCCCCTACATAGAGGGAACCCGCTTCATCATGATCCTCCGACGTGTGGACACCTGGGAGTATATAAGACCCTAAATAGATTAAACCTCAAGTATTACTGGCCCAAGATGAAGGCCGATGTAGCCAATTACGTGAGACATTGTGTGAGTTCCTTAAGAACGAAGCCAGAACAGAAAGCGCCTAGAGGCTTGATGTTAAGTTTGCATCTACCACCTCTCGTCCATGGCAAATTTTAAGCGTAGATTTAGTTGGACCCTTACCACGCTCTTCCGCAGGTTATTCCTTCATTTTAACTGCTAATGACATATTCAGCAAATTTGTGTTGTTTTTTCGACAGCTCCGAAAATCACTGAGATTATAGAAGACGTAGTTATGCAGAAACCTACCAACCCAAAAAAAACTGTAACGGAGTATTCTAGACTCAACATTTCACTTTAATTAATATCATCGATATATTTCACTATTTTGATAATATAAAATAAAACTATATTATTTAGATTATATGGAACTTACAATAGTACAATCGTGCTAAACTCAATTCAATATTTTGAAAAATAAAAAAAATTTTGTGGGTTGGTAGCATTCTGTAAAAAACCAATTTTTAGAAAATTAAAAAAAAACGACGGTCATGAACAATATATTGTGGGTTGGTAGCAAACAAATTTTAATAAATTTCAGAAATGAAATGACGTTCATTGATAAGAATCTTCATTTAATTATCAAATTAAACAACATCCTCTATGTCAAAATCCACATTGTTTATATTGAAACCATCCACATCCTCTTCAATATTAGGATTACCTTTCAAACTTTTATAGAAATCATGGCAGTCAGGCGGTATAAGATGCATCATGTCCTTTAAATCTTTAATTTTTTTCTCTGCCACAGTTTTTCCATTTGGCCACAGTAATGGCACATCTAGAAATACTTCTTCTTTGGAATTTTGTCTGGTATTTTTCTGAATGTTAATTTTTTCCTCAACTGCAGTGAAATCATTTTGTTTAACCATGATGGAAAATGGGTCATTTTTTTCTATATGGATACTTCGAATCCATAACCAATTGATTTTGTTACCTGTAACGGATACTTTTCGGTTGACTATACTTTTTTCTAATTTGCTTGTAGATACAAAATCTGTAGTCATCATATTGGTTACAATGAAAGGCTTTTTTTTGCGACAATCTCGCATTATTGTAACATAATCAGATGGCAAGTATAATCTTTGTGTATGTTTCAAGGCATTTTCTACGTCTCCAAAATCTGAATCATTTGGGAGGAAGCTATGTCCAGGATAAACAAATTTTAAAGTGATATCATTTAAGTTAGGGCAGCTATGCAATATATGTTTTAATAATAGGGTAATTTTTATGTTGCGGTTCTGACCACCGCAAGAGTCACTCCATAAAATAAGATGACTAACATTTTTTGGTAACTTCAATACTACATGTTTTAATAGACACGAGCCTACTTCTTGAGCACCTCTCCCAGCAGTTCCCTCTGGCCAAACATAAAAATATGCCTGATCGTATTTTCCACTATGTACCCCACAGTTGTACAACCACAGTTGTCTTTTATAAAACGCAATGTTTGCAGGAATTCGTGGTAATGGAAGTGTCTTTTCAAGATCAAAAGTAAGGCATTCATAGTCTTCGTTTTCTTTAGCCAGTTTAAAATCTTGTCGTCTTAAATCTTGAGCATATGTTGCTGCATCTAAGTGCGTTTTATGTATTTCTTCTAGAGTTTTTTTGTTAGTTGGGTCATCTTCATGTTTGACTTGTATGGCGAGTTTGTCGCAAATATTACAAGTATCTTTTTTTAAAGATTTAAATTTCAAATTAAAATTTGTATAAAATATTTTCTTGTAAGAGGCCAGGCTTACAGGATTCTCGGTTTCATTAGAGTACATGCTATACATATTTTGTATAGTCATCTCTGGAGGAAGAAATTTCGAATCTGTTTGTTCTCGGCGATAATGAGATTCATATTTAGGAATTTTATCAATCTGAGTGCGAACCTCTTCAACTTTCTTTTCATCAAGTTTATTATGCCCCCCTTGCTTTATGCCTCTCTGGTCGGTAATTGGGAGGACACCATGGAACTTTTTGAGAGACGTGTTAACTCTGAATGACGTTATGCCTAAAGTTTTGCAATACATTTCTCGACAAACAATAGTGTTTTGTATTTTATATGTTCTTGAATAGGTTCGCTTTTCTGGATTCCTCCCATACACCCTCTTTTTTGGTCGTTGTTGTACGCCAGGGGCAATAAAGTTAACCTGACTATCATAAGATGCCAATGACCAAAATCTTTCAAACTCTGCCCGGCAAATTTCTTCTGAAACGTAATCAGAACATTTCAGTTTACATTTACAATTAAAGTAAACAAATATTTTAGGTTCAATTTTTCTGCCTTTGTGGTTGTAGTAACTCTCATTGCTGTTTCGTTTTCTTTTCCTTTCACTGCGGTTTTGATTACTATATTTCCTCTTTCTTCCTTTGCGAGGTCGACCCGTCAGCATGTTTTGGTTATCCTGTAACACAGAATCGGCTACAATATGCTCTTGGGCTCCAATATTTTCCATTGGCATTTCTGAGGAAGACGAGGAACTTTCAGCTTCATACGTCGGATCACAAACGGAATCGTCGTCGTCTTCTGCGTCACTTACGTAGGGGAAGTTCTCATCTTGGAAAGTTGTTTTATTCGTATTTGAACAAGTGGCTAATGAAAAGTCCGTCGGTGTTTCTTTCGGTTTCGTAGCAGTGGAATCTACTGATGGCATACTGTAGTCTTTCACTACTTTCATTTCGTTTAGCTTGAAATTCGGTTGTTCTCCTGGAACAACACATTTAGTAAAGACCTTTTTACATAATGATTATAAGAATGTTAACCGTTATTGATAGGGCTTACAACTACTAAATAATTTAATTTCTCAATAATAGGAATCTGCTATGCACTATTGATCGAACCGGTAGTAGAAAAAGTATAGTATTCCGCTCGCGAGTAACTATTTTGTTATTCACTTGATATAATATAGATTATGACATTCGTCTTCACCTCGTGACTCAACCTGTGGTCGTAAGTAACGACCATCATTACTTTTTAGATGCCTACTGAATAAAATAAACGAAAAAATCATGAAGTAATGATATGAAAAAACCTAATACTATGCTAATAATACCTTGAAATTGACAAAAAATAGATCTTACCTTGCACGGTTTTATCCCGTACCAAATCCATAATACGACGAGTTCGATCCGACATTGTAACGTTTAATATTCTACACAGTCACAATCCCAGCTTAAACCTCAATAATGTTATACAAGTTTATGAAAAGCAAGTGATTACTAATACTTTTCTCTCAGAAACAGCACACACCCTGCACCATAAGCTTGATTTTTTGTGAGGTTATGTGATGGAATATATTAACGCAGACCGCAACCAACCCACTTGGTTGGCCAACGTGATCCTGACTCGAGTTGCAAAATAAACCAAGTGGGTTGATCGTGTTCTGCTCAATTATAAACAAGCGTTCAGCTTCAATGTGGATTGGTAGATATTACGTGTATAGTGGTTGTGATGTGGTTGTAGGGTTGGTAGGCTTCTGCAAATTACAGAATGAGTTTTAATACATGCATATTTACATTAACCAGATTTTACGACTTTTGTGGGTTGGTAGGTTTCTGCATAACTACGTCCATATATTCCTCATGTTTGGGGTTCCGGGAAAGATCATTATGGACAATGGTAAGCAATTTCGTAGTCATCAAGTTACTTCCGTCTTAGACAAGTATGATGTGGAAAAGCGATATTTAGCCTATTTTTCTCCTCAGGGTAACGCAGTGGAAAGATACCATCGGGTTATGAAAACAATTTTAAGTTCGTATGTTTCCGATAACCATCGCCATTGGGACAAATATTTACAGAATGTTGCTTGTGCGATGCGATCAAGTCGACATTAAGTCACAAAGCTATCTCCTAACTTCGTCATGTTTTCTCGGGAGATTGACCTCCGGGGACGCACCTTGTCTCCAATATCAGACTTCGACGAGACTTATGACCCTGTGGCTCGAGCAAAAGCAGTCCAAGAAGTTTTTAAAGACGTGGCTAGTAGGATAAAAAAATCCCTTAGGACCAGTCGTGATCGCTACAACCTCCGTCGAAGAAGTGAAAAATTCGAGCTGGGACAACAAGTATGGAAAAAGGTATATGCGGTTTCCGACAAAGCCAAGGGAGTGACAGCCAAATTTGCAAATAAAGGCTTGCACACATTGACGCGAATTAATAAGCCGCGATAACGAAGCGAATATTTCGCGACATAGGCGGTATCAAAATTCGTCTCTCCTATCATATTTGTGCGAATATTCGCGACATAGCCAGTAACAAAATTCGTCTTTCTCCTATCTCCTATAACATTTTCGCGAAAATTTCATAAGATATATTTTTTTGATATCTAAAAAAATGGATTCTTCAAGTTGTGAAGAAGAAGCATTACTATTATTGGCCGCCTTAGAGGCTGAGGAAGTTGAAAGGTACCTAAGGGATTTTAATAATTTTTTGTTGAATATAACACGGGTTGAGAACTAGAAGGTTCTAAGTAGCATTTTAAATTTTTTTGATTTTCTAACGCTTTTTGACTGCTTAATTATGCTCTGAAATAAAAAATACTAATTTGATGATAATTACTAATATACCTATTCACCCATAATAAAGCACTACCTAGAATAAATTAAAGTTTCTCGTTTCGATTTTATTACCTATCAAATTTTCTTTTTGACTTTCTGTAAAATTTGGTGATTGTCACTTAGAACCTTCTGGTTCTCAGCCCTGGTTCTTAATGATTAATTTTATGAACTTAAGGTGGGGATCATATTAAATTCCGTAGCGCCTAACAGTTTCAGGACAAGATATTTTTCAATGTTTTTGTATGAAAAAAAAATGAATATTGAAAAAAATCGTCTATCAACTAATAAAAAGTTACATTTTGTGCTGAAGTTGGTGTTTTCTTTTTATTTTTTAGAAAAAGGCTCTGGACACATGATATAAATATGGAAAGAGAAAAAAAAGGCGAATTCCATACGCTAATGCCACAACTGCGACTAGATAAAAAGCGTTTTTATAAATATTTCAGAATGGACATTGCTTGTTTTGATGAACTATTAAACCTAATTAAAGAAGATATCGAAAAACAATATACCAATTTACGAGAACCTATTTCAGCAGAAGAAAGACTAGCCATTACTTCGAGGTAAGTTGTATATTTTTGTTTTAAAAAAATCTACAAGTTTTGGTAATAGGGATTAAACTGTGTTAAGTAATCAGCGGCCGAATTTTCCTCAGTTTGATGGTTTTCGTCACCAGAGTTTGGGGAAATAAGTGGACTACTGACATACGAGTTGAAATTAGAGTTGCAACTGTTGGAAGTTGACGGTCTGGACACATCCACGTACGGTTTTAATACTTGTTGTTGTGACTGTTCTTCATAATGCATTATTTCTTGTTGGGCAATAATTTGCACAATTTGTAATTTTGTCTCGGCCTGACGTCTACCTGAAAATTTCTTTATGGTACGTGCATATGATAAAAACAATAAATCGAGATCATCCTTTGTTCCAGATGTTTTTTTGTTTTCAAAATAGGTAATTATTGATTCCACTGAAGATGTTGGTTTCGTAGTCGATGACTTTGTGGTCTTTTGTTTTTTTAATGTTCTACTTGAGGGTGTTGTGTTTTCATCACTCCTATCAGCATGTGTAACATAATTATTTTCCTGGGTTTCAGAAAAATCGCAAGTTTCCGTTGCTTGGTTTATACTTGTATCCTGTGTATCATCATTCACATCATTCAGTTCTTCTGTAGACTCTGTTTCATTTATGTATTCAGGAACGTTCGAAGAAGTTTTTGCAAAAGTCAGAAATGGTCGAAAAGCCTCCATGTGATCTGACCATTGCCATTTTTTGCTTTGTTTTGCAGCTTGTCCCGTTTTTGTTTTGTTTATCCTTATAAATCTGACATAAGTATCACGCAAATTTTTCCACCTTTTCTTTGCTTCTTCACCTAAAACATTTTTTTTTTAGATTTTCAGCAACTGGAGACAGCTTCAGTACAATAGGGCACAGCTATCGTGCTGGGTTTTCAACAGTTGGTCTGATTGTGAAGGAAGTGTGTAAAGCTATATGTAAAAGAATGGAGCCTCTTTATCTTCCAGCTCCGACCAAAGAAATATGGAAAAGTTCTGCTGAACAATATTCAAGATTGTGGCAATTTCCAAACTGTATTGGTAGTATTGATGGCAAATGCCCAAGAAAAACTGGATCAAATCATTTTTGCTATTTAAAAAAATTCTCTATAGTACTGATGGCAATCGTTAGTGCTGACTATAAATTTATTTGTGTGGACATAGGGGGTTATGGCAAAAATAGTGAAAATGCCTTCGGCATTTTGGCCCAAAAATTCCGAATATTTTTAAGGCCAATTGAAACCAAAGTTGAAACGACAATTTTGATTGTAAACACGGCGTGCATTTTGCATAATTTTTTACGAACTCGAGGAAATGACCAAGTAGATTTCGTTTTGCAATCAACAGAGTTTGAGGAAAACATAGGAAGGGCATTTAACAATATACAAAGGGACCCAAGACGTGCAACAAATATTGCATTCGCTACTCGAGAAAAATTTGTTAATTACTTTAATTCAAATAATCAATGATATTATTATAACCCTGTACAATAAAAACAATGTATACCGATAAAAAAATATTTTTTTTTTAATGTTTCAAAATTAAATACCTACCTTTAATATGCATCTCTTGCCCAATTTCATCCCATAACTTATCTTTCTTTCTTATATTTTTGTAATCTTCATGGGCTAAATCGTATAAAATCGGATATTTCTTTACAAACTCTATTAATATTTCAGTGGCAGACATCTTTGCTTCGCAACGAAAACGATAGAAAACGCGGCTGGTCGCGAAATGAATAAAATTCGCTGCAGTTTCGTTGTCGTCAAGCGAAATTTTCGCGCCGGTTTGTTGCTCCTCGTTATACGCCGAAGACCTCGAGTCGACGAATTATTCGCGCCAGTGTGGGCATTCCTTAAATTTGAAGGACCATACAGGATAACGAAGATACTCTCGCTATGGTCGTATGAATTAACAGACGACAGAAATGGTCGGAATAAGGGAGTATGTCATGCTAAGGATTTAAAGAGTCACCCACCAGATGGAGAAGGATCCGATAGCGAGGCCGAATAAATACTAGTCTGATAGTCTTCGAGGACGTTCCACCTAAAAATCTTCAAAGCGACAACGGAACTGAATTTTATAATAGGGATTTTCAAGAGCTCATGAAAAAGTATGATATTAACCATTACAGTACATTCTCCAATTTAAAAGCAAGTATAGCAAAACGAGTAATTCGTACTCTAAAAACTATGCTATGGAAACAGTTTAGCATGCAAGGATCTTACAAATGGTTAACGATTCTACCTAATATTTTTAATGAACTAGCAAATTTTAAATTTTTTAATACTGTTAATCTATTTTCAATAAGTGGTAACATTTTCCATAACATTGAAATAGTATCAGCACTTAGATAAATACAAGAATCACCCTTAAAAATTTTTACAACATTCCCGAATAATATTCATTCATTTATTTACCCATATCTAACGGTTCCTTGTTGTTGTTTGTTAATCTAAATAAAAAGTTATCGATATCATTTCTACACGATAAAAAAATGTTCCATTCCTGCACACTAAATATAAAATGGGTATTTTTGGTTCCAAATATTCCAACACATGGATCATAATTGAAATAAGGTGATAAACCAACCTTTACATATTTTGTTTTATATGTATTTGGAGACAATTGACGTTCTCCAAAAAATACGTCATTATCTTGTAATTGATAAAAATTCATATATGTAGTGTTTGTGAGTGATTCTACTACTACTACTACTTCTATTACTATTACTTCAACATACTATCGCTATTAGAATAATTTGAAGATATTTTCTCGTAGAAAAATATCTGAAAAAAAAGTATCTCATTTATTCCAAAAATTACATCATGCTCTCGGAAAATCGTTGAATCTAAACAGTATATTGATAAAAAGTGAATGCATTTTTAAAATAAAACTATGTATAATCAACAGCAGCAGCAACATTATCATCTAGAAGATTGTATTTGTCCAATGAAGGTCCGCTGGCTATACAAGCGACGATTATATCAGTTTAATGAAGAAGAACTTGAGAAGTTTCCATTGGATTATTTTGATTCAAAAAGCGCAACCACTGAGTTATTATATGCTTGGTATAAATTACCAATAGCCTATCGAGACAATTTTGATTAACAAATCCAACTGCCTTGTTTTATACATTACAATCGTCCTGACTGGCAAAGTCACATCGATGGACCACCATCATCACAGTGAAAATGTCATTTGTGTACCTTAGCTATTGAACAAATACATGTTTGATGTAAATAAAATCTGTTTAATATACTATGTTTTTTATTATATAAAATGGTTACAAAGATATATTTTCCTAGTAAACATTTCGATTTTGTTTTACAGCAACATGTTTGTTTCCTACTTTTATTAAACATTTTAATCGTTTCAATTGACCAATTTTTGTCAATATTTTACGTTTTTGACCAACCTTTAAATGATATTTTTTCAATGCTATGTTACATTTTTCAATATGTTCATTAATTAATTTTATTGATTTGTTTTCAGCAGAGTTCGATTTAATTAACTTAATAGATTCATCAGTTTTAGATAATGTACCGTGGTATTTGTCCATAATATTATATCATAACTATTTATAATAATATAACTCACCAATAATTAAATTTCAACAATTTCAAATGATGCTGCCGGATTCGGTTTACCAATGTCCACCGCTCCTCTAAATATTAAAGCGTATTTTCCCTCTCCAAAATATTTCATAAACGGTTTATAAGTTTTTGTTACCCTCTGTGGAAGGAACGTTATTTCTTTTTTTAGCTCCAGCAACACCGTTTCCCCAAATTTGCTCTGAACCAATTTTGCAGAATTTATTTTCTTAGGTTCCCCCAATATTAAATCACTTAATTTTGTGGTCGGTTTCGGATCTCTTTCTAGAAGAGAAGAAGAAGAATTTATCGCTTTTAAATCCATTTTACTAAAAATAATGATACTATAATTAAATCATTACTAATTTAAATTCCAAGTAACATAAAAATAAATGGAGATGTCTTAACTGTTGTTTATTGATGGTTGATGGTGCGATCAAAAACTAGATTTTACAGGAAAATCCTGAGCTTAAATATAAAATGAATTCAAATTTCAAGATGTTATCTTCAAGTGAAACTATCTAATGACCTTGCATACTTACATGGTTGCGTAAGACTCTCGCTGCGGCTGCATTAGTTGGCTCTAGCGGATATGATTAGGCAAAGTAAGGGGTGAATTTTTCCGCAACGATTGAAGTTTTTTCCTGAAAAGAAAGACGATACCGAACCAGTTGCTAAAATTTCACTATCATTGAGGATTTCCATTAAACCAGAACCAGCAATAAACTTCCCTAATACTTTCATAAAAGAAAGCTCTATATGACAAGTGCCTAAGTGAATAAATAAGGGGCTGAATTCTTCTTCCCCGCTTTGAATTCTCAAAGCGAGTTTTGCCATCGCCAAGTCGAATGTGACATTGTAATATTGTTTTCCACATTCTGCTGCAATCTGCAGACTTCTTCGCAACGTTTCTTTTACAACCTCTGGATTTGTTGGGGAAGAATTTATTTGAGTCAAATACTCAATTTTTTGGACAGCACTCTCATCTGTCCTTATTTTTGCATTTTTGCCAACCCACATAGGCGTTTGATCGAGTTCCTGTTGATGAGAAAACACCCAGCAAAAATGTGTTTGTTGAAAGGTTGTTAGATTTTCAGGATTAACCGAAGGAGTCACGCTACTCTGCCATAATGTTGGACGTTTCATCTTGGCGTGACTCATATTTTCGAAATTTTCGGCGTCATAACTTTGCTTTCTCTCGGCTTTTGATTTAGGAACACTTATTGGAATATTTTGCTCATTACTATGACCTTCAAAATAATTTCTTGTGTTTTCTGTTTATAAAGAAAGCAATTGTTCATTTGTAGGTATATTTTGATAAATAATACCAACTGTGTCGTATAGTGTAATTTCTCCCATTTTCTTTTTTCCCGATCTTTAAATGTATCGGTCAAAATTATCCCACACGACTCCAGATGCTAATGTTCTTGTTTGATAGATACCAAGAGGACTCAAACGATTACTGGCAGAGATCGAAAATGCTGCAGACGTTTCCAATTCAATAATTTTTGTGTAACTAATACTTTGGGCTAACCTGTTTAATATATTGATAAATTGTTTACTCTCGAGCATACTTTTTGCTGTGATTCCCAATAAAGTCTGTTTCTTAGGCATGATACGGCCATTGGTTACAGAAAATATGCAATCATGAGAAAAAGCAGCTAATCGATCGATGCGAACTTTTGTACTACTCGGTTTTCTTAACTTGCCAGAAGTCAATGCTCGAGGATATTCTGATCCATATTGGTGTGCTAATGTTCTTAATATAGTGTAACCATCAAGAGAAGAATTTTTTTAGCTGTTGCAAATAAGAATTGATTAGTTGGCAATACTAAATTGTTTCTAACCGAGAGCAATAAAGTTATATGATGTTGTACTTCCTTTGAAAAAAGCACAGGTACGGGTTTGCGACGTTTTCCTCTAATTACAATTTTTTGTATTGTTTGAGGAGAATTTTTTCAGTTTCCGTTAAATTTCTTAGAAATTCATCCGAAATAATATCATTATTTTCTTGTAAATAGCTCTCTAATTCTAACCTTTCAAGTTCACCCAGTCTTCTTCTGTTAAGCGTGATCAATAATGTATAGCAACATTTTTGCAAATCAACAAATGATTTGCGATCATGGCTATTATCTTTTAAATTTTCAGCATATGTTTTGGCCTTTTCCTTTACAAATTCTTTTAATTTTTTTATATCCGATGTTAATGGAATAATTGTTGATTTTTTCCATTGCTTTTCCATTAAGTCACAATATATGCATTGATAATCAGCAGATAGAAGATCCTGAACTAGAAGAAGAAATTAATCAAGATCAGGATTTAATCGAAGATAATATTCCAGTTGTAGATAATGCTGTGGGCAATGCCTACTTAATTGCTGGCAGACAGTTGAGGGAAAATATTATTCAAAATCATTTCAATTAACTATGCCAAGAACAATACTTATAAATTACTTATTAGTGAAATAAAAATGGATTTCTGAAACAAACTATTGTTTTTATTAGAAACATACCACTGTTTTCATAGATAGGAACCCACATAAATGAAAAACAAGTTTCTTTATCAAATATTTTACTAGCTCAATAGACAACTTGGCTTGGACAAACGCGTGAACAAATTATGAACTAAAACTAGGAAAATTTATATTAACTACATGAAAATTTAACTTAATTATATCTGAAACTAAACTTCTATGTGTCATCTTAAAAAATTTATTCATTGTTTTAAATGCCTCCACCAGGCATTTAAATTTTTGCTGTCCTTGATCTTCCTTCTCAGGTTTATATTTGAATTTATTGATACTTGTGTATTGTGTAAATTACAAATCAGTTGCGTAACTTATCACTCCTTCAATAAAGCTCTGGTCTCTGGTTCTAAACGATATAAGGATGATGCTTTAATAACACACTTTGACCAGATTGAAAACATATATTATTATTTGTTTAAAGTTTTCGAAGGACCGAAAGCTCAATGTCTTCCAAGAACTGAGCAACAATTACATATATGTTGATTTGGTGGTGTTGTAATTATTATCTTCCAATTAATAACTTAAAAGTTAATACTAAGGTTACCTTGGATTTCCTTGAAGAATGCACACACGAACACTGATATATATTTAAAACAACTTGTATTCACTACGTGATATGTTTGGAACGTATAGGTAGTAGAAATTACTGTAGGAAGGAAATTTAGTTTAAAAACATAAGGAAGAACTTAACTTATTATACTTTTCAGTTTTCACCACCTCGTGGTGTGGGACTATATCTGCCGCGTGCTCACCATGCATTCGGTTTTTTATGACTGTCAAGGGAAAGGGACGGGGGTGCGGTCGGCGGTCGTTCTCCCCTGCGTGGTGTTTTTCCCTCGCAAAACGGTTGCTGGTAAAGGCTATCGCAAAGTGGGGATAAGGGGATATCAAGCCGGCCAGCATAGAATTTAAGATGAATGGCGTGCATATAAAAAATTAAAAAAGGTTCCGAATTCCAACATGTATTATACATAGTTTGCATCTAATTTTTTTGTTCAGCTTGATTGATATACTTCTGTGTCAACTGTATCGATGACTCCAATCTAGTCGATTTTGAAGTTCTTTTAGGTGTTCTTGTATGAGGAAATTTCATGTTGTAATCATGTTCAGCTTGCTACAAAAAAATATTACCATTAAGACTATTTTCAGCAGAAAATAAAGTTATATATATTTATTTGTTGTGAATAATTAAAATTATTTACAGTTCCAGTTACTTCCACTTCTGCAACTTCTACTTCGGTTGACTTTTCTGTAGATACACTTGGAGTTGGAGCGCTGTCAATTTTATTTTCAATGTCGCCTTCTAGCTACAAATAAAATTTGATGCTACTGTTCACAAATTAAGATTGAGACAAAGCAATACTTACCTCACAAATATTTTTTTCATTCTCAAATGAAAACTCAACCACAGATTTCCCCACACCCAAACCTTCAATCTGTTGTCGAGGAGTTAGGTCCAAAATATTGGATTCCAGTTCTGATAATACCTTTGGAGCTGAACCGCCTCCTGTTCCTTCCATGTATTTTTTTACTGTGGCATTTTTTCCTCTGGAATTTTTTTTCATATCTTGCCAGGTCTACAAATATAACAATAGAGCAACAAGCATTTCATATAATCATTGATAGAAAAAAATTTTTCAATCTATGATATAATATATCATAATCTGATAGTGAATAATTTATGTGATAACAAAGCTTTTCCGTTTTACCTGATTTTATTAGAATAATGTAGGTTTACTACACCTAAGCTATGTAATATATTATGGTATTTCTCTTACCTTTCTCCATTTTTCCAATCCTTTTCTGCTCCGTTTGGAACGCTATTTAATGCGTTGCTTATATCCTCCCACAATAGCTGGGCTTTTTTTACAGTGAATTGTGTGGTGAATTTACCACTTCTCAATTCTGGATGTATGCTCATAAATTCAACCAGCATGTGTTTTTGAGCATCATTAATATGCGACATTTTTACAAAAATACAAAAGACGAACCACACTAAATGAACGCAACAAACAACAAAATACTTAACCTTAATCTTCTTTTACAAGAATATCAGACAATTTGACCTTCCTTCTGCTAGAGTTGATACATTCAATCTACTATTGGCAACATTGACGTTTGTTTCCAAACTACTCCCACCTTTCGAGCATACCGTTAAATCTTTCCCAGAGAGAAGTGACCAGCCGAGTGTCGCGTAGGAGTATTCGTGTAGGAGTTGGCGTGTACGAGCATTTCTCTCGATTTCGAACATCGCCCTCCAGAGGAGGCAATTTGATAGGAAAGGGAAGACTTAAATAGGTTTTTTTTATGACGAGGGATAGTGATTTTATTCTTTGATCTTAGATTCATATTGTGAACATCTGTTCTAAATTTTACTTTCTAACATAAATATGACGGGCTATTGGATTTCAAAATTTTGTAAAAGAGACAGTAGGCATGCAACTTCAGTCGATTAAACATACTAAGCCAGCCAATTTCTTTCAGCTTGTAGCTTATTCTGTTCCTTCTGTTCGGTTCCTTCTGGTATTTTGTTAGGCGATGACATTTTTTCAGAAACAACACAAAAATTATTCAGATAATGCCAAACGCCACACTCACACACTGGCGCGTGAGTAAGCCCGTCCCACAAAACATCCACCCCCGGGTTTTTTAGGCCCACGGGTTGATGCTAAGTAGAACATTCCACCACCCCCTGTCACTTCCGACAGGACCTCACTCGTACCACGCGATCGCGTATCCCTTTCTACTGTGGGGGGCGCCAGGGATGTCTCCTCTTGCTTAAGGGGTAGGTCTGGTGGCTTTGATCCCTTGTCCTCTTGATTTTTTATTTGTCGGTTCGGTTTGTGTGTGTGTGTGTGTGCTTTCGCTGCCTCGTGCAAAAGCCTGTCCCACCCGCCCTGGTGAAACAGACCTTAGCCCGAGTGGTCCTTCGCTTTCTTTAGAGCTGACCCCTCGGGAATCACTGAGCTTCTTCCAACAGGAGTGCAGTGATTCCGTGTGGGGGGTTCCTCTTCGCAGTGTTCTTTCTTGTCCACCCCGGTGTTTTTGTGTTTTTTGGATTTTTTTTTGGTTTTTTAATTTTTTTTGGTATACCAGCGAGTGCGTATGTGCCCGCCTTGACGTGCGCACACGTACCCACACGTACCCACGTGCATGTTTTTTGTGTGTTTTTTGGTGGGGTTTTTCT
Organism: Lochmaea capreae; assembly: GCA_949126875.1. Taxonomy (NCBI): domain Eukaryota; kingdom Metazoa; phylum Arthropoda; class Insecta; order Coleoptera; family Chrysomelidae; genus Lochmaea; species Lochmaea capreae. Next base: position 28,592,174 of record OX421408.1, read on the forward strand.
TATGGTTTGCGTCCTATGGGTTGTCCTCTAATTGTTTCCTAGGTCTTTTGTGTTTCCTGTAGTCTTCTGTTGTTTATCTCGTCAGGTCTCTCAGCTCTGTGTTCGGATGAGATCTAAGCTCTTCGAATAGCTTTTTGGCTCTTGCGTCCATTATCTCCAGTACCTTCTGCGGTTTTATGTCGTTGTAAATATCTTCGTTTCTCACGTACCAGGGAGCATCCAGAGCCTGCCTGATCGAGATGTTTTGTTGTGCCTGTAATCTTTTGCTGTTTGTTTTGTTGGTATGTCCCCGTGCAACTGATGCGTACGTAATTATTGGTATTATGATGCTCCTTATAAGTCGTAGTTTTGTCTTCAGATCCAGTTTACTTCTTCTGCCGAGTAATCCGCTTAGCCTCGCCCTTTCCTGTTTAGTTTTAGCTACCACTGCGTTCACATGGTCGTTGAATGTCAGTCCCTTGTCTAGTATCACTCCTAGATACTTCGCTTTATCCGACCAAGGGACTTCTTCTCCGTCTATTTCTATGTTTTCTTCGGGTCTGTGTCTTCTCTTTTTGAAGAATACCGCCTGGGTTTTTTCTCCGTTGATTTGGATTTTCCACGTGGTGCACCATTCTTCTATAGCCTTTGTTGCTGTTTGTAGTCTTCTAGTGATGTTCTTCGGTTTCACACATCTTGTCGCTATAGCGGTGTCGTCAGCGTACATTGCCATGATAGTGTTTTCGGTTTTCGGTATGTCTGCCGTGTATATGGTATAAAGCAAGGGTGATAAAATCGCCCCCTGCGGTACTCCAGTTTCCATTTGTCCGTCTTCTGATTTTGCTTGTGCTATTTTCACGTGGATTTTCTTCTCTTTAAGGTAGCTATAAAGGAGTCTTAAAAGTGGTTTGGTATATCCCTGTGTAATCATTTTATATATCAATCCTTCGTGCCAGACTCTATCGAAGGCCTTACTGATATCTAAGAATACTGCTCCTGTGGATTCTTTCTGGTTAAAGCCCTGAGTGGTGTATTCTACCAATCTCAGGATTTGCTGTTCTGTACTGTGTTCTTCTCTAAATCCGAACTGCTCCTCTGGTCTCTTGTTTGAGTCTTAAGAATCCTTAGAATGACTCTCGGCAATTTTGCTCATTGACGGTAATAAGCTTATGGGGCGGTAGTTTTGTGGGAAGGTCGGACATTTTCCCATTTTTTTATCATAATTACTTCGGCTTTTTTCCATCTTGTTGGGAAATATCTCATCCTTAGCATCGCGTTTATGATATTGTTGAGGTGCATTATTCCTTTTATCGGCATGTTCTTCAGAGCCCTGTTGGTAATCCCGTCTATTCCTGGTGCTTTCCTTGCTGACATGAATCGCATTATTTCTTATTTCTTATCCTGGTGCTCGTTCAACGTAAATTGTAGTTCCAGCGCATTTTTAAGAGTTTCCGCTTTTTCCTCTTCTTCGTATGCCAACCCGTTTGCTCCATGCAGGGGCGGCATTTGCTTGTTGGGCTCTCTTAGAAGTTTTGCGATTTCCCACAGGCCTGGTTTTTGTGGGTCTAGTTCGCTTATTTTCCTGTTCCATGTGTCGCTGTTGTGCTGTCTTAATTCCTCTTCTAGTTGTGTTTTGAGTATTCCGGCTCTTATTTTATCTTCTCGGTCCTGTGTTCTGCTGGCGATCCTTAGGGCTCTGTTTTTCTCCCTTATGAAGTCTTTCAGATCGTCTCTCATGTTTTGGAATTTTCCGTATTTTTCCGATACGGTTATCGTGGTATTTCTTTCTATCGCTTCTGATAGGGCTTCTTCGAAGGAACGGACTTTGTCTTATATCTCTTCTTTACTTCTTATTTCTTCTATCGGGCCCAATGTTTGTCCCGCTATTCTCCTGAACTTCGTCCAATCAGTCCTCTTTGCTTGTCTTCTTTCTTGTCTTGAACCGTCCCCGACGGTAAGGACTATTGGCACATGGGCGTCTCCTCCTTCGGAGGTCCAAATATCCCAAGGCACCTCGATGTCTAGGACATTCAGTTGTCCACCTGCGGGAGGGTACTGTGTTAGCCAGGGTGGTCCTATTGCCTGGAGAGCGTCATGGCGTTCCGTTATCCTCTCCAAGTTTCTTCCTTGTCCGTTCCTTGCTGTGCAGTACCACGTGGGGGACTTGTCGTTTAGATCTCCTATGATGATGCCTTGTTTACCATCTGGGAGTACTGCTAACACGTTTTCTTCGTGTATCACAGTATTTGGCCTGACGTACACAGATGCGATTCTAATATCACCAAAAGTTGTCTTCACTACTATCCTTGTTGCTTCCATGGTTATTAGCCCGTCCGGCGTGTTTTCCTGGTGCTGCCGCAGCTCCTTTTTGACAAGGATCGCTGTGCCTCTTGAGTTTCTGTTGATGTCGGTCCTGTATACGTTATATCCTGGCCAGGTGAATCTAAAGTCATCTCCTGGCAGTCTCGTTTCTTGGAGCGCGAAGATGTCGAAATCTTCCTCCTCCAGTATTTCTCCCATGGTGTTTATGTTTGTTCTTAGTCCTCCCGTTTTCCATGAGCCGATCTTTATTTTGCTTGCTTAGGTTTGTATATCCATTTACTGTGGTTTGTACTTTTTCATGAGTGCCTGGAGCATTCTGACTTCTTCCATCAGCTCTTTGAATTGTGTCATTGACACATATTCTATTTGTTTTTCTTGTTCCTTCGGCGGAGCGTTGTTGGTTGCTTGCGCGTAGCTTTTTGTTTGTGTGTTTGTTTCCTTCCTCTTCAGTTGCTTGTTGGCTGCTGTTGTCGCAGGGTTTTTGGGGCATCCTCTGTAGTTTGCGGGGTGATCTCCTCCGCAGTTTTGGCATGTCGCTGCTTCTTCCTTCCTTCTGGGGCAATCTGCGGCTCTGTGTGCTCCTGCCCATCTCACGCAATGCAATTCCATGTTGCATGTGCTTTGGCCGTGATGGAAACCTTGGCACCTGTAGCATTGTACAGGCCCATTGTTTCTTTTTTGTTCTACCATACTTATTCTAGTGTGGCATGTTTCTCAAACTTTTATATGTTTGCTCCTCCTTTGGGTCGATTGCCACCATGAAGATTGGTAGTGGTTTCCTCTCATTGCTTCTTGACATTAGTTGCCATACTCTCTTCGGGTTTAATCCCTCCGTTTTTAGGTCCTCTTCTATGTACTTGGGGTCGGTATTTTCCGCTAGTCCTTTTATGACTAGTTTTCTTTTTTTGTCTTCATTTAATGCATAGGTGTACCACTCTATGCTATTGAATTCCTTCATGTACGCCGTCATTTTTCTGTAATCGTCTGGTGTTGCGGCCTGTAGTTTGGCGGTAAATCTCGTGATTTTGCATTGTACATCTATGCCTCTTGACATCACTCCTCTTCGTAATTGGTTCCATGCCAATACCGTTTTTAAGATTATTGGCGGCGGTCTTCTTATTGTGTTTGTTTTGTTCGTGTCCTTGCTTTTTTGTACTGTGTTTGTTATTTCTTTCTGTATTCTAGTATGTCACTTTGTTTTTCTGTTTGTGTGTCCATCCTCATTTCCACTTCTTTCTGTGCTTTCTCTTTCGCTTCTCTTCGGTTTTTATTTTTTCTTGATCTCCTCGACCTGTTTGGTTGTCCTAGTGTTTCCTCTTCTTCTTCACTTTCCTTTTGTGACATATATTCAGTTATGTCACGTGCCACTCGTCGTTTATTTTTCTTTTTTTGGGAATCTTCTCATCTTTCTCTTGTAATTGCTTTGTTAATGTATCTATGCTGGTGGTCATAATTCCTACATTTATGTTCATATCTCCTATTTGCTTCTCTAGTCCGCTTATTTTTTCTTTGAGATCCTCCACATTTCTTCGTAGCTCAAAATTTTGCCTATTGAGCTCATTATTTTCTTCCATTGATTTTGCTAACTTTTTTCTGCCGTTTCTTTCATGTCGTAGGGTTTCTCCTCCTGGATTTTGGAGCCCGATGGCTCCATCCGCGCCCTGTGTAAAATAAATTAATATTTTAAAATCACTTACCCTATAGTCTGGCAGGTCTTCTTGTCACTTCACTATCACTATCACTCACTCACTCGCGCACTCAAATTGATTTTGCTTTGAAAAAAGCATAAACCTTTCCGCACTGTTTACTTTCGAACTTTCGTTCCGCACACCCGTCGTTTCGCTTCACTCGAGAGCTCGATAAACACGTCTACCTCGCTCCGTTGCTCGCCGATCACTAGCCAAACGCCAATTTTTTTTGTTTTTTTCGAACATGATTTTAATTTGATAATTGATTTTCCTTTATTGGAATTTGCAAAAGTACCCTGTACCCTGCTATAGGAGATTAATCCTCTTCAAGGTATGATTTGAATATTAATGCAAGTGTAGTTAAAGGTCGCGGTAGGGACAGCTGTGGCTGTGCACCCAAGGATGGCCATTTGGTTAATTTCCACAATATGTCGCGGTTCCAACAATTGCGGAAATTAAGATGCAGGAAAAGTACCACAGAAAACCTGCATCATCATCCCGGTAGTAGAGGAAAGGGAAAGGAAATAAATTTACACTTATTTTTATTATTTTAAATTTTTTCATATGTTATAAATTGTCTCGGATGCTGAAAAGTACCCGAGACAATACACTAAAAAGTGCTTTTTGTCGTGTTCGGTGTTCCTCCTAGCTTGGATCGACGCTTCGGTCCAACTGTTTGCGGTACACTTTACTTACAACAGCTTTCGCAGCACTTCTTCTTCGGCTTGGAATTCCGGTGTACGACTGTGCCTCTATCGAATGGATAGAGGCGAAGTATCGAGGAAGTCTTGGAAGTCTGGGGGGAGTTCTTCGTAAGGAATAGTACGAAGAAGTCGTAGAGGAGGATATGGCAATTTATTTTTTGGAATTTTTGAAATTGGGCGAAGGAGCCGGGTTTTCCAAGACATTTTTGAAGTATTTTTGGCTAACGTGTTGTTAGATGAAAGAGTTCGGGTAATGTAACCTGCTTGAAGTTTTCGCAGTCTGTCGGAGATGGGGATATTTGTATTCGTATATACCTCGTTGCAAGGGGAGCGAAAATGTTTATATTGACAAAGTCTCAGAATACGTCTCTCACAGGAGAGGAGACGATTCATCAACCGTGGAAGGAGAGTTGAATATACGAGGTATTTGTAGTCGATTACGGGGCGAATAAAGGTTTTGTATGTATGCAGAAGAGTTTGAGGGTGAGATCTACCGAATTTGCCGCACAACATTCTGAGGAGATTAACTCGATTTTTCACCCTGCTAAGAGTAACAGTGATGTCAGGCTCCCAGTTGAGGGTGTGAGTAAATCTCACCCCCAAATAGGTAACCTGTTTTTGTAATTCGAGTCTCTCGCCCCAGAGTGAAATACGGAAGTTCGTTGGTGTAGGTGAAAGGTCGTGTTTGATGGTATTTGAATGTTTAAACGCTATCAGTTGAGTTTTTTGTGGATTAAGTGTGATTCTCCACTTGCAGCACCAATCAGAAAATCGGTTTAGCGAGCTTTGAGTGTTATTTTGAAGTGTGTGTATGTCTTTAGCGGTGATAATGATAGCGGTGTCGTCTGCATACAAATGAATATGTTGATTGACGATTAACGGGGGTCGGAGTGTCATAAGTGTAAATAAGGTAGAGAAGGGGAGCGAGGATAGAACCCTGAGGTACGCCTGCTAGAGGGGTGAAAGGATCGGAAACGGAGTAGCCAACTTTTACTTTAATCGTACGTTCAGTGAGATATGAATAGATGAGTTTTACGAAGTGAACAGGAAGATTTATGCTCATTAGTTTTCTCACAAGTCCAGCGTGCCAGACTTGATCGAAGGCTTTATGAACGTCGAGAAGTACAGCTGAAGAGCATTCGCGGGCGTTTATGGCTCGAGAGATGATAGTATGAAAAGAGGTAATTGGATCTTGAGAAGTGTTATCAGGGCGAAACCCATGTTGGTAGTCAGGAATAATATTGTGGCCTTTGCAGTGTTGCCAGAGTCGTTCTTTTACCAGGAATTCGAAGAGTTTTCCAAGAACACTGATAAGCGAAATTGGCCTGTAATTTTCGGGATTTTTAGAATCTTTACCGGGCTTCGGAATGAGAATCGTATGGGAAGTTTTCCATACATTTGGGAAATATGAAAGTGAGAGGCATGCATTTACAAGGTTCTGTATTTGAGGTAAAATGGAAGGAGGGAGGTTTTTTAGAGCTTTTCTAGAAATTCTATCGGGACCAGGGGCCGTATTTTTTCCTCTAAGGCAGGCAGTTTGAATTTCTTCGAGAGAAAAGGGCTTTAAAAAAGGGTCGTTTTGGTCAAGTGGAGTGATTATATGAGGGTTCCTCGTGATGTTCGCGGTTAGTAGGGTGGTTTCTCTGAGAAAATCGGGGAGAAAAAGTGGGTTTTCTGGGGAGATTAAAACACTTTGGAGATGTGTTTTGAAAACCTCGGCTTTTTCGTCTGGGGTGTGCACAATTTGATTTTGTACTCTGAGACCTGATTCTACTCTTCTCCGTTGTCCGGTGAGAGTTTTGAATTTGTTCCAGAACTCACTTCCTCGCCTATAGTCCAAGTCAGACGTGACACGCTTCCATTCCCTCTGTTTGAGGGCGTTCGTCTCAAGTCTGACCAGGGCATTAAGGCGATTCCATTCGTTCTTAACGGCAGGATCTCGAGTACGCAAAAATGTGCGATAAAGATGCCTTTTTTGTTTGTTTGATGAGGTTAATGATGTGCTGAGGTAAAGCACGATTGGAGGTATCAATGGTGGTAAGTGGTACGGCTTGATCAGTAGCATCTATAATGAGAGATTGGAGTGTTTCGGCTTGAGAATTTATTGAATCTATGGTGATTCTTTCAGGTTCGTTCGGAAGGTGGGAAGATATATGATTTTTGAAAGTTTCCCAGTTGGCCTTTTTATAATTTAAAAAGGTGAAATGTTGAGAAAACGGAGGTTTGGGGTTTGCTAGCTTTGTTCGGACTAGGAGTGGAAGATGGTCGGAAGTTATTGAGTCACCCTGGTAACATTCGTCGTCGAACAAAGTGGCTAGTCTTTGGGTAGATACTACGTGATCTGTAATAGAAGTTCCCTGGTGGCCGAAAAAGGTGGGATTTTTGTTGAAAATTCGGAAGATAGGTAGGTCAAGAAGAAAGTCGGAGAAAATTCTACCTGATTGATTAGTGTAAGTATCACCAAATTGAGTGTGTCTGGAGTTAAAATCTCCAAGAATTATGGCTTCAGGGAGGTTTGAAAAGTATTCGAAAAGCTCTGAGTTGAGGGTTTGGAGAGGGTGGTTGTAATAAGAGATAAAGGTAATGGTAGACCTGTTCCAGGATACGTCAATAGGGAAGCAGTCTGAATTTAGAGAGGTGATTTGTACAGGAAAACTGTGAATTGTGGCACCAATTCCATTTCTGACAAGAAAGCCGTTACCACGAGAGTATTGGTCTTTGCCATAGTGGAAAGTTTGGTACCCTGAAAAGTGAGGAGGGTTTTTTGCCAGAGTGTCTGTTATGGAAAGAATTTGGATGTTATTCGAATTCAGGAGATGCTTCAACAAGTGTCTCTTCCTGGAGAGACCTTGGCAATTTAACGTTCCTATCACAAAGTCCATCAAAAGCCTTTATTAGGGTGAAAGTTTCGGATTAGATTGGCGTGAAGCTGAAGTACGCCTTGTTGCCCTGTCCTTGGACAGAGCAATTGTGGTTGTAATAGGATGGGATGAGGTGTTTGAGTGTCTCAATCACCAATTTTCTTGAAGAGGGGATGGCGTTCATGATAGTCACGGCTACCACTTCTAAGATTTTTTGAACTTCCGTAGGGAAGTCGAAAGGCATGGAGGGCTTGGGGAGGGTGATGTGGGCAGTTTCCTCGGGTTTCGAGGGCTGAGTCTGTCGTTTTGGACATTTTGGGTCGTAGCTTGCGTGGTCACCACCGCAGTTTCTGCACCAAGGTTTTTTAACCTTGTCGCATTTGTCTGCTTTGTGGCTGTGACCACCGCAGTTGGGGCAAGTGTAAAGCTTGGCTTTACATTCGGTGGAGAGGTGGCCGATTTCTGTACAATGAGTACAGTATTTGGAGACTGGTTGTAGGGGATTGGCATTAGATGGCTCGCAACGATGGTTGAGGCCGTAGAAAGAGATGCCTTTGGAAAGGGCCGAGTGGTAGGCGGATTCAGAGTCGGTGACAACTCTGACAAGGACAGTGGGAGCATTTTTTGCTTTGGATATAATTCTCCAGCATTTTTTAAAGCTGAAGTTGAGATTCTGAAGAATATCAGCCATTTCTTCATCGGATATTCTTTTGTCAACCTTTAGGATGACAAAGGAGAAGCTGGGGACGTGTTGTCGAGAGGGCTGGTTGGGTTTGGCGGTTGTTGAATGGTTGAGTGGTATGCATACCACATGGTTGTCACCTATGGCATTTTGAATTTTTCTTTCGAGGGCTTTGACCTCGAAAGATTTTGAAATTTTGAGTAGGGCGGTACCATTGGGATTGGCCTTGAGGTATTGAATTTGGCCTCTTAAAATTTCATTGGTGTTTAGAAGAGTGAAGAGCTCCTTCTGGGAGCAGTATTTTGGGGGTAGATTTCGGAGATTTAGGGTTTGGAGAGAAGGTTGTGGTGTAGGTGTTGTGGTTGGTCGGGTAGAAGATTTGGAGCTCACTGAGTGAGCAGAGCTGGGTTTTTTTGGGGGTTAATTTGGTTGTGTGAGCCCTTCGGACTGACGCTGGGGGTGAAGTAGGTGGTGATTTTGCTGCCTGTGCATAGGAAACGGCAACAGGCAGAGGATATTGGGGGTTCTGTCTCTCGAAAAGTCTTTCGAGAGATTCGATACGGGATTTTAATGATTCATTTTCAGTTAGGGCGTTTGCTAGTAAGTCTTTCAGGAATTTGTTATGAAGATCGTTGGAGGAAGTTTTGGTGACGGAGCTGGATGTAGAGCCAGAGGCTAAGGAAGTTGTTTTTTGGGGAAGGGCTGGGTATTCCTCTTTGGAGCAGGAAGGCTTCGAGGAGGTTTTGGAGGCGGTTTGCGATCTGGTAGATCGCATATTATGGTTTGGAATGAATTAATGAGTGAATTTACAAGAATTGTCGGTGTCAGTCGTACCAATTACTGCCGAGGAGCAGCCTCACTCCCCGGTTAACAGCCTAAGGTGGCTTTGGCCAGTAACTGTGTGCTTTTTCTTACCTATTCTAGTAGATTATCGTAGATAAACGTTGTTTCGCTGGTTTCAGCAAATTACTTTACGAAGCACCCTCGTAAACGAACGCTTTTAGACACGGCGTGTACCAGGGACCGTGTACAAGCGACGTGGAGTTTGCGTCGGAAGATTTGCCACTGTGCCAAACGCCAACAGAATTGGTTAGCATTTATATGTCTTGCAGGAGCTGTAGTGGAAGGTAACATTGAAAATGAGTTTGTGCGCAGGGGGGCGGGCCATCACGGTTGGCGCTTGCAGTAACTATTTTAAAGTGGCTATTAACGGAGATTTTTCAAACTTTTGACTTTTCTGATCATATCCACAAATATTTTGAGGACACATAACCAAATAGGTATTTAAAATTTTCTGGCTTGAGTGCAACGAAGAAATTTTGATCAGAAATGTACAATTTTACAGATGCTGCTGACTTGTGCTTGTCTTTTTAGATAAAATACATATATCTTTCGGCGAGGTTTACCAGTTTTTATTGAATTTGTTCTTAGATTTTGACTTTCCCATTTCAAGTTGTTATAAATCATAGCCTTAATTAATTATTTAAATATTTTTCGACATGCAGAGGACATAATTTTGTCTTATGTAAGTAAATTATTTCTATTAGTCTGTTATAAATCGATTTGGATAGATTATCACTAACTTTTAATATCTGGTAAACTTCATTAAAGGATTTTATTATTTTTTGGCATAGTTTTACAAAACTGTTTGTCGGGTTCTTAAGAGAAGATACGTTATTTTTTGTAGCCAAGCTTTTATTAATATTCAAAAATATTTCTCTTTTGTCATTTATTTCCATTTGATCTTTTAATCAAAAATTATCACAATCGTTTTCACACTTTGTCTTTTCTACCAACATTTTGGCGAAATATTCGAAATGTTGGAGAATTGCAGCAATTGGTTTGAAGAAAACTCTTTATTGAATATCCAAGCTTTCGGAAACTATATTATATTTCCATCCTCAGGGAACTACTTACTATTAAGGTAAAGTGTTATAATCTACGAAATTATTTCAACTATGTGAGGTTTAACCCTTGATGGTGTAACATGAATGTCAAGTTTAAATTTAATTATGACACAGACACTCTGCTTGAAATTCTAAAACAAAATTAGTTACATGATCACGTTTTATTAAATTACATTTAGAGGTTAGAAATTATTAGAAAAGAAAAAACGATTATTTTTTGTATCCCCTTGAATTTGCACGTTACTGAACTTTTGATAGCATATTAACAAAATTCAGCTGCAACCAAACAACTTGTATACAAGACTTCTTTCTAAAAGAAATAATAACGATGATAGGGGGTGTGTAATATGTACATTACACTAAGGAAAGTGCTTGCGACCGATACGGTACAATACTCAGCTGTCGGGAGGGGACGTATTATTGAAAGTACTTAGTCAAAATTTCAAACCCGATCAGTATAAAGATGCCTTAGCCATAATTCCCTCATTAAAAGAAATAGTCTCACCACAACGTTCCCTGCCAAATTCTGTCATAGTTTCCCCAGAACTAGTGTTCCATGGATCACGCTTTAAATCTTTACAAGAAGGATCAACTAGAAGAAAAAAGAACATGGCAACACACATAGCATGGCAAACATCAATTTCCTAGAGTAATATCAGGGGAAATTCCATACTTTACTGAATATTTTTCATTGCAACAGTCATGTCAATGTATAGAAAAAGTAAAGTGGAATTGATTTTATCAGGATTGATTTCGACTATGAGACAGATAAGACATCTACAATTTAGTAGTCTTACAATAAACAATATTAACAATGATTACATAAAGTTTTAAAAGAAAATATATAGAAACTAAACCAGCCAATAAACATTGAAGTGTTACAAAATGTTCATGAGGATGAATACCGCTCCAGAACTACATATTACTAACATATTAGTCAAGCTTATTTGTGTGTACCTGTTGGTTGGTTGGTAAACAGACGATACAGGTCGGGTCAGTGGGCCTCAACACTGCAGCCGTTGGCTTATTGTATTTTCCTGTCTGTCTGCTAGTAAGTGAGAATATTTGTGACCTTGATGAGATCTAGAAGTCTCTTCACAGTATCTCTTTTGGTGAGGTTGGATATAGGGTCATCCGGCCCTATCTGTCTATACCTCCACCAACGTAGAGCCTCACATTCGAAAATTATATGGGTGGCTGTTTCGTCCTCCTCACCACATAATCTACATATAAGTTCTTCTTGGAAGATCCCCATTGTGTTAAGGTGCTTTCTCAGGCGGCAGTGTCCGGTTATAAGGCCGGTTACCAGCCTGATATCTCTCCTATTTAAATTTAGGATTTCTTCAGTAAGTTTTGGTATGGGTTGTTTAACCATTAGTTTACTGTGTTTGAGTGTACGTGTTACATAGTTACCCATTATTTATCAAAAAGCTTTTTGAAAATTCAGTGTTCGGAATTAATTAAATTAATGTACCACCAAAAAGTCACCAGAAGTTCAATGCTAACTTTTGTTAAGACTACATATCCGATTTTTTTATATAATGGGCCGTTTTTTTGGAGCCTATATGATTTTGCCTTTTCATAGAAATTGGTTCTTTATTAATACTGGGTGTTTTAACTAGTATGCATTTTTTTCAGTAAATTTTAGTAGGTATCTTTATTAGTACCGAAGATACACAATAAATAAAAGTGTAGAAGTGTAGAACTCCAGAAGGCGTTGCAAAATTAATGGAAATAATACATACTATCAGCGCCGGATTAAGACTCTGAGAACCAAGATTACCTATAAAATGGTGCATGGTCCTTTAAATTTTAAAATATCTGGCATAACAATACTTAACATTCTAAAAACACTTCTTAATCAAATACTTTTCCACCACACACTTAAACACACTGGCTTCTAATTTTTTCATCTTATCAACTTACTAAAAAAGGACTCCATAAAACTCTGGGCCCATCTTGACATCTATGACAATTATATTTAATTTAACAAGTTATCTTCTTAAATGTACCACCTGTGTTTTTTAAATGTTTCATATTTTATTTGTTGAGCATGTGTATGTTCATTGATATATTTTAGGTACTATATGTTTTGAATATGAAGACACAGTTATATTTGTAATTTTTTTTTAACCAATAAATGTTTCCAAAAATATGTACAAACTTTTTATTGAGAAAAATTTTTCTCGTTCTATTTTTGATGGACTTCAAGAAAAAAAGCTGTGTATTGTAATTCTTATTTGAAATAAGTGGCACATATATTATGTACTTACTTATATGAAGTTTGAAGTTCATCTTCAAAAAAACATAACTATTAATCAGCCGAGATATCACAAGGACATCTATAAGACGTCTGTAAGATATCTTTCTTAGACGTTGACTACGTCTAAAAGACGTCCATGTACGCCTTAGATAGATACGTCTGAAAGACGTCCCTTAGAGGCCGTATGTTAAAAATAACGACGTCTTTGAGATATCTTCATAAGATCAATTTTTGGTCTCATACAGACGTACAAAATGCATGAAAAAGACGTCATGTGTAACTGGGTTTGGGGATACCTATCTATGGTAGGTGGTTTAAGTGATGTATTTAAATAAAAAGTACCTACTCTTAAGCCTCATTTATATATTGGACATTATTTATTATTAATAATTTCAGTTGTTTATTGTTTATTTAAAACACTTTTCTTCCTGTCAGTTGCTCGTTTGAGCCACGTTTGTATAGCTACTTCCATTTCTGGTCTATTTTTGGATATTTCAGCTTTTTCTGCAGCATCTAGAAAATATATAACCATCAATAATCAATTACTATAAAGATATTGAATTTTTTTAAACATACTTATTATAACTGTTGCCAAATTCAGCTTCGAGAAACTGATCTTCCCTTTTCTCCCCAACCAACTATATTTAAGTGCCATTTAATTGGTCATGCTGGAAGATAGAATCCTCTTCACAAAGTTGTAGGTATTGGTTCCCCCAATTTTTGCAAAATCAAGGAAATGAAATAATTTAATATTCAACTCAACATGTTGCATGATAGAAAATTTCACCCGATTCACATCAGTTTGTATTTGAATTTTTTGGAATTTTCATGGGGCAATGACAAAGTTTTGTTCTCAAGATTAAATTTTGAAGTACTAAAGGTATTGATTTAAAAACAGTAACAGTTATACTACCAATAGCTGAAAATATCCTCGCCGTCTAAAATACGCTCTAAAGCAGCAAGCTCATCCTCACTGTTCAATGGGAATTTTATATTTACATTCTTTTTGTGTAAAATGTGTTTTAATTGTTAGGAATATTGTTCTTCTTCATGTTCTTATTTATTACCTTCACTTCAGATAATATATTAATTGTGATTCCACGGATTATATGAATATGTTCAGTGAATGTCTTAAATCTCTTATCTGCAATGAATGAGTTACTTCATTAGATAATATGGCCCCAGTCACATAGGTCACTCGGTATATCTGTAATATTTTAATGCTTAAAATAATACCTGCTTTTTTCAATACAAGGCACTGCAGGCTGAAGCGATATTTTCTCTCTCAGCAACATTGAGCTCTACTTTCATTGGTTCCTCATTTTGATCTTCAATTCGTTCCTCAATCTGATCTTTGGATAGATTGTAACGCGTTTACTTCCTTCTACACGTCACTATGGACACCCTTAATGCTAATTTACGGTTAAAAGCTCGGGCGCCAGATTTTTAACGTGGTTTGCTCCACGGCCACTTGACCCTTAGCGTCAGGAGTTCCGGATAGCCTCAGATGGAGGCTACGGCGAATTCCAGGGGTCTGGTTGAATTTACTTTAACTAATCCTATACAATTCGGACGAGCCAAATATCGGTACTCCCAAGTATTGAGTTACGGCAAATCTTTGGTTTATTAATACTCTGTGGTCTATTCAATTTATATATCTACAGTGACAGGCAAAATATCGGGAAAAATAAAGTATCGGACGTAACGGTCACAGCCGGTCAAGTTATCAAATACGGTACAAATCTGCTGGGTAACTGAACAAGTTATGGCTTAGCCTCTTCCATGTTCGAGAAACCCTTTGGATTTAAAGGAAATACGGGAGACTATTCTTTATACAAAAAAAACTATTGATCCACGACACGGCGAAAGAACGGTCTAAATCTGCCGGTAAATCGAACAAGTTCTGGCTTAGTCTCTTCCAAGTTCGATAAACCCTTTGGATTTAAAAGAAATACAGGAAACTAGCCCTTGTAAAATAAGAAAAACTATCGAACCACGAAACGGCGAAATAACTGTCTAAATCTGCCGGTAAATCGAACAAGTTATTGCTTAGCCTCTTCCAAGTTCGATAAACCCTTTGGATTTAAAAGAAATACAGAAGACTAATCTTTGAACAATAAAAAAAACTATTGGACCACGAAACGGCGAAAGAACGTTCTAAATCTGCCGGTTATGGCTTAGCCTCTTCCAAGTTCGATAAACCCTTTGGATTTAAAAGATATAGAAACTAGTTTTTGGATAATACCAAAAAATTATTGACCCACGAGACGGCGAAAGAACGGTTTAAATCTGCCGGTAAATCCAACAAGTTATGGCTTAGCCTCTTCCAAGTTCGATAAAACCTTTGGATTTAAAATAAATACAGGTAACTAGTTTTTGGATAATAAAAAAAAACTATTGAACCACGAGTCAGCGAAAGAACGGTTTAAATCTGCCGGTAAATGCCTCTTCCAAGTTCGGTAAGTCCTTTGGATTTAAAAGAAACACGAGCACAAATATGAAAGTATTATAATCTACTGTTCAAAAATAATTTCACAAATTTAAAAGTACCTGATTTTTGACACACAGAGTATGAATATAATACCGGAATAAAATTAAATTGTCGAAATCAATGCGATTGCTAAGTATATATAAAACGGCAGAAAGTAAAAGCTTAAAAAAACCACTAGGAAACCGGATAATACTTCACGTCGATTAATAATTAATATATTAATCACAGTTATAAAAAATTGAAAGCAAATTATATTGCTACCTTAAGATCAAGTTAAAGAAGCTTGTAGGTCCACAATTTTTAGTCTTATTGAAAACTCATCGATTTAATTTCATAGTAGTCGACTCATTCCTCACCAATTTGATTAATATATCGTCGGTTAAGAAGTGACACCTCGTAAGTCACAATAACCTCATTTTACAGGAGACACAAAAAACGTTTCAAAAAAGAATTAAAAACTATATTGATCTCATTTAATGAGATTCTAAATGTATTAGTTGTTACGTGACATTATATTTGACGAATATTATGTATTTGTGATATTTTTATATAAATATTGCAGATACGTGCTCTCACTAGCATTATTTTTTTGATATAGTACACATACGGGGTATCCAAAATAATCAAACAAAACCAAATCCGCTTCAATCGTGTGGTAGACTATAATAAAATGTATGACAATCTTTGGGAATAACTTTTTTTAACTCCTGTAGGTGGTAATTTTTTTTTTCTTTATTTTCAAGGGGGCTGTCTGAAGTTGTTTGAATTGTTTCAAATCAGAAACACTACGTCTGTTTTTCCGATGAGGCAGATCCTTAAATGGTACATCTTCATCATAACACAACTTGACTTGGATATTGCCGTCTGGGGTATATTTTATCATTTTTATGTCATTTACTGTTGGATCATTGATTTTTTTCCTGGCCTAATAGATTCAAATTTCAGGGTTTTTTTCTGACCATAGTCCTTAACAAAGTAAAACGAAATTGGCTTAACTCCATAAGGACCGTAGGGGGATGCGCTTCTAGCTTCGAGTGTTACTTTATGGTAATCACTTGGTAAATAAATATGTTTATTTTTCAGCCTCTTTTCAATGGTTGCGTGAACTGAGTCTGCTTCCATTTGAATGTGGCCTTTTTCGAGAAACTTCTGATAAATAGTCACGTTCTTAGCTACACTCAAAGAAAGCAAGGCATTAGACATAATAGAATTCTTGTTCTGATAGCCGCAGCCATCACTCCAAATAATTACTGGTTTTATATTATCAAGTAAAGCATCAAGTAAATAATCTACAATACAACTTGCAAACGTGTTTGCAGATAAGTCGGCGTCTGTTTCAGTAAACCAATAACAACGAGCTTGATGGGTTACATTATTGTAGACTGTGAAATTGTGGCAACTCAGCTCAGTTTTGTAGTACAAAGCCGAGGCATTTAATAAAGGACACACCTTCACTGCTTATACATCCTGGGCTAACACAATGCATTTGCCACTTGTCCCTTCTGTGGAATCTGCAGCTTTGAGTTCTCTAGCCCTATTTTTTCTCTTATTATGTTTGTCATAAGTGTCCTTATCTGTTGATCCCACTTCGTAGCTGATGCAAGTGTCACATCGATCCTTTTTTGGAGCTTGAAATGAGATGTTTTTGTTGTCAACTATCTTATCGAATGTGAAGCAACACACGGGACGTACGTTTTCTCCTTTGTCGTGACAAAGCCTTTTGTATTCTTTATATACGTCCGAGATGTTATTTCCATAAATTGGTTCAATGTATAACTTATTTGTTGACGCTATACAATAATGCGATGGCAGCTTCGGCATCGCATCTAAGAATTCATTCAAGATTGTTTTTGCTGCAGCAGTACTTGGAGGTGCAACGGAAACTTTTCGGTTTGTACGAAGGGTGCTTGAAGATGGGTGCACCCTAAAACAAATTTCCCCAGGGATGGGGTTGATCCAGTGATGTACGCTCCACTCTTTGAGGCCAAATGTTGACAAAAAAAATTGTTTGCACACTGTTAGAATTTCATCATTTTTATTCCTCATAGAATAAATGAAAGATGCTTTTCTTCGCGAAGTTTCATTGGGAGTTTTGTTTGATCTTTTTGTAGGTGCCTTTGTAACCAAAGAAGAAATGTATACTTTCCTTTGGTCCCAAGTCACCTTGGACCAAAACATGTCAAATAGGAGTTTTCTATCAGCTTCACTCATTTTATTGCAATCTCTTCTTTTTGATTTTTTGCATAGCTCAGAAGTACAACGTGGTCCCATTTCTCGTGGTTTTCGATCACCACCTCTTTTTGCTTTCTACCCTTCATTTCTCTTTCAGCCTACGTAAGCCTTGCCTTGTTCTCTCAATTTCTTATTTTTCATATCATGCCAACTTTCGGGACATTTTATTTTACGACGTTTTTTGGTAGCTGGTACATTTCTATCTCTGATTTCGTTGTCTTCTCTTTTTGACATTAGATCGACATCTCTTACCCGTTGAGGCAAATCTTCCATAGCAGAATCTGAAGAGGCATAGCTCTCCTCATCAACCCAGTCAAAATCATTGCCATTTTCTTTTTCTTCACTAGAGCTTATTACCAAATCGTTATTATACTCGGTCCCAACTGTATTACTTTCATGTTCTACATACAATTCTTCTACGATTATTCCGTTTTGGACGTTTTCTGTTTGATATTCAGTGGTGTTATTAATAATCATGTCATGCTGCAGTGCTGAAATAAAATGTACATTGAGTGAAAATATTTCATGCCACTACAAGATAACCTTTACCTTCCAGTGGCTGTAGCACATTTGCATCTGTGAAAAACCATTCAGCAGCCTCCAGGACATCTTCTGACAAAACTATATTATTAGTTAAACCAGTTTCAGACTCTTTTATATTTTCTTTCTCTTTGTTCTCTCTGCAGAGCAAAACCATTTTTTTACCACGACTTTCCATTGTCAATAGCCAATCATTAAAATCTTAAATTAACATAACTAATTAGCGAATAGTTTAACAGTTTTTTTAAGTATTTTTCTATTGTTGATAAAGTAAATAATACTGAAGATACGTGTCATTTCAGAACAGATGCAGCCGCTAATGGAAGTGATAACTCGTATCTTCGTCATTATTTTTGTAGTTCACGGCATAATCTTTTTACTAATTTATAACAACAATTATTAATATCTCAAATTATTGTTGGATTCATACTGTAAATATTATATCATGCATCAACCTTCAATACATCTCTGTTCTTTTGAAAATAATAGGAATTGCACAGGACACTTACCTATTAGCTGTTCACTACCACCTGACACACTACTGACACGAGAACTAACCCACATACGCGTTGTCACTTCAGTTTAATGCACTAACTTTCTACGAGGTGACACTACTCACTCTTTTTCGCCATTAATACTGTTCTAATAGATAAGTGGAATCACCAGAAATATGCGTCTTGTGTTTCTGAGAAATTTGGTACCGATAACTAAATTTGACCAATTTTGTTAGTTACGAGGTGTCACTTCTTAACCGACGATATATAGAAAATAACGACTCTCAATAGAATTACTTTTATTAGACATTTTGTAAACAAAAGTTCCGAACAGCTGATCCGACTTCTGTCAGTCGCATAGTGATTCTTCTTTTACGAACTTTCAGGGGACCGTGGTCCAGTAAGGAAAGTTGGCTACTGTAGTGGTAACGTGGATGCATGATATGGGCATGGTGTAATATAGGGTTTAATTTGGAATTTGACAATAGATGTAAGTAAGGGATTTTAGTGCTTGATGATCAGGTAGGGTAATTCATACCCGAGATCACGGAACGTGTCTACTCCGTTCAGCTCGATTGAGGGTGACCCTCGAACAGAAGTTTTTTGACGGATGTCAAAAATTTAGGGAGGTGTCATTTTTGCTTTGTGTGAGGAGTGGCGAACAAGTCTGGAGCCCCATTGGAAATAAAAAACTAATATGAATGATCCACATTCATCCCGCAGGGGGATATAGTTTTAGGGGGTAGTTTGGTTTGGGGGAGATGGTAAGAGAGTGCAGGAAGTTGGTGGAATAATAGATCCTTCCCAAACCTCATCTGTGATATGCAGATGGAATTTCAAGCCCAGACACACGCCATTTTGTTGTAGATCATGTTAAGGCCTTAATCACCAGCAGCAGCACAAGGCAGACACCCTATTTTGGCCCAATAGGTAAGACATTTTGTGTATTGGATTAATTATGCCTTTTAAGGTTCAACACAGTTGTGCGGAGGAGGTTACTTCACCTGATTATGCGTTTAAGTATAACTTCTACATAATATTTGTCAGTAAGGGGTCGTTAGCTTAAGGATTTGTGAGCTATGGGTTTTATGGGGCTACTAGTTAGTGACACTATCGTACAAATAGTGCAATAAAAGTTATTTTGATTCTTTTAAAGGGGAGTAGAAAAGATGGGAACATTCTATTCAGGTAGAAAAGGAAGTAATAGGGAATTTAATAATATTAAGTTGAAGTAACAACACTTATTAGTGTCTTTTATAGGGTTTGGATTTTGGTTTTTTTGTTGTTGGCGTGGCAGTTTTGACGTTGTTTGACTACGCTTGGTTTCTGTATTCGGATTGTGGCTTCCTACTGAATTCACTCAGTTTTGGGAGTCTCTAGTTCTAGTTTTAGGCGGTTATATGGGATATTGAAGCCCCAGTCATGTTGGAGTTCCGACGATTGAGGATTGATTAGTTGCGGTCCCAGCTAAGTACCCGAATACTTGAGTTTTGGAATCAAGGAGGGTCAACCATGAGCTACTTCAAGACCGGCCATTGGAAATAGCTTGTTGATGGTCAATTATTATTACCAACGGGTGAAGTCACGCAAGTTTTATTTAATTTAATTTTCAGGGTGTTTCATTATAGATTATTTACCAGTTTATGATATCTGAAGTTCACGCCAGACCATTTGTAAACGTACAAGTGGCTTGTATTATTTATTAAGATCGCGGTTGTTAATTATTCGCGGCGGAGGTAGAACGTTGCGTCTGAGCTCAAACGGATCGTGTCCTTAACGCTTTTTGGTAAAATTTCTTTATTTGGTAAGACCTCAAACATCGTCATTACATGAGCGGATAAGCCACAGTATGGGTATTTGTGTAATTTAATTAATGCTATTAGGCTGTTATTATCTGTTTCTTTTTTGTCATAATTTTTCAGAACGGACTTACAGTAGAACTGGTTGCTGGTTCAAATCCTTCTAAGCGTTAAAATTAGGGGTTAATGGGGTATACAGGTTTTTAATTATTTTTTTGGTATTGTACTTCAGGATAAGCATTGCATCATCATACTTGTAATTTTAGTATTGGATATGCATAGTATTATCATGTTGGGTTGAGGGTATATGGGATTTTAAGATTATTAATTTTAGAAGTAAGATTGAAGGACTTATGTAAACGTCCTCTGTCGGAAGCTAGTTCCGAGACTCCTGTAGTCATTTTTCACACTGTCAAACCAAACCACCACCTAATAAATCATATTATTTTTTTTGAACTGAGTTATTGTGTTTGATTTATTTCTAACTGGGGGTAAACTACGGTTAGGAACGTAGTCAGTGGTATTTTCTCGGGTACGGTTTACCTGGCGCCTTGGGTTTAGTTAACTTTATTGTTTGTTCGCTACCAGCATACGAACCTCCCTTCTTCGACTAGAGTCTAGCGGGTAAAATACCTTGTGGCAAAGATCGGCCTACCGATCAGCTGGTAACTTGGGGATTGGTAGTAAATTTCTGTGTGGCCACAAGTTCGATCTATTTTCATTAATAGGTCGCTAATGTATGAGTGGTGAGTGCATTCGCGGCACGAAGCACGAAAAGCCTTATAATGGAAAAACTATTTTCATTCAATAAACGGACGGTAATTATTTCTTCAGAAAAGAATACAGTGAATAATTTTAAATTTAGCGGCGGTACGGAAAGTTTTCATATACACAGGAAATTTGAAAAATAAGTTACCTTCTCAAATAAAAGTCCGGGTCCGGAAAAACACTTAAACTTAACTATTCTAACACAATTTTATTCAAAGGTCACTACTACGATTCTCTCTTAATCTATCAAATTTTGCCCATTTATATTTTCCCTTTCTGCTCTCTATTTCGACCAGCCAGAATAAAAATTCCTAATTACAGCAAAAAGTTTGTCATATACTGAACGGCTTTCGGATTTAATATACTGAATGTCCTGTCAGTTGGAGAATTTAAATATCGGAAACGGAAAAAATTTTATACCTTACGATTTGACTTTGCGTACCCTCGGACTAATAATAAAAAACTATATATAAAAAAAAATAAGAAAACCACTACGGTGACAGAAAAGGAGCCGGAAAATATGTAACGAGTTATGTGAATCGCAAATAAAACGTTATGTAAGAAAAAAATAAAAGAAATAAACTTCAATACGGTACAAAAAAAATAACTCGTTACAAGATCTAAAAAAAAAACAGTACATATTAACAAATCTTAGCTGACACAGCATAGAATTCGTATTAATGTAATTAAATAAATCAATTTTTAAGAGGAATTCATAATGTATTGCTTAAGATCCATGTTTTTCAGAACTACCCGTATCATCCTGTTACTTTACCTATTTATACTCGTTGTTTATCTTGATTTTTTCTAGAACTCTCTGTTTTCTTAATGATTGCATAATCTGAAACAAATAATAGAATATAATTTTGTCTATTTGGTAACTATTTAAATAAGTATGTACCTTTGCAAGTTTTTTATTTTATTTTTGGTGGTGGTGGTAGGATACTATAGCTTGAGTCTGACTCACTGCTGGAGAATATTTTTTGTACTTTCTTTCGTTTCACTTCCTCGCGATCAAGTCATTGGTCTCTTCTGTAATGTTGGGAAGTTCACTGGAACATGTGAACCTTTTGGTCCCATGGGAGCACTCACAACTTGCAGTAAAACTAGCATGTCACTGGGATATTGTTTTATTAACACTAACTACATCTTAACATTAATAGTATAAATTAACTATTACTAATACTTGGATAATAACTAATGAATTATTAATCCATGATGAATAGGGTAGAATATTATATATATTATATAATATAATATTATATTTGAATAATCGAATAATATTAATAATCATTTAGTCTTGTTCCCAACTATATATGTATGTCATACTTCCAGTGCAATATGCACCTCCGGATATTGAATTACACTCCAAAATCAAGTGGGGTTGGTATATCTACAAGATATTTAAAAACCAACCATTCTGATTGCGATTAGAAGTGACAACTCAACTTGTAGACTGGTTTCGGCATATTTGCGCCTCATCAGTACAAGGTAAAGATTGTGGAAGTAGCGACATCTTCACTTCCAATCGCAAACCAAAATTAAAAATTTTTTGACAAGTCACGTGGGTTGGGCTTTTTTAAATATCTTGTAGATATACCAACCCCGTCTGACTTTGGAGTGTAATTCAAGTAGTTGTTGCTCCTTAGTTGAACGGTCACTGTTTTTGAAAAATATTATTTCACAAAAATGTATGAAGTGTGAATATAAATAATTATTCTTCGACATCTGTTGATCATACACTTTATTAAATACGACAATATTACAGGAAACTGTAATAAGCTTTTTTGTTTAATAATTTCCTCATCACACCAAGACAAATATTGTGCTTGTATTCTATTGGAAAACGTCGAAATAAAAAATAAAAATCATTATTGTGGTTTGATTTCCAAAAAAATAAGGAAAAAGAATAAGTAATGCCACAAGGAACTTATAGAAGATATTTAAACCAATATTAAGCTTACGTAACGTCGATTTTCCTAGGTGATGATCTCTATCGAATTTTTGTATAAAGAGTTATCAGTACGCTTAGGTCTTTGTAAATTACTCTACCCGGAACTCTTTGTCCTTTAACAGTACACTTTTCACAACAAGAATAGCCTCCATGCCCTTAATGCATTTCAAATACACCCTTGCCGGTGCGTCGCAAACAAAACTGTATTTTTACTAAATATTGTTTACCGTTACAATAAAAACCGTTTTCCATCAGATTAAGAAGTTCGCTTACAAAGTCAAATACAAAACCCATCAAGGAACATGGTTTCGAAGAACCGCAAAAAATACCTATTGCAAAAGGTGGACCATAATTTCAATTTTTGATTAAACCTAAAATAGGCCACAAACTAGTTTTAGAACTTTTATAGTGGGATACCATCTATATTAACGGATATTTCGAAAGCAGTCGAATGAAACTCATTATGCTCAAGAAAAAGTTTCATTGCATTTTCTAATCCTAAATGAATATCCTCACCATTTTCCAATACTTTAGTGGCTATATGGACTGGAGTTTTTAGCAAAGTTCTATACGCTAACGGTAAGCTTGGATGAAAAGTTTGTAATATGTGCAATAAATTACTCAATGCTACTAGGTATTTTGCTTTCGATAGCCCATTTTTTAACATCTGAGAAAAATTAGTTGCCAGATCTTGAAACACATCTTGGTTTTCATTAACAGTATTATTAGACTCTGTATTGTATAAATTAATATTAATATTTTCATTAGGATGATAAATAGATTCATCTGAACTATGATTAGAGCTACCTTCATTGCTCAACTGAACATCATCAAAATGAATTGTTTTACTTTGATTTATACTTGGTGAAGTTTTACTTCCCACCTGGAAATCTAATGTTTTTCTTTGTTGAATGAAAAAGATGGGCGTCAATGAATAAATATAGTTGATTGTCAATGAAACTTTAAAAAAAATGATGGAAAATATAATGTAGGTTCTTCCCTAACTGTCTTTAAATTTGGTGGATACCAAAGCCAGGTCTCAGGACTTTGTTATCAGCTATATGCTAAGAAAGGCAAAATTTAAGGAAAGATAGAGAGAAAGGTATTTAGGGCGCCACTAGTTTTGTTTCCTAAAATAAAACTAGAAATAAAGTCAAATTTAAAGAACAGCTAATTTCTAAGTATGTTGCAATTTACTCGAAATTAATTATGCTTGGTCAAAATTAAGATAAAAACTGTAGGAGGTGGTTTAATAAATAAAACTTTCACTTGAAAAAGATTAATATAGCTAAATATATTGACATGAAAATTTGAAAAATTGACTGTAAAAAAAAACAACAACTAGAAGGGTTAGTAACGACTAATATTAAAAATTCAATATCGTCAATTTTTGTATTGATTATTCAATATTTATTAATTTTTTCTTATTTTCTTGGGAATCAAACCACAATAATGTTTTTTTATTTTTTTATTTCAACGTTTCGGTAGCGTTCCAGCTACCGTTGTCAAGATTAACTAATAATGAATAAATGAAAAAATTTTTGGTCCCTATCTGACACAACGAAAAAAATTTGACAACTAGACAATCAATAATATTTTGAAGTTTAAGACTACAAAACTTTGTTGTCAAATTTTATTAAGGTCCATTCATAGTAGATCACACCTCTGGTAAAATGAGAAATAAAATATTTAATTTCATGACATTCTAACGATATGTAGTCCACTAGAAATGGAATCCAGTGAAGTGCAGGACAGACAGATTCATACATCAAAAATAGTAATCATTTTTTAGAAAAACTATCAGATTTAAAGTTCAACAAAAGCCATTATTTGGTCAGTTTTGATGTAGTTAGTCTCTTCACAAATGTACCGGTACAGAAAACAATAGAACTTGTCAAATCAAAATTAGAAATTGATCAGACCCTTACAGAAAGGACCAAATTGAGCGTAACAGCAATAATAGAATTATTAAAATTATGTATAACAAAAACATATTTTCAATTCAATAATGATTTTTATGAACAGCATTTTGGTCTTGCCATGGGCTCTTGCCTCTCACCAATTCTATCGAATATTTACATGGAACATTTTGAAACCAAAATAGTAAATAATCAAAAATTAAAACCAATTGTCTGGTGGAGATATGTTGACGACATTTTTGCAATATGGCCTTACGACTTAGTATCTCTGAATTATTTTTTAACAAACATAAATGAAGGAGAAAAATCCATCAAATTTGAAATTGAAATTGAAAATTTTTAGATGTTCTTATTAATAAAACACCTACAGGGTATGAAACAAGTGTTTACCGTAAGCCAACACACACTAATAGGTATTTGTATTTTGATTCAAATCATTCTATAAGCGTTAAAAAAGGAATAGTAAAATCTTTATACGATAGAGCAAAAATTATTTGTTCTAGTGATAATCAATTCACAAAGGAGAAAACTTTGCTGAAAAATGTTGTAACGTTAATTTTGTTCACTCTCCTCTTATTTAAAATTTATTAAACTATCGTATGGGTGGCGAGTAGCCAGTCCTTTCTCATGCCCAGCGCTGAGAAATGTATCGAGGTTGAATTTATCTATAGTCGATGAAAGACAAAATTTTAGTTTATTTGCGGATCAAATCGATACCGTCTGTAGGAAAATAGTCACTTCGGTTTACTATTAATTATTCTGATTTCAACTTTAACAAAAATGAATAAAGAATCCACTTACGGAATTTAAATTATTTTCCTAGTCCAAGCAAATGAGCTTGATAGAGATATGCGACGAATGTGCATTATCATTCACATGATTTCATGTTTAATATTTAAACAGAAGCAAGCAGAGATTTGGTCTCTTTTCTGTGACAAAAATGTTTAATGAACAGTAATTAACTTCAAATTTTATTTGGTGAGGTTTCTCCCAAAATTTTATCTAAGTGCATTCATGTGAATGGTAAGTAGTTTCGCTTAAATGCATATATTACATTATTAACTTCGCTTTTCTTAATACCTAGTAGCTTTTCTAATTATTTTCTCTAGCGTGCCAGTACCAGATATATCGATAACGTTTTTTATATTTTTTTTTGTTTTTTTTATATCTTGTTGAAGACACTTGATATATTATTATCTTCTATTTTCTTTACCGGCATTAACAATACCGTTTTATTGCTTTCCTTTATTATTTTTGTTTCATAGTAAAATACAGGATGTTGTTTTTTGTATGAACCACGTTTTTAAATATTCATTTTTCAATCTGTACATCATATTACAACCATTTTCATTTCAATCTTCAGATATCCTGCATTTTACTACGTTTATTTATTATATATCTGATTCAAGTGTTCTTTCTAGCACTTTCTTCCTGCTTAATTTATATATATATATATATATATACAGGGTGGCGCACCGAAAACGAAACAGATGCATTTACTGGCAGATGATTCCTTTTTAAAAAAATCCCTCGGACCCGTCGATTTTGTTTTCGAGGGGGACACAAAATTGGCATAAAATCACAGTAACATTTGCAGCCCCCTAAGCGGGGGTGGCACCATCCCTAAAATCTTAAATGGAAAGGGGGGTCGAATGATCCATCATTTAAAAGGTCTTTCAACTCCCTTTACAATGATGTAAAATTCATGTACTTCAATTCAGTAGTTTTGGAGATTTATTGATTTAAAGTTTAAATACATCATCGTAAGAGGAGATCAATACATAGCAGCAAAGTTGTTAAAAAATAAAGAATGAACTGACCTGTCAGCCGAGTAAATGTTGAAAATGACCACCATTACTTTCCATGCAATAATAAAGATTTTGCTGAAAACGTTGCCGGACATTTTGCAATATTTGAGGAGTAATTTGATGGCACTCATTCACAATTCTTTGTCGCAAATCTTCTAAGGATGTTGGCTGAGTAGCATAGATTTTGCTTTTTAAGTAACCCCACAAAAAGAAATCCAAAGGTGATAAATCTGGCGATCTTGGGGGCCATTCAACGGCACCTCTTCTACCAATCCATTGACCTGGAAAGGTCTGATCTAAATAATGCCGAACTCTTAATGCGTAATGTGGTGGGGCACCATCCTGTTGGAACATCAACATATTCTCAACGTATCGACCATCATTCTGATTTTCAATTATATCTGTTAGCGCAGGATCTATGGCATTTTGCAGTAATTCCAAATACATTTCACCAGTCAAATTTCCAGGTAAGAAAAAAGGACCAACCAAATGATCGCCAAAAATGCCAGCCCAAACATTTAATTTTTGTGGCTGCTGTGTGTGTACCTCATGGTAAATTCTGGGATTAGAGTCCGACCAATATCGACAATTATGACGATTTACTTCGCCATTTAAAAAAAAGGAACATTCGTCGGAAAAGCAAATGTTAAATAAACATTGTTCATCGTTTGTAATTCGTTCACACATAACTTCACAAAATTGTAATCGCTTATCAAAATCGTCTTCATTAAGTTCTTGTACAAGGTGAATTTTATACGGATGAAAATTATGTGCCTTTAGAATCCGTTGGATAGTACGTCGACTAACACCACACGAAGTTTGCAATTTGCGGGTACTTAATGTAGGATCTACAATAACTTGCCCTAAAACCCCCACTTCTGTTGCTTCGTTCCTTATAGGATTTTCAATATTACGTTTTTTATTGGCGACTGATCCAGTTTCCCGAAATTTAGCTACAAGTTCTATAACATATTTTCGGTGCACATTATTGTTCTCATGTCGCTCATTAAAAATTTGTGCTGTTCTATTAGCGCACTGATTATTTCCGAAAAATATTTCAATAATTTCAACCCTTTCTGCCGTGGAATATACCATGGTTAATTTATGTAAAAGCAATAAATGATATTTTAACAACAAAGATTGGTCAAATCAATCGCAAACTAATGTACTATTTCCTATTTAAAATAAGTACGTGGCATTCTCTACTTATCTTTCTTCAAGAAACAACTTTTTTTGTCACAAAGGACACTTCAATTGCTATTTTTATTATTAATAAACCATGGGCGTAGTAAATAAAAGCATTTACTTATCAAGAAAATGCTTTTACTCAAATTTCTTCTGAAAGAAGTACAAACTAATTTGATGTACCTATTAAAGTCTACTTTAAACTTTAAATCAATAAAACTCCAAAACTACAGAATTGAAGTACATGAATTTTACATCATTATAAAGGGAGTTGAAAGACCTTTTAAATGATGGATCATTCGACCCCCCTTTTCATTTAAGATTTTAGGGATGATGCCACCCCCGCTTAAGGGGCTGCAAATGTTACTGTGATTTTATGCCAATTTTGTGTCCCCCTCGAAAACAAAATCGACGGGTCCGAGGGATTTTTTTAAAAAGGAATCATCTGCCAGTAAATGCATCTGTTTCGTTTTCGGTGCGCCACCCTGTATATAAATGAAGGTGCAACAGCTCGACTACTAGAGTCCGTTTCAATAGAGAATGACCCATTTGCGTCATAGGTGACGCCAGTCGCAGAAATTCAAAATCGTCGTTGCCATGGCTACGCTTCCGGTACGCCATGATCAGTGCCACTGATATAAATTGACAATTGAAAAGGGTCTATGTTTATATTTGAACCTAACCTCTAAGCTTCGTTTGAGTTTAGGATTTATTTCTTTGTATTAGTGCGTGTAAAAGTGTTAGTTCGTTATAAATACTTTACTTGATAACTCAGTTTTTTTATTTTAAGTGTATTAAGTATTTTAATCTAATATGCCTCCTAAAAAATTGATCGGTGTTAAAGGAAAAGTAATTCATAGCCAAGGAAGACAAATTGTGCAAAATGTTGCAAAATTTATGGAAATGGAAGCTGAATGTGGGATTCAAATTCCTTTACAAAATCACCGGTAAGATATTTTTGCATCAAATTGTATTTTATACTAATATAGATGCTAGATACTAAACACAGTTGCTTCATATATATTGCTGTAAAAGATACTTCATATTTTAGACAACGAACACTAAAAGCCACTGGTGTGTCCAAGGGAACATATGGTAAAATTAGGAAGGAGGGCTTGAATATTGAAAGGGGGGCATCAACATCTTTTGGAACTCCTCATAAGATAAGACCCCGAAGAAAGCATGTTCAAGATAGTTTAAGAGATGGAGAACTGGAAAGAATTAGGGAATTAATTTATGATTTTTACATTGTGGAAAAGAGAGCTCCCACTTTGAAGTGTAAGTTTTCATAATTGAATCGAAAATAACTTTCATTTATTGTAATTTTTGTATAGGTATTCTACAAAAAATACAAAATATCATCCCTGACTTTACCAACAGTAAAACTACTTTATGGCGTATACTGAAAAGGATGGGTTTCAAGTAAGTAGTTTTAATATAGTAATATAGAACAGATATTTTCTGATACAACCTGTGCTGTTGTGGCAGACTCTAAATAAATGCATGTACAATATAATGGCTATTTAAGAGGGGACAAACTAGATCAATTCAAAATCATTTAGAAAAGCTAATTTTATGTTTACAGGGATAACTGACAAAATTACCTTTTTAACATATTTCTATAAGATCCTATAACACATTTAATAAAAAAAGAATGACTACTTATAACGGAAGAAAGTAACTACAATTTGTTTTCAATGTGACATCAACATTGCATTAAATATCTTTCACAATTTGCTATTTCTAAAGACTATATTAATAGAATTGTTATCTATAGTCAAAATAATATGGGCTGTAACATTTTCAATGGAAAGTATTTAGCATGATTTTCATGCATTTATATATTAATAAATATAAATGTAAGTAAACCGTTCTTAATCATTCTTAGCTAATCCAGTTTGTATTTACTTAAATACTTTTGTATATGTATTTTGATGAAATTACAAGTTGTTTTTTTACATTTTCTTAGAGGCCCTTATAATTACAAACATATATTATTTTATTTTAAGATGGAGAAGCACTCCAGATAAAAGAAAGGTTCTAATAGAATCTCATGACATTCGAGTGAAAAGAATCAATTTTTTGACTGAGATAAAAAAATTTAGAAAAGAAGGCTGGAATATTATATATACAGATGAGACATATATTCACAGTTCTCATGTGCAATCGAAAGGATGGTATGATGAAACAGAGAAAGGTTTAAATAAACCAATCTCAAAAGGCAAGAGACTTGTAATAGTACATGCAGGTGGAGAAAAAGGATTCATTCCTAATGCTTTATTGATTTTCAATTCACGTAAGTGTCAATTATTTTAAGCGAACCATCCCTCGGGTTATGATAATATATTATTAAGAAACTTTGGTACATTCTAGTTAACAGTTACTGCACATGATATACCTACTTTAAATTATAATATTCCATTTTACAGAATAATTTGAATATTAAAAAACCTCAATATTTCAAAAACTACGTAAATGAGAACATTGCAGACTATAGAATATCTTAGAGTAATACCTTGAATATTTTTATATTTATATAGGATTGTTCAAAATATGGCTTTTTTATTTTATTCTTTTTCAACATTTTGAATATCTTAATATGAGTTGGAGCAGAAGAAATTTTAGATTAGTATTTGTTGTAATCCACTTTTAAAAAAAGTT
Organism: Lochmaea capreae; assembly: GCA_949126875.1. NCBI lineage: Eukaryota > Metazoa > Arthropoda > Insecta > Coleoptera > Chrysomelidae > Lochmaea > Lochmaea capreae. The sequence goes on from OX421408.1 coordinate 28,622,431, forward strand.
ACTTAGCTTGCATATTTCTATAGTATGTATCATTATTATAGGTAAATATTTATTGCATCTTATTCTGATATTTTAAAAGCTAATAACCTAGTTGAACTTATTTAAATCAACAATGTTTTCTGTTTCAGGTTCTAAAAGTGGTGACTACCACGATGATATGAATCATAATAATTTTATGAAATGGATTCGGGAACATCTTCTACCTAACATTCCTCCAAAATCAGTTTTGGTAGTTGATAATGCATCATATCATAATGTTAGAGTAGAAAAAAGTATTACTTCAGCATCTCTTAAGGCTGAAATGATACAGTGGCTTGAGGCAAATAATATATCACATGATAAATTACAAACAAAACCAGTCCTGTATGAACAAATAAAAAATTCTAGGGTACACTTAGGTATAGCAGTAGCTTATAAAGTAGATACATTGTTGGAAGAACATGGTCATAAAGTACTACGGTTGCCTCCATACCATCCAGAATTTAACCCGATAGAAAAAATTTGGGCATTGGTAAAAAACTGGGTGGCAGCCCATAACACCTCGTTTAAATTAGCTGACGTAGAAAGTTTGGCCAGGCAAAAATTTGATGAAGTTTCAGTGGATGTGTGGCATTCTATTTGTCAACACGTTAAAAAATGTGAGGATATGTGGATAGAAAAGGAACATTTATTTGATGAGGCTGAAGATTCCCTTGTGTTTGTTGTGAATACAGGTTCATCTGATGAAGATATTTCAGATAGTAGTGGAAATGATGCTTTAAGCGGAATTGAATTATTCAGCGAGTCTGATAGCAATTAAGGTGATGGGATAATCCAATTGAATGACTCAATATATTATTATGAGAATTTCACTTATTAGCTTATTATGAAGAAAAGTAAAAAATAACTATTGTGTGTATACAAGGTAAAAAGTATTTCTCCCAATTAATTTAGGGAATCTGTGTATATTCACCTTGTATAAAATACATAATACAAGGTAAGAAGTATACCTCTCGATTAATTTTTATAATTTTTTTTTAAAAAGAATATTGTGTAAAAAATATCTATTTTCGATTGTTCTGTCTTTTTGAATTCTTGTTTTCCTAATTAGGTTATGATGGAAGTGTCAACTTTGAACAGTTTTTTGCTGGCTAACTGACATTTTCTACTGCGCTATTTATTTTGTTACCTGGTAAACTAAATAAAAATGTTCATTATAATATTTGTTTTAATATCTTTCTTATCCTACTTATTGCTCTTAATACATATTTACATATAATTATTTGCAGTGACCGGCAGAAATTAAAAATAGTTAGAATTGACAACATAGCTTATTAAATTTTTTAGCGTAAAAATTTGCTTAAAAACTGAAACACTGTATGTTTTCACCACTTAAAGTGTACTGCTGTATTATGCATATAAATATATTTGCTATTTTTACTGCCCAACTTAAAATAGAATATGTGGAGGGCCCAGAGATTTCCTGGGATTAGAGTGTCCAAAAAAGAATTTCTCCAAGAAGGATCTAGTGAAAATACTGTTAAGTATGATAAGGACAATTAGTCTCTTCTCATGAACGGTACAACCAAGAGCACAAGAAGCCTTAAGGCCTTAATCAATCAATCAGTATTTTCTCAATTTGTAGTAGTGTTGTATTTCTCCGGTTAATTCTTTGTTACCAAAACATCAGATATTTCGATTTCTTGTTTTTGTTGTGGGTTCTTAGGCTATACATTTGAATTTTTGTTTTAATACAGCAGCACTATAACACATTACACATTGGAGATCCTTATCACATTTTTTTGTAAATTATATGTTAATTACTAAGTTACTAAATGTAAAGAAATATTCAATCTCATTAACTTTGTAAAAAATTCAATATATTATATTTAGTTATAGATTTCCCCCTCTTACACACACTTTTAATGTGGATGCTGATTTAATATACAAAAGTAGCTGATTGTCCATATATTGAAATAATTTCTTCAAATTAATTTAAAATTTTACTCCTATCCCTGATACCCAATAACATTAAAATCGTTACGCCTATGATTTAAAGGTCCGATGTCAAATTTCCAACATGGCTTCAACTATGACGTCACTTCCGCGCATGTTGCTGTGACGTAGGTGGCCCATTCTCTAATGAAACAGACTCTACTACTGCTATGTACTCTGAGCCACAGATAACATACTTACTCTGAGCAATGAACGGCCGGATTTGAACTAGACACCGGACCTCAAGTATACACTGGACCTCCATCACACGCCAGAAGAAGACAGGAAAGTACCGTCCTTAAATAAACGTTGTTAACAAGAGCACTCGTTAAACTCATCAATTTTTTAATTTTCCAACTGTGATAAATTTTTTTTTATCATTATACAACTTGTAAATTTAACAACGTAGTTCATATTCCTTCCCTTCCAACATTTCCAGGTTTGTTGATAGAGAGTGTTGATTTGAAACAAGTCAACTAATATTATTCAGGGTGGCGCCCACTTACCAATAATGCCAATAATTACCCGGCAGAATTTGTGAATAAAGAAATTAAGAATATAGAGAAGGGCTCATTGTTAATGCCCCATAACAATAACAATAATATTAATAATTCAGCTAACATAATTTTTAAAAACTTGACAATACCGTATGTTAAGGGTTTATCAGAAAGAATTAAGAAAATTGGTAATCAATTCAATATTCGAACTAGCTTCAAATCTAACAATACGTTGAGATCTATTCTAACAAAAACGAAGCCAAAAAATGAAGAACAATCTTCAAAAAACTGCGTATATCAGATATCTTGTGAATGCGACAAATTCTATTTAGGTGAAACATCTAGACCATTGAAAGTCCGAATAAATGAACATAAAAAGTATATCAAAGATAGGGAGTTCTTTAAGTCAGGTATTTGCAAACATGCTTGGGAAGAGGGGCATAAAATTCAATGGGATTCGACAAAAATAATATTGAAAGAGCCCAATAATAAAAGACGAAAAATCAAAGAAAGTGCTTTAATACAACTAAATTCAGATAAATGTGTAGCTAGTATTTCAGCCGAATGTAGTCAAATTTGGTTACCAATGTTAGAAAGAGAAATTTCCAATAATCAATTACCGGCGTTATCAGGATAGCATCATAAGTTTTTATCCAGGTTTTCTTATGATTTATCTTTGGAATGGTTGTTAATCGATACACACTTCAATACACAAAATCACCAAACTGAGTTATACATATTTTGAAAACAAAAATAATCATACACAAAAAAGTAACAACAAACGCGTTTATATTAACAAAATTTCCAAAATAAGCGAAAAAAAGCGCTATCCCAATAAAAAACCGTTCCTGGAACGTGCACTTCACTGGATTCCATTTCTAGTGGACTACATATCGTTAGAATGTCATAAAATAAAATATTTTATTTCACATTTTACCAGAGGTGTGATCTACTATGAATGGACCTTAATAAAATTTGACAACAAAGTTTTGTAGTCTTAAACTTCAAAATATTATTGATTGTCTAGTTGTCAAATTTTTTTCGTTGTGTCAGATAGGGACCAAAATTTTTTTCATTTATTCATTATTAGTTAATATTGACAACGGTAGCTGGAACGCTACCGAAACGTTGAAATAAAAAAATAAAAAAACATTATTGTGGTTTGATTCCCAAGAAAATAAGAAAAAATAACAAGTAATGCCACAAGGAACTTATAGAAGATAAATATTTATTAAATTGGATACACGTGTTGGGGAATAAGTAGCTTCATTTTGTAATGTTTTCTTAAGTCACTTAACTGGGACTGGGACTTTTAAGTTACACCTTCTCCGTTCTTATTCAGACACTTCAAAATTTTAAATTTCGCTGTAAAATATCTCAAGAATATTTATTAGTTTATTCCACCACAAATCACAAGTGTGAAATGATTTATTAATTTTTCGATTGCAATATTTTTAGGAAATATATATAGTCCATTCCACCAAAAATCAAAAGTCTAAAGTGAATATTGAATATTTTTATTTTCTGAAAGGTTTACCGCAAAGTTAACGTTCCACACCAAATTTTCAACAAATAAACAATTAGTATCATTACTATTTCTTATTAGATGTGCAATCTAAACAGCTCTTTTAATACGTCTATACATTTGTCGCTGGCCCACAGGTTTTTGAATGGATCTACTCATGTCTCAACTATTGAAGATTTTGTAGCTTATTTATGTCTTTTTATGGTCACGTTTGCTAAAAAAAATATAACTACAAGCTAACTTATTTGTTAATGTTCGCCGTAAACAATTGTTTGTTTGAGCAATAACGTCCTTTCCTCCAAAAGAACTCAAATATATTATCTACAATATATCAATTACATGTTATTATATAAAAAGTACTACATGTGCTCTACACTGAGTCAATTACATGTAAACTTGCTTCATAGAAAGTACTTACAAAATTATTAGAAATTTGCTCTATAGCCCTTTCAGTACAGGGCCTTTTTTGATTGTACTGTCCCTACCACCGGCACATTTTGGATTGTCTCTGCGCCTGCTGACGTGTATGTACAACACCACAATAAAATATAATAAAACAGGTACAAGGGAAACCATACAGTGAAAAAAATTTAATACGTAAGAAAAACCAAAGATTTAAATGCTAAATATATAACAGAAAAAAAACTCAGGATGAAACTAAAAGAAAATAGAAGTAAAAAGATAGCTTTCAAAAGTCGGCTACTTGGTGATAAATCTTAAAACAGGGCACTGCACAGTGCACATAGACCAACGTTACATTCTCTACACATGTAGCTGCTTTCCTTTCTTTTCTTTGGTCCTGCCTTTGTCTGAGAGCAAACTCTGCATCTCCTAGTGGCGCTTTTTTTCCCTCTTTCCTTGGAACCAATTGCGGAAAATGCCGTTTTGTCAGTCTTGCATTCCCTTGATCAAAATAAACTGGCTTTGCCTCAATTGCTGAATATCTGGAAAAAATGTTTTTATTATAAACGTTCATTGCAAAACTTAATGCTTTAAAATACCTTTCCAACAACTGTCGAATAACTTCTAAGTGGAACTTTGCAACTGGAACCTTATCTGCATGGTGCGTCTAAAACATTGCGTGGGCATTTAGTAAGGTAACATCCAGCGAATGAAAGAATAATTGAATAGATGAGGCTTTTACTTGATGAAGATTCATACTTTAAAACTAGAATTTCAGAACACAAACGTAGCTATGATAACCAAAAATTAGATTCCAACTACTCCAATCATTTATTAGCAAACCAACACACTTTCGACTCAAATTTTGAAATTTTGCATGTAGAACCTAAATCCTTGAAATTAAATCTTTTAGAAGCTCTCGAGATAAATAAAAACAAATATTCAGATAACCTTCTTAACGACCAAGTAGATATCAACAATTCTCCCTTATTAAACCTTTTTACTTAGAAACTTCCTGTACGATTGTTGTGAATGAATTTCCAGGTAAATTTGTTTAATACTGTAGTTAATCCCATATTTTTTGCTTTTTATTTCCAAGTAAATAGATTATAATACTTTTATTCGTAAAATTCCTTATCAATGCACTGTATATAAATTAAAAACTTTTCATGATACCTCCATTCGTTTGAGAAAGCTACTGTGTAGCGAAACGCGTCACAAGTTGTATTGAACATAGTTCAATTGTAATGAAGGTTTAAACAAAAATTCATTGTTTTATTTCATAGTTAATGAAAGAATAGCTTGACATACCATTTTATTGACTTACGAGTGCAATCAATGCTACTAATCATCATGTCTGACCTGTCGACGGCACCCATATGCTTGCTATACTCTACAACGCATACAGGTTTCTTTATGTTTTTTTTTTCATTTGTAATTCTGCTTATCTTAGGATGTGTTACGATTTTATTTTCATGCATTGTTGTTAGCATTCGTTTTGTTTTGGAAGAGGTAATTTGACAGAGATGGACTGGTATAAAAGTTATCAGTAAACAACGAATGCCCTTTGTTTAAATAAGGGCTTAATAGTTCAGCAACAATTGCTCCCGTAACACCCAGATTCTGATTTTCTTGATCTTGTATATTTGTTGCTTTACCTGCATATATTATGAAATCTAAAACCATGCCCGTTTCGCAATCACAAAGAACGTATAATTTGATTCCAAAGCGATGTCTTTTAGTTTTAATATATTGTTGGAACATCCTGTGTTTTATAGCAAAAATAGAATCTTGGATTATGTAACTTTAATTTCTGTCAAGCATTCCCTATACCCAAAGTTTATAAAAACAGAGTTATTTTGTAATATTTATTGTAAACTATAATTATTGACCTATTATGTGAAAGCAATAAACGTTGAATGTAATAAAAAATCCTAAATAATAATAAATTTTAATAAACAATTTATTCTAAACAAAACAGAAAGTGTTCTGCAAAATACATTTTTTTTCTTCTACGTATAATAAGCTACAGAGCGGTGATTTAGCTACGATTTTCACATAAACGTGTCCATATCTTTTGAAGGACTCTGTATAACGTAGCAAAACCTTATATCAAAAGCCTCAAAAAAATGTGAACAATCCGAATTCGGTATAATATACAGGGTTCTCATTTAAAAAATCATATGTTTAGTTTGTAACGGAGTTATGCAGCACTCTGTATAGTTCGGTATAATTTCAAAATATGGTCCTTCAAGGCATTTACTATTTTTGTTGGTAACATTTTTTTATTTTACACAAAGGTGCAGAGATACAGTTTGCTGTTAATTTAACATGCTCGTTTTTTATTTTGTCAGGATCTGGAGCTTTATTATCTTCCAAAGATAAGCACAATGCACCTATTTCTGTAGGTGTTACTGGTGTTAAAAATAAAGATTGATCGATATTGGCTGCCGTTCTTCACTGTGCAGGTGTTTTTACTCAGATTTCTTCCAATATTGGCAAAGTAAGTATTTATTTTGTTCGATATTTTACGTTTATCTGTGATTTCAAGTGTCTTCCAGGATTAATTTTTTATTGAATGATCTCGTTCCTCGCTAAATTTATTAATTACGCTCCACATTTTCTTAGATGAGTTTCCTGATTTTACTATTTCAAGTTTTAAGTAGTTGGATTTGGTCGTTTTCAGTAATTTATTTAAGTAATTTCTGTAGGTAGTATACATTATTTTTTTTATTTATATTTAATGGCTGCTTCATATGTTCTTTATATAAGCGATCTCGTTTTTTTAATGATTGCACAAGACCCAATGTTATCCATGGTTTTTTCTTTTTTATATTTTTAAAAGATACTTTAACAGTGGACTGACTAATCGCATTTTTAAATATTTCATAGAATGCATCTCATCTAGGCCAACCGACGTATCTAAGTCATCCCATGCCCATGATGTTTAATTTAATATTCCAATAAATTTTGATTCATTAAACTTTTCATAGCAATCCATATTATTAATTTTATTTTTATGTCCAATGTTTTTTGAAATTGTCACTATAGGAAAAGATGTTAATAGATGCATTCGTTATCAACGCAAATATCCGTGAGGGGTACCTCGGGGACCCCAAGTCATTGTACATGTTCGAGCACATATAAATAAATGCTGCATTTAGATAACGTTTATTTCTCACAACCTAATGTAAAATAACACATCTTCTGATAAAGTAAATAACATAAAACGGAGGTCTTTAAAAAATTAACTTAAAATAATTTTTCTCTAAACAAAACAAAGCATTATATTTCCCTAGATTAAACTAGTGGTTAAGATACAGTAAACAATAATTCAAATACATACTACATAGATGCACAATTATTACATATTGTAGTTTGATGTGTTTTTCTATGATTATTACATATAAACTTATTACAATTATTACAAGATGTGGTCACACAATTTTCGCGGACCTTGATAACATCGTCCACGCTTTCTAGGCTGGTTTCCTACTTCGGTCACATGGAATAAGATGGAATAAGTATGCCACAGTTACGCAAAGCAGATTTTATAAACGATTTGTGATGTTCCTTCGCACGCTTCTCCATATTCCTGAGAGTCAGATTATCTCCTAATTGCTGCAGAAAATCACGGAGTTGTGCTGTTTTTGCTTTTTTACAATCAGGATGTTTATCTACGTATAAAATAAATGCATTTAATGCACAAATGTCTATCATATTCATGAAAAATCTATAAGATTCCTTTCTGCACCTCAATGCACCTGCTTTTATAAGCACTCCTAAGAAACAGTCCAATTCGTCTACTTCAAGTACAGACCATTGCTTTTGTTTGTTAGGATTTTTTTCATTCCATTCAGCATAATATCTAGCCGCTTCTTGGTTGGTACAATTGCATACAATATCTTTTATTTCTGAGGTTAATAATAAGTTAAACATTTCTATAATTGTATCTGACTATTTGCTGTATTCTGTAAGGCCCGGCCGTGCATTCACAAAATTTCTTTGAAGACTCTGCCATTCCATACCAGATTTGGAAATATATTTAGGACCAACAGACTGTATATTATGATCTTCTTGGTCTGAAATTTCTTTATCCGAACTTTGAATTTCAAGATTATCTTCAGTTTCTGAAATATTTTCGACTGTGTTTCAAGCAGAGCATGTATTGATGAAAACATCAGAAGAGGATACATCTGAAAAAAAGTCAAAATATTCACTGACTGCCAGGCTCTGCTAACCCAATAACTAGGTCTAGACTGGTAAAAAACTGCAAAGAATCCCTCAACAGGCTGGCAAGAGACAACAAAATGTCTCTAATATGGGTGCTGGCACATGAGGGGATTGCAGGTAATGAAATGGCTAACCAGTTAGCTAAAGAAGGCTCTAAAGGAGACTTCTTAGGTCCAGAACCATTTTTTGCAATCACAAAAGATTGCATAAAAGGGGAAATCGGGAACTGGCTAGATAGGGAACACCAACTCAAATGGAGGTCGACACAAGGGCACCTCCATATAAAGAATTTACTGAACAAGGTATACAAGAAACTCTCAACCAGGCTATGGAAACTGGGTAAGAGACAATTGAAGACAGTTACCGACTTGGAGACTGGACACTGCACCCTGAGGAAACATCTGCACAAAATGAGCAAAGTTAGTGAACCTATGTGCAGGAAATGTGAACTCTATAATGAAAGATCTACACACTGCTTCAGCAAGAACTTACATGGACTCAGACGGAAGCAATTGGGAGAGGAAATAATACAACCATTACAACTACTGAAAATCCATCCAGTCAAACTAGTCACCTACATAGAAGACAAAAAGCTTCTGGAAAAGAAGTAGATAAGATGGGAAATGGTACAAAGATTCAGTTCAAGTGCCTGGGCTGCTAAGCACAACCCAATCGAATGAATTAATGAAAGACTTACCGCATGACAAGACTCCACGGCCATCGAGTTTCAGCAGTCTGGGTGAAACAATTACTTTTCTGGGTAACAATTGGTACCAAAATGTCGAATCTGACGATTATTCGTCAGTTCTGTCAACACTGACTATGAATGTTGTAAGGCGTGTACACGTACATTGTTTTGTGTTATACTTTTAATATGTCGCGACTAAATCAATGTGCCTGTTGTACACGCCTCACAACATTCATAACCAAACGGACTCCGTGAGATATAACATTTATAACCACACGCGTGCTGCCGCGATCTTCGATTCCTGCGGGCGAGCTCACAAGAAATTGAACTATGCCTATGCGCCCCACCAATAATAATTATCGTGCCTAGAGTAGGTAAGTACTGGACGTATAGTTTGTCTCAAAGTATATCGTCTTAGCTTTTGCCTGCAATCATCTAAATACAACCATTTACGACCTTCTTAAAAGAATTTTACCTGAAGTGATACCCAAGAACAGTCGAGAGACAAGGCAAGGGTGGGACATCAGGTTTGTATCGGGTATATGCTCCATTGAATTCATTTGGCAGTATTAAATATTCCATTCTAGCCTGCGTTTTCAAATAGCTTTCTATACGAGTATTATAAGTGATAATTAATGTTTTTCGCAATGCTGCGTCGCTAACACATGTCATTAGATGCAAAGCAATATGTGGAAAATGTGTATGATTGTTTTTTAAGTAGAGGATTCATTAATCAAGAAGCTTTAAAAGAACAGTGAAAAATTAAGTTGAAGAAAAAAACGTAGTGATTTCCAATCTCATCGCCTGGACAATGGCCAACAGGATATAATAAGAAAAATATATTCCATCTATGAAAGCCAGATTGTTCCTATTTTGGACAATCTAAAAAGGAAGCTAGAAGATGATACCAATATAAATATTAGCCAGGCCACCCTCCATAGAGTTATTGGTAAAATGGTATTCACATATCGTGAAATTGACAAAAAACAAGTGGTAATGGAATCGCAAAGATTGCGCACTTGGAGATTCAATTTTCTTCAGGACATTAAGAAGTACCGATCCGAAAACATATCTATAATCTACATGGACGAAACATGGTTTGATACACACGATTCAGTATCCAAAGGATAGGTTGTTTCCAGTAAAAACTGTAAGACTAAGGCACCTTCAGGCACCTTCAGGAAAGCGCATAACTATTTTTCATAGGTTCAGAAAACGGATTTGTTCCAAATTTGCAAGTATATTAAGGATTCAGTCTTGGATTATCTTGAAGATACGACTGAAGAACTTTTTGAAAACTGGTTTCAAAATCATCTTATGAAAAATATTCCCGACCACAGTGTAATTGTGATGGATAACCACAGCCGCCTACTACAAAAAGCACCAATCTCATCTAGTAGAAAGACTGAAATTCAAGAATATTTGTTACAAAATGATATTTATTTTCAACCTGATTACAGGCTTTTGGAGGTGTTAAAATCATATGCTATTAAAATAATAATATGCATGTGACAGTTTAGCTAAGGAACAGGGACATACTGTGCTACTTCTTCCTCCATACAATTGTACATTCAGATTATATTTTCTCCATACAATTTTAATTAATTTATCATCAATTTTTAAATAATAGAATTACATTATTTTGTACTAAGTCACTATTTTCAGTTTTATTTATTCTTTTTTTATATGATTTATTGTTATTTATTTGTATTTTTTATTATGAATTAAACTTCTATTATTATTATTCAGAATTTGTGGCATCAAGTAAAATCAAAGTTGAAAGCAGAAAGTGTTACTTCTACTTTGGGTCCCAGTGTTATAGAATTAGATTTAGAATAATATCAAACCATACCAATAAAATGGATATTGTTTTTTACCTGGTTATAGTTTATTTAACTTAAAAGTATTTAATAATCTCTTATTTAGGAGGAAAAAGAAAAAAAAAGTTTAGAAAAATGGTCTTCACATATTAAATAAAAAACAAAGGATGTATGATAAAAAACAAAAAGAATGATTTGTGAATTTGATCCTTTTTAAAATAATTTTAAATAGTCCGCCACTGGCAATCTCTTCTACAGCAGCTATTGGCCATATGATTTATTGCAATTGGCCCATTAATTTTATGATTGCCATCAAAAGCCAAGACAATATACTTTGAGACAAACTATAAAAAGGTTTAATAAAGGAGAATTGTTGATATCTGTTTGGTCGTTCTGAATATTTGTTTTTATTTATCTCAAGAGCTTTTAAAAGATTTAATTTAAATAAATCATTTATTAGCAAACCAACACTTTCGATAAAAATTTTGAAATTTTGCATGTAGAAACTAAGTCCTTTAAATTAAATATTTTAGAGACTCCTGAGATAAATTAAAACAAATATTCAGGTAATCTTCTTAAGGACCAAATATATATCAACAATTCTCCTTTATTAAACCTTTTTACCTAGAAAGGTTCCGGTATGATTGTTGTGAATGAATGTAAACAGATTATAATACTTTTGTCAATATCCTTAAAATTCCGACTAATGCACTGTATAAATTCAACAAATTTTCCATTATACCTCCACTCGTTTAAGGAAGCTACTGTGTTAGCGAAACGCATACATTTGTGATGTTGGGAAGTTAATTGGAACATGTGAACCTCCTGGTCCTATGGGAGCACTCACAACTTGCAGTAAAACTAGGGTGTCACTGGGAGATTGTTTTATTAACACTAACTACATCTTAACATCAATAGTATGAATTAACTATTACTAATACTTGGATAATAACTAATGAATTATTAATCCATGACGAATAGGATAGAATATAATATTAGACTATATTTGAATAATCGAATAATATTAATAATCATTTAGTCTTGTTCCCAACTATACAGGGTGTCCCACGACGAGTGGAAACTATCTGTATATGGCAAAATACTCATAGTAAAATCACGAAAATTTCTACGTTTGGGTTTTCGGATACGATCTTTTTAACTAAAATATTTTCAAAGATGGCCGACTTCCGTTTCTACCGGAAGTCGACTGTAACTTTGTTATTTTAAATGGAACACCCTGTATATTAATACATTTTTGAAATCTACGTAATATTTTAGTATACTTTTGTCTAAAAACTTTTTTCGAAAAATGCATACTTTTTGAGTTATTAATTTTTTTGTAGAAAATTTGACCGTTGAAGACCCTTATAAATTATTTTTTTACGAGAGGACCCTTGAAGATATGAAAATGGTTTCTATTCTCTTCGGTTGCCTTAAGCAAAGTCAAACGTATTCGAATTTATGTTGAAAAATTTTTAATTTTATACAGGGTGTGTATAAAAAGTGTTCAAAGTTTAACTTCATAAATATCAAATTTCTTCATTTTCTAAATAGAACCACCCTGTTTTTTCTATTTTAATGCATTCAGGGGAAAAAAATAAGGCAAGTTCATGTATACTTTCCCATACCTAAACCTTACCGTTATCCAGGTATTAAATGTTTTCTGTAAATTTAGAGATGGAGGTGTGGTCTAAATTTTTCATGTATACTTTTAGTAGGCTTTGTAATAAAACACACTTATTTAACTGACATTAGTTAATTGTTGATACTTTCGAAAATCGTTAAAATGGCTCGTTCCCAATTTAATAACGAAGATTATGTAAATTTGCTTTTAATACATGGTGAATGTGAAAAAGTTGTTACAAGAACATGTACTTTATTTGCTGCAAGATATCCAGATAGACCACGACCAAACTCGCATACTGTTAAAAGAATCCTCAACAATTTAAAGCTATACGGTTCATTTGAAGCAAAAGTAAATCGAATTAAACCAGTTATTGACAATAATAATGCCGAAATTAATGTTGTTGCTTATTTTACTGCTTATCCAGAAGCATCAATACGCGTTGCCGTAAGAGATCTTGGAGTAAGCAAATCGTCGATTCACCGTATTTTACGAAAACATAAAATGCATCCCTATTCGTACAATTTGTGTCAAAATTTAAAACCAACCGATTTTACTAAACGAATAGACTTTGCTGAGTTTTTACTAACAAAATGCCAGGAAGACGACGATTTTTTAAAAAACATAATTTGGTGCGACGAATCGAAATTTACGAAAAATGGATTATTTAATAGACACAATTCCCATTATTGGAGTCAAGATAATCTGCATTTAACCAAAGAACGTGCTTTTCCAGATCGGTGGCAGTTCAATGTCTTTTGTGCTATTAGAAATAATCAAATAATAGCACTTCATTTTTATGATGGGAATTTGAATGGTTAGGAAACACAATCAATTAATTTATTCCTAATTAATTATGTAAGAAACACTGTTTTTGTATTTTTTAATGTTTTTTGTTGTATTTTTAGGTGAAAGATATCTTGATATTTTAAGAAATTTGAAACAAAATTATTTAGACCGCTTGCCACCAGAAGAATTAAGCAAACTTTTTTTTATTCATGCTCCTACTCACAGTTCAATTGTCATAAATACATTTTCAGAAGAGCAATTTGAAGACAGGTGGTTAGCAAATAATGGTCCTTTTCGGTGGCCCCCTCGTTCTCCTGACATGACGCCTTTAGATTTTTTTATATGGGGTCACATAAAACAAGAGGTTTACTCACAAGCCTCAACATCTAAAGAAGATTGTGAGCTAAGAGTTCGAAATTCCTTCAGTTCTCTTTCTGAGATGATGATCAGCCGTGCGACGAATGAAGGCATACTGAGAAGGGTTGAAAAATGCATTGAAGTTCAAGGTAGCAATTTTGAACATTTACTTTGAAACATAAGACTATTTTTCTTTGACTTTTAATTTTCCATAAAATTTGGTAGCATATCTTATTATTGTCACAAATGGTTTAATTCGATTAACTTTTGCTTAAAATTAACCGAATAGCTTCAAATTGTTAAGTATTCTTTTAACAATGTGCGATTTCGATCGCGGTCAATCTGGATATCTTACTGCAAATAAAGCACATGTTCTTGTAACAACTTTGTCATATTTACCATGTATTAAAAGCAAATTTACATAATTCTTTTTATTATTTAGACTACACCTGCATCTCTAAAAATTTACAGAAAATATTTAATATCTGGATAACGGTAAGGTTTAGGTATAGGAAAGTATACATGAACTTGCCTTATTTTTTTCTCCTGAATGCATTAAAATAGAAAAAACCGGGTGGTTCTATTTAAAAAAATGAAGAAATTTGATATTTATGAAGTTAAACTTTGAACACTTTTTATACACACCCTGCATAAAATGAAAAATTTTTCAACATAGATTCGAATACGTTTGACCTTGCTGAAGGCAACCGAAGAGAAACCATTTTCATATCTTCAAGGGTCCTCTCGTAAAAAAATAATTTATAAGGGTCTTCAACGGTCAAATTTTCTACAAAAAAATTAATAACTCAAAAAGTGTGCATTTTTCGAAAAAAGTTTTAAGGCAAAAGTATACTTAAATATTACGTAGATTTCAAAAATGTATTAATATACAGGGTGTTCCATTTAAAATAACAAAGTTACAGTCGACTTCCGGTAAAAACGAAAGTCGGCCATAATTGATAATACTTTAGTTGAAAAGATCGTATCCGAAAACCCAAACGTAGAAACTTTCGTGATTTTACTATGAGTATTTTGCCATATACAGATAGTTTTCACTCGTCGTGGGACACCCTGTATATGTGTGTCCTACTTCCCGTGCAATATGCACCGTCGTATATTGAATTACACTCCCTAGTCAAACGGGGTTGGTATATCTACAAGATATTTGAAAACCAACCATTCTGGTTTGCGATTAGAAGGGACAACACAACTTGTAGACCGGTTTCGGCGTATTTGCACCACATCAGTACCAGGTATGTGCGAGAACATCTAATCCCGGACTGAAGAATACACTTCAATAACAATCAATACATGGCTTCCAGTTACGGAAATGTAAAGATTGCGACATCTTCACTTCCAATCGCAAACCAAAATTCGAACTGACGGAGAATATCCGAGGTGCCTTAGACAACCAAGAAACTGTAGTATGTGCATTTTTGGACATAGAAGGAGCTTTTGACACTCCACATGAGGCTGTCAAGAGAGCATTAAATAGAAGAGTTGTAGACAGCACAACATCCAAATGGATGTCGGAACTGCTCACCACTAGAGTAGCAGAGACGAGAACGAGCAAAGACATTTTCTCCATCTGCACAACCAGAGGATGCCCACAGGGAGGAGTAGCATCCCCATGAATGTGGAGTCTGACGGTTGACGAACTCCTGTGTGGTTTGACGGACCTCGGAATATCCTGCGAAGGATATGGCGATGATATTGTTATAACAGCCAGGGAAAAATTTGAAAACACCCTTTGTGACATCGTACAAAAGGGTCTGAACTATACAAATAGCTGGTGTAGGCAAGTGGGACTCAGCATCAACCCCACCAAAACCATCTTGATAGCCTTCACTAAGAAAAGAAAACTCAACCTCAAAACCATTAAACTTGATGGGAACGAGGTTGAATGGAGACAAGAAGCCAAGTATCTAGGTTTGACTCTAGAGAGTAAACTCCTTTGGAACAAGCACGAGAAGGAGATTAAATACAAAGCAAAAATGGCTCTAATGGTGTGCAGGAATCTGGCAGGGAGAAACTGGAGTTGTAACACAAAAATCCTGAGCTGGATGTACACTGCCATAGTGAGACCAATTATCACTTATGGAGCCATTGCGTGGAGTAGTAGAACTAGCCTCTTGACGACGAGAGAAAACCTCTCCAAAATTCAAAGACTAGCCTGTATATGCATAACAGGAGCAATGAGTACATGCCCAACGGCACCATTACATATGGTGGTGGAAAGAACAAGATACAGACTAAGTAGAGAGGGAATCATTAAAAAGAAAACCACCTCTTTATTTCTTAGAAATCAGACAATCTGGGACATGCCACAAGATGGTATGATGGAGGAATGGGATCCAAATACCATTACCAGACTTGGAAAGAATGCCATTCAATGGTACACAGACGGCTCAAAAGCAATAGAAGAAACTGGGATAGGAGTGTACGGGCCAGGAACCAAACACTCTGAAAGCTTGTGAAAAACCCTTTCATCTTTCAAGCGGAGATTCACGCAATAAGAAGGTGTGCCCAGTTCAATATTGACAAGGGATATAGAAGGCAAAGGATTATCATAATGTCTGATAGTCAAGCAGCCATTAGAACGCTGAGTTCTTGTGTAATCAGTTCCAAAATGGTGTGGGAATGCCTAGGCAAACTTAATGATCTAGGCGAGAACAATATAGTCACCTTACTGTGGATTCCAGCACACACTGGAATAGAAGGAAACGAAATAGCAGATAAACTAGCGAAGAGGGGGACTGAAATACCCTTTTGGGGGCCGGAACCCTTTTGCGGAATCAGCTCCAATCTAATATTGGAAGAAATAGGTAAAGAGAAGATCTGACCATTGGAAAGATCTAATAGGCATTAGGCAATCTAAGATTCTTCTGGGTGGCTACAACCTGTTGAGATCAAATGAATGCATAAGTCAAAGTGAAACTGCACTAAGAATTTTAACAGGAATCCTAACGGGACATTGTCGCCTGAATTGGCATCTTAAAAAGCTCAAAATAGTGGAGGAAGAAGATTGTAGATTTTGTGGAATGGAAGAAGAAACCTCCATCCACATACTTGCGAAGTGCACAGCAATTCTGAATCCTAGGGCACAGTACCTGGGAGACTACTGGATAGAAGAAGGACAGTTACCTAAGTTGAAGCCTGCAGATATCCTAAAATTCCTCCGGGAAATAGGACTAAAGGAGCTACTAGTATCTGAGACTCTCCTCAGAAACTAAGGAGAAGTAAGGGGGCACAATAAATATTTTAGGTCTCAGTGAATGTTACCCCAAAATACATACATACATCATTCTACATTTAAAAAAAAGGATATCCTTCTACTTCTATCTCACACTTTTTCTTCATAACCTTATACTTGAACCTTTTACTTGGGAGGATATCCTTCAGTTTTATACATTCCACTGATTGTTGTAGAACGTGTACACTTGGCCTAACCAAGATACAATTCATGTTTACGTAAATAAAACGTTTTGTTCTTAGTTTGTTATAAATTTCAATGAATTTTAATTGAGGATTAAACAACTTACCTGTAGGAAGTTCAATCCTAATTATACGAGATTGGACACGTCCTCCTAGATCACCCTGTAGTGTACTTCTTATCACTGCTGTGCTCGCAAGTTTAAAGATAATTAATAACCACCTACCTGGCCCGTACCTAGTCTCGTCATTATACTTCTGGAGTGGTTGGGATCGCCTGTGGGCCGGGTTTATCATAGCCTAGTTTCCCATTTAATGTGTTATTTTGCTATGAATTTTAGGGAGGGTTTGATCTAGGAGGACGTGTCCAATCTCGTATAATTAGGATTGAACTTCCTACAGGTAAGTCGTTTAATCCTCAATTATACTTCTATTGTACACGTCCTCCTAGATCACCCTGTAGATGTTTAAAGATATAAGTAGGCGATCCCCAAATAATACACATCCAAAGGTGTTTCTGCGAAACATAATATATTGTAATATATATTATATAATGAAGTATATGAAGGTATGTAAAGTATATAAAGAAACGAGTATAACTGCATTTGTTATAAGAGCATTTCAACACTTAACTATAGTAATAAATACAACTTAGAATTACAAAAACTACGATAACATTACAAACCAATGAACAACAAATATCAGTGAATTGTGGTTTGTTTCCCAGTGCATAATCCATTTATGTAATTTGCAAAGGTCGTTCCATTAACCGATACAAGTCTGTTATAGAACCTGCAGAAAGTTTTTGATTTCTGGGACCAGCCTGCCGCTTTTCTTATACTCTCTATATCTGTCCCTACTCTTAAGGCAGCGGAGGTGGCGGCGTGACGAGTGCTATGCCCCTTGAACTTCTCAATATTGATGCCACTCCATTTTAGTCCTTCTTTTATTCAACGGCTTAAAGATTGCGTCGAAGCTGGGTGGTGTGGTTTCTTGATAGTTAGTATGAGAAGTTCTTCTTTTACTCGAACCTCCTTTGTTTGGTCTATGTAGTGAAGTAAGGTAGTCGCAGCACAAAGCTCTGGCTTTTCTTTGAAGGAAGGAAATATTAGTTGGGGTTGCATCTTCTTAGGTGCCGACGTTTTAAGTATATCGGTTATTTTTACTTCCAACCCTTGTTCCGTGGCTCTGATGTTTCCAACTCTTATTTTAGACAGCGTTTGCACCCTCTGTGCTGTACATAGCGCTAACAATAGGGTTAGTTTAATCGTTAGCTTTTTAAAATCCAGGCTAGCCAAAGGGTGAAGTTTCTCTAACATGAGCAGCACTGGATGGGGATCCCAGATTTCCTTGTATCTTCGGAAAGATGGTCTGGATTTAAATACTCCCCTCATGAACCGCTCTACCACACTTGTTTTTCCTGCTTCTGATAATGAATTTAACGCCGACCTGTGTGTATTGATGGTTGAGTAGCTTGATCCATTTTGGAATTCTTGGGTCAAAAACTCTAGAACATCTTGTATAGTGGGCTGTTATATTTTGTCTGATTGTCATTGACAAAAAGTCCACCATTTTGAAAAGGTTGAATTGTATTGCTTAATGGTGCTAGGACTAAAGTCAGCAATTATTGATTCGGTGGCATTTTCTGGAATTTGTTTTCTCTTGTAGGCTTCCCAAAAAACATTGCAGCCCCCAGGGTAAGGCTGCGCCAGAGTGGGTGAGGTTCCCTGCAAGGAGTTAAAAGAAGGTTAGGCCTCGGATTGAAAATTATAATTTTAGAAACTAGCATTTTCTCCAATTTAGGGAACCATGCTTGTGATTTCCACATGGGAAAAACTATTATACTTTCGGACTCATCCGATTGCATTTTGGAGAGAACTTTTGACATAAGTGAGAAAGGCGGAAAAATGTACGACTTTAAATTTTTCCATGACATGGTGAAAGCATCTACTCCGGAGCTTTCTGGGTCTGGATGCCAAGATATGAATTTTTCACACTTTGCATTTAAATAACTGGCAAATAAATCAATTTCTGGGGTCCCTAGATTGTGTGTTATATCTTGGTATGCTTTTGGATGCAGAGAATACTCTGTTTCTGTAACCTTGGCTCGTGATGCTTTGTCGGCTTTAAAGTTGCCTTTTGTGTTAATATAAGATGCAAAAATAGAAATATTCTGCCCTTCGCACCATTGCCATATCTCCTTTGCTATTTTACTAAGTTTTTTGTATTTGACACCTCCCATTTTATTTATATATGAGATTGCTGTTTTGTTGTCTACCCGTAGCAAGATATGGCAATTGCATAAGTGTTTGGCAAAGGTTTTTAACCCGTACAGTATTGCCTTCAGTTCTAAGAAGTTAATGTGCTTCTCTGTATCATTTGACTCCCAGCAATCCCTTGCTTCCTTCCCATTGCAAATGGCACCCCATCCTGTTTTGGAAGCATCGGTAAAGATAGTGCAACTATAGCTTGGACTTTTAATGTTATTTTCGAGATTATTAATATTTTTTAACCACCACATTAAGTCATTATTTAAACTACAAGAGATTACCATGGCTTCATCGTAATTCCCATTGGGCAATTTTAGAGCGAGATATTTTTGTCGTTCGAACCCTTTGGTGTATAACCACCCATAACGAGTGGCTGGGCATATAGAGATTAAATGTCCAGTGAATCTTGAAAAACGCCTTATCGTGGTTTTCTTTTGGTTTAATATTTTACTAGTCATAATTTGAATTTTTTACCTTTTGTCTCTTGTTGGATATATTGTCATTGTTTTTGTATTGAAATTAAAACCTAAGAATTGTATTTTTTGTCTTGGATACAAGCAGCTTTTATCCGAGTTTATTAAAAACCCTAATCTCCTGAAAATCTCGGTAGTACGAGATATGTTTTCAAAGCACTCTGTTTTATTTTTGCCTATAAGTAGTGCATCATCTAAGTAAAAAACCGACATTAGGTTTCGCTCCCTGAGATGCCTTATTACAGGCCTTAGTAATTTTGTAAAAACGTAAGGCGCTGTAGATAGACCAAAGGGGAGGCACTGGAACTCGAATACTGAATTTTTAAATACAAATCTTAAAAACTTTTTGTACTTTTGGGCGATGGGTACTAAAAAATAAGCATCTTTCAAATCTTAGGTAACAGTTTTTGAACATAAGATTTTTTGCTGTTCGAATATCCTCAAGTTTGAAGTGAGGAGGAGATAAGAAAGCATGAAGTTGTTTGAGATTCAATATGAATCTGTACTCGCCATTAGATTTTCTCCTCAAAAAATACTTTGAAAGAAATTGACCTTTGCATTTTTCGACACGTTTTATAGCCCCAGATGTAATGAAACGTTGTATGCTGTTCGAATAAAGCTTTTCTGATTTTTTACTGAATATTTGTGGCTTAGTCGGTGTATATTGATAGGGCCTTTTAGTGAACGGTATTTTGTATCCCTTTACCCAGCCAAGTATTTGTTGGTTGGATGTTATTTTTTCCCATTCATTATAAAACAGCTTTATTCTCCCAGCATACTCTAAGTTTACTTCTATTGGTATCTGGTTCCCTCCTGTCGCCTGTGCTTGTACTAGAACCATGTTCCGATTCACTGCACACATTACTGGTAGTCGATGACGTGGATGAGTCAGAATCTGAGCCTGTGAAGAAAAACTGTTTTATAGACAAATTAATATTACTACGGCACTGTCTATTTCACAGAAGCCTATAAAGTATTTTTAGATTTGTTTTTAAGACCCTGTATATTTCACAGGGTGTATAAGAGTTTAATTTGAAAGGTATCTTATTGTGGCCCAGCTTATTTTACGTAGGTATAGGCTCGTCAGTTAATGAGTTTAGTCGTAGAGTGAAAATTCACTCAATGTTTAAAACATTAATCTGTTATCTCTGTATATTTCACAGAGATGTATAAAGCCGATGTAAATTCATTTTGTTTCCATGATACTTTCTACAGACACTGTATATTTCACAGTTATCTATCAATACAAAACTCCAAACCATTTAAATACTTTTTTGGCCTCGTTCGCCGGCTTATCGCTTGGAAAGAAAAAAGGTAAACATATTAGTACCTACATCGACTATTTTTGTCGATAAAATCGGATTGCATGAATCATAGATTTCGACAAGTAGAGGAAAATGCTATTTCCTTTGGTCTTATTCGTCTTGTGAGTTGACATTTTGGTGGTTCTCTTTCAACCAAAAATAATGGAGGGTTGATGCGGTTAAAATTTTACTTACTTGATTTATATTTTTTAAGTTTCTCTTCCAAACGTCTCATTTTCCTGCGAATTCTAGACGCTCCTTCTGCTTTCCTTTTTTGGGCCTTTTTTAATTCCCCATTTTGCTGGATGATTTTAAGCACACACTTCAAAATTTTATTTATAATTTAACGATTCACTGCTTGTCGTGCACGATACAGCACAAGAAGTATAATGACGGGACTAGGTACGGGACAGGTAGGTGGTTATTAATTATCTTTTAACTTGCGAGCACAGCAGTGATAAGAAGTACACTACAGGGTGATCTAGGAGGACGTGTACAATAGAAGTATAATTCTTGTATGTTATGCCAAAAGACATCACATATTGAACTTAGCTCAAATATATTAAAGATTTGAATAAATTGAATTTGTAGCAAGATTCCCTTTCGATTAATCCAACGTGGCAACTGCGCTTTTTGGTTGACCCGCCTTTTGAACTGTCCGTTGGAATAGTGTGTTAATTAGTTCTCAAGAGTAAACACGTAAAAACTCTTTTTCAGTTACCGGCTTTTCTCAATTCTATTTCGATTGTCATTTACCTTTATTTTTATAACCATTTTGTATCCATAAGTTTTTGTGAATTAATAAATCGTTTCTAAACGGAATAATCTTCCTAAAACCGACTCTCCGACGATATTTATATTGTCAAACTGTTACAAATTGTTTTATTTCATCGTTTAGTATAGATCTTCATCAAGTAAAAGCCTCATCTATTCAATAATTTATAGTATCGTTCTTGAGACTTCTTGGGACGGCACACAAACTGTACCTTCTGGAAGGGGTGATAAAGTGGCTGTGTCTACACAATGCAGTACTTGAATCGATTCCAGAACGGTTCATAAATGCCAGCTGGAACAAACCTTAAATTGTATTGTCATCGGTCATTGACAAGTGTACAAAGTTTTAATTAATTTTTTTAAAGTGGGTCAAAATCGAGTCCAAAGAAGTCGATTACAAACAAACATACATACAGGTGAAGCTAATTTAAGCTTGTTAAAAATATTGCATTTTTGTGTGAACGCGTTTGAATTGAATAATTTTTACGTTGGTATTTTAAAAGTGGATACTACAATTAAATTTGTTTCTGTAACTTTTCGGCCATCAAAATTATTCATCTTCAATTAATGGAAATTAAATAACAATAAGTTCAATCCCTTTTCATACCACCAAACTGTTTATTCACAATTAGAGACATTAAAGATTAATTTGGAATTGAGAAAATATAATTCATCAATTATTGATCGTAGACGTTTGTGTCACGTCGAGGTCGAAATAGACGCAAGTATAGTAACATTGAAAAACGGTGAAGTGTTAAACTTCAAATGATCTTGAATGTTTCAATATTTTTTGTCCAGCAGTAACAACAGTAAAAGTGTTTCAGTAATGCAGGAAGTTTGTGCTATCACTATAGTTTCTGAACTAATTTCTGATGCATTGCTAAGAACTCGAATTTTGGTTAAATTTATCTGTTATTAAGTCTTGGATCTTTTAAGAAAGTAAGATAAGGATGATTACAAGTTTGTGTAATAACGTTATAAGCTTCTAAATAATAGTCTGGAATAAAACTGATTTGTTCGATTTTGCAGATTGTATCTTTTAGGATTAGGATAACAATAATAAAAAGCTTCTTGCACAAAAGTTTGCGATACAGATTTAGTTTGAGATGATGGATTAAGTAAGTGAAAACTGCTAAATTTTTCTGTTTATATTAAGATTTATGGTGGTTCCAAATAACATAGATTTCATTTCTTATCACAAATTGGTAAATTAATACAAAAGTTAGTGTTCAAACGTATAATTTCATACTTATGTAATAGGTTTCAGTAAAATGAATGAATATTCTGGTGTATAAGGTTGAATTTATTTGTATTATTATACAGAAAACTTTTTGGATAAATAGAAAACTTTCCGTAAATCCGTGGTCGTTTAATATCCAAATTATATTGCTTTCAAGTGGAAACAGAATCAAAATTCATTATTATATTAATGATAATTATAGCTTCGCTACACGGATTGTTAGTTTCTTTCAGTAAATAGAGGCATAGAGCAGATCTCTAGCAATAACTAGTTATATAAATAAGAAAGTTTTGTTAGGTGAAATTAAATCCAAAGTAGGAGTATTTTATATAGCTGTGAAGATTGTCGTGATATAATTATCTACAACCTAAACTGTACATCGATGAACTATATTTAATGTTTGGCAATAAAACATAATCAAAACTATCTATACAGGGTGATTCATAATGAATTGTACACAGAACAATGGTAGACTACTGACATCAAAATATGTCGATTGGCCAAATATGACTTAGTAAAATGTTGATAGTTAACCATCTACAGGGTGGTAAAGTTTTATTATTGATTTTGAAATATTTCGGTAGCCGCTTCACTGATATTGATGAAATTTTGGAAATTGGGGTACTTCGAGGTGGCAAATGTCACCATACGGTTATTTTTGGCCTACTCCACGAGGAGGCGCTTCATACTAGAATGGAGTTTACTCTTATGACTGAAAGTTTTTTATGGTAATTAAGAAATATATGGCACTTGGTCGTATTATAAATGTCATAATTAAATACATACATAGTGTTAACCTAGCCCTAAGCGCCGTGAACTACGCGAAATTCAACTTGAATAAAAAATCTCAAGGAAAATAATTTGATATAATCGTTAAATTTTGAACTATTTATTCATTTATCATCATGCCTCGTCACAACAACTTTACAAACAATGAAATGCGAGATATGATTTACGTTAACGCACAAGAAAATTTTTGTGGTAGACGGGCCTGCCGAACATATTTACGATTGTATCCCTATAGGCACCAACCAAACCATCAATCTTTTAAAAATATTTATGACAGGTTAGGAGAAACTGGAGAATTTCGTCCTAAGAGTAGCACGTGGCGTCCAAAATAATTACTGCGGATCAAGAGGATGAAATTTGAATTCAAGTTGCTGAAAATCCTGAAGTCAGTACTTACACGGAGATTAGCAGCAGCTACAGGAATAAGTCAATCTTCCATATCCAGAATACTCAAGAGAGAAAATTTAAGACTGTTTCATTCTACCCCGGTGCAGAACGTGTTTGCCACAGATCTACCCGCACGAAGAGAATTTTCAGATTTTTTTTTAATGATCACAGGGCAAATCGAGAATATTTTATTCACGGATGAAGCAACGTTCACCAGAAGAGGAGTATTTAATTAGAGGAACTCCCATTACTGGATGTGGAAAACCCAAATTTACCAAAAGAATCCCATTTTCAGCAAGAATTTTAAATAAATGTATGGTGTGGAATTGTAAGAGATCACTTAGTCGGTCCATATGAATTACCACCAAATTTAAACGGTAATTTTTATCTGAACTTCCTATCACACAGCTATTCGATAAAATAACAATGTGACCTTTAGACATTAGACGGAACTTGTGGTTTATGCAGGACGGAGCTACAGCTCACTATTCCCGTGAAGTCCGTAATTATTTGAATTTGCAGTTTGCTCATCGATGGATTGGTAGAGGTAGTCAATTTCGGTGGCCAGCTCGTAGCCCCGATTTCAATCCAATGGATTATTACTTCTGGGGGCATATGAAAGCATTAGTTTATTCCCAAGCAATCAACAATCGACAGGAGTTATGGCACCAAATACAGAATGCCTCCCGATACATCAAAAACCGAATATTTTCTTTAAAGTTAGGCATTCATTATCAAAAAGAATTAGAAAATGTATTGATGTGGAGGGAGGCCACTTTGAACATTTATTGAAGTAATAATATGTATTTTCTTCTTAATACGTTATAAAATACGTTATAAATTATTGTCTTTTCTTTGTTATTTCTTCCTAGTTATTGAACCTATACAGAGTAATTTATTTATTTTGTGTAAAAGTTATCAATAAATCAATAAAATAGTACACACACATTTTTCTGCAACGATTCAACTGTTCTTACTGTCTAATTTATCAACTTAATGGTGATATGTGCTCTAAAATAATATATTGTTTTCTCGAAAACGGTTGAATTTATGAAGTTGAAACAAGTATACCTTTTTTATTCATAAATGTTGTCTGCACAAACTTAGCATATGTTTCTTAACCCGTAACTGGTGAGGTGAATTTTTTGTAACGCATTTGGTGACGTTGGGTTATAGATACCCAGTTTTTTCCAGACTCTGCTGCGCAACTATTTTGAAAAAAAATTAAAAATTTCAATGAAAATCAAGAAAGTTGCTTTTATTTATAGTGCTGAAAAGTTTTGATTACAAAAAAATTGTAAAATTGAACAAAAAAAAGTAGAATGCCCACTAATGTACAAAATGAAAAAAATTATTAACCTACGTTAACTCTTCTCTGTCATGTCGTTGGTAAAACCGTAGAGAACGTCTCCTTCTTCTCTTTCTTTGGTTTGCCGGTAGAAATTCTTTCGGAATTCGGAGTTCCCACGTAAGTCAAGCCTCTTTTGATTAGCTCCTGAACAAGACCTATTGAAGAAAACCAATTGTCAGCCGTTATGTTTCGGTGAGTGCCGACAATCGGCTCAGTTAGTTGCAGCACTGCCTGTGTTGGATTGGGAAATTTATGTTCTTCATCGGTGAGTGTTCTATCATCACTGTCCTTTCCGGAATAGATGTACGCATTTAGCAAATAGTGTGTTTTTGCGTCTGTCAATGCCATTATTTCAATCCATTTTCTAGGATTGTTCGGAGTATACATCTGAAACCGGCATCGACCGCGAAATCTAAGTAGCATTTCGTCAATGCAGTTATACTCTCCAATTGAGTAGCAATTACGAAAATTTTCCAGGAACTTTTAGAATATCCATGATATGGCAGCCGTTGCGTCGTTCTTCTTTCGCTTCTCTCTATCTGAAGCATCATCAAAACGTAGGCTTAGTAATAGAACATAGACCCTTTTTAGTGACATCGTACAACGAAAAACATCTCGGACAGTCCCGTCAGTGGCAAACATGGCTTCAAGATCTTCATTATGTGATTTGAAGATGGCCGTTAACATGAGAATTCCCAAAAGTGCTTTAAACTCAAGCAAATCAATATCTCTATAGTCAGTACGAGTATCATCAGACAAAGTTTGTCTACTTATCAACAATTTTTCATTGGTTCGTCGGATGATTTCGTTTAAAATTTTCTCACTAAATAGAAGTTCCCATGGAAACTGTGGGAAACAAAGCTGACCAAGGGTGATAATATTCTTCCTTCTTGTACAAGTGTTTGAAGCGGGTGCTTGTTTTGCCCATACGAAGCCATTTTTTCCATGGTATTTGAATTGTTTTCGTAGACGTTGATGTGAAGATTTTAGCGTGTTGTTTTCTATTTCTAGAGCCTTCGGCAACGTCAGGAACCTGCGATTTGTTGCATCCAGGCATGTTTAAAATTTCTCGGAATGAAACGTCCTTTTTGGCTCGCTTTATTTCTCCTTTGTTTCCATTGTCTCTAAAGAAAGATTTTCGACCACCTCTTCTTGTGAATGTGGAATTAATTTTTGTAGATTTCTGATATGTTCTGACGCAACGAAATCATCTTCGGAAAAGACGTCTGGGTTCATTGGAAAAATACCTGTAGTTTCAAAGCCTTTGACTGCTTTTTCAGGGGTAGCAATTCTGCCGTAAGCTTTGTTAAAAATTTCTGCTATCTCCTTTGTAGTGATTTTCTCGCCAGGATGGCTTTTTAGAAATTTGTCGCATTCGACATTGTATGCCTTTTTAAGAGATTTTTAGAATATCACATCTAGGGGTTGGATTCGATGTGAATTGTGTGGTGGGATTGTCCATATGATAATTCCCTTCTCTCTGCAAAAGTTAAACGCCTTTAGGGTGCAATGGCTAACGTGGTTATCAACGATCAATAGCACAGGGTCATCTTCCGAGGCCTTAACGTTGTGGTGAAAATGTACCAGCCAGTCTACAAACAATGATTCATTGATCCATCCATTCGAAGAACATGCATATGCCGCACCGGGTGGTTTATTTCTTATTTCTTTTTAGCTGAGGATCCATTCTTTGCCTTGCGAAAATAAAGAAAGGAGGCACATAGATTCCAGAAGCTCCAAATGAACACATCACTGTAGTTGTTCGCCCGCGTTCGGCGCTTGTTATAAAGCCAACTCTCCGTTGACCTTTTTGAGTAACTATTTTTCCCCGATGTTTGCATAGTTGTTATGCCTGTCTCATCGGCGTTTAAGATCCGCGCAGGGGAGAATTTGTACTTTTCCATCACATCATTCAGCTTTGAAAAAAAAATCGCAACTTCGTCTTTGTTGAATTCTGTTAGACGGTTAATTCTTGTTGGCTGTGGTTTTCTGATAGATATTTCAGGGTTTCGTTTCAAAAACCGCTCAAAACAATCTCTGTCAGCTGATTTGTTCGCCTTAATGAATGGGTTTTTTATGTTGTTTTTCTCTGCATAGCTAAATGCGCACTGCTTGATTTCGTTGCTGGATAACCCATAAAATATCTTGGACAAGTTGATTATTTCAGCAACAAGTTCTTTCTCTTGTTCTTGAGAAAAGACAGATTTTCTTCCGAGTAAAGCTTCTGCAGTATTATTATTTTTGAGGCGATCTTGTAGGGTAGATCTGGAAATAGAAAATCGCACACTAGCTCGACGTATGCTTTCTCCTTCTGCAATGGTGGTAAAACCGGCCGGCTGTTATTATCTCCAAGGTCGTGGCCGGTTTTACCTCCATTTGCACTGTTAAAACAAAATGAAAATATATAAAAAGTGAATCGAAAAGGGTAAAGATTCTAGTATAATCTCGATAAAAGACAAAAATAACTGTCAAACGAAACAAAAATCACGACTCTAGCATATTTTTTCATGGTTTTATTTACCTTTGAACTGATCAAAATTTTATATCCGTGGTCGATGTTTTCGGTTATACAAAAAAATCACATGCCTTCACTTCAACAAGCGGAACAACACTAACGGCCGGTTGCACCAAC
Organism: Lochmaea capreae; assembly: GCA_949126875.1. Classification (NCBI taxonomy): domain Eukaryota; kingdom Metazoa; phylum Arthropoda; class Insecta; order Coleoptera; family Chrysomelidae; genus Lochmaea; species Lochmaea capreae. The sequence continues at coordinate 28,650,992 of OX421408.1, forward strand.
TCTACATAGAACGCATCCCAGACGTAGGTCCGACTTAGAATACGAATGCGTCGTTCACTTGCACCAACCAAAAATCCGCGTTCTAGGATGGATCGATGTTCCACATTCTAGGTCGTCGATTTTCGTGACCTAGGATGGGTATTCTAACCTTAAACATTATGTCATTTGTTTTCTGAACTACACTCAGGTGCAAAAAATTCGATCGATACGATTTTTTCAATAAAAAATTGAGATCTTTGGATATTAAACTTTAAAATAAGTTATAGATTGAAAAATACGTATTGAATATCAATAAAACCCATAGTTTACAGAAAATAAATCTTTATTTTATAGAGCCATTCACCATAATACAGAAAATTGAAAAATGAATGAAAACTTCTTGAATAAAAAATGGCAATACAAAAATGTGGTGTATGCAGTGATAATTAATACCTAGTGTTTCCTCCTCGGGTCCTTATAACAGCTTGAATACGGCGTGGCATCGAGCTAATCAACCTATGGATGTCAGTTTGGTCCAATTCTCTCCATATTTCCTGAAGAGCCCAACCAAGCTCAGCCAGGTTGTTTGGACGAGGTATTCGTGCTCGATATTGCCTTCCCATTATGTCCCACAGATGCTCAATTGGATTGAGATCAGGACTGCAAGCTGGCCAATTCATACGGACAATTCTCACCTCTTCTAAATAGTCATTGACGATCCTAGCACGGTGCGGACGCGCATTATCGTCCATGAAAAGAAAATTGGGTCCGATGAACGGGGCAAAAGGTATCACATGCTCATCAAGAATGGTCGTTATGTATCTTGCACCCGTCATAGAACCGCCATCCACGATAGCTAGGTCAGTACGAGATTCGTAACTTATACCACCCCAAATCATCACTGAGCCTCCTCGATAGCTTATTCTTTCTGCAATATTGAACTGAGCAAATCGCTCTCCTTGCCTCCTCCAAACTCTTTCGCGGCCGTCTGGTGACCTCAAGCTATACCTGGACTCATCTGAGAACAATACACTTCGCCAGTCTGCGTCATTCCAGTTTTCGTGTTCGCTTGCAAAGGCAAGTCTAGCTCTGCGATGCTCTACGGATAATAGTGGACATAGGGCTGGTCTTCTGGATACTAAATGAGCTTCAGCAAGTCGACGTCGAACTGTCCACCTGCTTACATCCACATTTCTCACTTCATTCAGACGATTGGCCAGTTGAACTGATGTGTTATGCCGATTTATCAAACATGAAGTTACCAAAAATCGGTCATCTCGTTCGGATGTTGCCCTTCTACGACCGGAACCTGGCCTCCTTGTTAAGTTGCCGGTTTCATTGAATCGCTGAACTGCTCTTTGAACCGCCGAACGACTAACACCTAACACATCAGCTGCATAATACTGGCTACGACCATCTTGAACTAAAGCCACCGCTCTAGCTGCATCCGTCGGAGTTAAGAACATTTTATTGCAATTAGAATTAAGAATGCAACGCGTTTTGACACTACAGGATCACTAAGTTAACCCGGGTTGAAATAAATGCAATAAACAATGATTTATCTTTTCGCTTATCGGAATAATTTTTTCAAATAAAAACATAAATGCCTTTGTGATAAAAAATGCAGAACTAATATAAACATTTGAGTTTATTTCGGATATACGAGGGCATACCTAAAAATACATATGCCATACAATAACTTGAGAGTCGCAAGACTTAAAATAAATGAGAAAAAAGAAATGGATCGAATTTTTTGCACCTGAGTGTATTTCCAAACAGTTTATTGCATTTTATTTTTTGATAATTTTTATAATTTTAATCGTAGTCAGTAATCAGTAGGTGTTTGTTTTATACTTTGAGTTATTTCCTTTATTTGAAGTTTTTCCCCATTTTCTTTCGAAGTGATTTTATTCTTGCAAGATGGGGATATTCAAGTTCCAGCCCAAGGGAATAATTTAGATTACAGAAGGTTAATGGTTGAAAATTATTTTGCACATTTGTAATTTCTATTGTATTTCAAACTTTAGTTAAATGTTTTATTTTCTGTAGTTTTAATTATAAATTCATATATCTGTGTCTGTTTTGAAATTATAAATTATATCTTATGTCTGTAAAATTTGTGGTTTAATGTTTACCTAATCAAGATAAGAAAATTGTGGTCTGGAGTATAGTATCTAACATGAGGAAGTTGTAAAAATATATTTATTGATTTATTGAGAGTAGTGTCTTAACACACTTTTAATTAATTTAGAAAATTTCAAATGTGCAATTATGTTTTAAATTTGTTTTTATTTAAAATATAATTTTGAACTCTCATTTTCCCTTTTATCTAAAGTAAAGGAGTTTTACAGAGTGACTAAAAGAACTTTGGCTTATTTAGTTGATCTCTTTCTATAGTTTGTATCATAAAATTTTACTGTATTTATTTGAATGCAGTGAATTGAATTATAACGTTTTCAAAGTTATTTTTAATCATTGCCTACATTTTGTGTACATAAAATGGGTGAGCAATCTTTACCTGATCAAGAATAAAGTACTGCCAGAACCGTAGAAGTTCGAATTCGTAGATCTCAAGCTGATATAAAATTTCTTCATAACTTACTCTGTTATAATATAGACTGCCCGCAATTACTATCCCGCATTGGTTTCCATGTCCCTTATAGGTCAACAAGAAATAATCATACTTTTGCAGCTCCATTACATAGATGTAATTATGGGAGGATTTCTGCTATAAGTAGAATTTTATTCAGTGCAAACAGGTTGGATCTGGATTTTTTCAACTCTCTTAGGCAATTCCTACGAGGGATGAAATCTTAGTATAGGATTGGGATTGCATTATTTTAAAATGGTATTTTAATATTGTATTTTGATTAGTAAGTTTTGTTGTTACTGTTCACTGAGTTCCTTGCCATAATTGTTGTTATTTATATTGAGCTTAAATTTTATTTTACACGTTTAGCCTATTTTATCTTTGTTTTTATGAAATACTGGGTGTTACCCGTAAATAAATAAATAAGTTTATATTTTAAAGCTATTTATTTTTTACAATTACAATCTTTATTTAGTTCTTGCATAAACATTTTTTTTATGTTCGTATTCAAGTAAGAACATTTTTTATTTGTGCTCTTTTTCTTGTAAGAGCAGATCTCTTTGAGCATGTAGAACCTCAATTTTGGCCTCTTCTACAGGTCCAATTTTATTTCGTATTGGTTTTCTTCTGGAAGACCAATTAGGTGTCTTCATAACCGTGTCCTGCTGCTGCAAATTATTTTCTGTTTGGATTTCAAGTTCTTCGGTGGTAGGTTCTACAGGGCGACTTGTACCTGCCAAAGATTCAATCTCTTCCCGTATCACTTCTTGTGATGTCGAAGGATCTGCAAATTAAAATATTCTATTTTTGAAATGTATTTAAATATTTCCAATATTTAATTTCAGTTCAATATACAGTGTGACCCATTTTGTTTGGAAGCACCCCTATAAAATCCGCATTTTTCAACCGATTTTGATTTAGTCTTTTTTGTTAGATTCAGTATCAAAAACAGTATTTGAGCACAAATTTTCATACCATAATAGCTATTTTCAAGGCCCTCTACGTTAATTTTTCTTTGCCAAAAAAGGCTAAAGTATATTAGGCATTTTTTTTTCTCAAATATGACTACACCACTGGATTCAGAATAATCGCAAATGTAAACTATCAAAATTTTATAAAAAAAGTTTTATTAACAACAAAGTTATCACACTACATGAATTTGGAAAAAGTTGTTTTTCAATTAATTTTTTACTAAGAATGTAGACACTTTTTAAAAATGGCAACATGGTAAACAAAAACTAGGACTCAAACATATTGCACTGTAAAAATTCGAAGCCGAAATTTTAAAAGACAGGATAATAGGTCCATTATTTTTTGAGGGTAACATGAATGCCAATAACTTCATGGAATTCTTGGAAGGTGAGTTATCCGCAGTGATTGACGAACTGCCACTAGCAGAAAGAAGAAATTTGATATTTCAGTTAGATGGTTGTTCTGTACACTATTCTAGGATTGTCAGGCAGTGGGTTAACGAAAAATTTCCAAATGGTTGGATAGGTCGCGGTAGCGAGTTAATCGAATGGCCTCCTAGATCGCCCGATTTAACTATATTGGATTTTTATCTGTGGTGGCTTTTGACACAAAAAGTGTATAAGACACGTCCAAGGAATAGAGCAGAACTATGTGACAGAATACGACAGGCGTGTGCTGGAATAACGCCACATGAAATAAAAAAAGCGCTAAGACATAGTCGCAAACGATACGAGAAATGTGTGGAAATTAACGGAGATCTAGTCGAGGCTACAAAAATGTAGAATTCAATTATTATTAAGTAGTTTAATAATTAAAATGTATTATTTGGTGTTAATTTGTATTTTCGTCACATCAGCACAATTTTACATTACTCTCAGAAGCTATAACTCCAGAACGGGTTAAGGTATCGGCTTCGAATTTTTACAGTGCAATATGTTTGAGTCCTAGTTTCTGTTTACCATGTTGCCATTTTTGAAATGTGTCTACATTCTTAGTAAAAAATTTATTAAAAAACAACTTTTTCCAAATTCATCTAGTGATAACTTTGTTGTTAATAAAACTTTTTTTATAAAATTTTGATAGTTTACATTTGTGATGATTCCGAACCCAGTGGTGTAGTCATATTTGGGAAAAAAAAATGCCTAATATACTTTCGTCTTATTTGGCAAAGAAAAATTAACGTAGAGGGCCTTGAAAATAGCTATTATGGTATGAAAATTTGTGCTCAAATACTGTTTTTGATACTGAATCTAACAAAAAAGAATAAATCAAAATCGATTCAAAAATGCGGATTTTATAGGGGTGCTTCCAAACAAAATGGGTCACACTGTATATAAATTTGCAAACCTGTTTCTTAAATTTACTAATTACTTTTTGTGTGATTGAACATTGGGATAGTAACATTTAAAAATTAGCATAGGTACTTACATTCATTTTTAAAATCTGTATCATATGGGTTTTCCATTCCAAAAACAGTTTCCTCTTGGATTATTGATAAGACGAGATCACTGTTTGCCTCGTCTACAATTTCATTATGTCCACCACCTGTTTGATACGTTTGTTGCCTTTGTTGGGCTGCCTTTTTTCTAATGTCCATTTTGACATGAGCCCATTGCTTCCTTAAAGAATTGGAGTCTCGAAAAACATTTAAATTCTTGGAATTGAAACGATTTTTTAAAATTGTCCAGGTTTTTTCTTTTTCCATATTCGACGCAGCATTTGTTTCCTTATTCTCTAAAATTAGTTTGTACTGTTCAACTAGCTCCACCAACAAACGTTTTTCTTCCGCTGAGTAGTTAACCCGTTTTTTATCCATAGGGAATGAAAAATATAAATCACTAGGTACCAAACTTGTAGACAAAAAATAATTTGAAATATGTACAAGAATAGATATATAGATCTATTAAACTTAATATATGCAATACGTAACTAAAATTTACCAAATATAACAACAGACTAATTCGAAATAAAAAAAACCACTAGGTACTAACTTAACTAACAAAAAATAATCGAATAATTCGATTATGGAGTAAATTTACTAGACCACTAACTAAATAATAATTTAAGAATAGCTAATTGAAAAATCAAGATAATAAATTAGAGAAAAAAATAAGAGCAGATCGAAGACTTTGGGTATATAGTGATAGTATGCAAAAACATGTGAAAACAAAATGATTTTTTTGGTTATGGTTAAAATTTAAGAATGTAATGCATTTTGTCCCAAATTCTTAAGTTATGCAGTAACATCGTACCTATTTCTTCTTTTATTTCATAGTTCTGAGACTTGTTACTATGTTGCCACCTACTCTCAAGGTTAAAACCGCTTTTAGCTAGAGCGCTGCCTAAAGATGTTGGTGCAACGGATTTCTACGTTAAGTCCTAGGTCAGACTTGGGTAACATGCATTCTAGGATGGGGTGGTGCAACCGGCCGTAAGGCAGTTAGAGTTTTGCGTTCCCAGTATACTGACGTAAGCGCATCAGTCACTTCTTAAGACTGCCAAGAAAATTTAGGGGGCCGGAATTAACCGCATGGCCGGAATTCCCACCCGCTACTATATCTTTCGATAAAATGTACTCAATGAACATAATAATTTTACTACTTGCTCCTCGCTTGTTTTGATAAATAGAGCGAAAAGAGCAATTTCGTTTCGTCTTTATAATAATCTAACGGTCAATCTCCGGATTGATTATACATGCATTTAAACAACGTCTTACTATTAAACATATTGTGCGTTTAAAAAAGAGATATATAACCACCTAAAAGGCTATGAAGTGTAACTAAGCACGTATGTGGAATTTTGTCATCTTTTCGTTAATTGAATATTTAACTTCTGTTTAATAGAAATGTTTATGTTTATAGGAGGATTGTACATTAGGGTGGAGTGAAAGAGGGGTAAAAAAAAAAATATGTATATATCGAAATGTAATACCTCAGAAAAGTTGCCTAACACTACCTTTAAGTATCTGTAAGAGTTTGGAAAAAATGGAACAATATCTTCTGCCTCCCCAGTTGTTGTGAAAATTAGAAAAAAATTATTTTTTTTACAGTACTGTAAATAAATTGGAATTTTTATTATGTTGCATAAAAAATCATTTTATACAAATTATAAGCTAGTTAACAGTCTCCTGGGTCTTTTTAAAAAATATTCCACAAAATACTTACCTTAGCTGCCTTCTCCGTCTTCCCAAATAGACGCAATTTCTAGTGATTTCGAATACTTTTTATAAGTTTTTTTTCTAGGAAAAATTTAACAACAAAAGCATACTTTTGATATTTATTAACAAAATTATCAATTTTACAGTAATAATAAAAAAAAATTTTAAAACATGCTACCTTTTAAATGCAAATTCTGATTTTGTGTTAAAGGAAGGCATGTCTTTTCTAGAATCGGCTCGTGTCCTTATAAATCCATCTCTAGAATCAGGACCACAAACTGCAGCAGAAGCTTCTGTGACGAGCTTGACACACCGTTCAACACACTGTGTGTGACAAGGGTACTTTCCAAAATCAATATCAATTGACTCTGGATTTTTAATCAGTTCTTTCAGATCTTCTGTGGAAACTCTAGAAAGTATGGGAGGTTCCGTTAGGTTACACTTTTGCCAGTCGATCAGTTCATAGTACTCATTTGCATTAAAACAGAAAGGAGAAAGTTTAAATACTCTAACACTATTTTGCGGCAAAGAACTTCTTACTTTTAAAATTCGACGAAGTCCAAGTTCTCGTATATGCTTTCTTTCGTCAGTAATCATACTAAGAAGTACATTTTCATGATGTCCAAAAAAGCCATTTCGTTGTATTACAGCGTCTACAATTTGTCTCAACTCTTCATCTAAATATCGAGATAACTGTATCATTTGCAAGACGTGTTTTGCACCATCTTTACATGTTGGCTTTGACTTTATAGTAAACCACATCGGGGCATAAACCTTCATTACATATTCTGCTAGCTTGGTCAAGTTTGGGCTTGGATTTACACTTGAAATATAAAGTCTAAGAATGCGATTCGCAGTCGTCACCCACCGCGAATGAGCCAGTTTTCCAGGATTTCGGTTTGAAACAGACGTATTGCGACCACTAGCAATTACCTGACATATTTCAAACAAATATTTTTGATCAGTACTTAACTCTTCCAAAATATTTTTTGGTATTTCGGGTAAATTGCCTTTAATGGTTTTAAACTGAATTACTGGCAAATTATCGCACTTCTCTAGCTGCTTTCCGATAGCACCTGCAAACCCACGAGGCCCGGTAGTGTCTCCATCTAAATGATTAAAAAGATGTCGAAGTGGAAGTTCATTTGCGTGTAACATACAAACAAACCACTGCAGCGGTTTTTTATAGTGTTCTTCTAAGAGTCTTATTACACCGCCTTTAACACCGGTGTTTACAACTGTCCCGTCACAGCCAATAGCTTCTAATTCCGTAGTATCAATGTCGTTTTCTTCTAACATTTGAACGATGCTTGTTTTAATACTTAGTGCTGAACCAGAAGTAGGAGACACATGACCGATATACTTACATTCTGGTTCTTGCACTAAACTTATATGTTCTTCTATAATCGTTTGACGGTAGAACTTGCTTCCTTTTTTGACTTGGGCTAGAGTCTTATCTTTGCGCCCGTCAAAGTAGATACCACGTAACTTAATCATATTCGGAGCCATTTCTTGCTCCCGGAGATTAGAACGAGTTTTACGCCTCTCCCTCCTAACTTTACTTCGATCGATAATTTTAGAAGGATCTTCTGGTGTTACTATTCCAATATCATTTAGAACGGCAGACGCAAGAGCAGCGGCTGATCTATCTGATATTCCATGCCTGTCGCATGTTTTTGCAAATGTCGTGAGCTGAATTCGCATTTGCTGTTTCTTTTTAATATTTTCGAATGTTGAAGGCGTGGGCGGTGGTACTTGAAGCAATTCAAACTCACTATCAGAGGATTCGTTAGACTCGGAATTGGAAGATAACTCACAGGCAGCTGACACTCCCGGATCCGTTACTTCTAAGGTAGGTAATGTTCGAGAAGCATCCTTTTTTTGCCTTTCTTCTCTTTTTATCAGCTTTGTCGTTTTCTTTACATCCACTGCACTTATTATCATTTTTCTTGCTCCTCTTTGATCTAAGAGGAATTCTTGCTCATCAACAGACACCTTTTTAGTTTTTTCACAGGTACAAGAAGCAAAGACTTTGCATTTGCACGCTGCTATATCAAAAAGTGTTTTACTTTCGTCTCTAAAACGTTCTATTTTAGCTTTGTAAGTTTCACTAACTTGTCTGTTTTTAAACGGCTTCATAAGTTTCATAAATTTGTCATGATATGATTTCAGAAGCTGTAATATCCTGGCATGAGAAACTGTAGCAATAGATGCTTTATGCCAAAGTTCTTCCAATTTTACCGCAACCTCTTGGGATATTTCAGAGAATACGGGTTCTTTTTTACTTACTTTTTTATTGAACCTAATCCAGGCACAAAACTTCATAACTTGTTCGTAGGTTGGTAGAACATTTTCAGGCAATTTCGACGGTTGTCCAAACACGGGGCAGTTTACAGCACATCTTGTTAATCCGGATGGCCCTGATTTGGCCATTTTTAAAAAACAGAACTACACGTAAAAAACAAAACACGCACTAACAAAACGCTAAATGTTCGCGACTAAGTTTTCATGTAGACTAAAAACGACTAGCGCTAAAACAAAGCCAGTAGGAGGGTGCGACGGTGGGGGAAACGCCGCGCCGGCACAATAACGCACCTTTGCGCGTTAGATCTTGTCGACGCATGCGCAAATTATTCATTTAGACGAGTCCGGACAGTTTACAGGTGCGAAAATTTGCTTCTTAACCGTTTTATTATAACTAAAGCAATTTATTGATGTTATTGGCGGTCAAAATTCACTGTGCGGAAAAACCAATTTTTCTTATATTTTAAGGCCTTTGGGGAGGCAAAAGGCGCACTTTTTTGTTAAAATTATTTATGGTGCATGGTAAAGCATTCTTTTGTTATAGCTTTGAGTCCTATTAGAATTTTATATTATATATTTTTTAAAATACCGTTGGAGACTTAACTATTCCCAAAAATTAAATTTTTTAAAAAAGTTAGGGCTGTTGGGGAGGCAGAAGAAAAAATCGAATTAGAAAAAATAATATGTCAAAATGATTTAATCTAACATAGGCATAATTTCCGCACTATTAAAATTAAAATTTTCAATTTTCGTTTTTTCGCTCCACCCTATTGTACATATTATATTTGTGTATTTTATCTTCATTAATTTTGAAATTGTATATATATTTAGTTCATGTAATTAGGTTGTGAAACCTGTTTGAATTCTAATAAATAAATAAATATCAATTTTAAGAAGTAAATAAAATAAAAATATTCAAAAAATAATTAATACTAAACACTATAGAATATTATAAATATTCAACACTCTATGAATTTTTTGAAAAATGATATTTTTCAAAAACAGTGACCGTTCAACTAAAGAGCAACAACTACTTCCCGTGCATATGCACCGCCGGATATTGAATTACACCCCAAAGTCAAACGGGGTTGGTATATCTACAACCTTTCTGGTTTGCAATTAGAATAAATATCTTGTAGATATACCAACCCCGTTTGACTTTGGGGTGTAATTCAATATCCGGCGGTGCATATGCACGGGAAGTAGTTGTTGCTCCTTAGTTGAACGGCCACTGTTTTTGAAAAATATTATTTTTCAAAAAATTCATAGAGTGTTGAATATTTATAATTATTCCTTTCGACATCTGTTGATACATTCACTCTATTAAATACGACAATATTACAGGAAACTGTAATAAGATTTACTATAGAATATACTTACGCTGAGGTGTCTTGTCAAAACGAAGCTGTATATTAACTTTCAGCCTGTTATTAATCACTGAAATCCCTTATATGTGGGTCCGTGGATTACTACCACAGGCACAATGAGCTGTAGAGAATATGAAACAGATTGTATCATCTTCAAAATTAATAAAGATTTTTATACATTAATTTGTAAGAGGATAAAAAATCAGGTGAATAATGTACGTACTATTTGATTGCAATCGAACACTGCGTACAACATTCTTAAACTAATCGTTTAACCTCTTGAAAAATATATAGATTTATTTATATAATATGATTATTAAATCTTATCAATACGTGTTTGCAAATTAGCGTCATGCCTAGTAAATTAAAGTGTAGTACTATTGTTTCCGTTCCAAAGGTTAGTAATCCCAGGAAGCCAGAGGACTTAAGACCAATTAACCTTCTCCCAATTATTGAAAAGATAATTGAAATAATAGTTCATGAACAACTGAGTGAGCATCTGAACAAAAATAATTTATTATTTATCAACCAGTCTGGTTTTAGAAGGCACCATTCCTGTGAAATGGCCTGTCAGTTAGTTTCCAACAACAGGAAAAAAGGAATCGATGAAGGAAAAATTGTAATTAGTGTATTATTCATATTGTATATTAATGATTTATACCAATACTTACAGCATTCTTTCGTCAATTTCTTTGCAGATGATACTTTGATTTCTGTACCTGGTAAAAAGTATTTGGAACTGGTAAATATTATGAATAGCGAATTAGACATCCTAAATGAATGGTTGATGGAAAATAAATTAAAGTTAAATGAACAAAAAACTAAATGTATGATACTATACCTTGTTTTTAAACTAGGAGGAGCATTTTAGGAAACCTCTACCACACCACTAAAAGTTACCAGATTGGGAATGTGTTCCGAAAGGGTCGTGTTCAGACTTTTTGAACTAAATGAAAATTGCGTGAAATATGTATTGTACTGATCGCTGTTGTCGTGGCCAATGAGGGATCTAGGCATGTCTAAATATCGAATGATGATTGGCCACAGGTCATTGCGAAAGTAGTAACCAAATGTCACATTATTGTGAAAAGATGTAAGGCAGAGGTTATAATAAGTAGTTTATGTAAAATGTTTTAAGAATTTGAGGATTAAAGAGAATATAGAAATGCAATTGTATAATTAATTTTTTTTTACATTTGAGGCCTTGGTGTAGCAGAAAAGTGAACAGAAATTTTGTTATCGAAAAATACCATAATATAGTACTGCAATGTATGTAAAACTTGATGTGAAACTTATTATTAACAAGAAAAAAGAAGCATGGATTTTTTCATGAAAGGGAATAAATAATAAAAATAGCAAATACCTCGGGTAAAATATAATAGGTACTTTCTTAAAAATAAACAATAAACAACAAACGTGATAGTAACGATTGAACTAATGTCTATTTGTATATAAATAAACACAAAACTGACAAATGTCAGTGGTATCAAAAGAGATGTGTGAAACTGGTGGCAATCTGACCAATCACTAGGCAGCAGAAATGCCAACTTAAATTCAAATCGCTCCTCTTAGTTTAAAAATAAGGTATAGGTAGTAAGTAAAATTATTCTAACTTCAGGCAAGGTCAATGTGTTATTAAAATTAATAATAGTATAGTCGAAAACATAGATGAAATAAAATATTTAAGAGTTATATTGGATTCTCAGCTCAGATTTCATAAATATATTGATTTTTTGTGTGAAAAAATAGGAAAAAAAGTGGGATATTTTTCTAGAGTTAGTAAAAGTCTTTCACTTTGGTGCAGAAAACTGGTGTATAATACTATCATCTATCCACATTTTAGCTATTGTATGTCTTTATTAATATCTTGTTCTAATGAAAATATTCATAGACTGCAAGTCCTTCAAAATAAGGCAATGCTTCAATTACTTCGCACAAACACACAGTGCCACTCTGGCCAATAATTTTAAATATGACCTTATGGCAAGTGATTTCTCGTTTGAAAGGCATTGACATACTAATTTTTTTTGGGTTTAAACTAATTTTGATGGATAAATTAAATAAATACCAACCCTATTATTATTTCACATTTAATTATTGAAGATTTTTCAGTCCGCCTCTGGTTAGTTGTCAAACAAATTGACGTTTTTAATTTAATAGTATTCGTTGCTTTCATGGAGACTAGATATAAGGAGCACAAACTTGTATTGGAAAAATGTTGAAAAAGTGTCCAGCGGTAAGGTACAAATAGTAGATGGCGCGAGAGTAGCTAGCGATTAAAATTACAGAGTGAAGTTTGCTCAACAAGTTAACCTAACAAAAAATGTAAATAGTGTTTATTTTTATAGACGTTTTTATAAAAATTGTCCAACTAGAAGTAAAGTTAAAAATAAAAAAAATTACACACCTCAGCCCCTGTCTTATTTTCGACCAACAGTAAGTAAACTACATGGAGCAACAGGAATTATTAGATCAGAGTCATCAGAAAACAGCAACTACACAATCCGCCCTGGAGAGTTTTAGGGATAATTTTCTTAAATTTTCACTGCTGCCCTGGCTGTATGTAGACAAACCAAATGAACTAGAATTTATTCGAATGGATCCTGCAACTAAGCAGATCAAAAACCATATACGTTTAAATGAGAATTTATCAATTACTGTAAGTATTCATGAATATATTATGGGTAAATAGGTATATTTGGTTATCTTTTTATATTTAACAATAATTAATTGTAATCTAATTGCAGATTATTTTCCCTAATAATGAAGAATTGCCTCTAAGTGATAAAATTAGCTCATAATATAACAGTACTTGTGAATACTTAAAATATGTAGAAAGGTGGCCATTATGTGTTTGCACTAAAATTGACAACAAGTAAGATTAATTTATTTTTACATAACGAACAAATGAAGTTTTGATATTAATTTTTTTTTTAATAGCATCAATTTTCAGAAATTCAGAAACTTGTAAAGGTGTGATTGTTGGTCATGATACATAATTAAAAAATCAACCAAATCTATGATGCAAACCTTGTCGAATTTTATGGAAACGCTTGCAGTTTCATAATTCAACCACAACTATTTTAAATAGGTCAACTTGGACAATACAACATGCTTCAAATTTAGTTAAGCAATGCAAATGCCTAAAGAGTATGGTGAGTTTCAGGAAATACAATTTTTTGGATTAAAACAACATTTCAAACACAATTAATCAACTAAGTTCAATGTAATGAAAATTTCACAGTACATGCTAAAAAGTTTATCTTCATAACATCCTTTGCTAGGCCTCTTTATTCACTGATGCCTTAATTAACACCATGGTCAAACATTTTATTACAATCAACTGAGAACATATTATGTTGTATTAAAAAAACTTCTATCTTGTACAGTTTACAAAATTTTCATGGTCTGGAAAATTCTATGTCATTATTCTATAACTACTGCCTTCCATAATTTTAAGTTTTTTATTATTTCTTTGCAGAAATTCTGACTGAGAGAAAAAATAATGAATGTCAGGTCTGAGTGTGCAAAGAAGTCAGATGCTATAGTGCGAGAAGCTGTTTTGCAATTACCAGAAGAATTTCATATTATAGTAAATTCGTGCTTTGAAGCGGCAAAAACAAATATGCAAGGTCAACGATATTTATGCGTTAGAGTGGGTTTACGAGTGCATGTTAATACCCAACTTACATATTGATAACAACTTTCCAAATGAAGACAGCTTACCTAATGACAACAAATTTACCCAATCATGACATATTACTCGATGAAGATAATTTACCTAATCATGACAAATTATTCATATTTATTTATTATAAATCTTTATACAGTGTGTCCACTTAAGTTCGCACCACATCGAAAACTTTTTTATTATTAAGTTTACGAAAAAAAGTTATTCTTTATAAAAAGTTCTGCATGATCCAAAACCTAAAATGCAACCATCAGGTATTAAATTTTTCCAGTCGTATACGAGGTATATCAGAAAATATGAATTTTGCTCAAGAATAAAGTATCTTTATTTTTGATAATATCGAATTATATGGAAAAAAATCCTTTTTTCTTTTCTAACTACAATAACAATGCAAATGCAAGTGTAGTTATTTGAAATCTAGGATGCACTGATAAACAAATGATTTATTGATAGTAATAATTGTTTGACAGTGAACGTCAAATAAAATTTGTTAACATGCCGGTGATATTTAGTGTGGAAGAAAAAATAGAAATTGTGTTAATCGTTGGTGATAATTATAAAACTTATCGTGAAGCAGCTGAAATATTTAACAACAGACATCCCGGGAAAAATATACACCATACATCAGTAATGAGAATTATGGAAAAATTCAAAACATGTGGAGATGTTAAAAATAAATTCACAAACAAGCGTCAAAAAATCGTTACAAGTGAAGATATGAAGTTGAATGTAATGTTATCTGCATTGGAAAACCCTAAATTGTCTCTGCGAAACAGGGCATCTTCGCTTCCAGATAATATTGGTAAAACCACAATATCAAAAATTTTTAAATAGAACAAGTTTCATCCATATTAACCACAATATATCCATACATTAAAACCTGGAGACTACGACAGACGACTAGAATTTTGTTTTCTTATCCAAGGAGAGCTAGAAGATGATCCTTTTTTGGCTAGGAAAATAATTTTTTCTGACGAAGCTACATTAACGTCTAATGGAACAGTGTCTTCGCAAAATTGTCGATGGTGGACTGACTCCAATCCTCACTTTACGATTAAAACTCGCGATCAATATTATTTTAAAACTAACGTTTGGTGCGGCATTTACAAGGATAAAATAATTGGCCCCTTTTTTTTTCGACAATCTATGACTTCTCAACGATATTTAAATTTTTTACAAAATCAGTTGCATGATTTTCTTCGTGACCTTCCAAGATATGAACGACAACAGGTATGGTACCAGCAGGACGGCGCAACATGTCATAGTACGATGGAAGTAAGGCAATACCTTGAAAATATCTTTAATGGAAGGTTAATTCATAGATATTCCGATATTTTTTGGCCAGCTAGGTCGCCAGATTTAACCCCACTAGATTTTTTCTTATGGGGTTACTTAAAAGAACAGGTATATCAACACAGGCCATTCACAAACGTAGAACATTTTCAAAGAATTATTACGGAAACAATTCAGGGTATAACTCCGAATATAATTAGAAATGTATTGAGGGAATTTTCTTCTAGAACGGAAACCTGTATTGTAAGAGAAGGCGGATACGTTGAAGCAATAGTGAATTGATGATAAACTATTACACGCTTGTTACACAATTAACATTATTAGCACTGTATACATAATTATTGTGAAATAAATAATTTTGTTATTTATCAATTATTTTAATGCATCATCAAAATAATGCAACATAGAGGTTAAGAGACGTAAAGGTTATCAAATGTTTAACGAATAAAGAGATAACTGATTGAAGTTTTCGATATTATCAAAAATAAAGGTACTTTATTCTTGAGCAAAATTCATATTTTCTGATATACCTCGTATACGACTGGAAAAATTGAATACCTGATGGTTGCATTTTAGGTTTTGGATCATGCAGAACTTTTTATAAAGAATAACTTTTTTTCGTAAACTTAATAATAAAAAAGTTTTCCATGTGGTGCGAACTTAAGTGGACACACTGTATTAATTATTAAGTGTTATAACATCGCATACAAGTTGTTGAAGAATTTTATATTATTTCATGCAAAATCATGCCAAGCGAATTATTCTACATTGCTCAGAATGCACTCCAATAAATGAAATGTTGGAAACACTCAACTAGTTGCAAGTAAAAAAACTGTTTGAATATTCTCTCATATTTATTTACAAGGTTGGAATTGGAGTAAATATCAGGTACGTAGATATAAAAAAATTCAACTCAACTCAACTCCATGTTTTAAAAGGATCTGATGTGTTCAATGCTTTACCATCCGATATAAAAAATGGTATGGGTTTAGAAATGTTTGCTAAGAGATTATTTGATTGAGCAGTGATTTCTCATTTTTGAGCTTATTTTAATATTATCAAACAGCTGTGACTAATTTGTTTTGTATAATTTTATGTGTGGATGTAGTATTATTTTTTTATTTATTTTTACACATTTTTGAGCTTATGTTTACCTATATTCTAATGTAAACTGTTTTACATGTTTAGCATTATTTTTATCTAGATTATGTATTTATACATTTTATAAGTAGTGACTAATATACCTAATTGTATTAGCTCTTTTTCAGCTAAATAAAGGAAACATTATATATTATTTTTGTTAACAATTTTTTTAATAAACATTATTATATTATGTACCATTAGTCTTTGATCTATTTTACTGATCACATAAATTTTCAAACCTTTTCCTTGCATGCCATACACCACACTCCTTGCAAACTGTTCTGGTCCATTTCTAGATTTTGAAATATCTTTATAGTTTATTTTTCAAGTGATGATAACCAGTTATGGGACATGATGTAAACTGAGCCAATCACAAATTTTTATTTCACCGTCCTCTTGAATCTGTCGTTCTTGGAACTAAAATTGGTATTGGTTCTGACCATATAATTGGAATTATTTAAGAGACTTCTTTCTTATTGGATTCACTTTCAATTAATACTTTCACTTGTAACTGCACAGTGACACATCAACCCCTTCTGAATTCTCTGTGGATTTAATTTATCCTTATCATCATTTTTGAGACAAAATCTGTAACAACAATAATTATTTATGGATGGGCACATATTATTTCTGCAATTATAGACAAATGTGTGGAATATTTTTTTGTTTTCATTACTATTTTGCAATACAATTGCCTATATAATGATATTGAAGCACCAGCTACGCGAAATACTTATTTTTTCCTTGAAATTTGCTAAAACCAAGCATAAAAGGTAACCGAATGAAAATAAACAAACCCTCCATTTACATAACCTAAAATTTAACACGTCAAACATGATTTTAATCGCTAGTCTCCCCAGCGCCACCACAATTTTCCTAATTTCGACGGACACTTTTTATATACAGAGTTTGTGCTCCTTATATCTAGTCTCCATGGTTGCTTTGCAAAGTTTTTCTAAATAGCTTAAATATTTAATTTTATTATTGTTTAACGAGACGTTTAAGAGTTTACATATGCAAAAAGGTACGTACTCAAGCCGACAAAGTAGCAGCTATCTTAATAATTGGTGAATCTGGAAAGAATCTCCATGACGCGGAACGTTTATTTAATGAGAGATACCCAGATCCCCCTATCTCGAGAACTTATTTGAGGGAGCTTCTTCACAAGTTTGAAGCAACAGATAGTGTTCAAGATGCCAAACAATCTGGTCGACCAACATTTAGTGATGATAAAAAAATTGATATAGTTGCTGAAATGGTAGTAAACCCTACTTCCTCTTCAACAAAAGTCGCGTCTATCTGTGAAGTAAGTAAAAGTACACTACAGAGAGTGTTGGCTAAAAATAAATGTCATCCATACAAGTTAAAAATGGTGCACCACCTTTCGGATTCCATTCCAGAAATCTGTATCATACGACAATAAAAACACACTGTTGAAATATGACAAATCGGATTATTTTCAGATAAAATACTTACTTTGTAAACAACAGCAAAAAAGCGGTAAACTGTCCACGTGCTTGGAAACACTGCCATCGAGTATACGCATACAATAGTCCGTATATAAACGGTCTAGTCCGTATATGAAATACCATATTTTTTACATACGGTCTGCTCAATTTAGATCATATGTATACGACCTAGGTCTGATTTTATATATGGTCTGTATAGTATATATATACTAGCAGACCCGATACAAATTTTTACTATTTTTATTTTGAATGGAAAATATCACATTGTTATATATTTTGGGTGGCAAAATCAGATAGTATTGTTAATTTTTTGATAGAAGGAATATATTTTTGTTTTTGGAAAATTCGAGTTTCTTGAATTTTCTTACAATTTTTCGGATAAAGCAATTTTTTTAATGCCCGTATAAAAAAACTCCTGTACTAAATACCATCAAAATCGGCCCATCCGTTTGGGAGTTGTTCAGTATAAATCTGAGTGCAGCGCCACCTACCGATACTAGTTGTTAATATAAACCATCCAGTTACTTACTTAAACACACACACATAAAGTTCCATCAAAATCGGTCCATCCGTTTAGGAGTTTTTTAGTATGAACCCGATTGCAGCGCCACTTACCGGGACTAATTATGAATCTAAACTGGAGATTAAAATAAAAATGTATTATATTCGCCATGCTGCAACTCTATTGCTCATGTGTGGATGAAAAGAAAAAATATTAAAATCTCAATTTAAAATTAGATGTTGATGGTAGAAGGGTGAAAAATTAGGGTTGTATGTATATTTGTAAGATGTATCATAAAAAAATAAAAACAAAAAATTTAGGGGTGGACCACTCTTAACATTTAGGGAGATGAAAAATATATGTTGTTCGATTCTCAGACGTACCCGATATACACACCAAATTTAACGAAAATCGGTCGAGCCGTTTCGGAGGAGTTCAACTTCTAACACCGTGACACGAGAATTTTATAATATATATCGGATTAGATTAACAAAAACAACCTTCAGAAAAATAGTGACAAACATAATCACGATACGAGATCTAAGAGATTTAATCGTTCCCACTTAAAAAAGTCCCCAACATATGTCGGGGGTGAATCGGTTACCAGATGATATCAGACAAATAAACCATCTCAAAAAATTTAAAACTAGTCCTAAAAATTTCTAATACAATATTGTTTTTCCATGCTAGATGAATTTGTTAGGTGGCGTAACATCTCTTAATTCCTTACCTAATTTTTGATATTTTTGTATTTCAGACTTTAAAAATGTAACTTTTTATTTTATTTTCTTATATTCTTGTTTATATCAAACATTTGTTCTATGCTGTTGCCTGTTTGCATATTAATTCTAATTTTAATTTTAATTATTTTAACTATAGTTTTATACTGTGACTTGTCATATGTCATGTATATGATGTCATATGTCATGTATATGATGGTAAAGACTAATAAATTATCTATCTATCTATCTATCTAAGTAATACACATTTTTTATATTTACCATAACCACATAATATACCTACCAAGTCCCTGTGAACTTACACAATACGTCCAAAAAAGTACATTTTCAATACATAGGTATCTACATTTCAAATCATAGTAGATACCTAGTAGATAGTAAGTATTTCCGTGTTATATGGGAAAGATCTAAAATCTTGTGAAAAGTATTTCCAAGTCGTAACGAGTTACGGAAATGAAAACTGGCAACATTGTTCATCAACCGCTTCTTCTAAAATTTGTGACCATCTGCTATCTAGACATAATTGTCAAAAATAAAAATAAATGGCGGATTTTTAGTAATTTCAATTGCGATTTTCTCTTTCAAAAGTGAATGATCCAAGAAATTTTTTCTATTAAAATGGTCTATAGCAATGGGGCTTTCTAATAAAAAAAATCATTTCAAAATTCCGAGGTTCGCGAACTTTACCTGAGCCTTTAATTATTTCAAATTGGAAAGTGAAAACATAAAATCGCGTCCAAGTATAATCCTCCCCTGTATCTAATACCACTTTGATAATTTAAAATAAATATTATTCCCCTTCTCCTCATAAATGTGGATGTTTCTCAATTTTCCACATTTTGCCAATTTTTTAGGACAATTTATTGTTTTTACATATCCGTCATTTTCATAAAACGGTCCATAACATGTATTGACTTTTTGCTTTGACTTAATATTAACATTAAATTTTATAATATTTGAATAAAATCAACAAATAACAAATTCCACAACAGCAATATAACTTATATTACTAGACCGGCTTCGCAAATAACATTTCCATCGTCAGGAGTGGATAATAGATATCAATTCTGTGTGAAACCGGGCGAGTAATATATGTGTTCTGTTGTGAAATTAGTTAATTACTGATATTATTCAATAATTATGGAAAGATTCCACGTAGTATGGGTTTAAACAATTGAATTTATCAAATTTTATTTCAATTTCTTTTTTAAATATTGAATTTCGTATCAATGTTTTCCACTCAACCAAAAATTCCCTCTTCTCTTGAAAATTAGTACCTCTATATTTCACAATTTCGCCAACTATTTCTGAATTATTTACCAACACTATCAGTTTTCCACGAATACAGTCTAAATATTTAATTAACTCCCTTTATAAATTGCAAGAACTTCGAAATGTTTGTTTTAAAACTGTAAACGCTAGTTGATACAACATGGGTGAATACTATAAAGAGGTAGAATGGTGTATAAAATTGTGCAATATCTTAGGTGTAAATCCTTTGAAGGAAAACGACATCGTTCAAACTATCATTCTAGTTTGTGGTTGTTTATCGTTGGTGGAAAACATTTTGTCTACCATCATATTAATAATTTTTTCAAACGAAGATATCTCTGATATACAACATTTTACTGAAGCAACCAACAACCTGATAGTAGCTCCCATAGTAAGTTTTTGATGACCTTGTTTTCAAAGCATTTTATTTCGACTCTTCTGAATAATAGTATTTCAGTTTTGTTGGCTGTTGATAGATCAAGCCCTCTTGAATCACTTGGCATGTTCAGAAATATTAATTCTACGTTTCCATTCAAAAAAGTTAAATACTCGTACAACCATGCGGTTTTCTACTTCATTTATTTACAGATGAATTATGATCTCTGGAATCCATTCAGATTGTTGTTGGGGCAAGTGTGAAGACGATGCAAACTTTTGATACATATTCAGGCTGTGTACACATAGTGAGGTAGTACATTGAATACGGAATTGTTATTCAGAATCTTCCCTTAGCATTTCAGTTATATTTCTACTGTCAAATTCAAGATGTTCATTGAACTTAACCTTTAGAAATCAGTATAGTTTGGTTGTATACTCAATTAAAAATACAAATAGAAGGTCCTAGTTGGATACACCGCCTGGTGCAGCCGACCGAAGATTGAACTGGTTGAGAGTGTAGAGCAGTATGCAACAGTATTTCAAGCGGAAGCTTCCGCCATTGATCTATTCGTTGAAGCATATGTTGAAGAACAATAAAATTAGTTCTGACATCATGCTGCAATAACAGTATTGAGCTCCAATAGTTGTAACCCAAACCGCTATTAAATACTAGACCACTCCCAAACCAATGAGAACGAGTTGAACTACAAACCCTAGAAGCTACGTTTGTATACTCTTCCACAGATTACCAATTTTCCTTGGATGAGTGAACTTAAAGGAGTAATCAAACTTGGATAGAGGTAGTGCACGGATCCAAATAAACCACATAAAAATCAAACCCATTATACTCAATATTAATAAGAGCTTCCATTTGGATCTCAAATCTAGAGGTTTCTAATATTTGATCTGATTATACATACCTAGGTATAGCAAATGAATCCAGAGTGTTGAAATTTTGATATAAAAGATGAAAAATCAAAGAAAGTGCTTTAATACAACTAAATTCAGATAAATGTGTAGCTAGTATTTCAGCCGAATGTAGTCAAATTTGGTTACCAATGTTAGAAAGAGAAATTTCCAATAATCAATTACCTGCGTTATCAGGATAGCATCATAAGTTTTTATCCAGGTTTTCTTATGATTTATCTTTGGAATGGTTGTTAATCGATACACACTTCAATACACAAAATCACCAAACTGAGTTATACATATTTTGAAAACAAAATAATCATACACAAAAAAGTAACAACAAACGCGTTTTTATTAACAAAATTTCCAAAATAAGCAAGAAAAAAGCGCTATCCCAATAAAAACCGTTCCTGGAACGTGCACTTCACTGGATTCCATTTCTAGTGGACTACATATCGTTAGAATGTCATGAAATAAAATATTTTATTTCTCATTTTACCAGAGGTGTGATCTACTATGAATGGACCTTAATAAAATTTGACAACAAAGTTTTGTAGTCTTAAACTTCAAAATATTATTGATTGTCTAGTTGTCAAATTTTTTTTCGTTGTGTCAGATAGGGACCAAAAAATTTTTCATTAATTCATTATTAGTTAATCTTGACAACGGTAGCTGCAACGCTACCGAAACGTTGAAATAAAAAAATAAAAAAACATATTGTGGTTTGATTCCCAAGAAAATAAGAAAAAATAACAAGTAATGCCACAAGGAACTTATAGAAGATATTTTGATATAACAGTTGGAAAAATATTGCTTGCCTGCTACTGGAATAAATTGATACCAGTAATTTGGAAGATTGATAGAGCATTGCAGTTGGTCATTCAAGTTTTCAAATCTATAAAATATTTTCTGTTTTTTATTTTGGGAGACCACAAATTTATCAAATCACTTCTTTTCAGGCATTGGCTAAATTGTTAACCATTTTTACAAAGAAATCTGCTTTACGGGACCTTATTAACAGTACAAGATATAATTTTATGTTTCAAGAAACGGAAGAAATAAAAGATAGTGAACGGTTTGCATCATTTTTGAGGAAATTTTTTTTTTATTGCATGCTACTTTGCATGCTTTCCAGCATGATGAAACCCATCATTGTTGGGAAGGCGATATCAGCTTACGATGACTATAAACCCGAAAGTGTTCCTAGGTAAATATTTTCATATGTAGGGAAGGGATGGGAACTGTTGAGTAAACAGCGAAATCCAAATTTTTGGTATGGTACCAGTAATCTGGTCATTCATTTAAATCCTTATTGTAACTGAGCGAACTGATTCTTATAGAATAGGCAGAAATTGCAAACGTCTCAAACACTTTGTCTTATTTAATAATTTGGAAATAAATTCGATGTGAGCTTTGAATGAAAAGAATCAAACTATACAGTAACATGTCTCTTCATATCTTTTTCCTTCTCTGGAACTTATTTCATTCCTACAAAAAAAAATTATATAAATTTGTGTATATTTATCATTTTATTTAGACCTGTCGAAGCTCTTAGGACAGTCTTATTATGGCATAGGCATTTATTTATTCTCATGTAGTTGTAGTTTCCCAGGAGGATCCTTGATTGTCTTAGACCACTAGAAATTTCTATTGGTCAGATCTACTTTTCGGCTTTGCCTACTTATTCCAATATTACGTTGGAGCTGATTCCGTAAAATGGTATTTTTGCTAGTTCAACTGTTATTTCATTTCCATTTATTCCAATGTGTCCCGGAACTCATAGTAAGGTGACGATGCTGTTCTCGACTAGTGTCCTGAGCCTAGTTTTACCAGGCCGTTTTACCATTAATGATGGCCGCATGACTATCCGACATGATAGTCATCCCTTGCCTCCTATATCTTTGTATGATGCGGTGACATTCTCTGAGACCTAAAATATCTATTGTGCCCCCTTACTTCTACTTAGTTCCCGAGAAAAGTCTCAGAGACTAGTATCTGCAGGCTTCAATGTCCCTCTTCTATCCAATAATCTCCTAGGTGCTGTGCCCTAGGATTCTGAATTGCGGTGCAATTCGCAAGTATGCGGATGCAGGTTTCTTCTTCGATGCCACATAATCTACTCGTACTCTCCATCCCAGTCTGTAGTGCTCCAAGTCTGGTAATAATATGAAGATCCTATCCCTTCTTGCATCTGAATATCGTATAGAATTTCTTCGAAAAGTTATAGTATTCCATCTCAACATCCTGTGGCATGCCTCATGGCTGATTTCTGAAAACGGTTTTTTCAATAATTCAGGAGATCTGAATACTTGACTATTTTATTTCAATTGTGAGTACCCCCTGATCTGATGTATCAGTATCAAAATTAAATATAGGTGTTGGCACGTATTTTCATTTTATTTGTGTACCCACCTATGTATACATTTTTACTAAAAAAAGGGGTAAGGGGCGTAAAATTATATTCTGCACACTGGCGGACAAATGGCTTGGCGCGTCTCTGGCTGTTTAAATATCGTCTATTCAATGCTCTTTTGACAATCTCATGAGAAACGTACATACAACAGTTTTTTGTTTATCTATGGCACCTCGGATATCCTCCGTCAGCTGTACGAGTACAGTCTCCGTAGTCGCCTGCCTGGTAAGCCTACTTATGTGGATGGAGAGATAGCCTCTCTAGGATTCCCGTTCTAATCTAACTATCAATAGCTTTCCCCATCGTTTTAAGTAGAAACTTTACTAGAATCATTGGTCTGACGGAGTTTGGGTTTGTATCCCTTTTTTCAAGCTTCTGGAATGAAGGTAACTATTGTCTAGTTCTAGGATGCTTCGACTAATTCATCCATTTAAAAAAAAATTGTGAAACGAATGTATTCGAGTTTGGAAACTGTATACAGTTTCTTAGATATGGTCTAGTGAATTTTGAAACTAGAAGACAATCACACACGTTTGGTTGTAACAAATTAATTTAAAATTGTACTGTTTAAAGTATATAGGGAGTTGAGCTCATTACGATTTTCAGGAACAATTGGTCAAAACTTTTTAAATACACTATAACCTATTACGATCTTATATCATTGCAATAACGAAGTCAAGAAGAATTTAAATGAAATAAAATACAGTGTGTCCCATTTCAAGAAATGTACCTTTGATCTTGCCCGGCGTTCTGGAACACAATGTACCTCCAATCACGACTAATTTTAAAATATGAGCGTTCAGGCTTGCTACAATCGATCCGAATTTTATTCAAATGTCTTTTAGGACACGATATTGGTCTTTTTCGCACTCTTGGATTACCATGTATATATTATAGTGTATACAGGGTTAGTTCTAAGTATAGAAACATATGAATATCTCGCAACCGAAAGAAGAAATTAAACAAGGTTGCCTAAGGAGCATATTTTTATATTACAACAATACTTACAGCGAAGTGACTGAAGCGATTAATTTTTTGAATGGAACACCCTGTATAATATATTATTACATGAAACCTTTCGACTCCTAGATTAACTTTGTTATAAAGTACCCTATGCCCAAATTGTATGGTTACACAGATATAGAAAACTACAAGATAAGTTCTTATTCCCATAAAGCTGGTTATGCTTTGTAAATAAATATTAGTGAACTGTTGAAATCAGTTAATGTCAATCACTTTATAAAATAATATAGAACGCGTATAAATCCTAATTTTATGAGGCTTTGGCGACAAGGAAGGAACGTTTGAAGAAGATGCACACAAATTTAATGAATTGCGTCCTCATTACATTATTAACAGATTAACAGTTTAAAAACTGTCAAGAGGTATAGAGAGACTGCAAATTATAGAAGCTGTCCTAAGCATGGCAGGCCGAAAACTGCTACAAATGATGAAACAACACTAAAAGTGCTACTCCAAGGTGAGGAGAATCCTCTAACCAGTTTTATGAGGCTTTGGTTTGTTGACATTGTTTTTCGGACGCTTTCGCTGAATTGGAACTGCTTATACGTATAATAGCTTGAAGATAAGCATCCTATTCATTTTTGGAACCAAAACTGTAAAATTTATTAAAAACCTCTTTCTTCGTCTCCTCTGATATCTTTTCTAAACATTTACTTCGACAACTAAAAAATACCTGGTTTAAGACAAAGAACGGGAGAGCTCAAATCAAACAACTCATTCTCACATGTCGGTCAGGTTTGAATATTCTAAAATATTTAGCCAATAAACACTGGGGAACAGACTTGATAGTATATCAAAAATAAGAAAAATCAAAAATCGATTAAGGTACCTACATGATTCAGCATAAGAGTTGGAGAACTAGTTATACAGAAACACTAAGGTCTGGTTCTATCACCTATGGTCAAAAGTCAGAGTTTGTCAACCACTGGTCAGGTGTTTACCTTGTGGTTAAGAAAAAATGTGTTTTATCATCATGTGTCAACTACTTTTGACTAGTGGTTACTTAACATCGATCGTTTTCGTAAATATACTAGCCATTATGAAGATATTGTACAAAATTTGACATTTCCGACTAAAAATTGCAGATAAAAGTTTGGTTATATGTCATATACACAAAGCACCTTGTTTTGTCAGATTGTTATTATTCATAATGGAAGAGAAAGTAAAACACGATGTGAAAGGACAAAAAATAAAGGAAAGAAAATAAAAAATAGTTAAAAATACAAGCACATATGCTGTAACCTGGAAGGCAAAGCAGTAATGTTGGGACAAAATTACCGATGTGCTAAACAGTCACGCAGATAATTTTAAGCGAAAATGCAGAGCAAAAAATGAAGTCTCTTTCTCTTTCGAATAACACAGTCAAGCGTAGAATCGATGACATTGCAGCAGACATTAAGTCACAAATAATTAACAAAGTAAAATTATCGCCATTTTTTGACATTAGTTGCGATGAATCCACCGACATCGTTAATTGTGCACAATTAATAGTGTAGGTTCGTTACATCGGTGGAAATATCATTGAAGAAGATATTTTATACTCCCAATCTTTGACAGCAGGTACAACATCTTAAGATATATTTAATTCAATATCAAATTTCGTTGAAAAAAATAATTTGGATTGGAATAAGCTCCTTGGACTTTGCACAGATGGCGCACCTGCAATGATAGGTGTACGATCGGGCTTAGCTAAAAAGCTCAAAGAAAAAATCCCGCAATGGTTAGTACACATTGTGTTATTCATATGCAAGCTTTGGCTTCCAAAAATTTGCCACAGAAATTACGCCAGACTTTGGACTCGGCTATGAAAATTGACAACTATCAAGAACAGCGCTTTGAACAGTCGGTTATTTACATTACTCTGCGAGGATCTCGATTCTTATCACAAAGTTCTTCTGTTCCATACAGAAGTACGCTGGCTGTCCAAAGGCAATATGTTTGCTCGCCTTTATGAATTGAAAGAAGAGGTAATTATTTAGCTCGAGTTCAAAGACACAAAAACACGATTTCCTCACAATATTCAAAGATGACATATTTCAATGGAAGTTGGCTTATTCAACTGACATATTTGGTGTCTTGAATGAGCTGAACTTGAAACTTCAGGGTAGAAACAGTACTATAATAAACAATTATGATTATATTCAGGGATTCATAGCAAAGCTTCAACTTTGGAATCAAAAATTATCTTCTGAAAATGTTATATCTTTTTCTCGGCTGTTCGAATCAACTAAAAATAACACACTGGACGCAAATTTGAAAGCTGACATAAAAGCTCATTTGCAGGAGCTGGAAGACGAATTTCGCCGATACTATCGAGACATCGATTCCAAGTCACCAATATGACACCTGACAAGAAATCCATTTGTTGTCAATGTGTCACAGTTACCAGAAGAAGTTCAGGAAGAATTTCCAGAAATGAAGGCTGATTCATCCATGAAAGATGACTTTTGACATTGGAGCAATTTTGGATCAAAAGATTGCCTCTATTGCTTTACCAGTACTAGTTCCTTTTTCTTCAACTTACTTGTGTGAGACATGCTTTTCTGCTCTAGTATTAATTAAAACTAAACAACGAAATCGTCTTGATGTCGATAGTGACCTAATGATAGCTCTGACAAAAACAGAACCTAGAATTAACCAACTGGTTCTGAACATGCAATCTCAAGTATCTCACTAGTACCTACTCTTATTCTATTATTTTCTTTTGGATAAAACATTTATTATATTAATTTCAAATTTTAAAAATTGTTTATTAGAATTAAAATAAAAGGCTTATATGTACATAGTGCGTGTTTTTTTGTATTTATTGAAAATGTAAAGGGAGGGGGGCATGAAAAAATTATTAATAGTCTGGGGAGCCTCAACAAAACAAAGGTTGGGAAACCCTGCCTAGAGGCTATGTTCGTGCTCCCTAAGAATATGGATATACTTACCCTTCACAGATCACCGACATCCTTGTAAAGATAAAACTTGAAGGGGTAATCTAATTCGGATTGGGGATCAATAAACAGTATTTTCGCAGTGCAGGAGACGACTCATATAAAATAAACCAACTGCTATGAACCCTTTTGGAGTAGTGGTATAACGACTTAATTAATATTAGTTTCGAATGGAAAATATTTTCAAATAATATATTTTTAATTTTCCAGAATCGTCTTTGTTATTATTGGATTTAGCTTCCACCCTATTTGGGTTCTGTCTACGCTTACCGTAGATACCTTCAATTTGGTATTATTGATGAGAGTGGAAGTACAATTTAGAATTCTCAATAACAAACTGAAACGGATATTCGATTTTGATCAAACCAACAATTTCCATTCCCAAATATCCAAAAGACTAAAAGAATGTGTTGATCATCATAACTATCTTACTCGGTAAGTACTAAAAAGGGACAACTTGTTTAATGTAATGGTTTCAGCAGAGAACTCACCATAAAGCTTTCAATTCCTTCTTGAGCACATTGGTATAAGAGTTGAAGATTCAACTTCCCATGGGACCAGGAGATAAGTGTAGAAACAACAACCCTGAGAATCGAGCTCACATTCTCTCTCTAGTGCATCATACGTCCATCAATTATCATTGTTTATAACTTACCAAGATAAACCGTTAAAGCATTGTGTCCAATAATGAATTAAAGCTCTCGAGCAGATTCAAACTAGTGAATGAGAAAATGAAAAATTTCTATATAGACGGAGAGAGAGAGAGCAAAGCAATGTTTAAATATACATTGAAAATTTAAAACTGGAATAAGAATTTATTCACATGTACTTGCTGCTATTTCGTGGATGAACTTATATATATATTATTTATAAAGCTGGAGCTCTTTATATGGTACATATCGTTGTCCATGATAAAGTGTATTATTTACTGCTTGTTTTGATGAATTTGGAAATTTTTTCAATAGTCGGCTATGATAACTAGCATTATATATCTGGAATAGAAGGAACTGAAATAGCAGATGGACTAGCCAATAGTGGGACTGAAAGACCCTTTTGGGGGCCGGAACCCTTTTGCGGTATCAGTCCCAATGTAATATTGGAAGAAATAAGCAAAGCCGAAGAAAAGAGAAGATCTGACCATTGTAAAGATCTAGTAGGGCTTACACAATCAAATATTCTTATGGGTGACTACAACCCGTTGAGATCAAATGAATGCATAAGTCAAAGTAAAACTGCACTAAGATTTTTAACAGGGATCCTAACTGGACATTGCCGCCTGAACGGGCACCTGAAAAAGCTCAAAATAGTGGAGGAGGAAGAATGTAGATTATGTGGCATCGAAGAAGAAACCTGCATCCACATACTTGCGAATTGCACCGCAATTCAGAATCCTAGTGCACAGCACCTAGGAGATTATTGGATAGAAGAGGGACATTGAAGCCTGCAGATACTAGTCTCTGAGACTTTTCTCGGGAACTAAGTAGAAGTAAGGGGGCATAATAGATATTTTAGGTCTCAGAGAATGTCACCGCATCATACATACATACATACATACATTCATAAATGACAGTCAATGTATCATTGATCGGTAGCGTAGTGTACTTCAATTCTGATGAAAAAGATGGCGACTGCTTGACTCCGTTTCACATGAAAAGAAGTCACGTGAAGTTTGTCGACTGACTTTCGCAGAAACCAAAGTCGGACTTATTTATCTATGGCGCCTCGTAACGACCGTTTCATGCCATTGGCGCTACAATCTTTCATGCTGACAGCAATTTTATTAATGACATTTGAAGTTGTGTTGGAAGTAATCATTTACTGTCGAATATTTTTGATTTTTGAATATTTTAAGACGTTTATGTAGTTTATCTGTGAGTGTTGTGTGTTTTATTTCATCTAAAACCATGCCTCATAGAAAACTTGTTGGTGTTAAAGGAAAAATTATCCACAGTAAATGCCGACAGATTCTAATTTTGAGGACACTTACAAAATGTAAAAGCGTTACGCTACTGATTTGAATCCGAATGTCAATTTTACAATATGGCGCAGATTTTTACAACATATTCGCTCATACGACTGCAACTTCACATGGCTTCTTCTTATGTGAAACAGAGTCCTCCACAGCGGTCACATCTGAACAGTTGACAAAACACGAGTTCAGCAGGAAATTGCTGATCGCTTCGGTAGCGCTACGTTGGGATGAGCGCAACTAATGCTAAACACATCTTACACCGAACTCCAATCTCTAATAACTAAAAACTAATTAACTAACATCAATTGTTCGGCTTTTCATACTTTTTACATGTTCCAGACAGTTTTCGACTTTTAGATGACATTTCTAGACTTTTCGATGACTGATGATGCTTCCAGATGTATGTCTTCTTCTTCTTTAAGGATCTCTTCATTTATCCTCTGTACAGGAGCGCTATTCTTGACCGTTCGTACTTCTCAAGGTCGTGCGCATCTCATAATTTTGCGAATGTCATTTGCATTTGGTATTCTTGACCATTTGAAAAATCAGCGAGCAAGCGTGTTTTACAACGAGTGGTATTTGTTGATCGCAAACGGTTTGCGTATGCGTTTTCCAGAATTTATAGGTGATATTTAGTTGTGTGTATTCTTTGACTTTTACTTAGGTATCAAAATTACTGTATCAAATTTTTGTACGAAATGGATGATTTGCCATATATTGCAAATTTGGAAAATCTTGAAGATGAACCAATTATTCAACATAATCGTTTCAATCCTATTGACCCTTTTCATATTTCAAGTGAATATCAATTTGTGTCCTGCCATGTCTGGAAGAAATTTAGAATGTTATCTTACTGAATAGAAAAACTGCCAGAATACATTTAATACTTTTCGCCACGATTTCCACTCCTTATTTGCACCACAACTATTTAATATATTTGTCACCTCTTGCCAAATCCCTTGTGCGTCTTTCTGGGTGAACGTTGGTTTCATGAATTCTAATAATATTTGTTTTTGTTTTATGGACGCATTAGTAGTTCTTTTATTTTTAATTATGGCATTCATCTGAGATGTATTCATCGCATCAAAATAATAGAAACCTAAAACTTAACCTAAGTTACGATCTAACCATAATCTGATGACACGGAACTACTAAATAATCTAGAAATTGCGATGTTGTCAAATTCATTTTACCACGCGAATGAAAATGTTCACACTTCTCTACGAAGAGAGGTCAAGAATACCATTTTCAGAAAGTTTTCGCAAATTGCCCATATCCCATGGTGATTGCGTCCAATTATTAGATTACTGCCATAGATACTCTGAGAGAGGGGAATGAAGTGGTTTACATAGGTTCGGTGTGATGTGAAAAGATGCTGAAGAATATCAGAGAAAGATAAGATTATTCTCTTTTATTATAGATTCTACCGTGTTTTTTCTTTCCATGGCCAGCCACAATCAATATTTATAGGCGAGAAAACTTACCATTGTCTTTTATGGTAGTTTTCCTATTTATTATTTTTTCATCATACCATATGCTAGATAACACAGAACTGACCATTTGAAAAAAATCACCAACAATATTTTTCTTAATTTTCAGATTTTTGGATAGCTTCAGTACCATATTTTCGGCAATAACTTTGTATTCAATTGGAGTGATATTAGGGTCGATGTCTGTTCGAATGTATATTTTATCTGGAAGGTAAGTGATTCCCTCACATTTTATGATAACTGCAACAAAAATAACTGCCTAGTGCTGAATGAATGTTTCAGAAATAAATTTTGAAATTTGTAAGGGCCAGTTTCACCAACAGATTTAATCCCGATTTATTTCTTAAGTGGAGCGTCTAATCACGATTAACATATTGAAACGTTTCACCATGCTCAAAAGCGGGATTAAATCGACTGATCGCGATTTAGTACAAATCGGCCATTTTTGGTGGATTTATCTGTGTGAAGTCCGATTAGTTCAGATTTCAATATTATATTATAGATGAGGAATAAATATTTTTGGGTCACCAAAATAGAGAAATTGGAAAAGAGCAAGAACATGAAGATGATATAAACAATCCACATCCTTAACTGTGAATAATGATAGGTCAAATTTTAGGTTTTTGCTTTATGGATTCTATACTCAGAATATATATTCATATTTTTCAGTGTTATTCAATAAAATCATATTTTCCAAATATACTGACTTTAATTGCATTAAAAACTCACAGATAGGAACTCATATAAAAAAAACAATATTCCAAAACAAAATATCACATTAAAAATAAAAAAAGTTTCGGTTTCAAAAACATAAGAAAAATAAAATCAAACAATTTTCCATTGCCCAAAACAAAAAACATCAACACAAAAAAAAAATATCATATTAAAAATCAAAAAAGTTGACTAGATATAAAATCAGGGATTTCACATAAAAACAAAACTCAAATTCAAAACCCTAAATAAAAAAGTACACAAATACCAAACATAAAATATAGCATCAACTAGACCAACAAAAATAAAGTCCATTCTTCAATTTCTGAACCTTAACTTGGCATTATCAAGTTCCAGGAGGAGTATTCTTGTCCGAATCTTCTCTTGCCTCAACTTCTCTCGGTTTATTTCAATAATAACCTGATGTTCCTCTTCAGCATGAGATGTAACAGTTGCTAAGGCCTCCACTCTTTTTGACAAAAGTTCTTCATTTTTTTTAGTTTGTAGGACAGGCCTCTTTCTGTTTGTTTGGTGCCTACTTGAATTTTCTATGTTAGCTCTGGGTCTTTTTGGAGCTATTTCATCTACACTCATAGGCATTAATGCAGGCCTTTTAGGTGTATGGGAGACCTGTTCTATTACTGGAGTGCTTTGGTGAATCTCAGAAGGTATACTATTTACCTCAACTGTGTCTTTGGCACACAAAAATAATGTTCCATCTTCCCCAACTTCAAGAGAACTATGTGGCAACTCTCTTAAAAATTATTGCACCTGAAACAAAATCAAGTAATTCACTTCCTCTGACAATATACTACTTCACATAGGATTTGGAGAGTAGAAACAACTTACCATTGTCAAAGTCCGCGTCAGTGTCATATGGGTTACTCAATCCTACTGCAGAAGGACGAATCATGTCAATAACTTGGTACTTGATTGGATCTACAGTAACCTCTTTTTTTGGACCTCCATCTAAAATTGATGAATATTGCCATGAAGAAATTGAATATAAAGCAACTGTTATGCTTAGAAGAGATATATTTTGTCACCTGACTTGACTCTTCCTTGTCTCTCATCAGCTGCAACTTTTCTTCCTTCAGCTTTCAAGTTCTTCCAACAATTTTTCAACACAATCGTCGTTCTTGGACATGCTGCTTCGGAATTATATTCTTGTGGTATTTGTTTTTCCCATTCACATTCATTTTTTGAATTCATAGATTCATTATCAGTTTTTTTTGTTCTCAATTATATTTGAATACTTTCTGATAATATCTACTAAGATCTTTTTATCCTCGACTGTCAAAGACTTGGAGTCCTCGGCACCTCAGCCTTAAGGCTTTTTGTGCTCTTGGTTGTGTTGTTTATGTGAAGAGACCAGTAGCCCTTATCAGACTCAGCAGACTTTTCACTAGGTTCTTCTTGGAGAAATCCTCCCTTCGATGTTCTAGTCCTAGGAGTCTATGTCTCCAGTGAGATAATGCTTCACAATCGAAAGATAATGTGAGAGGCTGTTTCCTCCACTTTTATGCACAACCGACAAATAGGTTCCTCCCTATATATGCCGATTGTATGCATAAGTTTATTATTATAAAAATAAAATAGCCACAGTTGTGTAAACACAAAATATTATTTAGGGTTATGTTTACGTTATCAAATCTCAATGTCTGACACAGAACTATACATCTTCACAGAACAATAGAATTTTCTGCATTCCACAACGTTGCCAAAATGGTTTGCTGATCTAATCGTGATTTGATAAATCGCGATCATCTCGGACGGGTTGATGCATGGTGAAACGGGAAATATTGTTGAGTCAGCTTAACTATTAAGTAGAGCTTAATCAATCCGAGATCAATCGTAGTTTGGTGAAACTGGGCCTAAGACACACACGTGTTGTTAAATTTACACTTATCAACTACCAGAGCTTAGTCAATGAATAAGGGAGACCGGGGATGGTTGGTACCCTT
Source organism: Lochmaea capreae (assembly GCA_949126875.1). Taxonomy (NCBI): domain Eukaryota; kingdom Metazoa; phylum Arthropoda; class Insecta; order Coleoptera; family Chrysomelidae; genus Lochmaea; species Lochmaea capreae. The sequence continues at coordinate 28,685,270 of OX421408.1, forward strand.
TTTAGAAAAAAATTAATGTTTTTGACATTTTTTGAAGTTTTTTTTTCAAATTTTTTTAAATAATTTATTGAAGTCTTACCTCTATTGTATAATAATATGAAAAATAAGTGACCAAAATTGGACACTTCCTAAGTATTATTTGAATCCATTGTTTAGTGAACCAACCTACCCCTCTTTTGGGGTAGGTTGGCTCAGTCTAAGGGGTAGGTTGGCACAGGATAGACAATAATAAAAAACTATACAGAAACTATTTTATTAACCCATATTTAGCAAAGAAAATTTTACTTCGAACTTAAACATTGACTGAAGTCCTCCCATTCCTTGTCAATGTCCCCTTGGCCGATAATTTTTCCAATAAAATATTTTCCCTTTGAGCGGGTATTTTCACTGTCTAGCAATTTCACCAACACAAAATCATCTTTTTTAAAATCTCTCTGCAACTCTTCAAAATCATCAGGGTTAATATTCACCCAGTCATCGCTGCTAGTTCCAGAATCCCAGTCGTCATCAGTTGTTTCTTCAGTTTTTATGTTCTCTTTATTTTTTTGTTTTGTTTTATGTGCTTTTTTTTATTTTCTCGCAATGATCGGCTTCTTTTTGCTTCAGCCTTCTCTTGTTCCAGTGCGTTCTTTATAGGGGTGACAGTCAGTATGGCAGTTGATCTTCTCTTTCCACCTTTTTTGTATTTTTCCTTGGTGCAGCTTTAGGAAAAGGTCTGAGGTTCTCTAAAGACGACATAACCGACATAACAGGGCTGTTAGGCTTTGAAAGTATTTTTCCCCAAACTGATTAATTGGGAGCGGTCGTTCAGATGTCCGTTCTTCTGGTTTTGGCTGATCAGAATCGTTTTTTTTAGGATCTGACTGGTTAGATGTGCCTTCATTTGTATTTATCTGGTCAGATGTGCTTTCTTTTGAATCTGGCCGATCAGAAGTGCCTTCTTTTGGATCTCTTCAATCTGTTACATTGCTAGGTAAGAATTCAGAATTATCGAAAATTAATCTGTTGAAGGGAAAAATGCCTGATACTCTGAAACCGTTTATAATATTCATCTGCGTAGCTGCCAAAGGAAGTGATGTATTTACGATACCTGGAATATCATAAATTGTCATTGTAGAACCTGCATGATTCCTCATCCAGGCATCACATGCTGTATTAACAAATTTTTTTAAAGGATCATATACGCTTCTATCCAGTGGTTGTAATTTGAGGCTGCAATGAGGTGGAAACTACAAAACGCAGACTCCGTTTTCTGTTAAAAAATTTAAAGCTTCTATGGATAAGTGTGAGTCATGGTTATCCAACAACAACAAAAGAGGATGATCTTTTGAGCATCTGACATTTCTAACAAAATACTGAACAAACTTAAAAAATTGATCTTCTTGCATTCATCCAGAAGGATTGGCGGAACCGGCACTTCCAGCAGGTGCTCCGTTTAAAAAATTGTCTTTAAAATGGACTCGTGGAAAAACAAAAAACGGAGGAGTCGAGTTACCTATTGCTGAAACAGATATTGCCATAGTTACCAGTGTCCCCCTTTCAGCAGAGGTGATTCTTCCAATTTGTTTAAAGCCTTTTCGAGCAGCAACACGGTCCGGTTTTTGAACTGTGGTGATACCAGTTTCGTCCATGTTCCAAATATCGCATGGTTGCAAGTGGTAGCGATCCATTACTTTCTGTAAGTTATCAAAAAAAGCGTTAACATTATGGACGTTGAATGCCGAGGCTCGGGCCAAACTAGTGGCTTCAGGAGTTCGAATAGATAAAGAGGAGTTCCTTTATAAAAAAGAGGTGAACCAATCTGGATCAGCCATTTTACCTTCTTTCCAGGACTAAGGTATTTCTTTATTTAAAAATACAGCATATTGGTAGGTAAACTTACGCACTTCTTTAGGAAAAAGTCCAAAATACGTAGATAACCGCTGCTTTTTTTAAGTATTTACTTAATTCTTCCTCATCAGCGGTTGAAAAAATCTAAAAACAACACAAATTAAAAACCTTAAAAAATAAAGGTTGTTTTTCATACCTTTCTATTTGGTTTGTAGCCAATAACCTGATCAAATTCTGCAACGTTCAGTTTTTCATCAGGCATTTTAGCGCAATACCTTGCTAGAGAACTGAACGGAATATCATATTTAGAAGCAGTAGCCCTAATGCTTCTTTTCTCGTCTTTAACCTCCTTAATTGCCCTTAGCACAATATCAGGGGGTTTCAATTTTATTTACTCATGCAATGTCATATCAAAAAATTACTTACCGAACCAATAATACCACAACCACGTTCACCAGCGTTTCACGGCTGACTGAAGAGCACTTCAGTCGACTAACATACGGTGTAAAGTCGTACTCTAGCGGCATGTTACAGAAATAATGGCAGAGTGCCAACCAACCCCTGTACTCAACCATCACCGGTCTCTCCTCCTTCGCTTATTTAAATAGGAAAGAGACGGTCAAAAATACATTTCCAAATTTTAATTTATTTCAGCAATGGCTTCAACTATAAGCTGGAATCGTTATTTCACTTAATTGCAGGAGTGTGTCAGATTTCTTTTTGTTATTGCATTCCGTCACAGGAAGTGATGAATCAGGTATTGTATGTATTGTACTAAATTCAGAAGAAAACAGTTGCGATAAAGAGTTGGAATTAATATTGAACTGATAAATTAGATGACATATAGCTGAAAATCACCCTTATTATCATTTAAATAGTTAACTATAAACTTATTCATATTTGAATAACTGTGATATTGTTTAGATACATTATTTGAACTTGAACAGAGAAAATGCATCTTCTCAATTATAATGAAAACTTCACAACCATGCACTTAAGAATTTCTCCACGTCTCATTAAAACCTCCAATTCTTTGTTGACGTATTATTTTATTACACTCTCAACTTGGCTAATTGCTTCAACACATTACAAGTTCTCTCCTTCCTTAATTCTCCATTACAATTTTCACATTTCTCTTAGCGCTTCTGGATCTTGTACTGATGAGGCGCGAGATACACCGAAACCGGTCTACAAGTGATTGTCCCTTCTAATTACAAACCAGAATGATTGGTTATATCTTGTTATATCCCGTTTAACTTGAAAGTGTAATTCAATGTCCTTCGTGGAATTTAGCCAGGGAAATAGTTGTTGCTTCTTAGTGATCGGTTTGATCTTTCAAAAGTAATTTTTCGTACTTCCGGGCCTAAAGTGACAACTTCACTCCCTTGTGACAGGTACTAAAGTGTCACATTTAATCCCTCCGGGATTAAATATTGACGAAACTCCCGGAACGATTAAATCACAAACAAACGAATTTAAGGGATATTTTATTGAAAAATATAATTAATTAGAATGGTAATTAACGTTAATATTCAAATTAATATTGTGACAGTTCGTCATATTGACCAGTCTTTCCTGGGTTAATGCAGCAGGTAACTGACGAGTAACAGATAGGTCCTTTTCATATTGAACTGGTGTTTGTTTCGAAGATCCTGCGGAAACAGGAAGCGAGAATGAGGACTGTGGCATAACTATAGTGGACGAATCGGCGACTTGACCAAATATTTTATCTGAAATTTTTTGTTTATTTTTAATAGACGATTCAATATATCCCTCGGCCACGTTGGAGGATTTCCATCCTCCATGTCTCTTCAGCACGTCTATTGTTGCTCCCGAATCAGCTAACAAAGACGCAGATGTGCGTCTAAAACAATGTCCCGTATAAGACGTCGCATTTTCTAATTTCAAGAAAGCTGCTATTTGCCGTGGAAATGTACCAAACATGTTTTTTCCTACTACTCGCGTAGTACATTCTTTGTTGATGTATTGAACAAAAAATTTTGAATGAGTTGTCCCTGTCTTTCGCAATGCCACATATTTCCGAAATATCGCCACAAAACTGATGGCACTGTTTTCTGAATTTTGGATCACAAAATTTCGGTCAATTTTACTTTTGGTGTTTCTAATCGCAATTAGGAAGGAATCGCCCAAATCTCTCACATCGTCGATTTCTAAATCAACCAACTCTTTTCCACGACAAGCTCCCGCAACGCCCAAAATAAGTGCAACCTACAAAAAAATTGATTTCTTAAAATTTCTGAATATAAACAAATTTCCAAATTTACCTTAAGCATTAAATATTTATCATCCGGAGCCTCCCGTAAGAACTGATCTACCTGCTCAGACGTGAGAATTCTTGACTTCTTTGGCTTAAATCCCTCATTTCTTCTCTTCAAAAAAGCTAATAATTTTGGAAATTTACTTATATCAATATCTTCTCTAATGTTAATAACCGATTTCAGCATTGAGTAATGTGCCCAGAGAGTTGAGGCACAAACCGCTTTTGATTTATCATCGAAGTAGACTAACAGCGCATTTTCAGTAGGTTGTCTCACATTTTTTAAGCGGCACCACTTTTTAAAAGCATCGTACTGCTGCTCGTATAGTTTTCTAGATTTCGGTGGTAACAATTCTTCACCTACTTCGGCTGCTCTTTTATCAATATCAGATACACCTTCTTCACTCATGATACCAATAATTATCAATAACAATGTTTCTTTACAATGACACTAGTAATGACAATGTTTCTAAATTATAACTGTCACAACGCAATGTTACTATGGTAACTTATTTTAAAGACAGTTTATTAAATGAGTTGAAGAGAGAAAAAACTGATTGAAATTATTGAAATAATTAATAAAATCATACCGGAAGTACGAAAAGTATCGTATATACCTTGCGACTGAAGTACATTTAATCCTTCAGGTAAATTATGGCCCTCCCTGCGGTCGGGCCATAAACTTTACCTTCAGGATTAAATGTACTACTTCAGTCCCGCGGTATATAATATACTATTCAAATTTATAAGGTGTTATAATATTATTAAACTATTATCTTTGACATCTGTCTATTAATCAGGTAACCCATAATTTTTTTGTTACTAAAATTATTGTCATACATTAATTTGTGATAGACTGTAGTTAATTTTTTAATTTTTGAAATGTAATATTTCTTGAAAAAAACAAATAGATTGTAGTAGTTCCCCATTTTCTAAAAATTTACGATGGCTCCAAGTTACGCGGATGAACTAAGAGTCATCATTTATGCTACGAACTATTTAAAGTTTATTACACCAATTTTTTTGATGAAAAATATGTGGTTCCCGATTTATATAAGTTTTTATATATTCCATAGCTGATATTTTTAGTACAAAAAAACGAAAATTCATTTTTTATTCATTTTTATTTCTATAATAAGTTGTAAAATGATAGGTACTTGTGCTATCAGGTGTGATTCCAGGTTTGACAGGTGAAAATATGGTGTATCAATATTTAAAAAAATTACAGCCCATTAATGCTGAAAACGTAAATACATTTTTTCATCAATATAATATATTTCTCATAGCTGGTGTCGAATTTTCAGATTTCCGCGTATCCCTTGTAAATCCAATTAAAGCTGTTCAAAATCCAGAAAAAGGATCTCTCTTCCAACAATCATTTAAAACAAATAAATCATCGTTATACAACCTCAAAATGTGTATTAACTCGGCACTATTTGTCATGTCAACAAATTAAATTGTTGGACTGGAATATACAATCATGTATCGCTATAGATATTATCCTAAAAAATATTCAAATCAATATTGAGTAGTTTTTCATAGATACTGTCATTATTTCATCTTTGTTAGTTTTGCTATAAGTCTGTATTTTTAAATTTTCCACAGGCGCACAAGATTAGCGAAAGTATTTATTTCAGCCGATGGAACGATTATCCACAAAAAGCAAAGTGTGTTTTACAAATTTTGGCGAGAGAAACAAAACCGATAAGAATAACCGCTGGAGGCATATTCGATGTCAATTTAGAGAGGTTTCTGATTGTAAGTTACATTTTTATAATTGTTAACGAGTGTTGATCTTAATTTTTCACTAACGAAATTACCTTCTATAGTATAGTAAGACAAGCAATGAGAATGGGAAATAACAAAAAGGTTCAATCAAGAAATATCTGGAACAATAGTATAGATTGTATTTAAAAAAATAATTGTATGATGTTTATGAAGAGAGCACAATTGTGAAATTATTTTGTTTATTTACTTCTTTTGTTAATTTATATGTAATACGAGTTTTTAAAAAACATTGATCATAGTCTCACTATAGAAGAAGGTAGTTTTAGAACATATTAAAATATTGAAAATAAAAAAATAGAACATACACGAACAACTATCTAAGATTGAAAAAATGTTTAAAAACTAAAATGTCACTTTTTGACATATGCTGGGTGAATTGTATGTGGTTAAAGCTGGATAATCCGAATATGTTAAATATACAGCAAAATTTTTAGAAAATATATGAACGCATTTAGTTAGGGAGGCGAATAGGGAATTTTTCGGGAATACTCGAGCGTGACAGTTGAAGATATGAGAGATACCTTAGACCTAATAGAACAACTTTGGAAAGTATTAGCTCTTTATGTAGTGACGCGCGTCTAGGATACACGATCAGATTAGTAAAAAAAAATCGATAGGGTCAAGTGGTGAAAAAACGAGACGATTTTTAAATCTTTTAATTTTTTCCTAGGAAAGAGTACTCCAAACGGCTTGACAATTTTATGTAATACTAAAGCTTACATCACATCTAGAATTTATATCCGTCATCAGTTTTTTCAAACTACATTAAAATTTTCGTGAAAAAAATAAAATACGTGTCTTGGTTTGGTGTAAAAACGAGACAGCTATGGCGAAAAACAAGACACGCTAATTTTATATACTTAGAACCATTTCAGAAGGCTGGGCTAAAAACGGGAGACCCAGATGGTTAAATATACAACAAAGTTCACATTTTTTCAAATTTTTATTTCGACAAAAAACAAAAATATGGCGCTCTGAATGACAACATATATTTTTCTCTAAATATTTATGAAAATTAAAGTATTTATTATTCTTTGGCAAAGTAATTCATAATTCTGAAATACAAGTAGGTACCTGGGTATCTTACCCATTTATAACATCACTGAACATTATATTCAACAAAATCAATAGTAGGAAATATGAACTGTTTAGCAGTAAGCTTTGCTGCTCCCTGGACAGTTGGGGCAGGAAGTTGGCATTCTATATCAGTCTTCAGTACAGAATATTTTTCTGCGATCACAGGTTCCAGGAACTTGTTACCGTTGCGTCGAAGGTATCTTACATCAACGTTTTCATCTCCTACTTCGTCAATTTGTGCCACTTAGAAAACTTTCTTGCATTTGGTTGCAAATCTCACTAGGACGTAGTCACCTTCTTTCATTGGTGATGGTTCATCTGATTCGTTGTTTTCGAAATCGAGCGAATTCTCTTCATTACTAAAAATGTCTTGTAAAGTAACATTTTCAATGTCGCTTTCATCGTCTAATTTAACGTTCTCATCATTGTCACTATCAGACTCAGACTCACTTGGCTTCCTTGTCTTCTTTGGCCTTTTAGTTTTTTTCACACTTTTCTTCTCATTTTTCTTATTTTTTTTTCAATCTCACTTAAATATTCCTCTGAAGTCAAAACAGTGCCATCAATTTTCTTTCTTTTCTGAGATGATGGGACTGTTTTTCGAAGTTTTGACAGTAAGAGTGACTCGAATGAGTGGAACACGGTGGTATTGGTGTTTTTGATGGATTAACATCACTGGTCCTCCTTGACGGTCCAGCAACAGCAACAGATGGGTTATTTTCTTCCGCAAAGGGCAATAGTTCCGGTTCCAATTGTTCATCCACAAAAACACTAGTCGGGTTTTCAGATATCTCTTCATTTTTTCTGGGTCCAACCGATATGCAGGATATTTATCTTTGCTGCAAGGGTAAATTCCGGTACTAGCAAACGCAGATTTTATTACATGTTCGGAAATGCCTTCTTCCCATATTTCACACAACAAATTACAGAATTTGCTCTTACTTAACTTTTGCTGGTTGAGCCGTTGCCATTCGATTAAAGTATTATTCCACTTCAATTTAAGAGGACCGAAGCAGCATTTGTCCAACGGTTGCAAGACATCAGTTGTATGTGCTGGCAGTCTTAATAACATGATATTTTCCTTAATTGCTAGTCCGATTGTGCTCTTATCTAAATGGGTAACGTGGCCGTCCATGATGATTATTTGAGGCCTCTTCGTAATCAAGGTACAAAACTTTTGGAACCATTCTTGGAAAATATTTGTCGTCATCCAGCCTTTTTCAGAACACGCGTAGAAGGTATTTGGCAAATCTTTCGTCCCTGTAATTAAAAGACAATTCAATCGTACAATTTTGAAAAGGCAGTAGGTATCTCTTACCTTTCCATCTACTCCACAAATGAGCCCCTTGAAAAATTATTAAGGGTGGTAGCAACACACCAGCAGCAGAAATGCATGCCATCACTGTTGTATTTTCTTTTCCGGATCCTTCTATGTTTCTGTGCACTTTTTGCCCTATTTCAGCAACGCCATTCACTCTGTTTGGATCTAATGAAAAGCTCGTCTCATCCAAGTTCCCTATTTGGCCTGGACAATCTTTCAAATTAAGCTGGCGGATGGTTTCTTCCAACTTTGCATAAAATCCGTATTTAATAAAGGGATCGCTGGTTGCCATGCGTCGACTTTTCTCCAGTTGTTCAAGTTCAAGTTCAAGTTTCAAGTCTATTACGCTTACAGAATTGCCTGAACGAATCATTTCTGGGCTTGCCATTTTTGAATGTGGTTGAGATGTCATTTTCTTTGTAAAAAGTATCTGCGATATCTGTCATAAAGATCTGAGGAGCAATAACGTTGGAATACTTTCTTATATGGAAAAAAAATACTTTTAACACTTCCTTGTCGACTCTATTTGGAAATAGAAAAGCACAAGGAAACCCTTGACGCATGTCATCAAGTATCATTAAGGTTGTTAATTGAAACTCATAATTATTCATGCCATGTGTGCTATCCAAACAAACGCAGTCAGAACCAAACTTCTTTAAAATTTCACACTGTGCCTGATTCATTAAAATTAAAATGAAATCATCCTTTTTCAATTCACAATGTTCTTCAATAACTATATCCTGAGGTTTGTAAAAAATTACACACATGTTATCTTCTTGTTTCATTCCATTGACCCATGCCTCTACGCTTATAGCATCGTTTTGATGTCTTATGGCTTCAGAACATAAATTAAATGATTTTTCAATATTGCCTAAGTCCTTTCTTGTTAGCAGGTGTAACCTAAGCAATTTTGAATCACTAACGGAATCTCGAACTTGGTAAAAAATAATACTAAAAGGTACCTTTGAAGCAATTTATTCAGCACATACTTTCCTTTCGAAGGGGCTTAAAAATTTATATGACCCAGTTCACTATTGTGTCCTATGTGGCTTTTTATAAATTTGCATGTACATTTCCCACTGCTGCTGATTTGAAGAATCATAGATGCAGGGCAGATACCGTTAATTTTATTACTACCTTGAGTTTTTAAATATCTGATACGATTATGAACTGAAGGAACAGAGTATCCAGACCTATTACATGCATACTTGATATATTTACTTGATGGGAAAGATTTACTTCTAAGTGTAATAAATCTAGAATCAGTCTCACTTTCTATATTATTTTTCCATGTTTCGAAGACTTCAAAAGTATCAAACTTAAAATTATCCTGTTTAAGTTCAATGTCATGTTTACTCTTAAAATGAATAATGAGATCTTTTTCAAATATACATGTATACTGACATAATGTACATTTCGGCTTCTGTGTATCCCATACTTCATTTTGACCTTCTGAATGTGATTTCAAATGGAAAGTAAACGAGTTTTTTTTGAGAAGTTCCTACCACAATAATGGCAAGTGTAGGAATACAAGTCTTCTACCTTATACTTAAATTCCATTAGTTCAGGATCACTTTCATGATGCTTTTTTACATGCCGCCTCAAATTTGAAGTATCCGAAAATGTTTTGTGGCAACCACCATATTTCTCAGCATTTTTTTTATCTTCCATGTCTGTAATTGAAAAGTAAAACTATCGTTATTATCTACAGTAGTTATGATAATTATATATGTACTTATCACTTTATTTTATACAATAAATTAAAATTATAAACAAAACTATTATAAGTCAAGATCACAATACAATATTAATGATAACAACAAAAACAAACCACCAACTCTAACCCCAGATTATCTTTAACTGTCCGTGTCCGTCCTGTTTGACATTAAGCTGCGCGAGCATCTAGGACGAATTGTAACAGAGTAGGAATAGGCGTTAGTCAAAAGAACTCATCGAATGCGACTATCGCCGAGCGCTTCCGACTTCGTAAAAGAGCGCTACCAAAAAAGGTTTAACTCGCGTCATGAAAGTTCTGAGCCTGCATTTTAACGCATATGGCGTTGCATTTTTAAAACATATTTTTCGATGTTTCTTTTCAATATAGGACCACATAATAATTATATTAAACTCCAAGTTATCGATTTTAAAACCCAAACTAATGTAATTTAGCATGATTTGGTAAGAATGTCTCGTTTTTACCCAAAATTTCTTAATCTCGTTTTTACACCACTTGACCCTAGTCTGAAATACTCGAGCGCGTCAGATTAAGATATTGGGGGTTGATTTTAGTGTTTTAAGACTAAATTTAACTAATCTAACGATAAGTCCTTGACGCCGCCGAGTTATAGGGTCACGAACTTGTAAAAAAAAACGTTAATCCGGCATTTTAGAGCGCGATTTCTTTTTTATTTTGAAGAATATAATCTAGAACTTACTAAAAATACAAAATCTGCCGGTTTCCACATGACCGGAAGTGTGGAGTAGCCATTTCGTCTTCCGAAAAACGTGTTGCGGCATATAAGTCGCGAACGATACATTTTACAAAAAAAAAGTTTAAATAAAAAAAAGGGTAATTTTATTTTACACAAAAAAGGTCTCTTTACATTTTTGTCCAAAGCTAAAACTTTTGGACTTAAAGCACCATGAAAACTCAAACTCCCGGTTTAAGACTATGAGCATACTCTCCGCAACAGTGTGAATGGCAACAAAACAATCTATTTGAACCACGACTTGTGCTACGACTTCAAAGTCGTCGATGGAATAGTGCAGAGAACAATCGATTATAAGCTCTCATGCTCAAGTCACGAGGAAACCGAAGAAGCCTTGCCTGTCAATTGCCACAAGGTTCTACAACAATCATTCGAACATCAGACACAGATATTCTGGTCATTATGTTGGCCAATGTAGAGCGTTTGAACGAATCGGTTAGAGTGTGGATGCACGTCGCTATATAGATGTTTAGGCACTGTCACTTCAGTTAGGCTCAATGCTTTCACGCGCACTGCCTGCTTTCCACGCTTTAACAGGATGCGATTTTAATCCAGCATTATATAAACAAGGCAAAAAGAGACCTTTTGATATTTTGAAAAAATCTGAGATCTTTCAAAAAGCGATCGCTGATGTAGTTGTGATATCCAAAAAATGTTCCCCACGCTTCAATCTTGCGCGAGAATGTCGTGATTTAGCGACCTCGCCTCCCTAACTATAATGAGAAACAAAATCCTCATATTTATGCAATTCGTTTATCTATATTGATTTGCACTAGTTCTTACAGGAACCTGCAGACATCTTGTTTGGTCATCTCTAAAATTGGAAAAATCATTATTATCTGTATTAACTTCCCTTTTATCATTTCTATTCCCCTAAACCTATTCTCATTCTGTTGACTTATATATCCATTATTATTCCTACTTTCATATCCTTCTCTAAAACTTTGATTTCTATTTTGCACATAATTATTCTCATTCATTCTTCGATTCAAATACCTCTCATTCTCATTATCAGTCCGTCTCATCCCATGATTCATATCTATTATTCTTAAATAATTACCTAATTCATTAATTGTTGTAATATTTTGTATCACAATTATTGTCTCTGCAATTTGAATTCTAAAATGCCTGGCTAAGTAACTTACAACTTCACTCTCATTCATTCTGGGTTCTAAAAACTGTGCTGTTTCATAAATTTTTAAAGCATATGTATTCTTACTACTTCCTCTACTCTCATAAAAATTCTCAAATTGCAAGTGCTCTCTGATCATTGCCGGTTGATTATTAATTCCCAAAAATACTCAATAAATTTCATCTCAAATTCTTCAAAGGATCCAATCATGTGTTCGCTACTGATATACCATGTTAACGCATTCTCACTTAAATATTCTCTGATAACTTCTAAGTATAATTATTGTCTTCACCCTTCCCCTTCTTGAATAACTTAATATGCGCGTTACACAGTATTGGATATTTTTCAAGAAGGTGAAGGTAAATCGTAAAGATTGGGGACATTTTCAACGGCCCATTTTTTTTGTATACATCAGTATACATTTACATTACAATCAATATAAATATAAAAATGTTGGAAAATGTTTGTTTTTCTGGAAGTTTGCAATATACTGTGAAGTATGGGGACTTAAATTCTCCATAAGACATAATAGCACATAGAAAATTTTTTTACAAAATCATTACTTTCACACCAGTAATATTATATACCTCATTATATCATTCATTACTTACGTAATATTATCCCCTCCACCGCAAAAAACAAACTTTGCAATTTTCTTCATTTTACTTACTTGCTCTTATAATCGAAAATGAAAAAATACTGCCCAAACTTTTTTTACAGTATATAATATGCAAATGGTATTTTTTAATTGGGCGTGGTCACTTTCTAGTTTTCTTCACAAATAAAAACCTATAATTTTTCTAATTTTTTACTTAGGTGTTCTGAACTTAGTCATGATATTGTTAAATCAAATTATCAATATTTTGGATATATTTTAACCCTAGATAATTTGTAACTTCTTACATATTTCTTATAAAAAAACGTCGATAAATAGCTAACTACTCTGGTCGGATAATAAAATAAATAATTTAAATAATTTTATGAGAGAATTAGAAATTGTATCGAATGCTGACCTGTTTAAGTAAAAAGAAACAAATTGTAGATGTTAGTTATCTAATTCTGGGAAATTACAAAAAGCTACTTGCCGTGAATAGAGGTTAATTGAAAAAGATTGTGGCAATAATCATTTTATTTGATTCAAACAAAGATTTTAAAAATAACTAAAAAATTGTGAAATTCCAACCTTTTTGTTATTGTAAGTTAATACTCTAAATCTATTTATTGAACAGGTTTCGGAAAAAAACTGTAAAATAATAATTACAGAGAAATCTCTGGAAGTCATTTCATTTTCAGGTTCAATCACTAGACTGGCAGGGGGTGTAATTGATGCGCAAAATAGTAAAACGTGATATTTTCCATTTTTTTTAATGGTATAATAGGAATTTTTTGAATTATTAGTGAAGTTGTACATATCTCTTATCCTACACTTTTTTCTCTGAAACGTCGTATAAGAAAATGTGGAAAATAGTAATTTCCAAACAGTTAAGACAAATAAATCTGAGTTTGAAAAAGTTTTTTTCTGGTATACCTGATAAATATACCAAAAATCGTAATTTAGTTTTTGCATGAGCTGCAAACATTTTACATGCAACCGTAAGCATTGCTTGAATTACCTGAAACGGCCCCCTCGCCATATATGCAGGAACTAAATTACTATTTTCGACTCAGACATAGTCTATGGTTTTTGGCCTATCAACAGGTAAACCAAAAAATACCTTTCCAATCATTTCGCAGTATCTTCCATTTCGATATTTCTCGCACATCTTGTGAGTATACACAATAGCTAATTCATCGTGCTTTATTAAACGTACGACATCGTCATCTCTTAGGGGCGGAATAAGTTTTTCCCTCACAGTTTCACTGACTGTACATTGACATTGGCTGTAATTTTTTTTCCGGTTACTATAACGCAACGGTTTTTGGCACTAGAAATACCATTGCAGACTTTAAAATGAACTCTCAAACTATTCTTGGAAAAAATTCCTTCCATTTTGCGCAAGGTAAGAAATCACTTGCCTTTCTAAACTTATTAGCATTTGGACTTCTTGTAACTATTAGACTACCGTCATTTAAACATACTCTTGTATTATAATCGAAATTTTCAAACTCGACCAACACATACACAGTTGTGCGAAACTATACCTTCAACTAAATTGTGAAATAAAAAAGTTTTGTTTTTAAGCTTATACTTTCGTTACATTTCGAGCTGGTCCCTAAACTCTACAATTCCCAAATATACATAGGTATTAGTACATTCTCGAATAATCCTATTATTCTTTTCGTAACATTAGTTATTCTGCTATTCGATAAAAATCTGTTGCTAAGATATTTTTTCCACGACTACATAATAATGCACAATTTTTTTTACATATTTAGCTGAATAATGATATAAATTCTTCACACCAGCGAAGAATGAAATAGAACTCACTCTCGTTAGCCAATCACATACTATGATTATCAGAAATCACGCTAAAATGAATCAATCAAATCGTCTCTTTTAAAACGTCAAATACCTAACTACGTAAATCGCTTCTGACAGCGCGTCGTTTAAAACGTCAAAATAATCATATAATCTTAATTTTACGTAAATAAGAAGAACAAAACAGTAGCGATAGTGAAGATTTAATATGTTTAAATACGTATATTTATGTTATCTCTATTATTATTCCTAATAATGTGATAATTTCATTTAATAATCTAAATGTTTCTATTAAAAATATGAGTTACCTATATCTACGTTATTTAATTTTAATAAATAAATGTGGTTGATAGCTCAGTGGTAGAGATACTTGACTCTTACGCGGGCGATCGAGGTTCGATTCCCGAAGGAAATTTTTTTTATGAATAGTCTTGGAGAAAGTATAGTCTTTTACTTGCGTAGAATGGCTATTATTCACTTGGATGATTCCAAAACCCACTCGCTGTGCTCGCTCGCTGGTGAAACGTCATCCGCGTGAATAATAGCCATCATTCTACACTTGTTGAAAAATATACTATTCCGAGAATTACCTTGCTTGAAAATTTTCTACTTCAGACTTTATTTTCTACTATTGATATTTATTTCTATTTAATTAATGCCTCCTAATAGAATGTTTTTCCGATTTATATTATTTAGCTCAAATAGTTGTTTTGTATAGTCTTCCAAAGTCAGTAGTCAATGTATCGTAACCACATAAAAACAGTCGGCTCTTTAATACCCTTGATGGTAAACCACGCCCAGTGGCGTGCATATATATTTTGTATAAATTTGAAAATTCTGAAATAATTTTTTTTTCAATATCGGAGGAATAAGAAGCGTTTAGAATCAACTACCTGGTATTTTAAATATTTATTACCACCCAATAGGCTAATATCAAAATTGGTTATATTTTAATATTTTGATCTTCAAGGGCGAATTACTCCAAAACGAGGCTTCCTATCAAAAAATGAGGCACGTAAAAGTAGTGGAAAGTTGAAAAAATTACAACTATCATTTGGATTTTTTCACCTAAACTCATTATTTCGGATAAAATGCTGTTTTTTTCGTTTTTCATTGTTTTCTCGTAAAATTTTAGATTTTTCCGGGAACGTTTAAGCCCTCAAATTAATTAAAGAAATTGGATTGAACGAAAACGGGGCGTGGTTACCTGTGACGTCACACTGCATATGCTATAGAATACCTAACGTTTGAAACGCCGCGAGTCGAGAGCTGTGTACTGTGTCTATTGTAAGTACGTATCGTGTTGTGTGAGAAACAAAACGCTGGACTGTTGACTGTACTGTTTCGTTATTTTATTTTATTTTATTTTATTTTATTATGAGTGAGAAAAAAGTGGTAAATAAATACTGTTTGGTTCCTGACTGTCCTAACACATCCAAGAATGCACCAGGAATAGCTATTTGTGTAACAATGGAGCAAAATGCTACTTTTTCTCCCGAGGATGAAATTTACTGCCCGACGAGTAGCAGAGGGCAGTAATCATTCAAGGGAGGAATAGGCATTTTACTCCCATGTTATACATATGATTTTTCCGCCTCTCTTAAATGACAACTCATTTTTCTGAGTAAATACGAATATGCTTTTCTTCGGCCCATTGCTTGAAATGTTAATATTTATATCTTCAAATTCGCTTGAATCACTCATTTTTTAAATATTATTTTATATTTTGTTCATATATTTTAGAGTACCTAACTCACTTTGAAACTGTTAATTTGTCAATGGACCATAGCATGCTATATAATATTTCTGTCCTAAATTCGAAAACCGGATGTATCTATGAATTGAAGTCAAATTGTTAAATTAAAATAACAATTTACTGATTTTTACCATTTTGCAAAGTACAGGGTGTTCTATGAATAAACGGTAAAATTTATACTTATATAATATTACATAGTATAGGTCCTCAATGCCGAATAAGTTATTTCATTGATGACGTACCATGACGTCACTTTTACTTTTCCTCCCTAGCGAGGAAAAGTACGACTTTGCTCCCTACAATGAGGCCAGGAAATGTATACTTTGGATAGAGGTAGGCGGAAAAATGGTTTTTCTTCATACCTCGGTCGAAAGTACGCACTTTCGTCCCTCATAGCAGGGACGAAAGTTCAACATTTACTCCCTGTGAAAAGTACACGCGTTTCCTCTATAACAGCGGGAGGAAAGAGTTTCTCATGGGTTTTTTTTTTCGTAACTACGACCAGCGGCACTCGCTTCCGACCGGCTATGAAGAAAAATAGTATACACTCCAAGGGCCGAAAGTTGAATTTTCGGCCCTGCGCGTCATGATGCTCCGAAGCGAATTTCGGCCCTGCGCGTCATGATGCTCCGAAGCGAATTTCGGCCCTGCGCGTCATGATGCTCCGAGGCGCATATAATATATAAAATTATTAGTTACATGGTCACGTTTTAATAAATTACATTTGGAGGTTAGGTTAGGTTAGGAGTAGTTTATAGTGTAATACTGAGAATATTGCGTTATACAGAATAGGTAGGTAAAAGTAAAACACAAATAGTCGTTTTTATTATATCTAGTAGAACTTCTGAAACAAACGATAAAATGATAACCAATATTATTACATGTGATGTCCTGTAAATTCGCATGATTAAATACACCTCGTTATTTTCTCTTATCATTAGTATAAACACCTGAGATCATAAAACTCATGATTTTCTTCTTTAGAACATCAAAGGGCACCCGCCGCATCCCACAAGAAAGTTCATAATGCACCAAAAAAGGATAGTTTGTTTTTATGTAGTGGTACAATAAATTTACTCCTAGAATCTATTACAATTCAACCTTAGGTGATATTATCAAATTTATATGCCGACTTACATGATTGCACTTATTACCAATTGCGTACAAGTTGTCTCTGGCACTGGATATCTTTGTCACATTCAATTATTTACAATAATTCCCTCCGGGCTCCGACGAAAAAACAGCACCCCGAAGTAACAAAAAATAATGTCTACGGCACCGGTAAATGATTACTTGAAAGAGTCTGGATGATAAAGCACAGTTGAAAAAAAACACACACTAACTCGAAGGACCATGAATACAGATGGGGTAGTTTTTCCCATCCTGTTTGAGTTCCCCAAAATTCACAGGGAAGGCGAAAAGAAAACCACGTGTCTTCTTTGGTATTTTATTTGTTATGGCACTGCATGAAAGTTAATTATTGGCTTGACAGTTGAGAATCCTGCTCCTCGTACTAATAGGTAGATTGTTGGCATAATTATTATCACCGATGAGAATTATAATATACTGTTTAACCGGTAAAAAACTAACAAGTACTTTAGTACACCTGCTTTTTCCACCATCTTAGTTTTCCAACCCCCCGTCGTGCCGCGTCATGCTTTTTACCGCCCCAAGCCAACGGATGTGACGACAGTTCCCACCATGTGTATAACGCCCGGAACTCGTCATTTGTGAAGGCAAGAATCGGCAACTTACACTGCGCAGCTATGTATTGTTGGTTGAGGGTTAATGGGGCGTAATATAACTAATAATATTAATTTAACACCTGTCCTTGTATGTATATATATATATAAAATCTCTTTTAAGTACTGTGTTCGGTGAAAGAGGTGTCCAGATATGTATAGTATTAAATATGTTTGTGTTTAAATTATGAAATTTTTCAGATTGTCAAAGCTATTGTATCCTATTGCATGTTCCTCAGAACGATGGTAGTCGTCCACTAGAATGAATATGACGAAAACAAGTCAACCTATGAACCGAAATTTGACCGCACTAAATATATTGTTGTAGTTTCAAGAGAAATATATATTAAATTATAAAGTATTATATATAATTTCTTCATATTCACACTTCACTGATAGAGTAAAAGTACACAAAGTCAGTGCTTCTGTAAAGTTATTATCAAATCCAATATTTACTACTCTTAGTACTTTATACATATAACCTCAGAATGAAAATAATCCCTTCCATATCCATCCATTTGTAGAGACGTGAAATTACTAGCTCATTTATTTATAAAGTACGTTTTATCACTAAATTCACTTACTCTGTAACTCCATTACTTTGTAAAAAAACACTTTTCAGCCACTTGAATTGGCTTCTCTGAAATGTTATCTAGATGTACAGGAATCCATGAAGAACTAAATTATTTGATAAAAAACAGCAGTCAGGCTTGTGTGGTTGAAAGGACATAGCGGTGTAGAGTTACAATTACTGATTTTTGTTAGTTTATGGTGTTAGTTCTATCCTACTTCATATAAATAATACTGTGTCCCCTACTTTGACTTTGCAAGGTACGAGAAGAAATTGTTACTGACAAACCTGTCTTAATGCAAGAACTACGGGGGAATGTGTTACTAAAAACTTCATCAGATTGATTGATTTCCTTTCATTCCGAAAATCACGTACTCTCGTGGAATGGGTGAAAAATCGAAATTACAACAAAATTTATGTTAAACTAAACATACCTGAAATAACATTGAAAGAAAACAGGCTAAAACGACTGCGAGAGATTTATAAATTATCAGTTTTCTTGTGTTCCATGATGATGGACCTAACCCTTGGATAATTAAGATTGTTAAGTATTTTCTGGTTAACCGGTAGCGATAATTCGTGATCATTTTGTTTTGTACAAGAACAAATGTACAAAATTAGCACGTCGATTAGTAATACAGTAAATAGGAGTCACGAAGAACTATCGCCGGCTCGCTACGTCTTACAGCGGCAAAAGTAAACCACAAGCTAACTCTAATATGAATCTTAGGAATGGGTTGAAAATAGTCACAATTTCCCTCTCTTACATATAGGTATACTTAACAATTCAAAGATGCTGGCTCTAATAGATATAACGAAAAAAATATATAATGTTATGTGAATAAAGATAAAAAAGCCATCTACAAAATCAGATGAATCAATAACGAACTACTTAAAAGGCTGTTACTTTGCAAACTCCTACAATTGTCCAATACTGTGTACAATACTGCATGCACTAACCAGTAAAAGGTGAGTACGATACTACATTACATCAAAAATGAAATAAATTATAAGATATGTCACAGAAGGTGAATGGAAGTTAACTAATTTACTCTTTATCTGTTTCACTTTATCGGACTTTCGAAAGGGTGGTGGTTTTCTGACTGACCAAAAGAACAGGTCCAGTTATTTGAAAAACAGGAGGATCATTACCACAAAACACTGGGTAAGTACGTAAGTACCAAAGCAACTTATACTCTCTCAAGATAATAAAATTTAAGTTAGGAGTAAGAAAACAAGTGGAAAGGATAATAAAACCACGTTAGTATCAACTTAATATTAGAGCGCAACTAGAACTTCACAGTTAGTAAGGGGCCTAAAAATGCTTCGACCGAATTATATTTCAAATGATTGGATTTTTATGAAATGGAACAATTTGAATTGTTGATCCTGAAAACATCCTTTAGTTATAAAGGATGTCTTCCTTGATGTCTTTTGGCTTTATGTCAATCGCGAGGACTCGCAGAACGGAAGCATGCGTATGAGATTTCTCCTCCTTTTTCGTAGAGGTGTGAAAAGCGAAATTATAATATGAGTAACCTCTAACGGCCATTTCCACCGTTTGTTTTAAGCTGCGTTCACGCTTAAAGGAACTTTAAAAACAGAATTTGTCTTCCACCGGTTACTTAACCCGACATAAAATGTCTTAAGGCTTCGTAAATATGTAATGTGTAATGTAATGAGGATACTGGGTGTAGTAGGATAGTAGAAGGGCCTCTGACTAGGTGGTGCTGCTGGTCACTTGGTGGGTCATCCCCCAGGAATAAAACAACTACCTGTTTCACTGGGACATGTTCTATTTAATATTTACTATACATTAACCACTAACACTAATTGACTACTCTTAGATTACTACTTAGAATGAATGATACTGACTGTAATCATCCTTTCATGAATGACCATCATAATGACTTAATAATAATAATGAATCAATAATGAATTAATAATGAATTAATAATGAATACTTAAAATACTATTGTTACCTATATATACAAAGAGTCAAGTTCACTATAAGTAAACATACATGATACTAGATAATGTTTATTTGCTTTGACATTGACTCGTACGTGTAACCTTTATATTTATTATTTATAAAACAATTCGTGGTTTATTGGAATTAGCTGAAGGGAATTTATTCGATAATATTTTAAATAATTAATGACTTAATGTTTAGGCCAAAAGGCATCACACCTTCCCCTTTTACAAAAAGAATAAATTCCGTTGAGCTTCCTTTCCCCCTAATGAAATGAATTTACAATTATCCTAAAAATAAATGGTAGATGGTTATTAAATAATGTCACTAACCTACGATTACATAATATATTCATAAATAAATGAATGTTCATTGCCTTTAAAAATTGTTTACGATCACTTAGTTGTTTATTTATTTTCACTTCAATGTTTTGAATGTTTGTTATAACACTTTTGTTTATTATTCGGAAATGTTTATAAACTCACTCGCACTTTCAATTTTACAATTTTTAATTCATTTTACAATAAGGATGGATTCTGTTTTTGTGTATTTCTTTTATCACACCTGATTCTAATTTAATTTTACAGTTAACATCACTCACCTCTGTGACTGTAAATGGACCTATATATTGAGATTCGAATTTGGTTCTATTTTCCCTCTTTACTAACACTGAATCCCCTATTTTAAAATCAACTGGATTAGCTACCTTACTATTTTGACTTTGTCTACTCAGTTTATGTTTGGTTAAATATTTCTCTGCTCTCTGATGAGCTACCTGCAGTTTATATTTTAACTCATTCTGATATTCATCAATATTATAGCATGGCTCAATCTCGTTTGTTAGATTCTCGGGTAAGTTAGCACGTCTACCGAACAATAATTCAAATGGCGTATAACCATGATACGAGCTTGGAGTCGTATTATAACAATAAGCAAATAGTTTACACCATTCATCCCAATCATCCTTACTTTCATTTATAAAGTGTCTCACATACTCATTAAGCGTTCTATGTAATTTCTCACAACCTCCTATAGATTGATGATGATATGCTGTTGAGTAATTATGCCTAATATTTAACATTTTAGTTAAAGCGTTGAATATTTCATTTTTATATTCTGTGCCTAAATCTGTCCTAATTTGTTTCATTAGACCGTAATTTGGTATGAAATTTTCAAAAATTCCACGAGCTATCGTGTTCGCTTCTTTGTTTTTAACTGGAATTATTACTGCATATTTCGTTAATTCACATAACATTGTGATGCAATAACGGTTACCATTTTCACTTTGTGGAAAAGGACCGACCGTATCTATATATGTTATATCCCATGGTTTTTCTGCTGTATCCGTTAATACAAATTCTTCCTTGTGATTATTCTTTGCTTTATTGACCTGACACTTGTGACATTGCTTAATATATTTTCTTACATCTTTTTCCATGTTTTTCCATCTAAAATTCGCTCTTAATTTTTTCAATAGCCTGTTATTTCCTACATGACCTCCAAATAAAGGATCATTATGATAAGTTTCTAAAATCTGTTGCTTTTCTTTTTCTTTTTCCACCATCTTAGGTATATCGCAAATACATATTTGTACGTTTTTTAACGTATTGTTTCCTTTTTCCATAAACTCTTTTATAGTGCACTGTGTGAAAATAATATCATTCATATAAATTTTCATCCTTTTTATACCATTATTTACCGCTAGCTTATCAAGCTGAACTAACGTTTGATCTAAATCAAAGTTAACTATATCGGTATTTAATAAGGCTTGGCTAAATCTCATCCTGTTTTTGATCCGTATGTTCATCCTTAACGAAACACGGTTATTTTCAAATTGCAGAATTGGTAATTTATGCGCCTCTAAATTATTCAGTACTTTATATACTGCTGGCTTGCGAATATCTTCCTTTATTTCTGTGGAAATTATTTTATCTTCTCCTATAGGCTGAGCTTTATTATGACGAGTTTTTGACCTCGTTATTGCTAAGATGTGAGCATTGTCAATGTACAAGTCTTTTAATTCATTTATGGATATCCTTGAAATACTGTCCGCATAATTTGAATTTCCTTTCAAATATTGTATTTCGAAGTTGTATTCTTCTAGGTCTAGTCTAATTCTCGTAAGTTTCGAAGTTGGGTCTGTCATCGAAAAAAGATGTGTTAACGGCTTGTGATCCGTTTTCACAATAAAATGTGTAGAACCATATAAATAACACTTAAAATGATTAATTCCCCAATGGATAGCTAACAGTTCTTTCATGATTATAGGTTTATTTAATTCACTTTTCTTAAAACCTCGCGATGCATAAGCTATAGGTAGATCTATACCTTCGTATTCCTGGCTAAGTATTGCAGAACACGCAATATTTGAAGCATCTGTTGTCAATATAAATTTTTTATTGAAATCTGGATATTTCAAAATAGGCGGCTGAATTAATGCCGATTTTAGTATTTGGAATGATTTTTCGCAGTCTTCCGACCACTCGAATTTCACATTTTTCCTAGATAATTTATTGAGAGGTATGCATATTTCAGCGAAATTTGGAATGAAACGTCTGTAATAGTTACAGAATGCTACGAACCTTTTAGATTCTTCTGAATTTTTGGGCACTGGATACTTCTCAATGACTGAATATTTTGCCTTATCGGGTAGAACCCCTTCACTGGACAAATTGTGTCCTAAATACGTTACTTCTCGCCTGAAGAATTGACATTTTTGTGGATTTAATTTAAGGTTGAATTTCCGACATGTGTCAAACACCCTTTCGAGATTACTTAAATGATGATTTTCTGACATCCCTATTACGACTATATCATCCATATAAAGAAATGCTTTTTCTGGAGTTAATCCTGAGAATGCTATGGACATCATTCTTGAAAAACTATTTGGACTTATATTTAAACCAAATGGTAATCTTGTATACTGAAAAGAACCTTTTTCTGTACTAAAAGATGTATATTTCCTTGAAGATTGTTCTAAGGGAATTTGATGAAAACCTGACATAAGATCTATGACTGAAAACCATTTCGACCTCCCTAACTGATCTAAGATCGAATCTATTCTGGGTAATGGAAATTTATCTGTGACTATTTTCTTGTTCAATTGCCTGAAATCTATACAAAGTCTCCAAGACTTCTCTCCATTGATTGCCTTTTTGGGAACAAGTAAAACTGGACTGTTATAATCTGAGATTGAAGATTCGATTATACCTTGTTCTAATAACTTTTGGACCTGATTATTAAGTTCTGGAGATTGAGAATGTGGCGTGCGATAATTTTTAATATATACTGGAGTATCATCTTTTACCAATAGCTTTTGCTCATAAAAATTATTATGCGTTAAAATGTCGTTCTTTAAAGCAAAAATGTCTGAAAAATTCTCACAAAGATTTATTAGCTTATCCCTCACGTATTCTGGTACCTCTAAATTTAATGTTTTTCTTAATTCTTTCAACCTATTCCTCGAAATTCTGGGCTTATCTCCTTTAACGTGACGTAAGGGGTTGCGTCGACCACATATATTATAACCTAACCTAATTAGTAGTAATTCGGTTGTATCTCCGGATAAATAAACAAAAAGATGAACTATGCATACTACGATGTATATGATGAAATTGATATTTTTAATGATGATTTAGATATACTAGAAATAATGGTTTCCTCGAAAAATATAGGACAGAACGGATCACTTCCATACGATGGATAATTTAAGTTTCTTTAGAAGATACCGTCTGTATAAAGAAACTGCATTGCACATTTTGACTTTAATCGAAAGAAAAACTAATTAAGAGAAAACGTGGTAGTTGAAACAAAACATTGGACGAATAATATTGAATAATTACTTTGAATGTTGTTGCTTTACTATTTACAGGTAAGACTAATAATTAGATTGTGTATATAATGTATTTATAATAATAACTTTACTATTTACAGAAACAATTCTTGTATTATTCATAACCTTGAAGTAAACCCTACCATTTATAATAAATAGAAAAACATTATATATTTTTAATAGATATTATAAATCGTTTTATTAAAAGCTATAAGTTGGTATCTTTGAAATTATATTCCTTGCAACAGTTTCTGCAGTGGAGTTAAAAGCGTTGTCATGGGTTAGACACAGGCGATGTGCAGCACCGGGTTAATGATATTTTGCGCCATGGGCAAATAATGTTTTTGTCCCTTCCACCTATCTCCCCTCCTCGCCATTCAGATAGCACATACGTCATACGTAAAAGGTATATGTATTTACAAAAAAAAAATTATACTTCGTATCTGGTTTCCAATATACAAGGTGTCCATCTATAAATTGACACATTTTAACAACTTATAACTCGAGAACGGAAAAAGATATCGACATGCGGTTTTCACTAAACTTCCTAAATTTACTTCTAGTTTCTGTTGACGTTGTTGCCGCATGTAATTTTTTTCTTGAAATTGACGAAAAAAAATTAAGGTTTTTGAACCAAAATTGTGATCTTAGATTAAATGGGACACTCTGTAATTCTCAAAACCTTTGAAAAGACCCTTTCTTCTTCTATCCAAAAATGTATACATTGTTGGCATTCACCCACGTTTTTAGGGAATAATTTACTTTTTCATGAAACCACTTCCAAATCTAACAACTTAAAACTATAGAATGAGACAAGGCATTAAAAACAGGTTTTACTTAAAAATAAAATACAAAACATACATTAATAAAGTAATTGTTGAATATGACCTCCATTTTGTTCAATACATGTATGTAAGCGCAATAAAAAATGTGTAAATGCATTTTGGAGCATTTCTGGAGTAATTACATTAAACACATTGATTATGTTATTCCTCAGTTCTGCTAAATTTGAAGGTGTTGGATCGTAGCATCTGTCCTTAATGTACCCCCATACAAAAAAATCCGGTACAGTCAAGTCTGGAGAATAGGGAGCCCATTCAATAGGACCAGCTCGACCTATCCACTTGTCTCCAAAGGTTATATTCAAAGAATTTCTCGCTATTAAAGAGTAATGCGGTGGAGCACCATCTTGCTGGAAATATACATCATTTAGTATACCTTCTTGTTGTAGTTGAGGATAGAAAAAGAGTTCTAGCATATCCGTATAATTGTTCCCATTTACTGTTTGTTCTTGGAAAAAAAATGGTCCATGAATATTTGTTTTGGAGATACCACACCACACATTTACCTTGGGGGAATCTCTTTCAAACTCGTTGAATGCTCTAGGATTTTCATCACCCCAAATCCTACAGTTATGTTTGTTTACGCGGCCATTCAAGTGAAATGTTCATGCTTCATCTGACATTATTAAATTTACGTTTGGTTGATTTCTAAACAAATCTAATAACGTCTCACACATAAACAATCTCTTTTCGATTGCATGATTCTCAATTTTTTGGAAAGTCTGAATCTTATATGCTTTCAACTTTATTATCTTTAAAAGCTTATGCACCTTACTCTTTGACATATGTAAGGGTTGAGCGATTTTTCTAATAGATATTTTATTATTGTTTCTTTCTAAAATCTCTCTTAAGTGTAAAACATCATTTAAAAGAATATCTTGAGCGTTTTGAATGTGTCTTTCTTTTCTCGCCAATGTTCCTGTTTCTGTAAACTGACTTACTCAGCTTATAATAGAATTTCTAGTAGGCGGATTTTTTTCAAAAATGTTTCTAAATCTTCTTTGTGTATGCGTAATTGATTTACTTTCATTAAACAATAAAACGCACCGGGCTTTTTCGGTTTTGGTAAACATTTTTTTCAGTACCAGCTTTCTCTTGCACTAAAATTATTGCTAATCTGACACTTCTGTCAACTCTATTTGCGTTACACAGCACCCTTGATAAATTAATATCATTTATTAAGTCATTCATATTCTATGCTCAGCTGGGTAAGTCAATTTACAAAAATGAGAACATTAAATAGAAAATGTGTACTGAAAATGCTTACGATAATCCTTTAAATGATAATTTATGGATGAAGGTTTGCAAATAATTATTAAAAATAGGAGTTTTGTTCGCAAGAAGACCTCAATATGAATTTGAAAAATTAAATTTTTTAAGAAACTTTCAGACGTTTGAGACTTGGCAACCACGTTAGATACAAATTAAAACATTTTTGAGAATTTCAGTAAAACCTGTTTTCAATACCTTGTCTCATTCTATAGTTTTAAGTTGTTAGAATGTGGTCCTTTAGATTTGGAAGTGGTTTCATGAAAAAGTAAATTATTCCCTAAAAACGTGGGTGAATGCCAACAATGTATACATTTTTGGATAGAAGAAGAAAGGGTCTTTTCAAAGGTTTTAAGAATTACAGAGTGTCCCGTTTAATCTAAGATCACAATTTTGGTTCAAAAACCTTAATTTTTTTTCGTCAATTTCAAGAAAAAAATTACATGCGGCAACAACGTCAACAGAAACTAGAAGTAAATTTAGGAAGTTTAGTGAAAACCGCATGTCGGTATCTTTTTCCGTTCTCGAGTTATAAGTTGTTGAAATGTGTCAATTTATAGATGGACACCTTGTATTATTATTATTGTTGAAAATATCTTGATTATGTTCTATTATTGCGTCTTTTAACTGGGACTCAGTAAGTTCTGTTGGTACATCATAAATTAACATACGTGGTAGTTTCTTCACTTGTTGTTGTACAATAAAACCTGCTTCTTTCATTTTACTATTATTCTTGAGTTGCTCAATATCTTCTAAAGTATTTGTCTCTGAAATTAAAACTGCCTTTGTATTTTTAATTGATTTTATATGTATTTTATCTTTTACTGGATTTATTGTATTTTTAAGTTTTTTTTTAATATGTCACTATAGCGTTTTACTGGTTGTAATTTAGTTCCTTTTGGACCTATAATTGGTGGAACCTTTTCCCTTTTTACAATATCACTATATGTTATTGTTGGTTTTTCTTTCATAGTAGTGTTTAGTTTTCCTTTTAGCATTGCATTTTGAAGTGCTATTTTTGTAAACATATCTTTTATTTTGGTAAATCTCTCTCGAACATAAATACCTACCGATTTGCTAAATTTTTGTTTTTCTTTCATCTCATTAATTTTATTTAATGTTTCATTCATTACATTATCAAATGCCATTAACCAATTTAGCTCATTAGCTTCATTATCGATATTAAAGCAGTCATCATCATTTTCAATATGACTCTTCTTGTTTAGGGTTTGTTGATTAAACTCCAAACTACTACTGACACTAGCAACACTAATAATACTATTCCTGTTCGTATTTTCATTTATGCAATCAGTACCCCCTCAGAATCCATCGGGCATGCACAGACCACCCGGGCTCTCACCGAGTCGGGATCTGCGGCAGGATTGTCCGCATATTGCGAAGTACCGCCTGAGGTATTGTTATTTCTTCTTGCACTATCCATGATTAATGGGTAGGGACAGTGGAAATCTCGTTAATCCATTCATGCGCGTCACTAATTAGATGACGAGGCATTTGGCTAGGTCAAACTCAACTAATGTCGAGAACTTCCCTTTGTGTACGGTGGTCCGTAAATTTATTGCATGAGGGTCGGATTGCCTTTAGGGATAAATCCCTTGACAAACCTTAATTTCCCTCATACATGCTATCTCATTCTCACTGCCCAGCACTCTAGGTTAGTACTCCTTTAAGGAAGAAACCACCACACAATATGAACATGCAGCTATCGGAAAAAATTAGCCAGAACGGGACCTTATAGGTACGGCCATCAGCCCACTAGCGCCAGTTAATACTAGCGCTTTTGTGGTTACCGGGAAAGGCTACGTGGAAGCTGCCGCCGGAGTAGTTAGGATCAAGTCCTTACAAACTCCACCCGCCGCCGTGGTACACAATCCGCAGAAAGTGACCTTACGACTCGCATGATTAGCCCAACAATTAAATTAAAACGCATGTATAAATAAAATAAAAAATTAATTTAACACAGTCACAATAATAAAATAATACGACTGAAAACGGTGTAAAGAGCCGCTCCAGCCGAGTCAACAAATAATAATCAAATACCTAGCTGTATATGAGCTTAGGTAAAAACTTTAGACACCACAAAGTATAAATAAAATACCTTAATAAGGTAGTAATAAATAAATATGTATAAATAAAATAATAAATTATATAAATAAAATAAAAATAAAAAGCCTTGCGACCTTGAGGTGCCTGATCCATGAAGTCGTGATAGATTTCGATGGAAGATCGCAGAGCAGTCATACTCATTGTGAGCAAGGTCTTTCGGTCAGTTATTCCCAGCTTTTTAAGGCTGGCAACTGTCTCCTTGGGCATTGCACCTCTTGTTCCAACCACTATG
Organism: Lochmaea capreae; assembly: GCA_949126875.1. Taxonomy (NCBI): domain Eukaryota; kingdom Metazoa; phylum Arthropoda; class Insecta; order Coleoptera; family Chrysomelidae; genus Lochmaea; species Lochmaea capreae. Next base: position 28,713,944 of record OX421408.1, read on the forward strand.
GGAAGGACTTCAGCAGTGACTGCGTTAAACCTCTGCTGGAGCTGGAGAAGTAGTCCGTCATATTTCTGAAGCTTCGATTGTGCACCCTGAGCGAGATAGTCTTTATCTTCATGACGGACTGTTACATCGATCACAAAGACCCTTTCCTCGTCTTGTATAACCAAGTCAGGTTTAAGATGGCCACCCTGAGCTGTTCTGAGACTAGGCTCCTCAGTAACTGCAACCCCAGTACCTTTTTCGTAAAGTCTGTCCACGAGTACCCGCTGGATATCTGCGTGTCTTCTGATCCTAGACGGCTTAGTAAACCGACACTGTCCAAGTGTTTCGATTTGTGCGTGACACCACCGACGTGAAGGATCAGGTATTGGAGTAATTCTACACATCGCCGCGCAATTAGCGCATGTGTCAGTTCGCATTCTGATCGCTGTGATCATTCGGCCTGATTTGAGTAAAGGACGACTCAACCATTGGTTGGCTATTGGACAATCGGAGAAGGCAGTAACCGATCGTCCCTGCGAACTTAATTTTCTCTATCTAGCAAGCTCTTCCCTCTTACATCTGGCGTTATATTTGCTCAGTTCTTGATCATCGAGGGGCCATTTCAGCCTTGGACGCATGGCTCAAAGCTTGCATGACCCGATCTTCGTTTCTTAGAAAACGTAATCCAGTCTTCAACGCTGAGCTTGTTGTTGTCGTCTCGAGTTTTGGAAAACCTAATCCCCCGCCTTTTTTCTTACAGTAAATCATGCCATTTGCAGTGCCTTGTTGTAAGTGCATGATATATTTTACTACTACCCTCAGCTGCTTGGTATTGCTGTCGCCAGCTGATATAGGTAGTGCGGGATTAGGTAAGTGGCGATTAAGTCTACTTTTTGGTATGGCTTCAGTTTTAGACGTTTTACTCGAGAGAGGACTTGCTCAAGGTCCTGCTTTATGTTTGACACGTCAACTCCTGTCCAAGAAGATATTTTCATACCTAAGTAGACAAGGTGATCCTGCGGTTTGCACTCTGGTATGACCTCCCCACTATCGAGTGCTAAGCCGGGATCAGTTATAAACCAGGAGTCTTTAGTTCTGCATATACGGAAAGCAGAAAACTTATTAGCGGCAATTGCCATACCTAGCCGCTTCAGTTAGCCCTCCGTATGTAATAACTGATCTTTCGCCTGTTGTACATCGTTTGCGACTAATATAAGATCGTCGGCGAAGGCTAAACAAGATACACTGTTATCAGCGTTTATCTTATATCTGGCTTTGCTTTCTAACGATTGGAGCAGCGGGTCCATGATTAAGTTGAAGATCAACGGACTCAGAGGGCACCTTTGCTTAACTCATCGTTGTAGGCGTATCTCGACAGCCGCCTTTGGTAGTTCGATTTTTGTGTCCACATCTTTATATGCATCCTCAATGATTCGTACAACTGAATCGGGTATGCCTTTCCGGACTAACGCTGCCCTGATCATATCATGGGGCACTGTGTCAAACGCTTTAGATACGTCCAGCTGCGTTAGTACCATGCCTTCATGGACTTTAGAGTGCTTAAGCAGCTCATTAAAGATGTGGACATTGTTGAAACACCCGGGCTCGTACAAGAAGCCTTTTTTCCTGGGTGAGAATGACACATGCGCTCTAATCTTACTATCGAGGATCCCGAAGAAAACTCGGGACAATAGAATGAGCGATGTTCTATTCTTTCTCCATGCGGAAAGAATTTTCCCACTAATCATAATGAGATTAAAAACCAACCGGAGAACTTCAACTGCTGCCCTCGTTCGAAGGTCTTTCAGGGTAAACCCATCCGGACCGGCAGCTGTGGATTTCTTAATTCTGGCGATCCTCGATTGTATGTCCTTGGTGATGATCGTGGTCAATATCTGACTAACGTCGATCCGTGGTGCACAATCGACGCCAACATTTTTGTCCTGTACCTTATACTTGGTGCTCCAGAGTTTTTGACACAGGTCACGTACGTCTTGCTCAGAACATTGCACCCCTTGTTCTTCGAGCCAATCCACATTTTTTCGGACGTACGAAGCCACGAGGCTTGGATTTTTGTGGTAGAGGTCAGTTGTTCGGGCGTACAGGTAACGTTTTCTGCTACCTTTGGTACGGCCCTTACGTTTCCTAGGTCTCTCTTGCTCGCAGCTGGACATGCTAGCGGTCGCTAGGATGTAAAGGTAGTCGATATGCTCTTGAGGCACATCACCTTCACATTCCTTCGCGTACCGGAGACCATCTTCTAAAAATTTTGCAGCTTGTGTTTTTTCTGGTTGCGATCGTCGCACGCGCTTCGCCTTACCGAGTAAGTGAAGAAACGATGAAAGTAGTGGTATTTCACCGGCAATGTTGCCATCTCCCACTTATGCTACACCTCTCATGTCTCCTTACAATGCCAGACTAGAGTGAAGCTCAACAGGGTCTCCTTTCCCCGCTAATTTTTCCAAGCCCTTGGCAGTGGTTTCGCTAGATAGTGGGTAGGGTCATTATATTGTATATTGCAAAAATGTTCCTTGCAGCGGTTCCTGAGATCTCTGTGATCTTATTATTATTATGCTTTATTTATCTTAGATAATGTTAACAATAACAAAATACATATTTATGCAATAAAATATAAAATTAAGATAAAAAAAAATATATATACAATATTATAAGAAATGTATATTATTAAAAATAAATAGGAATATATTCACACATACACATACACCCACATACATACACATACAAACATACATATATATATTCAGCTTCCGTACAAAGTCAGTCCAGAGATAGTAAGATGAATGCACAATCCCGAGCCAGCAAAACAGTCCCGAGCCATATATGTGGCTCGGGTTGGTTTATCGCATTTTTCTTACCTAATATGCCTTATTTTTTCACCTAAAGTGAAAGAAAATGGAAGTCTATGATATCATCTACCGCAAATGATACAAACTATGAGCTTTACATAGCCAAAAAGTGGAAGACAAATTTGAAAATAAGTGGCTCCACTTTGTACAAAGAATGTATTTGTTGGTTCCAAAGAAATCCGTACAAAATGATATACGAGCGCTTGTGTGTCCATTTGTATACTCTTTTAACCGCACAATCCCAAACCAAAACATTTGGCAACAGCGCTCGTTATCTGTAGAAATAAAATATTGTTTTTGAGTAGCGAAAGGAATATATCTTGAAGCGAAAGGACAATTTACCGAGTACGAGTATCAAAAAATTGTTTTTGACGAGTAAATTACTTTATTTTTTCTACCACCTGTACTAATATACAAAAGAACAACAAATGATGAATACATTATTATAAATTGAAATTAAAACAATTAACATAAAGGTTAATAATTTTTTTATTTTTATTTAAATATTGGTTAATTAGTAATACATATAATCAAAATTTAAGACTAGGTTAAATATTCGGCCGGGAAAAGTCGAACGACTTTATTGCTTTCACCCATAAGTGATATAAAACTCCTTACTAACCTATGGGTCAAGAGATTTAATTTGATATCAATATTGTAGCGCTAGCTTTTGTAATAACGGAGGAAATGTGATTACAGACAGACAGACAGACAAACCGATTTCTAGGTTAGGTTAGGTTAGGTTAGGTTAGGTTAGGTTAGGTTAGGTTAGGTTAGGTTAGGTTAGGTTAGGTTAGGTTAGGTTAGGTTAGGTTAGGTTAGGTTAGGTTAGGTTAGGTTAGGTTAGGTTAGGTTAGGTTAGGTTAGGTTAGGTTAGGTTAGGTTAGGTTAGGTTAGGTTAGGTTAGGTTAGGTTAGGTTAGGTTAGGTTAGGTTAGGTTAGGTTAGGTTAGGTTAGGTTAGGTTCCAGACAATATGTTCCAAACTGCTAAAGTATCAAAGTTATTACTATTAATGAAAGAAGGTGGAATAGAACAGTATAAAGGAGTAAAGTTAGATGATATTGACTTAGATTTACACATAATTACAGAAGAAGAACCAGAAGATATATCTACTAAAAAATTGGAGTTAAAAGATGACACTGAACATAATGAAATTCCATCAACTTCATCAGATAAATTAGAAAATGAAATTCCATCAACTTCATCAGATAAATTAGAAAATGAAATTCCATCAACTTCATCAGAAAAATTTGATAATGAAACTCCATCAACATCAATGCAAAAATTAAAATAAAAAAACCCTTATCAGAACCGCTTGGACAAAAAACCAGAAAAAAATATTAGCAGAATTTTTTGCTGAACATATTAGAAATAAAAAACCGCCTAAACAAAATGAAGTTGATGAGTTAATGAATACATATCCAGAAGAATTTGGTAATAAAAAATGGACCAGTATTAAAGCAGTTATATATAATATGTACACCGGAAAATTAAAAATTGACTTTTAAAGTTGAATTATAGAAGGTCTGAATAATTTCCAGAAGAGTTTTTTAATTTTTTTAGTTATTACAAAATTATTTGAAATATTTTACTATTTTACATTTAACTGACCGGTTAATTGATGCAAATAATTTTATGAGTAGGAAAAATAACGTGTGCTTTTCAGATTTTTAATTGTTTTGAAGGTTAACGCACAGTTATAATAAATTCTAATACGCGAAACTCTTATGTAAAAAATAACCTATGATTTGAAAATAAAAGAAAATCGGATAGAAATGTATTAGTTTTTCATATTTTAATGTTTAAAATACGATCTAGCAAATGTTCACTCTTTTTAAATAATTCACTTGACCTAGGATAAAAAAGAGATTTATGTTGTATTTTATAATTTTTTATAGTTTTGTTTTCCTTTGTGTTACTTTGTTGATATATTTTAATACATTTTTTTTTACTGATATGTCTTGTTTTTTTTAACAACTTCCGCAACAATAATTATAATCAATTGATGAAATTTATTGTATTAACCTTTACTTTGTGAAAATCCATCTTACTAAGAACATTAAAAATAAAACTTTTCAACAAAACTTCTACGTTTTATTTAAAAAGCAATTTTTAAATAAAACGTGGAAGTTTTGTTGAAAAGTTTTATTTTTAATGTTCTTGATAATCAATTAAAATAAAATATCTTTACAAAAACCGTCATGTTAAATGAAAATATTGATTAAAATGAATTGTTTTTAATTTAATTTAAAATATATCCCCACAATGTGTCCCTGGACGGAAATAACTACAAATACTTGTAAATTTTTTGTTTTAGATTTTATCGAAAAAAGACACTTCAAAAAAGTTTTGCTTATTCTATATCATCATTAACTATACTTAAAATTGTAATACAGGGTACCAGAAAAATCAGAAAACTTTGTAACTGAGCATATTATTTCAAGATATTTTTATTATACTTAAAAATAAGGTAATTTCACTTTTGACATAATCCAGGTTTTCCGATTTTTTTGGCATCCTGTATGACTATTTAAAGTATGGTGAAGGGTATTTTGGGATAAGCGAAACTTTTTATAAAGAATAAATAAATCTTCGATAAAATCTAATGCAAAAAAGTTTACTAGTATGTAGTAATTTAAAGATAATTTTTTATAAAACATATTTTTCTTGAAGCATTGATATTGGTACAAAATTTGATGGCTCGGAATAACATATTTTGTCTAATGGACTTACTTTGTATGATGGATATATTATAGTACCTATATATATTACATATACAGTAGTTCCCAGATAGAGCTCAAAACAGGAATATTTTTTGAAAAAATAATTATTTGTCAAATCAGAGAAAGAATTATTGTATATTCAACTTGGCTCGTCTAAGTTCACAACATAGATTGGCTTGTACTACTAGTATAACTTTCTGCCTTTTTAAACAAATAACTATTATTTAGATCAAATTCTTTTACATGTGTATTTATATTTATTTTCAAAATCTACAGATAATTTTGTATAAATAATTTTTTTTTGTTTTGAAAAATTAATATTCGGTCAGAATTTGATAGCTAAATTGGATTAACATGTTTTGTCTAATGGACTCAATTTGTATGAATAATATATAATATACATTACATATACAGAAATTCCAGGATGGAGCCCAAAAGAGGGAAATATTTTGTATATTCAATTTCTCGAAAATTTAGATGATTTTCAGTATAATCTTAGGAAACTTTGCCAGTCTTTGTTTTAAGCTTACTCCATTTTTTAATTAAGTTTAACTATTAAATTTAGATTTTCCAACCACCATCGATGACATTAAAGGTGTTTTATTTTGTCCGTCTGTCTGTCCGTAATCACATTTCCTCCGTTATTACAAAAACTAGCGCTTCAATATTGACGTCAAATGAAAGCTCTTCACCCACAGATGACAATAAAGTTTTTTTATTTTGTCCGTCTGTCCATCTGTCTGTCTGTAATCACATTTCCTCCGTTACTACAAAAACTAGCGCTACAATATTGACGTCAAATGAAAGCTCTTTACCCACAGATGACAAAGTTTTTTTTATTTTGTCCGTCTGTCTGTCTGAAATCACATTTCCTCCGTTATTACAAAAATTTGCGGTACAATATTGGTGTTAAATGAAAGCCATAGCCATAGATGACATTAAATGTGTTTTTATTTTGTCTGTCTGTACGTCTGTAGTAACATTTCATCCGTTATGCCAAAAGCTAGCGCTGATAAAAGAAACTTCATTTTTGGTAATTTTTTATTGAAGAGTTTATTTTTAATTATATTGTTTTTTACCGTTAAATAAGTTCTCCCTAATATCAGCTGTGTTATAATAATATACAATTTGTACGACCCATATTAACTACTTTTTATTCGAAATTTTCAGGTGGGAATTTTGTAGACGTTACCGTGAAAATGATTTTATACCACAAAAGCGTTCAAATGAATAATTTTATTAAAAGTCTCCACATTATGTGCATTCTTTTATGCGGCAACATTGCTTGGCTCGGCTTCTACCGTATTGGTACATATAGTTATACAATTTGGATCGGGTCTGTATGAATATACGGTTGGGCTCAGAATTGTTAGGAATTTTTAGGCGTATATAAATTTTTTGTAAATCTTTTATTTCCAGACTTAGTTGCGTATATATTTCATAAATCATTACCTCATATGTCACCTAAATCTAAATTTGGTATATATACACATCTATTTCTGTCAGAAATCGATGGATCGGTTTTGTAGCATAAGTCTAGTGGACTGACTTTGATAGAAAGATGTATATATATATATACACACATATACATGCCAATAATGCCAATAAATATGACTATAAAATATGAATATGAATATGAACCACTAGATTTCTGTAGGATTACTTTTAATGTATATAATCAATAATCTTTTAAATATTTTTACATTTTGACTAACTTTTATGTACTGCGGTAGGTTATTAAATTGTACAACCCCTTTGTGGAATAAATTTTTCATCGAACTTCCTTTAATGGTTGTTTTCACATAAAAATTAACTGAATTTGCTGATCTTGTGTTTTTATCATGTATCTGTGAGATTGGAAGTAGTTTACTATGTAAATATTGCGGTAAGAGATTATTGATAATTTTGTAGATGAAAATCATTGTTTGTACGTACAGAAACTTCTCAATATTGAACCAATTTAAACAATTAGTCATCAACTCCACACCAGTATACCTGTTGCATCCCAGAATTACTCTCATCGCCTTGTTTTGAATAATTTGTAATCGTTCATAACTAGCTCTAGAACAACCTGTATAAATTAGTGAACAACAGTAATAAAAATGTGGTAGAATTAATGTATAGTAAACCATAAGCCTAGTATGCATTGACAGAAATGGTGAAATTCTTCTCAAAAAACCAATTTTTTTTCCAATCTTTTTACATATGTAATCTATGTGACTATTAAATTTTAGTTCATGGTCCATCATAAAACCTAAATATTTTATTTCATGTACACGCTCCAGGTCCTGATCATTTATCTTAACACTCAAATTAAGTTTTAAAAATTTAGCACGCAAAACAGGACCACCAATGAACATAAATTTAGATTTGGCTTCATTTACTTTTAGTTTATTGATCTTAAATATGTCAGATATTTTTTTCAATTCCGAATTGACTGTTTGTACTACTTCAATAAAATTATCCCCGTAATAGTAAATGAGGGTGTCATCCGCAAAAAGATGGATTTTACATTTCTCTAGTACATTGCCTAAGTCGTTTATATATAATATGAAAAGTAGGGGCCCAAGAACACTACCTTGTGGAACACCAATATTGTTTAATTCCGGATCCGATGTTGAATTGTTAAATGTGGTTATTTGATATCTGTTTTTTAAGTAATGCTGAATCCACGAATAAACTACCCCATTAAAGCCATATTCTCTCAATTTCAACAATAATATATCACGATCTACTGTTTCAAAAGCTCTTCTGAGATCAATAAAAACTGAACAAATTCCTACTCCCGGCCTATCTAGAATATTTTTCATGTCAGATATAACCAGTTGGAGTGCTGTCTCACAATAATGCGAATTACGAAAACCAGATTGATAACTGTGTAATATCTTATTTACAGGAATGAATTTACTTACTTGATCATACACAACTAGTTCCAGTAATTTCTCACAAAAAGGTAGCATATTGATTGGCCTTAACTGATCAGCTTTGTTTGTATTTAATACTTTGGGAATAGGAACTATAAGAAGGTATACAAGCGGCTTCCTGGACCACTTTGGTAACCTGTCCATCCGGTTCTCCCAACTGGATGGCCATGTACCCTTGAAGTATCCAAGAGGGTGTACAAGAAGTTGTCGCCAATGACCAGAGGGTGAGAATTGAGAAAGAAGAAGAGATCAAGAGATAACCGATAAGTTTTACAATAATACAAGGAGTAGCTAAAGTATCATCTGAAGAAGTTGTCGCCAATGACCAGAGGGTAAGAATTGAGAAAGAAGAAGAGATCAAGAGATAACCGATAAGTTTTACAATAATACAAGGAGTAGCTAAAGTATCATCTGAAGAAGTTGTCGCCAATGACCAGAGGGTAAATCGAAGAAGTCGACCGATCTGAAGAAGTCGACCAGAAGAAGGTGTAACTGATAAATTTTACTCACTGAAAATTTTCAAAAATATTTGGATCTGTTGGGATTTGAACCCGAGACTATTGATTCCGAGTCCGACACACATTCAAGTGTGCTACCAAAGCATGTTAAATGAATCGTCTAAGATGTGTAAGACAAGAAGCGAAACATGTATGTTGTGTTGTCTACCCAAGCGGTGTTACGAGTAGAGACGAGCCTAGCCTCACCTTTTTTTGCAACAAATAAAACCAACTTTTTTTTTTTTTGAAAATATATTACAAAGTGATATTACAGAAAAATGAAGGCATCAAGATGTTGTCTGTAACGACCTTTGTTGATGTCGCAGTCTTTAAAGATGGAGATAAATCCAAACTTGTCCTGCCAGCATTTGGAACACATATTTTTGAATTGATCAAACGTCATGTCGGTACCAATATGATCATTATAAATATGTTTCAAGTGTAATTCATCTTGTTTAAAAACTATTAAAACGTTTGCATTGTCTCTAATTAAATGCTTGGGTATTTTTGCATAGCTTTGACTTAAATAAAATGGATCCACTTTAGCGTGTCGAGACATACTAAAGTATTCACGAATAATATCTTGATTATCACAAGCAACATCATCAAAAATGAATAAAGAATTTGGTTTAGCTTCTGACGGATGCATAATATTTGTACTACCACTAAACGTATAATAACCAATTTCTTTAAGAGGTTCAAACAGAGTTTCAAGGTACCTGTATTTAGGTTGATAGAGAGATTTAGAATAAATGTAGATATTTTCAAATTTAAGTCCATTCGGATGCTCCAATAAATTAATCATAACATTGGTTGTACCGCAATTTGATGGTCCAATAATTAAACATCTGAGAGATGCTGGAAATAAGTCACCATGTTTTTTAAATTCTACATTTTTAAACTCTTCAAATATGTTATTTTCAACATCAAAAGTTGTTTTTTGCTTAACTATTTTCATACTAAGTATCAAAATATAACTGTTGATAAACAGTCAAATAATATTCTTATAAATGTTATCGTGTGACCTTTTTTTTTGAGGTCACTTGAAAATGATCAATAACTGTTTATATGAAAGATATAGTGTGGAGCTGCCAAATAATATATATTGCTTCAAGAAATTAATGTATCATTGTAGAGCTATGCCTGCACCTGTAAAATTTGTTTGTCCAAAGTGTAAAGGTGAAACACAGACAGAAAATAGTATGTGTTTTCCGTGTTTCATTAGCAAATCTATGAAGGAAGATTGGGGTGAAAAACATGCATACCAAGGAGGTGGTAATTACGGTCGTTCTCAAAAGTAGGAGGAGGACCCATGAGAAAAAAGAAAGTATAAAAGACATAGTTATACGAAGATGAGAATAGTTTTCAAAATATTATATGTGAATATAGTTGTTGAGTCTGTTTATATTATTCTTTAACTTTAGTTGAAAAAAAAAACTCATTATAATGGGCGAAGTTAAAATCATTTGTACTTTATGTTTTTATACAACTATCCGAAATGTAGTCGGTAGTGGTACTCGAGATACGATTTGGATAACCTGTCCAAGCTGTAGCGAAAAAATGAAGAGACCTGAACTAACTCCCATGAATATTTGCAACCCTACAATTAAGGATCCAAGATTTATCCGTAGAAATTAAATTACTAAAAAAAAAAAAAAAATGTATCTCTATAAAAAGAATAATAAATGTATGTTACTTTTGAATTTGTTGTTCATTTTGTAGATGAACTTTGGGGTGTCATTATGTTGAATAGTGCAATTAATAGATTACCATTTGAAATGCATATACCGGGTTATAAATTTTGTGGTCCGGGAACAAAGTTAAATAAACGATTATCAAGAGGGGATAGAGGAATCAATGGATTAGATGAAGCATGTCGGGAACATGATATTGCTTATTCACAAAATAGCGACCTACAACAACGACACGCAGCCGACAAGATTTTAGCAGAAAAAGCGCTAAATCAATTTCGATCAAAAAACAGTTCATTTTCCGAGAAGCTGGCCGCTCTTGGTGTCGCTGGTGCTATGAAAACAAAAGTAAAATTGGGTATGGGTTTAAAATTTAATAATTATAAGTTGACAATAAACAACTGTGTCAAAGAAATAAAAAAGATTAATAAATCTTTAGAAAAAGTTACAGATGGTATAAATAAATGCACAATGATTCTTAAAGGTGTCATTCCAACAAAGAATCCTAGAATAAAACGCAAACAAAAGGTGTCTAGTACGCATAAAAAAATTCAAAACATGGATGTTGATATTGCTGATGATTATCCAATGAATAAGACTTCCACCATAACAAATGACTTAGTGACTGAACGTAAAAAACAAGCAAAAAGAAAACTTGATTTTGATATCGATTATGGTGTATCAAATACAAAAAGGAAACGTAACGGTGAAGAACAACTTTTAGAAAATTTAATCGTTAAACCGAAAACCCGAGCAAAAAGAAAATTAAAACTTGATATCGATGATGATGAAGTGTCAAATAGAAAAATAAAACGTGGTATTGAAGAACAGCTTTTGGTGAATGAATTTAGTAAAAAACGAAAAGTTAGTGATGTCAGTGATAATGATGACGATGATGGTGACATTAGTAAAAAACAAAAAATATTCTAGTATATAAACCAGTAGCGTCTTCAATTTTATTATTAGTCTTTGCTGTTTAGCACAATAGCGTCTTCGATATTAGTTTATTGTTGGAGTTCAACACACAATGGCATCAACGAAACGAAAGCAGAGAAAGGTTAAAAGGAAAACAAGGGGAAAAGTCAATAAGAAAACCCCTATGAGTCTACAGAAGATAATTCAAAAAATAAAAAAATAGCTCCTACAAAACAAACCAAAAACAATGGGGGAAGCAATCAGTATGGCAGTAAAAGTGGCAAAGTCTAGTAAAAAGAGTACGGTAGTTTCCAAACCTCGTATTATTCCAGTTCCAAAAACCGGAGGTATATTACCTTTGATACCAATTTTTGCTGCTCTAAGTACTCTTGGTACTCTGGGTGGGGGAGCAGCAGCTATTGCAAAAGCTGTCAATGATGCAAAATCAGCAAAAGATCAATTGTTTGAAAAACAGCGACACAACAAACAAATGGAAACTATAGCAATGGGTAAAGGGTTATATTTGAAACCTTACAAAAGTGGTTTAGGTCTTTTTTTATAAATAACACCAAATTACCACAACGTGCACTAACAAATATAGAATTAGTAAAGTATGCAAAACATTTAAAAATTCCATATTTTCGTGGAGTTTTCATGAGAGATCCTCTACCCAAAAAAATAAGAATTAATGAAAGTGGAATCATCAATTTGGATGAAAAGAATGGTCCGGGAACTCACTGGACAGCTTATAAGAAAACTGGATCACAAATATTTTACTTTGATAGTTATGGTAATCTAAGACCTCCGCTAGAAGCTTTATCATACTTTCATTCAAGTGGATCATGTCAAATATTATACAATCATGAAATTTATCAAAATAATAATAGTTATAATTGTGGACACTTGTGTTTAAATTTTTTAAATAAATAAAATTGTTTAAAGATGTATTCTATCATTCAATTTATAACCTTTTCATGGTGATAATGTCGTATACATTTGTATTATCTGGTAGAAATTCCTTATTATCAACTAAAATCTATCCTCCACTTATATTGGATGAAAATGAGCAGTATGTTATAGGTTTGATTGATTTCATGACATACAATACAATTCCTAATGTAGACGAAACCAACAATAATTTTCACATAAATGGTTACAAGATCGAAATACCTAGTGGTTCATACGAAGTTAACGACATTAACCGATACATCAATTCAAGAATTTTTGAACTCGAAATGAAATCTGACGGTGATAAACATAATATGCAAGAGAGTGTAGAGCAAAATGTTATAACTAAAGGCACAACAACAACAACAACTAGTGATCGTCGTAAATTTATGGAAGAAAATACCATAGAAAAAAGGAACGTTAAGAAATCTGATGAACCTACTGTGTTAACAATAGAAGTAAATAATAATACACTAAAGTGTGAGGTGAAGAGTAATAGAGCTATAAATTTTGAGATGCCTAATAGCATAGGTCAGTTATTGGGTTTTAAAAAACAAAAATTGAAAGCATATAAGAGACACATAGGGGACTATCCTGTAAACATTACAAAAGTGAATTCAATTTGCATTGAATGTAACTTGGTGACGAATTCATACAGTAACGACAATCAGGTACACATTATACACATGTTTTATCCAAATGTACCACCAGGTTACAAAATTGTTGAAATCCCAAAAAATGTTATCTATCTACCAGTAATCAGTAGATATATCGATGAAATTTACCTTAAAATAGTTGATCAAGATGGAAATCCAGTTAATTTTAACAAAGAAGTGGTCACGGTAAGATTACACTTGAGAAAATATTAGTTATGGTTTTCATATACAACAGTACTCCTCGAATAAGTATAAATACTCAAAATTCAAACACAGCTTTTAGTGCAAAGAAAAATTTGCAAGAGTTGACATCGGAAAATAAGTCATTTTTAATATCTCTGGGATTTAAATTACTATAATCATAACGAAACGACGACGTGGTGGTGGTGCTACTAGAATAAGAAGATATTGGTGTAATATAAAAGTTGTTTTTAGAACAGGAGTGAATTTTTTACTAAATTTCAATTGTGGTAGCAAACACACTGAAAATGAGTTTTAATATTTTAAATATTGGAGATCAGGTTCTGGAAGACAATTCAGTTATAAATCGTGAAATGCATAGTCACATTCCATATGCAAATACAACATTTAACAATTCCGATGAAATACGTATACCTATTCAAACTCAAGATCTTTACACTTTACCATCAGAAAGTTTTTTATACATTGAAGGTCGTTTAACTGACGGAGATGGAAAAGAAAGTGCAACCTTAAACTTTATCAATAATGGAATTTCCTATTTGTTTGATGAAATTCGTTATGAAATTGGGGGATGTGTTATTGACAGAGTTCGCAATCCAGGTACAACAAGTACTATGAAAGGTTATGTTTCATTATCAGATAGGGATTGCAATAGATATAATAGTGTAGGTTGGAGTCCTACTACAACACCACAAATTATTGATAGTGATGGAAATTTCAATGTTTGTTTGCCTTTAAAACTTTTATTGGGATTTTTCGAAGATTTCACAAAAATAATCATCAATATACGTCAAGAGCTTGTTCTAATTAGAGCTTCAAGTGATGTTAATGCTGTGGTTTCTACAAAGGCTGGAGAAAAAGTTAAAGTTAATTTAACAAAAATTGTTTGGAAAATACCACACATTCAAGTATCTGATAGTGAAAAATTACGTTTATTTAAATTTATTGAAAATGGAAAAAACTTGGAACTTGCGTTTCGCAGTTGGGAGTGCCATGAGCTACCTTTGATTCCACAAACAATGAGATATAATTGGAATATTAAAACGACCAGTCTGTTGGAAAAACCCCGTTACGTTTTAGTTGGATTTCAATCTAACAAAAAGAATGATGTTGTGAAGAATTTAAGCAGATTTGATCATTGTAATGTTACAAATCGACGGTTTGGTTCCAAATGTGACTAACTACAAAAATTACAATTTTAAGCTATCTACGCAGTCTAACTAAAAATAAAGGTTTTTATAAGTTCTAAAAGTAGCCATATCGCTATTTCAAAATCTGGCGCCAAAATTAATCTTGCGCTATGTGTCTAAATGCATAACAAATATGTTTTCTAGTTCCAAATGTGTTCAAGATCACATAGCTAGTTTTGGAATTGAGTGAAAATAATTTTGTTAATTTTATATGTGTCTATGGTCACTTAGCCAGTTGTGGAACTAAAAGTTTTTCATGTTATTTTCGCGCGTTTTGTAGATAACTACTTGTACAAACAAGTCGATTCAAGTCAGTTTTTGTTGGGTTGTTTTGGAAAAGCAATTAGTATTAGTTTGAACAGCAGAGTGCGTGTTTGCCATTATTGTTTAAAAGTGAGAGTAGTACATACAATAAATTAGAGTGATTTTTTCCAATATGACCTCCAGGGGCAAAAAAATATTAAATATGGTGCCTAGCTGCTCAAATCAAACGCCCTTAGAAACTAGAATAATCATAAAGAATAATCCGCAGGAGATTGAAGGTAGGTTGGTTTTAATTGTATATTATATTTTATTTAGTGTGTATTATTTGGTGTTGTACAAGCTTTTCTTTTTCAATGCCTATTTATAATGTTATGATTTGACTGTTTTTTTTCAGATCCACCCATTCAGGAACCATTTGATTCAGACGACTCTGTTAAAGATGCTGACTACATTCCAGATCCAAGCAGTCCAGGTTAGTTAATGAAAACATAAATTCTTTTTCAATTACCAAGTTTACACGAGCACCTTAGTGCGCATCGAGTAAAAGTAAATTTAGAAAATAAACCTTTTTAACGAGATAAAACGCATGTGTAAAAACGGTTAAGCCGTCTTAATGATCTTAATTCACGATTTAGAAGTGTTTACACATGCGTTTTATCTCGAAAAAGGTTTATTTTTTAAATTCACTTTTACTCAATGCGCACTAAGGTACTCGTGTAAACTTGGTAAATAAAGGTGTCTTAATTATTGTTGTTTAGGAAGTAGCGGATCATACAACCAGTTAGTCATCGAAACCAACATAATGCTAAAAGAAAATATTTCTCCTGTTACCATATCTGGCGAGCGGAAACAACCAAAGAAAAATCACCCCGAGTTTTGGAAGAGAAATGTTCGCAAAAAGAATAGAAATTCAGGTAACCCTTACATCAATACAAAGGGACATTTCGTGTCTGGCAGGTCCTTAGGTGAACCATGCAATAATTCTTATAGGTAAGAATATAATTATCATTTTTTTAGTTTTTGTCTTAATTTTTTATTCTATTTTAAGGATTAAGTGCAGTGCTCGAATTAGCCAAGAAGAAAGGACTAATATTTTTACATCGTACTGGAATCTTTCAAATGTTGATAGGCAGCGAGATTTCGTTAATAATTTGGTTGAGGTTACTGATTGTAAAAGAAGAACAACTGGAATGCCAAATAACTTAAGGAGATCCAAATCCATGAAATTTTACCTAACTATTAAAGACTCTAGGATTAATGTATGTAGAACAATGCTGCTAAGTACCTTAGGCATTAAGAAAGGATTTCTTAATATTGCAATAAAGAAGCGAGTCTCTGGCTGTAATACTACCGAAAAAGATAAAAGAGGTGGTTATGGAATCTCAAAAATATCACAGGAAGCTCTAGATTTCTTAAAAACCCATATTAACAAATTTCCTACAGTTGCCTCCCATTACTGCAGGAAAGATTCCAAAAAAATGTACTTGGACTCAAAATTAAATATACAGCAGATGCACAGGTTGTATAAAGAAGAATGCACAAAAGAGAATAAGGAATGCCTAAAAGAGTCGTACTACCGTCATATTTTTAGGACCCATTTCAACTTATCATTCCATAAACCAAGAAAGGATCAATGTGCATTATGCACATCGTATGAAACTGCCAACACGGAAACAAAAGAAAATATGTTTGAGAAATATAAGGTTCACATAAAAAATAAGGAGAGGGCTAGACAAGAAAAAAACTTGGACAAATCCGAATCCAAAGAAAATCTTGAGGAGATACATTCAGCCAATTTCGATTTGCAGCAGGTATTGTATGTGCCAACAGATCCTACAAACCCTATCCTTTTTTACAAGACAAAGTTGGCTACGTACAATTTCACAATTTTCAATTGTGGGTATAATACTGGGAAATGTTACATGTGGTCTGAAGTAGAAGGCTCACGTGGCCCATGCGAAATAGCGTCATGCTTATTTCACCATCTAAAAAGCCTACCTACAACTATTAAAAATGTACGGCTTTTTAGCGATACGTGTGGGGGGCAAAACAAAAATCAATTTGTGGCCGCCATGTTCATTTATGCCGTGCAAGTTTTACCTATAGAAGTCATCGATCAAAAATTTCTTGTATCGGGCCACAGTCAAATGGAATGTGACTCGATGCATGCCAGAATCGAAACAGCTGCCAAAAATGTACCAGTATATTTACCCCATGAATGGGTGACGATTGCTCAAAGAGCAAAACAAAATCAACCCAAATACGAAGTCTTCCAAAAAAATGACATTGGCTTTCTTGATTGGAAATCACTGGCAAAGCTAATTATGGTGAATCGAAATAAAGATCAAGATGGCAATGTAGTTAACTGGCACCAAATAAAGTGGATAAGGTTTGAGAAGGCAGCTCCCTTTGTAATGAAAATCAAAACCGACTTTGATGAGGATTTTCGTAGTATCATGATTCTTCCACGCAGAGGACGGCGAGTTACAGTTCGTACCATGGAGGTATGTCTCAAACCTTTACATAAAGAAAAGAAAAAAATTTCTGCACTGAAGCTAAAACATTTAAAAGAGATTTGCAATTCTGGTAGCGTACCAGACGACTGTCGACTCTTTTTTATGAATTTGTTAAGCGACGAAAGTATTGCAGAAGATGAAACTGTGGTACCAGACGTTAATGACCCTGACGAAGAAGACTTTTTTAACAATAATGATTAATGAACTGATGATTTGGCCTTTTTCTTAAGATCTTTCTTAGGATAGCTCCATTATATCCTTTTATGCTACCACCATTTTGAGAAAATATATTAATACCAAAAGTAGCTATCTGCGTTTTTTTATTTAATTTTGTACTTACAAGTCACTGCCTAAGATTTTTTTACCAAATTAGTATAAAAAACAATCAAGAACTGTATAAGTTGAAATATTCGTAATACCTCACAGGGCAATTTGTAGACCTTGATTTGATAGAGTGTATCAAACTTTCTTTTGTGTTTCCTGTATAATTAACATTTTGTAGATAGACACATATGGAAATAGACCATCGAAATATGAAATTATACCTAAATTCTGAAATGTATCCCTACGATAATTTGAATTTAAATTTTGATAAAAACTACTACGCTGTATTATATGAAATGTATGCACAATTTCAAGAGTCATACTATAACAAGTATGTTGGTGATCCGTGTCTTAATATGTTGAAATTCAAGGAGCTTGCAACAATTTTTGTCATTGATTGTAGCAGACAAAATGAATCATTGAAATCTGGCAGTGTAGATATCAGATTAGAATTTGAAACAAGTAAAAATATACCAGCAAATACATGTGCTTATTGTGTTATTATACATGATCGTATAGTGAATTATAATCCTTTAACAAATGTAGTAAAAATGTTTTAAAATAACTGTCAAATATTTTGCTGAATATGCATATTTTATCATATATATAAGCTGATGAGCGTAAATCATTCATTCATTCAATCCATAAACATGTATATCTTACACTCAATTTTTTTTCTTGTGTTGGTGGTGAGTGAAGGTCTTTTTTACAATGTATATCGAAGACCATTTGCAAAACAAATGATAACTTGGTGTGCAATGAGCGCTAGTCCAGCAAAAATGGAAGTGATTCATGCCGCTACTGATACTTGGAGCAATAGTACTGGTATTGAGTTTTGTGAAATTGATTGTTATACAAAGACACCGCTACTTACCTTTGTTTTTGATACACATGCACATCGTTTGAGTGGTACATGTTTACCTGATTATCAATGTAAACTCTTTTTCGATATCCAAAATGATGTCAATGAAGTTGCTCATACAATAGTACCTAGATCAAGAGTATTGAATCATATACAATGTGGTGAAATACACATAATGAAAAATGTAGTATGGGATATGAATTTGAAAAATTTTACCTCAAATGATTATAATCTAAAGTTGGTTCTTGTTCATCAAATAGGACATTTTCTTGGATTACTCGACAATAATAATTATAATTCAGTAATGAATAAACATTACATGGATAAATTGGGCTATGAACCTAGTTATGATGACATCAATGGAATTGAATACCTTTATAAAAATGGAACCATCAAACCACAACATCAACTAAATTCAACTTATATTCCATACAACCAACAACATAGTGAATATGGAATTGGTAGATTACGTTCCAGAACCTTGAAATTATATTCGATTGTATAAGATCTTTTTTGTTTCAATAAAATGTATAAAAGAAGTTTTGTGTTTTTTATTCCAGTCAGTTTTCAAACTGTGAACTTAAAACCTGTTTAGACCTGTTCTAGACCTGTTCAGACCTGTTTATTACCTGTTCAGACCTGTTTAATACCTGTTCTAGACCTGTTCTAGACCTGTTCAATACCTGTTCTAGACCTGTTCAAGACCTGTTTAATACCTGTTCTAGACCTGTTCAAGACCTGATTAATACCTGTTTTTGACCTGATCAATACCTTTTAATATTCTCCATTTTCTTGCAAATAATGATGAATAAAGATTTAAAAAGGCGTCTTATAATAAAGCGTAACATTATAAAAAATAAATTGAAACAATTGAAACAAGGTGAAGTCGTTCAGGAAGATATGTTCAATCCCATTACCAAATATTTGAAAAATATTGAAAACAAATTAGATAGTTCTCAAAAAAACAATCAAACGTCCACTGTTGCAAATCAAAATACTATGTCACAATTCATACCGCAAGAAGAAGAACAAAACGACTATGATGATACAAGTGATTTGAAAAAAGCCATAATTGAAAATATTCACTTTGACGATATAAATCAACAAGTTCAAAATCATGATGAGAATAACCAACAACATCAACAACAACAACAACAAATTGATGTACCTTCAGCAAGTAGTGATCGATTTACTGACATTGCGAAACAATCAGTGCAAGACTATTTAGAACAATATGATACGCTACCGAGAAAATACATTAGTACCATGATAAGTGACAATCAAAATAGAGAATTTGACCACAAATATGGAATAAGGTTTGATGATACTAATGAAAAATTTTTCATTGGTGATTCTGAAATTAAACTAGACGGTGCTGACATAATCTTGAGAAATAAAAGATACAAGGGAACTCCTGGTTTGTATGAATTATTGTTCAAAAAATACCCTGAAAACTTCACATCAGAAGATGAAAATAATTACAAAAAAATTGTTGTAAAAACAAATGCCCATAGAAGACATTATAAACCAGATAAACAAATAGATGGTAGCAAATTAGAGAAATACAAAAAGATTATTGCTCCTATCGAAGGAAAAGGTATGTTGATGCAAGTCAACAACAACAACGATAAAATAGATTATGTACATTGGGATGATCCAAATGAGTTAGTTGAAAGGTTGCGGTTACTAGTGGCATCACAAGCAGCAGGACATTCTGGACACACGAATGAAATAAACTCCATTATTGAAGAATTGAAGGAAGCTCAAATTATAGCATAAGTATGTCAAATGTGAAAAGACAAATTGTCAATGAACTCCACAAACCAGCCAGAATTAATTTTGAACGTCGTAAAACAATAGTAAAATCTCTAAATGATCTATTCCAAGCTGATTTGGCTGATATGCAAAAATATGCTGACGACAATGATGGTTATAAGTATATACTGGTAGTAATAAACTGTTTTTCAAAATTTTTGTGGGCCTTACCGCTAAAAAACAAATCTGGGCATGAAGTAGCAAAAGCCATGAAACAAGTTTTTATGAAACAGATACCAAAACATTTGCAAACAGACATGGGAACGGAATTTTTCAATCCATCAATGACAGCTCTTATAAATGAATATCACATTGACCATTATAATGTTTACAGTGAGAAAAAAGCTTCTATGGCAGAAAGGGTTATTCGTACTTTAAAAATGAAATTGTGGAAAGAATTCAGTTTCAACGGAACTTATAGGTGGATTAATATTCTAAAAAATGTTGTTTACGAATACAACAATACTAAACATTCGACGATAGGAATGAAACCTTTGTCAGTGAAAAAACGAGATGAAGAGACATTATTGAAAACTGTTTATAACAGAATAAAACGTGTAGATTTAACACAACAGAAATTCAAAATAGGTGATCATGTTAGGATTTCAAAAGCCAGAGGAGTCTTTGACAAAAAATATACACCAAATTGGTCTACCGAAATTTTCACCATACGTAAAGTTCAATTGACAAATCCTATTACATATTTATTGAAGGATTATAAAAACAAAGATATCTTGGGCGGTTTCTACAATGAACAATTGCAAAAAGTAAAATACAAAGACATTTATCTTGTGGAAAAAGTACTAAAAACCAAAGGAAATAAAGCTTTTGTGAAATGGTTAGGATTCGATGATTCTCACAATAGTTGGGTGAATAAAGATAACATTATGCTTTAGAAGAG
Source organism: Lochmaea capreae (assembly GCA_949126875.1). NCBI lineage: Eukaryota > Metazoa > Arthropoda > Insecta > Coleoptera > Chrysomelidae > Lochmaea > Lochmaea capreae. The sequence continues at coordinate 28,735,218 of OX421408.1, forward strand.
GGGGAAGTGTTATATAAACAATGCTCAAACGTTTATTCAGTTTATAACAGAAACAAAATGTTCATAATAGATGTTCAAGGATTCTCATTTCCAGAAGATGATATTTTTTTGTGTCGTGAAATAGCAATTTTTAATTGTACCACTCAAAACTATATTCACAAGTTGGTGAAGTTACCTATCACAAACAAAATGTTGTGTTCAAAAACCATCAACGGAGGTGATACCATAACACACGGATTGGAATGGAATTCTTGGGATGAGGAAAGTGAACTTCAATATGAAGACCTATCAAAATATATCCAAAGTTATTGTTTCGATGAGTCTATTCTAGTTTCAAATGATAATGTGAAAAATTATTTAGAAAAATTTATATCCAATCATATTATGGTATTGGAAAATGAAATGTTCTCATATGAAAAATGTAAAATGGTGTTTAGATCTCATCATTGTAATCAACACTCTGATGGTAATACTGTATGTGCATTAGAAAATGTTCACTTTATCAATTTCTGGTATATGTATTGTAAAAAACTTTAAATTGTTGTTAAAATATTATTTTATTAAATTTCAACATTGTCAAATGTTTTTTTTTTTTTTTTTTTAATAAAACTTTATTTGTATAAAGAAGTTGTTTTATTAAAACAAAATATAAAAATAAATATCTCTTGGGTTTTTAATGTTTCTGAAGATGTTATTATTATTCAACTCTTTGGCATCTCTTCGTAACAATGAAGATCAATCTTCTTCTTCTTCTCTTCTGAATGCTTTTCCATGGATGTAGTACAAAAACAAAAAAACTTATAACACAAACAACAGTATTGTGTTCCATATGATGATGATAGCTATATTGGTTTGGAAAAGGTTGTAGGTTGTATTCGTCTGATATTAATTTGATGTTGCTTTTGAAATCTAGTTGAGTCCTTAAACACCTTTAACCATTTGTTCTGAAATTAAATAATTTTATGTTTGAAGGTTTTTTTTTTCATAACTTACCGATTCAATTGAACAACAAAGTTACTCAGGTAGTGGTAGATGGTTAGAACGAAAAAATATTTAGAAGAATCAAATTACTTTGAAAAAAAGTAATCATTATATCCCCATGGGATTGTATCTGTAGTGAAATTATTGATTATTCTTTTATCGTCATACGCACTTAAAGCTATTTTTCTTTGTGAAACAGTATAGACGTCATGTTTTACAGAAGAAATTAAATTTTGAATTACTTCAACTTTAGTGTTATTAAATATACACTTATAGTAATCATCAAAAGTGATTTCTCTCATTGCTGCAGTTTTGACACCTTTTGATTTTTTAGTAATAATCGTTTCTGGAGAGGAAATAACTTTTAATGCGTACATTTTTGATCGTAAACCAATGAACTCAAGCATTATTTTTCCCTTATTCTCATCCTTCATTAATCCAATAACCTTTTTATTCCTTAATGGAATACCATAAATGTTATTTTCAGGATAATCTGATGTATCAAACTTATCAATATCTTCTAACATATATTGATAGATGTCATCTACAAAAAAGTGATATATCAGACTATCAGTATCACAATACAACAATTTAACGTTTTCACCAAATCTTGGTTTGATATAATTATAATGAAAATCGTAGATAAATGTTTTAGAAATGTCTAATATACAAACTCCAATAAAAATAGGTTTATTAAAATTCGTCTTCAGTTTTTTCATTTCAATTATAACCATATCATTATCAAATATGGTAGAGCTATGGAAATTTGGTTGTGAAATATAGTAATTAGCACCATATCTCCCTGACCATCTAGTTACCAATTTAACATCCTTGTATTTCTTAACATTCTCAATTGTTTTACCGTAGGGAGCATTATTCATAAGTTTGTAAAAATTAATTTCAAATGCATTTTTACTTTTTTTTCTCAATTCAGTATTGATATCTATATACTTCTTCATCCATGGAGATTGTTTGAATTTTAAACAACGATGAATCTTTTTTAGTATTATTCCCAACTGTAAAATCTGTTTCAAATTTTTGTAATGAATAATGTATTTATGTTTGTCATAGAGAGTGGTTAATAGTTTTTTTTGGTCTGAATCTGAAGAGGGAGGAACTAAATGTTCAGGGCATAATGGTAAATCTTTGTGATGTTTGAAAAGATGTCTTGGATAATGTAAATCAACTTCCAAAATATAACCAAAATCATGATCATCAGAGCAATTAAAAACATTTTCCTTGTAAATATCCTCAAGTGAGATCCACTCAAAACCTCCATATGGTAATGGTAAACACATCGCTGCACCGTACATATTGTTAATATCGTAGTACATTAAATAAGAACTAGGTTTTTCAGAATTATATTCATCACCCATGTACTTATTATTAGCTTTTCCGTACCTATTGCTGCACTGAGAAATACCACCCCTAATTCCCTTCTCAAAAAATAAAGCCATATTACTGTCTGTTATCAATTCAAGTTCAATATTCGTTATTTTAAGCATTGCGTCAAATGCAAGACCTGGTGCAGTATAATAATGAAGACTATCCAATCCATAAGTTTTGAAACAAACTAATCTAAAATTTTCAAAAACATCAGCGAGCAAAAGTACATCTGTTTTTAAATATAACTCTGCATACTGTTGTAAATTTTGAATCGAGAAAGATTTCCAAACATCACAAGCATGTTTATAGGATTCCAGAGATATATTCTTGTTATTTAATGTACTATAAAATTGATCAATTGATGGTAGACTAGTATCATGTAATTTTTCCCAACTATCAAGGTATTCGTAAGGAAAAACACCTTTCTTTGTAACTAATTTGAAGAGATCGTTATTAGGATAGTGCTGTTTAGTTATCACTTTTTGATCATCTTTCAAATAGGAAACTAATTGATCCAGACTGTTGGACATAAATCTAAAAGAATCTATGAATCTTAAAGATATATCAGTGCCCGCAATATATTTGGTAAACGATATATATCTTTCTTTATTCAAAGGTAACAAATTGATGTTACCCTTGATTTCAGTACTCAGAGCTCTGATCAAAAAATGGCTGTCGTAGCCTGATAAGTTGTGGAAAACAACAGGTATAGTATGTGATTTTTTATAATTTAAATTACAGGAATTGTGAGCTGGACCTCTATATTTACCTGTGAAATGACAATGATCCCTGACTTTTGTGTCATTGGAAAAAATGGTTTGATTACAAATGTGACAAATGGAAGAACTATAAAATGATTTTTGTTCATCTACAGTTAATAAGCATGATTTTGGGTTATGAAAAATGTTTTGCAAATCGTAAGCAATTGTTTGCAGCTCTTTTACAAACCATACTTGACAATTTTGACCTGTGAAAAGTTTAAATTTTGATAAAGAATCATCATACGAACATTTTAAATAATATGCGATACTGAAGACTTCATGTTTTTGATATTTATAAGATTTTGTAAGCTTAGTTTCCTCATCCTGATAACGTTTTAAAATGCATTCAAAATCTGCATAGATAACAAAAGGAACTATGTCTTTGTTTTTAAAGTTTTTAAATTTCATCATTTTATTAGAATCGGTAGGAAAAACAATTTTTTGATTATTCAATAGTTTGCAATCATCTATATGTTGATTTAAATAATCCTGACTACTAAAATGATTAAGACAACGTTCACAAAGCCATTTTTTGTTTTTAATATTACCAACTTGTTTATTTATTAAACGAGATAAATTTTTAATGTGTGCAAAATGATAAAAATTATCTGGGCTATCATCAAAGTCATAGTCGTTACAAGATATAACAAGTAAATGTATTCTTGGTGAAAAGTTCATTTTGCTAATTGACAATGGAACTATTTCTTTTTCTTGAATTGTGAATACGTTAATTGCAAGTTTATTTAATATTTCAAATCTTTGAATATCTTTTAGTTTAATAGGAAATTGTATATTATCATATTTTAAGATCTTACTAAAATGAGGATATGACGAAATTCGATCAGAATGTTTTTCTACTGGATATAAAGCACTAACAATTGACCATAAGAAACAATATGGATCCTTATTTTTTATATTTACAACACTTTTAGTTTTTTTTATAAATGCTGGTAAATCATTATAAGTCGATATACCTACATTTATGGGACTATATTTATTCATATTGATTTTTAAATTTAAAATTTCCACTAATGCCCAACCACTATCCCTTTCCTGAAAGTCTTCCAGTTTAGTCAAAATTTTGTTAATAACATTAATTACATACCAATCATTCAAGTTTGTACTTGAATCAATCACCTTATTTTCTGTTGAAAAGTGTTTAATAGAGGTTTCACCATCTTGAGGTTTTATAAATAAACAAGTTAATACAACATTGGTTTTTAATAAATTGATTTTGAGTTCTTTTTTAACATGAATGGAAAAACTTTTAAATGCCTTTCTTAAAAATAACTTTGTGTCTTTAATTTTGAAATTAATTATAATTCCAGTTTTAATTCTTCCATTAAAACATGACTCTGTATCTTGCCAAACCAATTCCTTTTTAACATTACGTTTTTTATTTAATTTATTTTTAAAAATATTAAGATAAGTTTGTAATAACGATAAATTATATTCAACTTTTGACTTATTTTTTATACAACTAAGTCTATGCTTTATACATCTTTTTAACATCAAAATAATTTTTTTCAAATTAGCAATATGAGTTTCCAAATCTTTTCTAGTTCTAACACATCTACTCACCTGATTTATTTTCTTGACAACATCGTCGGACAGCATATCAACCACTTTTTGAGAATTCATTGCACTTCTGGATAATTCAGAAACATAACTAAACATTTATCACAGTATTTATATATTTTCTTCCTGCTTATCTAATTTTTTTCCAAAATTGAAATAGAAATGCATTGACGTAATATTATCTTATCACTTTATGCCAGTAACTATTTGCATGATCATATTTTTGTTTCGATTGCATTTTTACAAGAAATCTGATGTTTTTGTTTATTGACTTTCAAAATTGAAATAAAAATGCATTGATAATGTTATCACTTTATGTCAGTAACTATTTGCATGATCACATTTTTGTTTCGATTGCATTTTTACAAGAAATCTGATGTTTTTGTTTTTTGACTTTCAAAATTGAAATAAAAATGCATTGATAATGTTATCACTTTATGCCAGTAACTATCTTGTAAAAATGCATTGATAATGTTATCACTTTATGCCAGTAACTATTTGCATGATCATATTTTTGCTTCGATTGCATTTTTACAAGAAATCTGATGTTTTTGTTTTTTGACTTTCAAAAATTTCTACATGCTTATCGTTCTCAAAATTGAAATGTATTGACGTAATGTCATGCGTTTTTGACCTATAAAAGAGATGTTAATATTGTTACACTTCAGTTCAACTCAAGAGTTAAATATCAAACAACATACAACATGGCAACTACACCTTCAACGATTGTGGTCTTTTCAGAAGATCGAGCAAACTTACCTACCAATTGGTTATTGGTAGTTATGAAACAGTTGTTTCAGTAAGTATACTTTCTATTATTTTTTTTTTTTATTTTTTTTTTTTTTTTCAATTCCACTGTTGGTATTAGAGAATTCGTTGATATCATATTTTGTGTTTGTAGATATGGAGTGAAGGAAATGAAGATGAAAGGAGAGAAAATATTTTTGAGTCTCTCATATTCACCAAAGGGAACAACTTTGAAAAAAAAATTCGGGAATTTACCGGTCAGGTACATGAGGGTGAAGGTGGACAACGAGGAAGAGTTCAAGGCATTGGAAAAAATTGTTAAGCGATACAAATTCAATATCTTGGATGAAGAAGTTGAATCGCTGCCTCAAATGTCTATACCCTCGGGGACCAAGAGAAAATTATACCTCGAACATCCTCATTCTTCTTCTTCAACCATATTAATAGATGAAGAAGATGATGACGATGAAGAGAAGAATAAAAAAAAACAAAGAAGGGAAGCCGGTGACGATCCCTCATTCGAAATGAATGAAAAAACCTCTGATGACAGAGACGAGGATGAGTTCGGCTTTCCGATCTGTTCACAAGTATTTTGAAATGAAATATTAATTATATTTGTGTAGCAGAAGTTTAATAAAATTCTTGAAAATCTATAATTGTTTTATTCAGAGATCAGACAAGGCTTACTATTTAATTGAAAAAAATTTTATTGGAAATAATTGTAAAAATTAATAAAATGTTTTTTCAGTTTGTAATATTGAGGCTAGGCTAGGCTCGTCTCTACTCGTAACACCGCTTGGGTAGACAACACAACATACATGTTTCGCTTCTTGTCTTACACATCTTAGACGATTCATTTAACATGCTTTGGTAGCACACTTGAATGTGTGTCGGACTCGGAATCAATAGTCTCGGGTTCAAATCCCAACAGATCCAAATATTTTTGAAAATTTTCAGTGAGTAAAATTTATCAGTTACACCTTCTTCTGGTCGACTTCTTCAGATCGGTCGACTTCTTCGATTTACCCTCTGGTCATTGGCGACAACTTCTTCAGATGATACTTTAGCTACTCCTTGTATTATTGTAAAACTTATTGGTTATCTCTTGATCTCTTCTTCTTTCTCAATTCTTACCCTCTGGTCATTGGCGACAACTTCTTCAGATGATACTTTAGCTACTCCTTGTATTATTGTAAAACTTAACGGTTATCTCTTGATCTCTTCTTCTTTCTCAATTCTCACCCTCTGGTCATTGGCGACAACTTCTTGTACACCCTCTTGTATACTTCAAGGGTACATGGCCATCCAGTTGGGAGAACCGGATGGACAGGTTACCAAAGTGGTCCAGGAACCCGCTTGTATACCTTCTACTATAGTTGAAGTTTTAAATCTTTGAGAAACTATGCCCTTTTCCAAACTTAAATTTATCATATTAAGCAAAGGATAGCCTATCACGTGAAACAAATTTTCAATAATATCAAGGCCTAATTCATCTGTACTGTTTTTCTTTTTTTGGGATTTTATTATTTCTAGTAGCTGTCCAATGTTAATTAATTCGAAATATTCCATTTTTGAACTATTTAAAGGAACTGTTCGCAAAATAACATTGGTACCGGAATCAGGGACTGTTGTATTACCCACAATATCGTAAATACTATTTATATAATATTGATTTAAAACATTGACCCGTCAATGGTTTTCTTTTCTTTTCATAGCACTATCAAGCAAAAGACACCACCACAGAACTGACTTGGAAAAACCCCCCGCTGAGTATAATGATTTTAGGTTTCAGCGGAGTAAGACTTTTTCCTCGGGGAGCTACGTGGAGGCGAATCGCTGGCTTTTTTTTTCCAGTTATTTACCAAACAGTTTCTTCTTTCTTTTTCAAAACACTTCTATAGAACTGTGTAAATGCTCCATAGAATTCCTTATTACTTACTAAAATCTCTTCCTCTATTATATCGTTCTGCAAGGCTTCTTTCAATAATCTTCGTTCTTCATAATACATCATACATTCTTTCAACACATGAATAGAGGTCTTGGGCAATCCACATTCACATAAGTCATCTGCTACTAGATCCATGCTACTTAGTTTACTATTAAAATCCCCATGACCAGTTAAAAATTGTGCAGTATAGTAGTTGCTCCTTTTTCAGTTAGTTTCCATCTCTGTTCCCATTTATTCAATAATCGTTCTTTTATTTTATTCTTTATTTCTTTTATTGTCTTTCGATCTGAATTTTCATTAAAATTAATATCTTCATTTATAAATGATATCTTTTTCCTTATCTTATAATTAAAATACAATTCTTTAGCTTTTAAATCTAGGGGTATTTCTCCTGCTATAATTTGTAATGCCATAGTTGAGGTAGTTCTATATGCCTTAGTCATGGCAATAAGTGCAGTTCTCTGTTTTTGTATGTTTTTCTTTATGTTTATTTCCTAAAAGATCCTCCCACGTGCCTACTGCATATAAAATAATTGTTAAAAATACTGTTTTATGAAAATGTTTGACCGTTTTGTACTGAAACCTCCAATCTGGTCTGACTAAAGTGCCTATGGTTGAAAATATCCTTCGAGCTTTAGCACCAACTCTGTCAATATGTGCCGCAATACTCATTCTTGTACCAAAGGTGTCGCCAAGATATGTTGCTTCTTGTTTATATTTAATAATGTTGTTGTCTATTTTTATTCTTGGAGGTCTTATACCTCCCCTTCCTGTGTTAACAATACTTCTTTTGCACGTTCCTCTTCGATTTTTGCCTTTGGAACGTTGATTACCCTGACCTCCATCTTTAAGTGTTATCATTACAGTCTTTCCTTTTGATAATAGCATTCCTTCTTTAACACACCAGTTATTGATAGTATCAGTAGCTATTTGACCCTTATTTTCAATAACTCTTCTGCTATTTCCTTCAATTAACACAATGATATCATCTGCATACGCTATAATTTTGTATTCCTTTTGTTCTAATTCATTGAGCAACTCATCCATGCGAATATTCCAGAAGTCAGGTCCTACTACTGATCCTTGGGGTCAGCCTTTATTAATGTTCCTGACTATTTTCTCAAAAGTATCAGTAACACTTACTTTTCTACTATCTAGATAACTTTCGACCAATTTCAAAATATTTTGTGGACATTCTCGTCGATACAATTCTTCCCAAATTGCCTTCCATTTTACATGGTCAAAAGCTCCCGTGATATCAAACATAAGTGCTACAACTATGCTGCATTCACTCTCCTCCACTCCATTTCCCTTTGCTTTAATAGCATCCTCAGTTCCAATTTCAGTTCGGAAACCATATTGTTTATTCGACTTGAATTGTGGATGCATAATTTGATTTTCGAGCCTCCACTTTATCAGACGTTCTAAAACTTTAACTCAAACATGATAAAAGACAAACTGGTCTATAAGATCTCGGATTTGTTGGATCTTTATCTGGTCCTTCAAGGAGAACTATTATATTACCTTCTTTCCAAATTTTAGGAAAATATCCAATGTGCAGGCAATAATTAAAAATTTTAGTGATTAATGACAATGCGTTTGTTTCTGATAGGATTTTAACCATCTCTGGTTCAATCAAATCTAAACCAGGTGATTTATTATTTTTTAATGCTGCTATTGACATTTTTATTTCATCTGAAGTCCAATCCTGTATATTTTCAATATTATTTGGTATTTCATATATTGGTCTTTCATTACTATAATTTTCTTGTATTGTTCCAAATAAACAATCCATAATCGCATTGGTTGTATCCTCCCAGTTTGTGGTAAATCCATTAGCCGTTTTGATATTTGAAATATAATTTTTATTATTTAGTTTACCTTTACACATTTTGTAAATAAAGCCATACGTTTCTTCTTCTCCTTGCTTTGTTACAAAATTTCTTCAACTTGTTCTTTCTTTTCGTATCATCTTTTTATAGTTTCTTAATGCATTTTTATAATCTTGTTTTAATGCATCTTTTAATTGTAATTCTTGTTTCTCTTGATATTCTCTTCAAAGTTTGTAAATAATTTTCTTTTCCTCACTTAATTGTGGTGTCCACCAATGTACTGACTTTCTAAATCTTTTCTTTCTAGGTATAGATGTTTTTGCTGACTTAATTACTAAGTTTGTAAATTTTTCAACTATATTATCAATGTTATTCTTATTATCTAATCCTACATTATTAATTTGATCAAGTCCACTTTCAATTTCAGTTTCAAATTTTTCCCAATTTGCTCGTTTAACATTAAAACGTCGAATCATTACTGGAAGTTTTTCTTGCCCAATTTCAATTTTTATTGCTCTATGATCACTGTTAATATTCTCTTTTAATACATTCCATTTATTTACTAATAAATTTGATCTTTGTGGTGTCAATGCTCTGTCAATATCCCTATTACCCCTGACAAAAGTACAGAGCTCTCCTGGTTGATTTAAAATCATTAAATCATGTTCTGTTATAAATTCTTCTACTGCTCTCCCTTGTTCATCAGGTGTTATCGTTCACCATGACCACATTGGTGATATGCCATTAACATCACTTGAAATGATTATATTTTTTGAATGTATACAACGTAATGCTTTTCTCATACTTTGCAGATATATATATTAACATTTTCAGAGAACTGACAATAAACTGAAATAACATAAAAGTTAAGTTCATGTCCTCGTATATGTACACATACACAATGAGATGTATTTATATCAGTTAATAACGTGGCCTTGAATTCTCGTTTTAAAATAACAACACAAACTTTCGGTGATTCACCATCAGAATCACCAGTTAACATTTGTGTTGAGTATCTGCCAAAACCCAATACTTGATTTCTATGATCATAATAAGGTTCCTGTACTAGGAGAATTGCGGCTTGTTCTCTCTCTGCCATGACCATTAACTCATCAGTTGCAGCTCGTCCTCTTCCTAAATTTGCTTGTATTATAATTATATCTTTATTCACCATAATCAATATTTTTTGTGTTTCTCTCTAATGCTTTTTTAAATTGTGGACAACTAGTACCCATAAAGTGATTATACTGTTTATTTAATTTTCTGCATGGTGCACACTCCTTAATTTCAATTTCACTAGTACAATCTTTAAATTTATGTCATTCTTTTGCGCATTTTCCACAAGTGTCAAATTGGTTTATACAAAATTTGGCTATGTGTCCAAATCCTTGACATTTATAACATTTACTAACATTATTGAAGTCTCTTATCCTGCAACTCTTCCACCCTATGAACAGTCTTTTATTCTCGAGTAATTAATTCCTAATTCTTGGTTCTATTTCACATATCCAATTTGTAGTATCTAGGTCTTTTTTTCCCAACTTGAACAAAGGTTTTATAATATTATTATTATTGTTAAAAATATCTTGATTATGTTCTATTATTGCGTCTTTTAACTGGGACTCAGTAAGTTCTGTTGGTACATCATAAATTAACATACGTGGTAGTTTCTTCACTAGTTGTTGTACAATAAAACCTGCTTCTTTCATTTTACTATTATTCTTGAGTTGCTCAATATCTTCTAAAGTATTTTTCTCTGAAATTAAAACTGCCTTTGTATTTTTAATTGATTTTATATGTATTTTATCTTTTACTGGATTTATTGTATTTTTAAGTTTTCTTTGAATATCATCTGACGTTTCGTTTTCTGTTTTAGTTTTTAATATGACACTATAGCGTTTTACTGGTTGTAATTTAGTTCCTTTTGGACCTATAATTGGTGGAACCTTTTCTTTTTTTACAATATCACTATATGTTATTGTTGGTTTTTCTTTCATAGTAGTGTTTAGTTTTCCTTTTAGCATTGCATTTTGAAGTGCTATTTTTGTAAACATATCTTTTATGTTGGTAAATCTCTCTCGAACATAAATACCTACCGATTTGCTAAATTTTTGTTTTTCTTTCATCTCATTAATTTTATTTAATGTTTCATTCATTACATTATCAAATGCCATTAACCAATTTAGCTCATTAGCTTCATTATCGATATTAAAGCAGTCATCATCATTTTCAATATGACTCTTCTTGTTTAGGGTTTGTTGACTAAACTCCAAACTACTACTGACACTAGCAACACTAGTAATACTATTCCTTTCGTAAAGAAAGTGACCTTACGACTCGCATGATTAGCCCAACAATTAAAGAGCCGCTCCAGCCGAGTCAACAAATAATAATCAAATACCTAGCTGTATATGAGCTTAGGTAAAAACTTTAGACACCACAAAGTATAAATAAAATACCTTAATAAGGTAGTAATAAATAAATATGTATAAATGAAATAATAAATTATATAAATAAAATAAAAATAAAAAGCCTTAAGGCTAACGTCACAACGGGCTAATCAGCTAAAACCCGGAGTTTACCCCAGACATCCCCATTTAAGGTTCATCGTCAGAAGGGTCGTCGCCTATAGCGACCTTGAGGTGCCTGATCCATGAAATCGTGATAGATTTCGATGGAAGATCGCAGAGCAGTCATACTCATTGTGAGCAAGGTCTTTCGGTCAGTTATTCCCAGCTTTTTAAGGCTGGCAACTGTCTCCTTGGGCATTGCACCTCTTGTTCCAACCACTATGGGAAGGACTTCAGCAGTGACTGCAGTAAACCTCTGCTGGAGCTGGAGAAGTAGTCCGTCATATTTCTGTAGCTTCGATTGTGCACCCTGAGCGAGATAGTCTTTATCTTCATGACGGACTGTTACATCGACCACGAAGACCCTTTCCTCGTCTTGTATAACCAAGTCAGGTTTAAGATGGCCACCCTGAGCTGTTCTGAGACTAGGCTCCTCAGTAACTGCAACCCCAGTACCTTTTTCGTGAAGTCTGTCCACGAGTATCCGCTGGATATCTACGTGTCTTCTGATCCTAGACGGCTTAGTAAACCGACACTGTCCAAGTATATGTCCAAGTGTTTCGATTTGTGCGTGACACCACCGACGTGAAGGATCAGGTATTGGAGTAATTCTACACATCGCCGCGCAATTAGCGCATATGTCAGTTCGCATTCTGATTGCTGTGCTCATTCGGCCTGATTTGAGTACAGGACGACTCAACCATTGGTTGGCTATTGGACAATCGGAGAAGGCAGTGACCGATCGTCCCTGCGAACTTAATTTGCTCCATCTAGCAAGCTCTTCCCTCTTACATCTGGCGTTATATTTGCTCAGTTCTTGATCATCGAGGGGCCATTTCAGCCTTGCTGCGCGTGCCAATTGAGTAAGACGGCACTCTAATTTGGACGCATGGCTCAAAGCTTGCATGACCCGATCTTCGTTTCTTAGAAAACGTAATCCATTCTTCAACGCTGAGCTTGTTGTTGTCGTCCCGAGTTTTGGAAAACCTAATCCCCCGTATTTTTTCTTACAGTAAATCATGCCATTTGCAGTGACTTGTTGTAAGTGCATGATATCTTTTACTACTACCCTCAGCTCCTGGTCCAATGCTCTAATTAAGCTCATGCTTGGTATTGCTGTCGCCAGCTGATATAGGTAGTGCGGGATTAGGTAAGTGGCGATTAAGTCTACTTTTTGGTATGGCTTCAGTTTTAGACGTTTTACTCGAGAGAGGACTTGCTCAAGGTCCTGCTTTATGTTTGACACGTCAACTCCTGTCCAAGAAGATATTTTCATACCTAAGTAGACAAGGTGATCCTGCGGTTTGCACGCTGGTATGACCTCCCCACTATCGAGTGCTAAGCCGGGATCAGTTATAAACCAGGAGTCTTTAGTTCTGCATATACGGAAAGCAGAAAACTTATTAGCGGCAATTGCCATACCTAGCCGCTCCAGTTAGCCCTCCGTATGTAATAACTGATCTTTCGCCTGTTGTACATCGTTTGCGACTAATATAAGATCGTCGGCGAAGGCTAAACAAGATACACTGTTATCAGCGTTTATCTTATATCTGGCTTTGCTTTCTAACGATTGGAGCAGCGGGTCCATGATTAAGTTGAAGATCAACGGACTCAGAGGGCACCTTTGCTTAACTCATCGTTGCAGGCGTATCTCGACAGCCGCCTTTGGTAGTTCGATTTTTGTGTCCACATCTTTATATGCATCCTCAATGATTCGTACAACTGAATCGGGTATGCCTTTCCGGACTAACGCTGCCCTGATCATATCATGGGGCACTGTGTCAAACGCTTTAGACACGTCCAGCTGCGTTAGTACCATGCCTTCATGGACTTTAGAGTGCTTAAGCAGCTCATTAAAGATGTGGACATTGTTGAAACACCCGTGCTCGTACAAGAAGCCTTTTTGCCTGGGTGAGAATGACACATGCGCTCTAATCTTACTATCGAGGATCCCGAAGAAAACTCGGGACAGTAGACTGGCAATGGTAATGGGCCGATAAGATTCGGTCTTCTTACCATCCTTCCCCTCCTTCAGAATGAGCGATGTTCTATTCTTTCTCCATGCGGAAGGAATTTTCCCACTAATCATAATGAGATTAAAAACCAACCGGAGAACTTCAACTGCTGCCCTCGTTCGAAGGTCTTTCAGGGTAAACCCATCCGGACCGGCAGCTGTGGATTTCTTAATTCTGGCGATCCTCGATTGTATGTCCTTGGTGATGATCGTGGTCAATATCTGACTAACGTCGATCCGTGGTGCACAATCGACGCCAACATTTTTGTCCTGTACCTTATACTTGGTGCTCCAGAGTTTTTGACACAGGTCACGTACGTCTTGCTCAGAACATTGCACCCCTTGTTCTTCGAGCCAATCCACATTTTTTCGGACGTACGAAGCCACGAGGCTTGGATTTTTGTGGTAGAGGTCAGAGGGCGTACAGGTAACGTTTTCTGCTACCTTTGGTACGGCCCTTACGTTTCCTAGGTCTCTCTCGCTAGCAGCTGGACATGCTAGCGGTCGTTAGGATGTAAAGGTAGTCGATATGCTCTTGGGGCACATCACCTTCACATTCCTTCGCGTACCGGAGACCATCCTCTAAAAACTTTGCAGCTTGTGTTTTTTCTGGTTGCGATCGTCTAGCGTTATCCGGCTTTGGGCCGGCTAAGGCGGTCTTAACAATCTCTTCCATCCAGTTTATCACCTCTGGAATTTTATTTAGAAACTACAAAAAAATTTGTCATATACCAGACGTCTTTCGGAATTAATTAAATTAAATTAAATGGTATATATACCAAACGTCCTTTTCATTTGAAAAACGTTAACTTTGGAAACGACTAATTTTATGATTGAATATAAATTTGCGTACCTCCGGATTAATACTAAAAATACTAAAACTACAATATAACGGTGTCTTTGAATCGAATCTGGCTGGAGGTAAATTGACGCGTACGATACGTCACTCCGTTCCCTTGGCTCTAGAATACCGTGATAGTCGCCGCCTCGTGAGCGAACGACGCACGCGTTTCGCCTTACCGAGTAAGTAAAGAAACGATGAAAGTAGTGGTATTTCACCGGCGATGTTGCCATCTCCCACTTAAGCTACACCTCTCATGTCTCCTTACAATGCCAGACTAGAGTCAAGCTCTACAGGGTCTTCTTTCCCCGCTAATTTTTTCAAGCCCGTTCCCTTGGCAGTGGTTTCGCTAGATAGTGGGTAGGGACAGTGGGAATCTCGTTAATCCATTCATGCGCGTCACTTATTAGATGACGAGGAATTTGGCTATCAGATGCAGACGAGTTGCTTCAAGACGCACTGCCGTCACAAAGTCGGGCAGTACAGCAATCTCATGTGCCGATTCATCATTTAGGAAACGGGTTAGCGAGACTACCACTACCCCACACACAACATGTACCATAGTCGTACTCCCCCTCCCCTACCGCAACAACAATCAGTCGCACACAGCATTACTGTTGTCTTTCACAATCCGCCCTCATTATTGGTAGATTTTTTCATTGTAGGCCGCTACCAAGACCGGCAGGGCTTTCGCCCGATGTTATAGTGGTGATAATAATTGGGATCCACCGAGAAACCATAGCAAAGTCCGATGATAGTGACTACCCGGCAAAATCCGGCCATCACCGTTCTCTGCGAGACCCCCAACGTACCGATGTTAAATAAAATCAGCGTGGACGAGTATTGATGTTCGTCATCTGACCCCACCGCAGGCAATTAGTGTATAACCCGCGGAGCACCATTGATGGAATTCTCCCCAATAGTGCTGGAGTCAGGCCAATATTCTCTAGAGAGTCCACGCTTTTCGGTGACCAGACACCACGCCAAGACAGCGTGGCAGCCAAGAAGCGCACATCGGACAAATTCATCCGCCTCCCCGACACATGACGAACCGCTTTGCGCTCATCAACGATCATACTCGCGATACCCGTCGTGCTGTATTTATTGATCTTATCGCTATTAACCCGATCAAGATCTGCATGGGCAGCAACCACCTGAGCGTCAATGACCAAGTAGGTGTTCTGATCATCCTTCCACGCACAAATGTCTGGTTTCCTAATTCCGTCCGGAGTATTGAAATTCCTTTCGTACTGGACGTTATACCCCTTTCCCCTCAGGTCCTTACCAATCGCACTGGACCCAGCTCTGGTGAACAAAGTCTCTTGCCGACGGGCCCATCTCGAGTTATATTTGGACTTGCCAAACAATCTCAAGCTGCGCCCGTCCACCGCATTGTTCCAGAGCTGCCTCCAATACAAATGAAGACTACCGGTTTGATCCGGATTGGGGACGTCCCTTAACCTGGCGACTCGCGTTCCCGCTCGATAGTGTCCTCGCCAGAGCAAGCAACGACTGAGGGCACCGTCGAATTACGCAACTGCATAATCCTCTTTAGCCTCAGATGAGGGATAAACGTCAACAACTGGGGAATTCCAATACCACCAAACTTTATTGGAGCGTGAAAGTAGCCCGTGGCTACATCCTTGGGCAGGTGAATCCAGCGTCTAATTGCAGCCCGAATTGTAATGTCGAGCCCCTTTAAAGCCCCAACAGTAATTTTACCCAAAACCAAAGCATGAATATGCCTCGGAATTAGGTACATCCCGAGGATGTGCAATTTCTGTTGCGGCTTTAAAGGAGCTTTGCTCAACAGTTCCAATTCGGTCCCCACAGACACCCTAGCTCCACCCACCCGAGAGCCGATGAAGTCCACTCCCAAGTAGCTCCATAGCTCAACCACAGATATTTGGTGGACAGGATAGTTACATAGTTTGAACTGCTTTCGGGTTTCCACCTTCAGCTTACTATCCCGGCCAGAAGCTACGAGAGACAAGACTTTACACTTTTTCGGGTTAAGCGCCATACCCGCACGACTGATCTCGCGACTAAGATCGTCGATGTTACGTTGAAGTCCAACCTGTGACGTGGACACGAGAATTAAATCGTCGGCAAAAGCCAACCATGAGATGCGATGACCACCAACCTCAAAACCAACATCCCGCGAGACACCCTCCAAAATTCGATCCATCACGAGCGAAAACATGATGGGGCTCAAAGGGTCCCCCTGACGAACCCCACGCGCCGGCCTGACCCGCGACTTCCTACCGCCACCATTTGGAATTTCCAATACAGTGTGTCCGTTGTTGTACACGTCGGTGAGATACATCAACATATCCTCAGGGACTCCAGAACTTCTGCAGGCAGCAAGGAGACTATCATGATTAACGGTGTCAAATGCCTTGCTGATATTCAGCACAGCCATATGCACCGTCTGCTTCAAGCAACGCGCTCTCCCAAGGATTGTCTTAAGAACACACAGATTCTCTGCAATTCCGTCAACATTCCTTCGGAAAGCACGCTGTTCGTCGCTCAGTAGACCCTCAGTGTCCGCAAGTCTCGAGCCCAAGATTTTATGCAGATGCCTCACCGCAACAGCAGAAATGGATAGCGGTCGGTAGTCAGCAGGTGTGGGCTTGAGTCCCACCTCAATCTTTTTAGGGATGAAGGTGGTCCTTGACGCATGCAGTTCATCAGGTAGACGCTTTCTCGCCAGAATCGAATTGTAGAAGATAGCAAGGAGGCTGGACGGAAGCTTATTCCAGTCCGCAGGTTTGATTCCGTCAGGTCCAGCGGCCTTACCTCAACCCCATCAAGAATCCTTCTTGCGCATTCTTTAGTGTTACTATGGTAAAGCTTCTGCACCTGGCGATACCTCAGCCTTCTCCTCTCTCCCGCATTAAGTGGTTCGGTCGGCGGTAGGCCACCGCATTTGTTGGAGCTTTTTGCCTTAGATATCATCTGTACGACTGCTAGCAATTAGCTCCCTAATGAACACACTACGGTCCCCAAGACTTTCATCGCTTAGATCGCCAGACAGAACGTCAATAGCGTCGAAGAAAGTACCAGTTTCCACAGTGGGAACATCAGGAGTTTCAAATACAGGCGCCAGTTCAGGCGATGGGGAGCGTTGACTATTAGTAAGGGCTTGAATGAGCTCTCGAACCAGATCACGGTACGCGGGATTTCTCCGCTTACCCTTCACTGCCTCGAGAGTTCTGCCCGGCATCAGCGGTGTAAGGTGTTCGTTCATGTGGCTGACTCCGCCACTGATGGCGGCCTCAGCCTCATACCGCGCCACCATCCGCTCCTCCTCGCCCGACCAACGCGCCTTTATTCTCTCCACAACAATCTCATCATTGGCCTCCACCGGATGTGCCCTAATCTTATGCACACCCAGACCCGTCCTAGTTGTGAATGCCCGGTTACACAGTTGGCATTTATATGGTACAGGATCTCGGTCACCCGAAGGATCACGATCACTACCACCTGTATCAATCTTACCACCGCGCTGCGCGGCGGTATTCCGAGGCTTGTTTAATTTTTTCGACTGACCGTAAAGACTTTTAAGGATCCCCAGCTTGGTAGGCTAGAGACCCCGATTCAACAGCCTTTAGGATACCCTGAGCGCAGGTGGCCAAACCCAGGTGAACCTGCGAGCCCACGACGATACGTAACTGTTGACAAGCAAGTAGTACGGGTGGGTAAGCTTGCGGCAAACTTTACCGTCCTACAAACAAGAGGCCCACTGTTTCCCATACCAGCGCCCCGTAATCCGCCACCGAAGTACGACGCGGTCGCAAAAACACCGCAAATTGCAGACCCAACAGCTTATGCAGCTATGGCTGGATCTGCAATTCCCGGAGAATGCGGTTAGAGAGACCACCACCTAAGACACCGACGGAGGGCCGAAGCCCCCGAATCCCGTCTTGGCAAACATGTCAAAGGCGGTAGTCTCCCCCTCCGCGCCCCAGAGAGTATCTGTGCATAGACGGACACTCCGCACAATGTGGTGACAGGAATTTATTCAATTCCTCGTCCCCACACACTCGAATCCCATCGTTAAGAGAACAAGTGAACGACGCACCATCGGAGGATTAAACCCCAGCTCCCGTCGTGGCAGCTATGCCCCGTTCACTGGACTCCCCTGCACAACCCAGTGTACTTTAGTCAGGAGATTACAACCCTCATAGAACCGGTTACCGGTTACCACGAGGAGGCACATGCCGAGGTAAACCTCTCATAATCTCCCTGCACTAGCGGGACCACGTAGAGGTAGTACACACAGTAAACTATTTTCTACACACCCGAAGTGTAAACAACGAGTGGGTAGAAATGACCACCAGAAGCAAAGCTCCGAGCGGCCAGACCCTCCCTCATAGTCATAAAAGAGAGTCAAAGTTACTCCCGCCGTTTACCCGCGCTTGCTTGAATTTCTTCACTTTGACATTCAGAGCACTGGGCAGAAATCACATTGAGCCAACACCCGTTGGGGCCATCGCAATGCTTTGTTTTAATTAGACAGTCGGATTCCCCTAGTCCGTGCCAGTTCTGAGCTGACCGTTCAATGGCGGCCGAAGAGGACATCCAAACACCCGTGAAGGTAGCTTAGAGCCTCGCAGCAAGACGGTTCCGCGGGAGGCCAAGGCACGGGACCGAACTCGGATCCATAATCATCACCACCTCCCGAAGGAGAGGCTCCGACCACTTCACCTCGCGAGCGAACGACGCACGCGTTTCGCCTTACCGAGTAAGTAAAGAAACGATCAAGCAAAAGACACCACCACAGAACTGACTTGGAAAAACCCCCCGCTGAGTATAATGATTTTAGGTTTCAGCGGAGTAAGACTTCTCCCTCGGGGAGCTACGTGGAGGCGAATCGCTGGCTTTTTTTTCCAGTTATTTACCAAACAGTTTCTTCTTTCTTTTTCAAAACACTTCTACAGAACTGTGTAAATGCTCAAAAGAATTCCTCATTACTTACTAAAATCTCTTCCTCTATTATATCGTTCTGCAAGGCTTCTTTCAATAATCTTTGTTCTTCATAATACATCATACATTCTTTCAACACATGAATGGAGGTCTCGGGTGATCCACATTCACATAAGTCATCTGCTACTAGATCCATGCTATTTAGTTTACTATTAAAGTCCCCATGACAGGTTAAAAATTGTGCAGTATAGTAATCAACCGTTAACCATTCTTTTTCAATCCTTTCTTTTACAGTTTTGAAGAAATTTTTAGTAGTTGCTCCTTTTTCAGTTAGTTTCCATCTCTGTTCCCATTTATTCAATAATCGTTCTTTTATTCTATTCTTTATTTCTTTTATTGTCTTTCGATCTGAATTTTCATTAAAATTAATATCTTCATTTATAAATGATATCTTTTTCCTTATCTTATAATTTTTTTTTTTTTTTTTTTATTCAATTTAACGTGCTTGAGACAACTATATGGCCATTAGCACGAGGTACAGTAAATATATAATATTTTATAAATATAGCATTATGAAAATAATTACAAGCAATGATGAAAAGTCTTTAAATTTTATGCAGAAGGCTTTCTTCTTTTAGAAACTGGGTGGCGATGGTGATTTGGTGTTCACTAGTTAGGATATCCTTAATATTGCTTTTCATTCCAAGTTGCTGACGTCTTTTATTATAGTAGGGGCAATCTACGAGGATGTGTTGAATGTCAATTGAAGATTTGCAATGTTGGCAGATTGGCTGGGAGGAAGAGGTCATAAGGTGGCCATGAGTGAAACGGGTATGACCAATGCGCAGTCTTCTTGCGACGACCTTCATGTTTCTTCGAAGATCGGGGATGTCAAACTGTTCGACGGTAGGATGAATTTTCCTCAAAAAAGTTACGGAATGGTTCCACTGGTTTTGCCATTTCTTCCGTACAAGTTTTTTCATAGTGAATTTTAGGTCACTAGCGATTTGCAAAATAGTAGATGTAGTGGTGGATGAAGCAGCTTCTTTGGCAAGGCAATCGGCGAATTCATTTCCAGTTATACCAATATGTGAGGGAATCCATATAATGGTGATGGTTGTATCAAGTGGAATAAGGGTTTGATAGGTATCGTGGATGCGTTGAACGAGGGGATGATTTGTGAATAAGTTGTTGATTGATTGGATAGATGAGAGAGAGTCCGTGCAAATAGCAACTTGTTGATGAGGGGTTACGCACAGATTGAAGGCTTGGAGAATGGCAAATAGTTCTCCGGTGTGAATGCTACAAGAGGCTGGGATTCGGTATGATCCCACGGCAGATTGCGAAGAAGTGACAGCACATCCAATACCATTCTCGTTTTTTGAGGCGTCAGTGAAGAGGATCCGGTCATATTTCTTTGAGTTTAGGATTTCTAGGAAGGATTTCCTTATGAGTTCGTGACTGGTTTCTTCCTTGCTGAACTTGGTGAGTGAGATATTACATCTTGGGAGTATTTTGGTCCAGGGTGAGTTGTGGGGGATGGAGACAGGGCTAGTTAAGGATAATTGAGTGTGAGGTATTAATGTTTTTAAGAGGAGGGGAATGGTAAGTATGCGTGGGTTGGTTGGTGTGGAGCTAGGAGTGTGAGGTATTCTTGTTATTAAAGAGGAAACTGGATTAGAGAGGTTGGAGGAGATCGAGGAAGCATAAGAAAGGAGGAGATATTGACGTCTGAGCCAAAGGGGTGGTTCATTGGCTTCAATGCAAAGGCTCTCGGCAGGACTGGAGCGAAATGCGCCTAAACAAAGACGGATGGCAGTATTGTGTACCGAGTTAAGGGTTTTCAGGACGTTTTTGGATGCTGACATATATGCAATACTGCCATAATCGAGTTTGGATCGAATGAGAGCTCTGTAAACTTTCAGGAGGGAATATTCGCTGGCTCCCCATTGATAGTGAGAGAGTGTTTTGATGATATTCAGGAGTTTTAGGCAGTGTCCTCTGGTTTCTCTGATATGGGGATTCCAAGTAAGTCGGGAGTCGAATATCACACCGAGGATTTTGCATTGTTCGACAACTGGGAGAGGGAGATTGTTCACTAAAATTTCAGGGTAAGGGGATGGGGCTTTTCTGCTGAATCTTATTAGCTTGGATTTTGTAGAGGAGAGGGAAAGACCAAGTGAAGATATTCTGCTATGTAATAGGTTTACAGCAGATTGGAGGAGTTTGGATGTAGTAGGTGTCGAGACTCCGTGACAGTAAACAACAAGGTCGTCTGCGTATGCAGCATATTTAACAGGGGACGGAAGATTGTTACATAAATGACTAATAGCAAGATTGAATAATGTGGGGCTAAGAATAGAGCCTTGAGGAACGCCGTCTTGTTGGACATGAGTTAATGATAGGCAGCCATTTACTGAGACTCTAAAGGATCTATCACTAAGAAAGTGTCGGATAAATGAGAGAATGTTGCCATTTAGGCCATAAAATGAAAGTTTATCAATTATCGTCTGTCTTGGTAACGTGTCAAATGCGGCTTCGATGTCAAAGACAGAGGCTAACACCTCTTGTTTACGATTTACAGCATCTGCAATGTGGGTTTGTAAGACTGCGAGGTTATCTCTTGTGGATCGGTGACGACGGAAGCCGGATTGTTCGTTTGGGAAGATTTGATGTTTTTCAATAAACCACATGAGCCGTCTGTTTATCATCTTTTCCATTAATTTGCACGTAGTGCATGTGAGGGAAATCGGTCTATAGGACTGTGGTAGCGTAGCTGGCTGAGATGGTTTCAGGACGGGAACGATAATGGATGAATTCCATTGAGTAGGGAATAATTGAGAGGACCAAATGGTGTTATAAATGTTCAATAGTTTAGTAAGACTATAGGTGGATAAATTTTTGAGAAAAATGTAGGGGATGTCGTCAGGACCAGCGGCTGAATTTTTACATGAAGATAAGGCAGTTGTTAGTTCAGTGAATGAAAAAGGAGAATTAATATCGTCGATATCTTGTTGGTGAGGTATTGCGAGTTTGGGGGAGGCAGATTTATGTTGGTTAGCTGCGAAGGGGGGCTTGAGTTTGTTATGAAATTTTTCATCAAATTTGTCAGCAAAGATGTTAGAAATAGTTTGGCTGTGGCTAGAGGAAGTGCCATTGAAAAAAAGAAGGGGAATTTTGGTGTTAGTTTTGTATCCTTGAACCTGTCGAATTTTTTTCCAAGTTTGGGAGGGGTTTGAATCATTATGCAAGGCTGTTACGTAATTATGCCAGGAGTTTTTTTTGCTCTGTTTGATCACATATTTGGCTTTAGCTTTAAGTCTTTTAAATTTTACTAGGTTTTCGGGACTTTTGTGTTTGCGAAAAACGTTAAGGGCGGCTTTGGATTGTCGCACTGCTTGTTCGCATTGAGGGTTCCACCAAGGAACAATTTTGTGACGGGGGGAGAGGGAGGCTTTGCCAATGTGAGTGAATGCTGCTGTAATTATAGCATCTGAGAAAAGCTTGATAGAATCAGAAATATTATTGGTGGTCGGTAAATCACGCAGGAAAGATTCAGCCTCCAGAGAAAACTCCGGCCATTTCGCTTTGTTGAGGCGCCAATAACTTCTCACATGAGTCTGAGCATTTGAGTTGTCACTTATGATTATGGGGTAATGATCGCTGTCACAAAGATCATCAGCAGTTTTCCAGGATAAGTTAGGGGCAGTTTTGGGATCACAGATGCTTAGGTCAATGGCAGAAAAGGTACCAGAAGCGATATTAAAGTGGGTGTATGATCCTGTATTGAGGAGGCATGAATTAGTGCAATTTAGTATGTTCTCAACTACTCTGCCGCGTCCAAATGTGCGTGGGGAGCCCCACATAGTGTTGTGGGCGTTGAAGTCACCCAAAAGTATAAAGGGTTGGGGGAGATCGTAAACCAATTCAAGAAGCTCTTTCTCATTTAGTTTGTAGTCGGGTGGAATGTATAACGAGCATATGGTTAATTTTTGGGGACAATAGGCAGTTATGGCAATGGCTTCAAGATTGGTAGTAAGGGGCAAATGAGTAGAGTAAAGATCTTTGGATGCAAATATGGATACTCCACCACTGGCCCTGGAGCAGATGGTTCGGATGTAATGATATCCTTCAAAGTCCTTTGGTGTAGGGATTTTGGAAGATGTAAAGTTTGTTTCCTGGAGACATAGGAAATCAGGATGGTAGATGGAAATGAGTTGTTGTAGCCGTTCTAGGCGCGGATAGTATCCGTCGCAATTCCACTGAATTATCGTGAATTTAATTAGTTAATATCAAAAGAGGTCGGTATCGTCACAATTGGAGTCACTATCAATAGAGTTAAAAGATTTGAGGCTATCAGAATCGACTACATCGTTGAGATTGATGGTACCTTGTATTTTCTTTGTTATGCGGGTAATGCGATTTTTGAGTGACCTATCGGAGATAGCATGATATATTTGACGAAGATCTGCAAGGAGGGATGTAATGTTTGAAGTAAATTGGTAAGCTTCCGTTAATGGATCGTGGTTACCGAAAGAGTTTTCCAGAAATGCTATTAATTGTTCTGAAGTAATTGAGAAGGATGTTGGGTCTGTTTTTGCTAAATTTTCAATGATTGCGCGTGCAGAGGGGCTGATAGTTGTTGCAAGAGTCTTAGTCTTTTTTTTTGGGGGGGCAGGCTTGGGGGCACGAAAGGCGTTGTTAGATGGTGAATCTGTATTGTCTTGACTGAGAGTGAGAGGAACAGATGAGATAATTACAGGGGGCGACTCAAGGCTAGAGTCAGTAGAATGAAGTCGTTTGAGACCTGAACCACTAGTAGTGGGCAGGTCTGGAGGAGGGAGTGTGTCGACGGAATTATTGTCGGTGGATGATAAAGGGGCAGTGGTAGGAGAGGAAGTAGGTTCAGTGGACATGTTGTCGGTAGAATCATTCTGGATAGGGGTAGTAGAGGAGAGGGAGGAAGTGTGTTGAGGATTTTGGCAGGTATCTGCAGTATGTCCAGCTTGTTTGCAGAGGAAGCACTCCAATTTATCTGAGGTGACGAAGATCCGGAAAGAAGTATTTTCGAAGTGTATTACAACGGAGGTTTGTATTTCATAGTTATCTTTCTCCGGTAAGATATAGACAGATCGACGAAAGCTTAGGATATGGGAATAATCTTCTTCAGGTGAGCCAGTACGGATACTGGTGATGGGGGATGTGAGTTGAAGTCCGAGGTCATTTTTTAAAGCCTGTTCGATGAGTATATTCGGAATAGAGGGACATACATTAGATAATAGTAATCTTTTAGAAGGGCTGATGAGTCTGCGTATGGGAACTATTTCTTCTTTAATGGCAACTGTAGGATGGTCTCTGAGGAGGTTATCAACAACTAAAGTAGAAGCGAGAAAGATGCAAATCCGCTGGTTAGATATACGGGAAGCATGGGTGATTCCTTTAGGAGTCACAATTTCACCGATTGCCTTGATGTAATCGAAGAGAACTGTATCCGGAAGTGCATTTATTACAATAGCTTGATTTCTATTAGGGCATGTTATAGGTGTTGAAGTTGGTTTTCTTGGATTTGATTTAGTGACAGCAGCAAAACTTCGTGCAGTGGGCTGAGTTGACATGTTTAAATATTCTGGATGCCAAAATATTTAATAAACTATTCAGACCAGGCGAACTGGTCTATAGATGTATTATTTTCAAGTATCAAATAGTGTGAATAAACACATACCAATATGGGCCAGCAAATATAAGTCACAAAAAACTAATCACTTGTGTTGAAGATAACGTTAATGAGCTCTCGAACGATAATAGTACCTTCACGTTCGGAGGCCACACGTGGAATCTATCTTATAATTAAAATACAATTCTTTAGCTTTTAAATCTAGGGGTATTTCTCCTGCTATAATTTGTAGTGCCATAGTTGAGGTAGTTCTATATGCCTTAGTCATGGCAATATGTCCAGTTCTCTGTTTTTGTATAAGATTTTCTTGATGTTTATTTCCTAAAAGATCCTCCCACGTGCCTACTGCATATAAAATAATTGTTAAAAATACTGTTTTATGAAAATGTTTGACCGTTTTGTACTGAAACCTCCAATCTGGTCTGACTAAAGTGCCTATGGTTGAAAATATCCTTTGAGCTTTAGCACCAACTCTGTCAATATGTGCCGCAATACTCATTCTTGTACCAAAGGTGACGCCAAGATATGTTGCTTCTTGTTTATATTTAATAATGTTGTTGTCTATTTTTATTCTTGGAGGTCTTATACCTCCCCTTCCTGTGTTAACAATATTTCTTGTGCACGTTCCTCTTCGATTTTTGCCTTTGGAACGTTGATTACCCTGACCTCCATCTTTAAGTGTTATCATTACAGTCTTTCCTTTTGATAATAGCATTCCTTCTTCAATACACCAGTTATTGATAGTATCAGTAGCTATTTGACCCTTATTTTCAATAACTCTTCTGCTATTTCCTTCAATTAATACAATGATATCATCTGCATACGCTATAATTTTGTATTCCTTTTGTTCTAATTCATTGAACAACTCATCCATGCGAATATTCCAGAAGTCAGGTCCTACTACTGATCCTTGGGGTCATCCTTTATTAATGTTCCTGACTATTTTCTCAAAAGCATCAGTAACACTTACTTTTCTACTATCTAGATAACTTTCGACCAATTTCAAAATATTTTGTGGACATTCTCGTCGATACAATTCTTCCCAAATTGCCTTCCATTTTACATGGTCAAAAGCTCCCGTGATATCAAACATAAGTGCTACAACTATGCTGCATTCACTCTCCTCCACTCCTTTTCCCTTTGCTTTAATAGCATCCTCAGTTCCAATTTCAGTTCGGAAACCATATTGTTTATTCGACTTGAATTGTGGATGCATAATTTGATTTTCGAGCCTCCACTTTATCAGACGTTCTAAAACTTTACTCAAACATGATAAAAGACAAACTGGTCTATAAGATCTCGGATTTGTTGGATCTTTATCTGGTCCTTTAAGAAGAACTATTATATTACCTTCTTTCCAAATTTCAGGAAAATATCCAATGTGCAGGCAATAATTAAAAATTTTAGTGATTAATGACAATGCGTTTGTTTCTGATATGATTTTAACCATCTCTGGTTCAATCAAATCTAAACCAGGTGATTTATTATTTTTTAATGCTGCTATTGACATTTTTATTTCATCTGAAGTCCAATCCTGTATATTTTCAATATTATTTGGTATTTCATATATTGGTCTTTCATTGCTATAATTTTCTTCTATTGCTCCAAATAAACAATCCATAATCGCATTGGTTGTATCCTCCCAGTTTGTGGTAAATCCATTAGCCGTTTTGATATTTGAAATATAATTTTTATTATTTAGTTTACCTCTACACATTTTGTAAATAAAGCCATACGTTTCTTCTTCTCCTTGCTTTGTTACAAAATTTCTCCAACTTGTTCTTTTTTTTCGTATCATCTTTTTATAGTTTCTTAATGCATTTTTATAATCTTCTTTTAATGCATCTTTTAATTGTAATAAAGATTTAAACTAAAATTCATTGTTTTATTCCATAGTTAAGTATGAATCTTCATCAAGTAAAAGCCTCATCTATTCAATTTTTAATTGTAATTCTTGTTTCTCTTGATATGCTCTTCAAAGTCTGTAAACAATTTTCTTTTCCTCACTTAATTGTGGTGTCCACCAATGTACTGACTTTCTAAATCTTTTCTTTCTAGGTATAGATGTTTTTGCTGACTTAATTACTAAGTTTGTAAATTTTTCAACCATATTATCAATGTTATTCTTATTATCTAATCCTATATTATTAATTTGATCAAGTCCACTTTCAATTTCAGTTTCAAATTTTTCCCAATTTGCTCGTTTAACATTAAAACGTCGAATCATTACTGGAAGTTTTTCTTGCCCAATTTCAATTTTTATTGCCCAATTTCAATTTTTATTGCTCTATGATCACTGTTAATATTCTCTTTCAATACATTCCATTTATTTACTAATAAATTTGATCTTTGTGGTGTCAATGTTATGTCAATGTCCCTATTACCCTGACAAAAGTACAGAGCTCTCCTGGTTGATTTAAAATCATTAAATCATGTTCTGTTATAAATTCTTCTACTGCTCTCCCTTGTTCATCAGGTGTTATCGTTCACCATGACCACATTGGTGATATGCCATTAACATCACTTGAAATGATTATATTTTTTGAATGTATACAACGTAATGCTTTTCTCATACTTTGCAGATATATATATTAACATTTTCAGAGAACTGACAATAAACTGAAATAACATAAAAGTTAAGTTCATGTCCTCGTATATGTACACATACACAATGAGATGTATTTATATCAGTTAATAACGTGGCCTTGAATTCTCGTTTTAAAATAACAACACAAACTTTCGGTGATTCACCATCAGAATCACCAGTTAACATTTGTGTTGAGTATCTGCCAAAACCCAATACTTGATTTCTATGATCATAATAAGGTTCCTGTACTAGGAGAATTGCGGCTTGTTCTCTCTCTGCCATGACCATTAACTCATCAGTTGCAGCTCGTCCTCTTCCTAAATTTGCTTGTATTATAATTATATCTTTATTCACCATAATTAATATTTTTTGTGTTTCTCTCTAATGCTTGTTTAAATTGTGGACAACTAGTACCCATAAAGTGATTATATTGTTTATTCAATTTTCTGCATGGTGCACACTCCTTAATTTAAATTTCACTAGTACAATCTTTAAATTTATGTCATTCTTTTGCGCATTTTCCACAAGTGTCAAATTGGTTTATACAAAATTTGGCTATGTGTCCAAATCCTTGACATTTATAACATTTACTAACATTATTGAAGTCTCTTATTCTGCAACTCTTCCACCCTATGAACAGTCTTTTATTCTCGAGTAATTTATTCCTAATTCTTGGTTCTATTTCACGGTGTCGGCCACTTTGCGCCCGACCGTTTTGCGCTCCTACCTGAAATCGGCCACTTTGCGCTCTGCTACTTTCATAATCTACTTTATTTTCTTCGATCTGCCCATTTGCAATATAATTTTAAATTCCTCCTACCTACAATAATAGTCCGGTAAAGGGTAAGTTAAAAATATTAGTTTTACAAGAAAACAAGAAAGTACAAAAATTATATTTATTTTTTCAAAGTTTTTTTATAAAGTAAAATACAAAAATCCATGTTTGTTTATTCGAGCTTCTGAATATAAGCTAACGTCTTTAAACATGTTCTCAAGTCTCTTGTGTCTTTATATTTCTTTAATGTTTTGGAAATTCTTTCATCTAAAGTAATATAGGTTTTTTTGCGCCGCTTTCCTTCTAAATTTAAAGTAGATCTGTCATAAATGTGATCAGAATATTCTGCTTCTTTAAGTAGGCACTTCACCAATTGAAATACATTGGAATGTGGTTTTATCAATGTATTTAAACGATGGTTCCAACCTTCCAAAGCATTGTTACTGCGATGTCTTTGCTCATGGCAATTCCACATTTCCTTGGAAATGTGTGTATTTTCTAACCATTGCTGAACAAAATAATCGTAGAATTGTTCCATTTTTTCAGAAATTGGAGAAGTCTCTTGAATGCATAACCAGCCATCATCAATATCTTCCACAGGCAGATATGCTAACGCTGCACACATTCTTATATGTAAACGTATTTCTTCGTTATTTTTATATTCAGCAACTAATCCCATATTTTGAATATTTTTCCATATGCATTGATTAAAATGAAAATTACATCCAGAAATTTGAGCTTCTGGAAAATTGTTTTCTAAAGCACTAATCGTTGCCTGCTCATAATCAAGTTTCACAACAGTTGGTTTCCAATTCGGTAGTTTCTGTTTGATTGATGAAAACAATGTATTGTAAGTCTCTTTGGTTTTGTTAGGAAGTAGTGCATATATCAATGGAATTATATTTGTCTCCTCTGGTGTGCTACCAATATCAATATGGATGGTATATATTTGGCTAAATTGCTTACTGCAGCTTTTGAACGTTCCATCCATAAATGCGGTGTTCCTACTATTAGTCAGAATTGCCTTAGCTTTGTTGCTGGCAAATACCAATATTCTGTACCCGGAAGGAGTACTTTCGTCGATAAATAAAAAATTCGTTTTGTCACTCATTGTAATAACTTCTTCTGGAAATTATATTTCTGATGCTGTAGCGGGATCCTTGTGCAGACCATGTGCACGTCTTCTACAGGCATTTAAACCACTTTTCACTGAAGTAAATGTTGGTATTTCGGTCACGAAATCTAGTCCTTGATTATACAATTTATGAAACTCGTCCTGATATATTTTTGACATTGGCAAATACTTGTCGTCTTCCCTAGCTCTCTTCCTCGCATTGAAAGTACAATATTTCACTTCTGTTGCTGCAACACTAGGTTTACACATATGATCGGCTTCTCTTATTATTCTGTTGTTATCCATAATGATATTGCCTCGACATTTTTCAGTTTTTTCTTTCATACAACTCCAAAAAACCGAGCCATCTTTATTGGTTTTCTTTATACGAAAGCTATATCCCTTATACAGTGCACAAGGTTTTCCCTTCGAGGTTTCAATAATTTGCACGTCCATTTTTAAAATATGATTCAAAAATGTAAAAATATCACTCTCCACAATTCTCAATACTTCTGTATCAAAGAACGAAACGAAACTGATTGAACATACTGATTAAACATACCTACCCTACCCTAATTACCCCTAATTTACTTTTCTTCGAAATAGACATTAACAGAAACAGAAAAGAAGATGTTTATTATTTTTCTGTAGTAGGTACCATGGGTTTTAAGCAAATTTTCTAAGCTAACCTTTACCGGGCTATTATGTTATAGTAAATTTAAAATTATATTGCAAATCGGTAAATCCTAGAAAAAAGGATAATACATTTCTATTATGAAAATCGCAGAGCGCAAACAGGTCGATTTCAGGTAAGAGCGCAAAACGGCCGTATTCCTATTTCACATATCCAATTTGCAGTATCTAGGTATTTTTTTCCTAACTTAAACAAAGGTTTTATAATATTATTATTATTGTTAAAAATATCTTGATTATGTTCTATTATTGCGTCTTTTAACTGGGACTCAGTAAGTTCTGTTGGTACATCATAAATTAACATACGTGGTAGTTTCTTCACTTGTTGTT
This sequence comes from Lochmaea capreae, assembly GCA_949126875.1. Classification (NCBI taxonomy): domain Eukaryota; kingdom Metazoa; phylum Arthropoda; class Insecta; order Coleoptera; family Chrysomelidae; genus Lochmaea; species Lochmaea capreae. The sequence continues at coordinate 28,765,978 of OX421408.1, forward strand.
GTACAATAAAACCTGCTTCTTTCATTTTACTATTATTCTTGAGTTGCTCAATATCTTCTAAAGTATTTGTCTCTGAAATTAAAACTGCCTTTGTATTTTTAATTGAATTTATATGTATTTTATCTTTTACTGGATTTATTGTATTTTTAAGTGTTCTTTGAATATCATCTGTTTCTGTTTTAGTTTTAGTTTTTAATATGACACTATAGCATTTTACTGGTTGTAATTTAGTTCCTTTTGGACCTATAATTGGTGGAACCTTTTCTTTTTTTACAATATCACTATATGTTATTGTTGGTTTTTCTTTCATAGTAGTGTTTAGTTTTCCTTTTAGCATTGCATTTTGAAGTGCTATTTTTGTAAACATATCTTTTATTTTGGTAAATCTCTCTCGAACATAAATACCTACCGATTTGCTAAATTTTTGTTTTTCTTTCATCTCATTAATTTTATTTAATGTTTCATTCATTACATTATCAAATGCCATTTACCAATTTAGCTCATTAGCTTCATTATCGATATTAAAGCAGTCATCATCATTTTCAATATGACTCTTCTTGTTTAGGGTTTGTTGATTAAACTCCAAACTACTACTGACACTAGCAACACTAATAATACTATTCCTTTTCGTATTTTCATTTATGCAATCAGTACCCCCTCAGAATCCATCGGGCATGCACAGACCAACCGGGCTCTCACCGAGTCGGGATCTGCGGCAGGATTGTCCGCATATTGCGAAGTACCGCCTGAGGTATTGTTATTTCTTCTTGCACTATCCATGATTAATGGGTAGGGACAGTGGGAATCTCGTTAATCCATTCATGCGCGTCACTAATTAGATGACGAGACATTTGGCTAGGTCAAACTCAACTAATGTCGAGAACTTCCCTCTGTGTACGGTGGTCCGTAAATTTATTGCATGAGGGTCGGATTGCCTTTAGGGATAAATCCCTTGACAAACCTTAATTTCCCTCATACATGCTATCTCATTCTCACTGCCCAGCACTCTAGGTTAGTACTCCTTTAAGGAAGAAACCATCACACAATATGAACATGTAGCTATCGGAAAAAATTAGCCAGACCGGGACCTTATAGGTACGGCCATCAGCCCACTAGCGCCAGTTAATACTAGCGCTTTTGTGGTTACCGGGTAAGGCTACGTGGAAGCTGCCGCCGGAGTAGTTGGGATCAAGTCCTTACAAACTCCACCCGCCGCCGTGGTACACAATCCGCAGAAAGTGACCTTACGACTCGCATGATTAGCCCAACAATTAAAGAGCCGCTCCAGCCGAGTCAACAAATAATAATCAAATACCTAGCTGTATATGAGCTTAGGTAAAAACTTTAGACACCACAAAGTATAAATAAAATACCTTAATAAGGTAGTAATAAATAAATATGTATAAATGAAATAATAAATTATATAAATAAAATAAAAATAAAAAGCCTTAAGGCTAACGTCACAACGGGCTAATCAGCTAGAACCCAGAGTTTACCCCAGACATCCCCATTTAAGGTTCATCGTCAGAAGGGTCGTCGCCTATAGCGACCTTGAGGTGCCTGATCCATGAAATCGTGATAGATTTCGATGGAAGATCGCAGAGCAGTCATACTCATTGTGAGCAAGGTCTTTCGGTCAGTTATTCCCAGCTTTTTAAGGCTGGCAACTGTCTCCTTGGGCATTGCACCTCTTGTTCCAACCACTATGGGAAGGACTTCAGCAGTGACTGCGGTAAACCTCTGCTGGAGCTGGAGAAGTAGTCTGTCATATTTCTGTAGCTTCGATTGTGCACCCTGAGCGAGATAGTCTTTATCTTCATGACGGACTGTTACATCGACCACAAAGACCCTTTCCTCGTCTTGTATAACCAAGTCAGGTTTAAGATGGCCACCCTGAGCTGTTCTGAGACTAGGCTCCTCAGTAACTGCAACCCCAGTACCTTTTTCGTGAAGTCTGTCCACGAGTATCCGCTGGATATCTGCGTGTCTTCTGATCCTAGACGGCTTAGTAAACCGACACTGTCCAAGTATATGTCCAAGTGTTTCGATTTGTGCGTGACACCACCGACGTGAAGGATCAGGTATTGGAGTAATTCTACACATCGCCGCGCAATTAGCGCATGTGTCAGTTCGCATTCTGATTGCTGTGATCATTCGGCCTGATTTGAGTACAGGACGACTCAACCATTGGTTGGCTATTGGACAATCGGAGAAGGCAGTAACCGATCGTCCCTGCGAACTTAATTTGCTCCATCTAGCAAGCTCTTCCCTCTTACATCTGGCGTTATATTTGCTCAGTTCTTGATCATCGAGGGGCCATTTCTGCCTTGCTGCGCGTGCCAATTGAGTAAGACGGCACTCTAATTTGGACGCATGGCTCAAAGCTTGCATGACCCGATCTTCGTTTCTTAGAAAACGTAATCCATTCTTCAACGCTGAGCTTGTTGTTGTCGTCTCGAGTTTTGGAAAACCTAATCCCCCGTATTTTTTCTTACAGTAAATCATGCCATTTGCAGTGCCTTGTTGTAAGTGCATGATATCTTTTACTACTACCCTCAGCTCCTGGTCCAATGCTCTAATTAAGCTCATGCTTGGTATTGCTGTCGCCAGCTGATATAGGTAGTGCGGGATTAGGTAAGTGGCGATTAAGTCTACTTTTTGGTATGGCTTCAGTTTTAGACGTTTTACTCGAGAGACTTATTAGCGGCAATTGCCATACCTAGCCGCTTTAGTTAGCCCTCCGTATGTAATAACTGATCTTTCGCCTGTTGTACATCGTTTGCGACTAATATAAGATCGTCGGCGAAGGCTAAACAAGATACACTGTTATCAGCGTTTATCTTATATCTGGCTTTGCTTTCTAACGATTGGAGCAGCGGGTCCATGATTAAGTTGAAGATCAACGGACTCAGAGGGCACCTTTGCTTAACTCATCGTTGCAGGCGCATCTCGACAGCCGCCTTTGGTAGTTCGATTTTTGTGTCCACATCTTTATATGCATCCTCAATGATTCGTACAACTGAATCGGGTATGCCTTTCCGTACTAACGCTGCCCTGATCATATCATGGGGCACTGTGTCAAACGCTTTAGACACGTCCAGCTGCGTTAGTACCATGCCTTCATGGACTTTAGAGTGCTTAAGCAGCTCATTAAAGACGTGGACATTGTTAGAATACCCGTGCTCGTACAAGAAGCCTTTTTGCCTGGGTGAGAATGACATATGCGCTCTAATCTTACTATCGAGGATCCCGAAGAAAACTCGGGACAGTAGACTGGCAATGGTAATGGGCCGATAAGATTCGGCCTTCTTACCATCCTTCCCCTCCTTCAGAATGAGCGATGTTCTATTCTTTCTTTATGCGGAAGGAATTTTCCCACTAATCATAATGAGATTAAAAACCAACCGGAGAACTTCAACTGCTGCCCTCGTTCGAAGGTCTTTCAGGGTAAACCCATCCGGACCGGCAGCTGTGGATTTCTTAATTCTGGCGATCCTCGATTGTATGTCCTTGGTGATGATCGTGGTCAATATCTGACTAACGTCGATCCGTGGTGCACAATCGACGCCAACATTTTTGTCCTGTACCTTATACTTGGTGCTCCAGAGTTTTTGACACAGGTCACGTACGTCTTGCTCAGAACATTGCACCCCTTGTTCTTCGAGCCAATCCACATTTTTTCGGACGTACGAAGCCACGAGGCTTGGATTTTTGTGGTAGAGGTCAGAGGGCGTACAGGTAACGTTTTCTGCTACCTTTGGTACGGCCCTTACGTTTCCTAGGTCTCTCTCGCTAGCAGCTGGACATGCTAGCGGTCGTTAGGATGTAAAGGTAGTCGATATGCTCTTGAGGCACATCACCTTCACATTCCTTCGCGTACCGGAGACCATCCTCTAAAAACTTTGCAGCTTGTGTTTTTTCTGGTTGCGATCGTATAGCGTTATCCGGCTTTGGGCCGGCTAAGGCGGTCTTAACAATCTCTTCCATCCAGTTTATCACCTCTGGAATTTTATTTAGAAACTACAAAAAAATTTGTCATATACCAGACGTCTTTCGGAATTAATTAAATTAAATTAAATGGTATATATACCAAACGTCCTTTTAATTTGAAAAACGTTAACTTTGGAAACGACTAATTTTATGATTGAATATAAATTTGCGTACCTCCGGATTAATACTAAAAATACTAAAACTACAATATAACGGTGTCTTTGAATCGAATCAGGCTGGAGGTAAATTGACGCGTACGATACGTCACTCCGTTCCCTTGGCTCTAGAATACCGTGATAGTCGCCGCCTCGTGAGCGAACGACGCACGCGTTTCGCCTTACCGAGTAAGTAAAGAAACGATGAAAGTAGTGGTATTTCACCGGCGATGTTGCCATCTCCCACTTATGCTACACCTCTCATGTCTCCTTACAATGCCAGACTAGAGTCAAGCTCAACAGGGTCTTCTTTCCCCGCTAATTTTTTCAAGCCCGTTCCCTTGGCAGTGGTTTCGCTAGATAGTGGGTAGGGACAGTGGGAATCTCGTTAATCCATTCATGCGCGTCACTTATTAGATGACGAGGCATTTGGCTATCAGATGCAGACGAGTTGCTTCAAGACGCACTGCCGTCACAAAGTCGGGCAGTACAGCAATCTCATGTGCCGATTCATCATTTAGGAAACGGGTTAGCGAGACTACCACTACCCCACACACAACATGTACCATAGTCGTACTCCCCCTCCCCTACCGCAACAACAATCAGTCGCACACAGCATTACTGTTGTCTTTCACAATCCGCCCTCATTATTGGTAGATTTTTTCATTGTAGGCCGCTACCAAGACCGGCAGGGCTTTCGCCCGATGTTATAGTGGTGATAATAATTGGGATCCACCGAGAAACCATAGCAAAGTCCGATGATAGTGACTACCCGGCAAAATCCGGCCATCACCGTTCTCTGCGAGACCCCCAACGTACCGATGTTAAATAAAATCAGCGTGGACGAGTATTGATGTTCGTCATCTGACCCCACCGCAGGCAATTAGTGTATAACCCGCGGAGCACCATTGATGGAATTCTCCCCAAAAGTGCTGGAGTCAGGCCAATATTCTCTAGAGAGTCCACGCTTTTCGGTGACCAGACACCACGCCAAGACAGCGTGGCAGCCAAGAAGCGCACATCGGACAAATTCATCCGCCTCCCCGACACATGACGAACCGCTTTGCGCTCATCAACGATCATACTCGCGTAAAGCTTTTGAGCCTGGCGATACCTCACCCTTCTCCTCTCTCCCGCATTAAGTGGTTCCGTCAGCGGCGGGCCACCGCGTTTGTTGGAGCCTTTCGCCTTAGTCGGGACCATATCTCTATTCACCTCCCAGAGCTGATCGGAGATATCATCAGTACGACTGCTAGCAATTAGCTCTCTAATGAACACACTACGGTCCCCAAGACTTTCATCGCTTAGTTCGCCAGACAAAAGGTCAATGAGAGCGTTGACTATTAGTAAGGGCTTGGATGAATTCTCGAACCAGATCCCGGTACGCAAGATTTCTCCACTTCCCTTTCACTGCCTCTTGAGCTCTGCCTGGCATCAGCGGTGTTAGATATTCATTCATGTGGCTGACTTCGCCACTGATGGTGGCCTCAGCCTCGTACTGCGCCATCATCCGCTCCTCCTCGCCCGACTAGCGCGCCTTTACTCTCTCCAAAACAATCTCATCATTGGCCTCAACCGGATGTGCCCTGCTCTTATGCACACCCAGACCCGTCCTAGTTGTGAATGCCCGGTTACACAATTGGCATTTGTAGGGTACAGGGTCTCGGTCACCCGGAGGATCACGATCACTACCACCTGTATCGATCCGCTGCGTAGCGCAGCGGTGTTCCGAGGCTTATTTAGACGTTTCGACTGACCGTAACAAGTTTAAGGGTCCCCAGCTTGGTAGGCTAGAGACCCCGATTCAACAGCCATTAGGATACCCTGAGCCCAGGTGGCCAAACCCAGGTGAACCCGCGAGTCCACGACGATACGTAACTGTTGTAAACAAGTAGTACGGGTGGGTAAGCTTGCGGCAAACTTCATCGTCCTGCAAGCAAGGGACCCACTGTTTCCCTTCCCAGCGCCCCATAATTCGCCAGCGAAGTACGACGCGGTCGCAAACACACCGCAAATTGCAGACCCAACAGCTTATGCAGCTATAGCTAGATCTGCAATTCCCGGAGAATGCGGTAAGAGAGATCACCACCTAAGACACCGAAGGAGGGCCGAAGCCCCCGAATCCCGTCATGGCAAACATTTCAAAGGCGGTAGTCTCTCCCTCCGCGCCCCAGAGAGCGATTTAGGTTACCTGTGCATAGACGGACACTCCGCGCAATGTGCTACTAGATCCATGCTACTAAGTTTACTATTAAAATCCCCATGACCAGTTAAAAACTGTGCAGTATAGTAATCAACCGTTAACCATTCTTTTTCAATCCTTTCTTTTACAGTTTTGAAGAAATTTTTAGTAGCTGCTCCTTTTTCAGTTAGTTTCCATCTCTGTTCCCATTTATTCAATAACCGTTCTTTTATTTTATTCTTTATTTCTTTTATTGTTTTTCGATCTGAATTTTCATTAAAATTAATATCTTCATATATAAATGATATCTTTTTTCTTATCTTATAATGAAAATACAATTTTTTAGTTTTTAAATCTAGGGGTATTTCTCCTGCTATAATTTGTAGTGCCATAGTTGAGGTAGTTCTATATGCCTTAGTCATGGCAATAAGTGCAGTTCTCTGTTTTTGTATAAGATTTTCTTTATGTTTATTTCCTAAAAGATCCTCCCAAGTCCTACTGCATATAAAATAATTGTTAAAAATACTGTTTTATAAAAAATGTTGACCGTTTTGTACTGAAATCTCCAATCTGGTCTGACTAAAGTGCCTATGGTTGAAAATATCCTTTGAGCTTTAGCACCAACTCTGTCAATATGTGCCGCAATACTCATTCTTGTACCAAAGGTGACGCCAAGATATGTTGCTTCTTGTTTATATTTAATAATGTTGTTGTCTATTTTTATTCTTGGAGGTCTTATACCTCCCCTTCCTGTGTTAACAATACTTCTTGTGCACGTTCCTCTTCGATTTTTGCCTTTGGAACGTTGATTACCCTGTCCTCCATCTTTAAGTGTTATCATTACAGTTTTTTATTTTGACAATAGCATTTCTTCTTTAATACACCAGTTATTGATAGTATCAGTAGCTATTTGACCCTTATTTTCAATAATTCTTCTACTATTTCCTTCAATTAGTACAATGATATCATCTGCATACGCTAGACTTTTGTATTCCTTTTGTTCTAGTTCATTGAGCAACTCATCTATACGAATATTCCAGAAGTCAGGTCCTACTACTGATGAAGAATTAAAAATTTTAGTGATTATTGATAATGCGTTTGTTTCTGACAAGATTTTAACCATCTCTGGTTCAATCAAATCTAAACTAGGTGATTTATTATTTTTTAATGCTGCTATTGACATTTTTATTTCATCTGGAGTCCAATCCTGTATATTTTCAATATTATTTGGTATTTCATATATTGGTCTTTCATTACTATAATTTTCTTCTATTGTTCCAAATAAACAATCCAAAATCGCATTGGTTCTATCCTCCCAGTTTCTGGTAAATTCATTAGCCGTTTTGATATTTAACATAATAATACAATCTTTATTATTTAGTTTACCTCCACACATTTTATAAATAAAGCCATACGTTCTCCTTTCCTTGTTACAAAATTTCTCCAACTTGTTGTTCTTTCTTTTCGTATCATCTTTTTATAGTTTCTTAATACATTTTTATATTCTTGTTTTAATGCATCTCTTAATTTTTATTTTTTTTTATTACAATTAACGTGCTTGGCTACTAATGCCACTCGCACAGGTACAGTAAAGTATACAATAAATATATTATATTTTGTGGTATAGCTGGACATCTTTCAGGAACTGGAGAACGGCGAGGACATTATCTGGATTTCCGAGTATCTCTTGAAGACTTCCTTTGAGGTTGAGCTGTTGTCTTCTAGCTGTGTACTGTTGGCATTCTAAAATAATGTGTTCAACGGTGTAGATGCAGTTACAGGTTGAACAGAATGGTTGATTGTTGGATGACATAAGGTAGCCATGAGTGAATCTAGTGTGACCGATTCTTAGTCTTCTCAGCACCGCTAGGTCTTGTCTTGAGAGATTTGAAACTGCAATATAGTAAGGGTGTCTTAATGAAGGTTGGATTTTTTGCAGATTTGTCTGGATGGAGTTCCAATGATCTTGACATAGAGCTTTGACCTTATGCTTGATGACTTGCTTGAGATCGGATGCAATTTGGATGTTATCTGCATAATAATTCAAAGTTGTGGCCCTTTTAGCTAGTTGATCAGCAAGTTCGTTTCCCATTATCCAATATGAGATGGTGTCCATAGAATGGTAACTGTTATATTTTGGGAAATGGATAGTTGGTAGGTATCATGGATATTCTGTACAAGAGGATGGTCACTGAATATATCTTTAATGGAATGTATAGAGGCAAGAGAGTCTGAACATATGCAGACATTTTTATTGGGAGCGGAAATATGTTTGAAAGCCTGAAGTATACTATAGAGTTCGCCGGTATGTACAGTACAAGTGGGTGATATTGTGGAAGAGAAAATTGGAGATTCTAATGTTGTTACGGCACAACCGACTCCTGTTTCAGTTTTCGAGGCATCAGTATACAGTACCAAATCGTATTAATTTCGGTATATTATATCCAGAAAAGTTTTTCTAATCAGATCGTTTGGTGTTTCATTTTTATTCAGAGTTGTGAGAGATGTGTTGATATGAGGGATTTTTTTCGTCCATGGGGGCATTAAGGGAAGAGGTAGAGGAAATGTTTGAGAAATATCAATTTTGATTGGCATTGTCTTTAGTAGTATAGGTAAAGGTCTTATTGTTGAGGATGTTGAGATACTCTGTAAGTTATCATTGGTAAACAAGCTGTATACAGGGTTAAGAGGATTGGTGTTACCGAGATAACATATTTAAGAAATAATTGTTGACGTCTTATCCATAAAGGAGGTTCATTTGCTTCGCAGTAGAGACTTTCTACCGGGCTAGACCTAAACGCCCCCAGGCACAGGCGAAGAGCTGTATTGTGTACCGAGTTCAAGACATAATCTGTGATTTAGATGCAGATGTATATACGAAGCAGCCATAATCTAATTTAGATCGAATAAGAGATCTGTATATTTTCAAGAGAGAAGATTCGTCCGCGCCCCAATGGAAGTGAGAAAGGGTTTTTATGATATTTAGTCGTCTGTATCCTTCGCTCTTTGTATCTAAAATATGTTTTTTCCCATTGAGGCGGGAGTCAAATATCATACCCAATATTTTGCAGTGATTTACAACCTGAAGAGGAACGTTGTTGATTAAAATATTAGGGGAAGCGTTTATTGAAGATTTACTAAAATTTATGGTTTTGGATTTTGTTGGGGATAGAGAGAGTCCCAATAGTTTTATCTTTTTAGACAGGAAATTTACAGCGGATTGAATTATAGAGGAGGTAGTGGACACTGAACGTGACAATATAATACTAAGTCATCGGCATACATCGAGCATCTAATAGGAGCAGTGAAATTAGAACATAGATCATTTGTTACGAGGTTGAAGAGTGTGTGGCTGAGTACAGAGCCTTGAGGTATTCCGTCGGTTTGATTGAATGTTGAGGAAGGATACTATTAACAGATACTTTAAAGGATCTAAGCGATAAAAAGTTTTTGATAAAAAAGAATATATTTCCATTGATATTGTGATGCCTTAATTTTTCAAGTATGACATTTCTGTGTATTGTATCGAATGCACCTTCTATATCAAATGTAGCAAGTATAGTTTGTTCTTTTTTATCTAAAGCGGTGGAGATATGTGTTTGCAACGTTACCAAATTGTCCTTTGTTGACCTGTGCCGCTGAAATCCAGATTGGTCTTTTGATATAATGTTGTATTTATCTAAATACCATATCAATCTTTTATTGATCATTTTTTCCATCATTTTGCACATTGTACAAGTTAATGAAATAGGCCTATAGGACTTGGGGGAGGTTGCCGGCTGATTAGGTTTTTTCGAGGGAATTAGAATGCATAGTCGCCAGAGGCTTGGAAACATGTTAGAGGTCCAAATTAAGTTGAACAGTTCTAAGAGTTTGAGTTGACCTAAGATATCAAGTTTTTTAAGGAAAATATATGGCAGGTCATCAGGACCAGAAGCAGAATTTTTGCACGATTTTACGCAGTAATAAGTTCTTGGTGAGAGAAAGGTAAGTTGAGTGAGTCTATATCTTGATTTGATGAAATTGGGCATGATAGAGAGGTATTAGTATAAATATTTGCAATGTTTGGGAGTAACCTACTTCGGAATTTTGCTTCGAAATTTTCAGCAATAATCTTCGCTATTTCATGGTCATTATTTATTACCGTATCATTTGAAACAAGATGGGGAAATCCATTATTGGTTTTGTTTCTTTGAATACTTCTAATCTTTTTCCATACTTCACTGGGATTTGTGTTTTCGCTTATTGACGAAACATAGTTTTTCCAGGAGGATTTTTTGCTTTGTTTGATAATGTATTTCGATTTTGCTCTGGCTTTTTTGAGATTTATGAGGTTTTCAGGGGTATTGTTTTGTCTGAACAATTTTAATGCTATGTTTTGTTGTTTTATAGCATCTTTGCAAGAGGAATTCCACCAAGGAACACTCTTCTTTGGATGGGATATATTAGTTTTACCTACATGTAATTCAGCAGCTGACAAAATACAATTTGAGAATGTTGCGATATTATCATCAACGCTTTTGGAAAAATTAAGAGAATGTAGGACATCTTCTGTTTGTGATGTAAAACTTTTCCAGTCAGCATTGTTTAGTCGCCAGAAAGTTCTGGTAGAGATTTTTGGGTTTTGAGAGGCAATGGAAGATATAACGATAGGGAAATGATTACTATCATGTAAATCATCAACAGTATGCCAAGTTCATGTGGGAGCTAATTTAGGATCGCATTGACTGAGATCTATGGCGGAAAAAGAACCAGAGGAGAAGTTAAGGTGTGTATTGGATCCTGTATTTAGTAGGCGAGCATTTGTACAGTTTATTACATTTTCCACTGTTTTACCCTTACCATATGTTGAGAGATCCCCATAAATTATTATGCGCATTGAAATCTCCTACTAGAATGTAGGGATGAGGTAGTTGAAAAATGAGGTTCACTAGTTCTTCTTCTTTTAGACAATGGTTTGGGGGAATATATATACTGCACACATTTAATTTATTCGGGAGCCACATAGTTACAGCAACAGCTTCAAGGTCGGTATTAAGGGGTAAAAGGGATGAGAATATGTCACTAGAAACAAAAACAGAAGTACCGCCACTGGCTCTATTGCAATTATTGCGTCTGTAATGGTAGCCTCCAAAGTTTTTTAGATGGGGAAGTTTCGAGATTCTGGCATTTGTTTCTTGGAGACACAGGATTTGAATGTTTTCATTGGATATGAGTTGTTGGATTCTTTCCAGGCGAGGAAAAAATCCATCACAATTCCATTGGATTAGCTTGGAGATTATTAGAATATATTTTGTTAATATGGGCTGATGGTTCTAACGAATTCTGTGCTAATTAAGAGGTTAGATTGGTTGATTCTTCGTCAGTTTGCGTTTCTGATGTGTAGCTCTTATCGTCAGACGAATCTTCAGGGTTTAGTTGATGCTTTATTTTCTTCTGTAATCTAGTCAACCGATTTTTAAGAGACCGTTCTTTGGTTTTGTTGTACATAAGAGTTAAGTCATTTAGTAGACCTTGTATATTTGCTATGAAAGAAAGGGCTTCGTGCAATGGGTCTGACAAGCCAAATGAATTTTCTAGGAAGGCGGTGAGTGAGTTTCAGTTAGTGTTAAGTCAGTGGAATTGTTTTTACATAGCTCTTGTATAGTAAAGTAAGTAGTGGGTGTAAGCTTAAAGTCCTCTTTACCGGTCGTTTTAGGTTTTTTCTTATGCGGTTTGATTGAGTTTTGGGGTATTGTATATAAAGGGGGTAACACTTGGTTGTCGGTCGGAGTATCTATCGGTGAGAGCTGAGAGAGAGTTTCAAGATTGCTATCCGTAGATAAACCTCTCTTTTGGCCTTGAGTTACAGATAAATTTACTTGCTCGATAAGTGTCAGATTGGATTGATCATCTTCGACAGGTATACTCTGAGTGTCAGGTACAGGTAGATTGTCAGAATGTGTAGTAGTTGTTTGTTTGCAAAAGCTGATATAGAGGAAGTATCTCTGCAACTGCAGGAAGCCATACAAAACTCTTATCACCAAAACTGTGCAGAATCGAGGCAAACCACCAACAAACAAAAGTGGTGGAATACAAACCTCGAAACGCTCAGAAAAAATACCCGCAAACTATTCAACAAAGCGAAGAAAACCGGGAATGGGCAGCATACCAGCAAACCCTGACCGAATACAATAAAGAAATCCGGAAAGCAAAACTAGAATCATGGAGGAAGTTCTGCAGCGAAGTTGAAAACACTTCCGAGAGAGCTCGAATCAATAAAATACTAACCAAAAGCCCGGCTCAACCAACGGGGACCATTGAAAGACCCGATGGGAAATTCACTGGAAATGGGGAAGAAACTCTAAGTTTGCTTCTTCAAACCCATTTTCCAGAATCCACCATAGCTACCTCTGAAAGCATAAATCCACCAAACCCTAACATGTTCCGCAAAGGGGCAAACAAGGTGGACTGGGAATTAGCTAAGAAAGTGGTAACTTATGGTGGCATAAAATGGGCCATTGACTCATTTGACAGCTTCAAGTCTCCGGGACCGGACGGTATAATACCAGCTCTATTACAGGAGGGTGTGGAGCATATAGCTCCGCCCCTTTGTAATCTATGCAGGGCCAGCCTAGCAATAGGCTATATCCCGAGATCCTGGAGAGAAGTAAAAGCGGTCTTTATTCCCAAACCAGGCAGAGATCTATCTCAGGCCAGGTCATATAGACCGATCAGTCTATCATCCTTTATGATCAAGGTGACAGAAAAACTGGTAGAAAAACATATTAGGGAAACCTCTCTTAAGCAGAGGCCACTTCATCAAAACCAACATGCTTTTCAACCAGGCAAATCCTGTGAATCGGCTCTACACCAACTGGTCTCAAGAGTTGAAAATTCACTAGACAACAAAGAAATCGCAATGGTGGCCTTCCTTGACATAAAAGGAGCATTTGACCACACCTCCTTCAACTCCATTGTTAGAGCGGCCAGGCAGCATGCGATTGATGATACCATCTGTAGATGGATCAAATCCATGTTAAACCTCAGGAATATAAACTCAACCTTGGCAGAAATCACCTTAAAAGTAACAGCGGCAAAAGGGTGCCCACAGGGAGGCGTCCTTTCACCACTCCTGTGGAACCTAGTCGTAGACTCGCTTTTAAGGAAACTCATTCTTATTATCTAATCCTATATTATTAATTTGATCAAGTCCACTTTCAATTTCATTTTTAAATTTTTCCCAATTTGCTCGCTTAACATTAAAACGTCGAACCATTACTGGAAGTTTTTCTTGCCCAATTTCAATTTTTATTACTCTATGATCACTGTTAATATTCTCTTCTAATACATTCCATTTATTTACTATTAAATTTGATCTTTGTGGTGTCAATGTTATATCAATGTCCCTATTACCCCTGACAAAAGTACAGAGCTCTCCTGGTTGATTTAAAATCATTAAATCATGTTCTATTATCAATTCCTCTACTGCTCTCCCTTGTTTATCAGGTGTTATCGTTCTCCATGACCACATTGGTGATATATCATTAACATCACTTGAAATGATTATATTTTTTGAATTCATACAACGTAATTCTTTTCTCATACTTTGCAGATATATATTAACATTTTCAGAGAACTGACAATAAACTGAAATAACATAAAAGTTAAGTTCATGTCCAGTTAATAACATGGCCTTAAATTCTCGTTTTAAAATAACAACACAAACTTTCGGTGATTCAGCATTAGTGGATAGGGACATTGGGAATCTCGTTAATCCATTCATGCGCGTCACTAATTAGATGACAAGGCATTTGGCTATTAACAATATTTTATTTCGTTAAAATACATGTGCCACCAGATCTTAGGTGGCTACTAATATTCCTGGCACACAGCTGTTTTTGTATATCTAAATTGTCACTGGAAGGCCATGTCGTTAGTTTTGTTAACTCTCGTAGTTTGTTAATGTTTAGGTTTCTTATGGTTTGGTTTTACTACACTACTACTACTACTACTACTAAGTTTGCAGGCGAACCTTGTCCTGGACAAACTCAAGCCAAGGTTCCGGCACTGAGGCCACTGGCGGGCCCATTGTGCCATTCCTGCTACCTAGACATCCATAAAGCCGAGCCCTTCAATAAAGGCCACAACCTTTTTCAATGGATGCCTGCTTGTGTCTCCAGGGGCCAAAACAGGGACTCCGAAGATTCGCCTGCGTAGTACAGCCCAGTGTGGACACTCTAGGAGAACATGGACTGACGTTTCGTCAGTCATGCCACAACCCCTGCATAGGGAACTTCCCTCTACTCCTAAGTTGTGGAGGTGTTTCATCATACAGCAGTGCCCCGTTAGGAGTCCTGCTATCTTCCTTAGCCTACTTCTAGGTAGTTCAGTAGCTGCTCTAGTGTGTTCATCAGTCCATCCCTTCAGTAAAAGTTTGGATTGCCTAGGACCCTGCATAGCATTCCAATGAGCGAGGTGCTGATTCTTCAGCCACTTCTTCGTCTCCTTGCGTATTCTTTGTTTTGTCGGGCCCGGGCCGCAGAAGGGAGCTGCCGCCCCTTCCGCAGCCAGTGCATCCGCCATCTCGTTGCCTTCAAAACCAGAGTGGGCTGGAATCCATTCTAGCCGCACCACGTTGTGCCTTGCAAGATTAGCAAGTCGTTCTCGACATTCATTAGCAAGTCCTGAGTTGCTGGTGCACCCACTCAGGGCTTTCATTGCTGCCTGACTGTCGGAGTATATGGTTTTACTACAAGTGTCATCTTTTTATATCATTCTCCCTATTGTATAAGTAATGTATTGATGGTCGCTGAGTGTTTCTTGTGCGCTTACTGTCCATTTGTTGAGGTTAACTTGTCGTGTCATTGTCAGATCTATCCAACTTCTTCCTCTGCTGGAGAGGAAAGTAGGTGGGCTGTCATGAGTGTTGTGTATGTAAATGTTGTTTGGTGTCGACCAGTCTATTATATTTTGTCTCCTGTCGTCACTCGTCCCGCCTCCCCAGCTGATGTGCTTTGCGTTGAAGTCTCCTGTTATGAGGACCTTCTCGTCTTGTTCTATGTATTGTTTTTGACTGTCTAGTCTATTGTTTTGTGTTCCTCCCGGTTCGTCGTATATGTTTGTTATTGTGATGTTGTCTTTGCCATTTCTAAAGTGAATGGTCGTGACGTTTGTGTTCGTTCTTTGTCGTAACAGTGTAACCTTGGTTAGATGTTTGTTGTGTAATAAGATAACGGCTTTTGATGTCTGATCGTTTGCAATTGTGGTGTATGAATTATTTTTCCATATATTCCGTCCAGGTTCTTGTATGAGTCCCATTTCTATGTTATGTTCTATCATTGTTTGTATTAGCTGTTCAGTGGCTTGAATACCTCTTCCTGCATTAAATTGTATTATTTTCATTTTGTATATTTGTGTGGTGTTCGTTGTTGGTTGGGTGTTTGTTTTGGTCTTTTCTCTTGTTGTTGTTGTTGTAGTAGTTGTTTGTTTTGTGTTCTGTTGTACTGCCCTAGTAATTTATTTGGTTTCTGGTGTCCTCCCGTTTCTTTTTGTATATTGGACATGACGTGTCCCTAGCCTGGTGCGCTCTAGGTGTCAGTCTCATCGTCTCGCAGTTGATACAATTTAAAGTATTACTGGTGCATTCACTGCCGTCGTGTCTATCGCTACATTTATAGCAGGTAGGGTGATCTTCTCTGCAGTATTTCTTAACGTGTCCGTATTTACAGCATTTAAAACACATCGAGACTGATGTATATTCTTCAACCAGACCTGTTTTAATATATATTTTATTAATTCTGATGGTCCTTGTACTATTATATTTTCCTTCCATTGGTTTCGGCATGGTCTTGTCGTCAGTATTTTTAGTTCTCTTAGCGATTCCCCAAACTTTTCCGCTATTTCTCCATTTTCTAGGATTATCCCGTCTCTTAGTAGTGTTTTTATTTCCTTAATTTCTTCTGTTATGTCCTTGTTATTTTTGTCGTCCTTGACCTGTTTAAGGTTTGTGATAATCTCGCAGCGTAGCTCGTTTATTGTGACTTCCTGCACTAAAAGGTAGCTCACCATTTCGTGATACATTTGTATCATTTGTTCTGCCGATTCTAATACCGTTGTCTTGTCTTTTTGGCCAAAACTGATTTTTCCTTTACCCTCGGGGGTAGTTCTAGTCACTGAGAGTGTAATTTGATGTTTTAGTTCTTTTAGTTTGGTCGAATTTTCTAGAATGGTATCTTTGAAGCTCTTTTTGGTCCTTTTGGTATTTTCTTGTAGATCCATGTCCTTATTTGTGTCGTTGTACTCATCTTCATCCTCCTTTCTTGTCCGTTTTAGACTGTCAGTGTTTACTGTCGGGAGCGTTGGGTCTCGGTACGTCGGGTCTCCAATGCTAATGGACCTATTTCGCTGTGGGGAGTGAGCCAGCCTGTGTTTGGGCCGGAACTCGCCCCCTTCGTCCATTTTCTTTTTCTGTTTTGACCAGTGTTGCTTGTTTTGTGTCGAAATAAAATGAAAAAAAAATGTGTGTGTCGTGTGGTTAGGTAAACAGTAGGTATTTGTGTGTAAGTTTTCCCATACAGATGTGTATCAAAACACCCGCTTGGTTACAGTAGATTTACAGTATCGAGCATGCAGTGAAGAAATATGTTATATATGCACAAAATAAAAGAATAAAAATAAGTAAATAAAATTAAAGTAAATGGTTAATAATTTTACAGTGAAAATAAATGAGGTATATTATATATTGTTATGGTATGAAAATATCATAAAATAAAAATAACAATTCATAAAAATTTTGACAAACACTATATTTAATTTTAATAATCATTTTTGATAAACCCTGTATAATCAAAGAATTCAAGCTATAAACTGACAGATAAAAACAGGATCACCAACTTCACAAAAATTATGTTAAGTACCAACTTAAAACTAAAGGTTATAAAAACTACAAAAATACAAAATTTTGACCACTGCAATTTTAAAATTAACTACATAGAAGTGAAACAAATACCATATAGAGACTATGACATAATTTCATTTGAATAAAGTCACAATATTTTCTAAGAATTGAAAATTTAGTTTAGTAACAAACGTCTAAAATGAATCTGATTGATTGAAATGAAATAAAAGAAAATTTGTTGAAAAAACAAATGAAAAAATCAACAACTGGTAAAAAATTCTCAAAAGAAAAAAGATTGAAAAATTTTAATTGAAACGAAAGTAAAGAAAAAATCCGGATAAAACCAAGATATATATTCAAAAAGGTTATAATAATGGATTAAAACCATTCTAATAACAAAATTCAGTGATATAAATAAATGAAAAGTGAAATATAAAATTATAAGAATACTTACAAAGTGCCGGTAAGCCAATATCACATAGAATTCACCGAACTAATATCACAAACATAGTTTTGCTGAGAATTATAAAAATAAAATAAAAAGTTTTAATATCAAATAAAATAAGAGTCTCATACTCACTCAAACATATAAAGTTTCAGTAATCACTGATGGCGCCCAATTAAAAGAATTTAAGGTAGGCATAAATTTGTTAATGATTATGGTTATATAAATTAAATATAAAATAAAAATAAAATAAATAATAAATTAAATATAAAATAAAAAAAAACCAAACCATAACAATTATTCACCAACGTGGGTTTTCAATAAACCATATCAATATACACAAAATAAAAACTAAAAATAAGTAAATAAAATTAAAGCAAATAAAAATTAAAGTAAATAGTAAAGTGTGTTAATAATTTTACAGTGAAAATAAATGAGTAACTCTACTAGAATAGAAGTATGTAAATAAAATTAAAGTAAATAAAAATTAAAGTAAATAGTAAGGCGTTTTTTTTTTTACAAAAATAAAAATAAAAACAATAGTTTATTAACTGGTAATATTACTTACAGTTCCTTAAATGTCTAGAATCGTTTATTTTCGAGGGGTGGTTTTTTAGGGGTTGCAAACCTAAAACACTCCGAAATGCCTAATTTCGTGTTCCTGAGCACTTTTGGGTAAGGGTAGTTTTTTGGGTTAGGGGTGGTTTTTCACCCACCTTGATTCTTCCCTAAACTTTTTGGTTTCTTTTGAATTTTTCCAAAACTTGTAAAAATTTTTTCAGATTCCGGGATGATAAAGACAAAAGTCCGTAAAACTGAGAATATCGAAAATATTCTAAATGTACCCATTCACATACAGTTTATCGGCAGTTCTAAGACTGTACGATCTGAACTGAAGATTTGAACTTTCTCAGGCCACACACTATTCAGTTTTCTGAAACGATGCGACCTCAGTTTTAAGACTGTCAGTTTTAGAACTGAAGGAAAACTGAGCTGCCGCCACACACACAAATATTTTGTCAGTGCTAACTTGAACAGTCTTGCTGTAGTGAAAAATGTTTTGTACTAATAGAAAAAAAAACTAGCCGCACTTATTGTGCTGTTATTGTCTACAACAAAGGCAAAAAAACGTTTTTGGGTAAAAGATTGGCTGCTACAACGTGATACTTTATCTCATATGAGACTGATGCAAAAATTAAGAACTAGTGCAACAGACGACCTTAAAAATTACCTCAGAATGGATGACACATGTTTCAAAGAACTCTTAAGCATGGTGAAGCCGTTAATATCAAAGAAAAATACTAAAATGAGAAAAGCAATTACAGCCGAAGAACGATTAATAGTGACACTTCGATATCTAGCGACGGGGCGAAGTTTGGAAGATTTGAAATGTTCGGCAATTATTTCTCCCCAAGCCCTCGGAAACATTATTCCAGAAACTTGTGATTGCATTTATAAGGCACTTAAGAAAAATTATTTAAAAGTAAGTAAAAAAAAATAAGTAATACTAAATAAATAATTTTTATTATATTTTAATAACCAGTGGGTAACAAAAAATATTATCTCTATTGGTACTTATTATGTCAAAATGTTTAAGAATTTTAATGCAGTTCTATTTGTGAAAAGTAACAAATTCGGACAAATCCTGCCGGGAAGCTTGGTGAGAATTATTTTCGGTACGGATATTAAATGTTGTGTCATTGGAAGGTCCTGCTGCGTGTTCATTGTAGGATGTGTCAATCCCACTTAAAATATTCTCTGCAGTAGTATAGATATTGGTTTCATTTGGATTATAAACTTGATAATTCACCGAAGCATGACATGATTGACGACTATTATTTGATTTTGATAACTCCTGCTGGTAAGCTTGGCGAGACTCCAGTATGGTATCCATTGTACATGTGTCATTGGAAGTTCCTGCTGGGTGTTTTTTGTTTGTTTCTGCAGTGGTATAGATATTCGCTTGATTGGGATTGGATCCTGGATAATTCAGCGAAGCATGACATGATTGAACGAATTGATTACCAGCATTTGGAAGTGAAACAATATCAGTGTAATCATTTAATTTGTTTTGAATTCCAAGAAGAATAACTTTATTTAGTAACTGCTCCGCAAGTATTTTTTGATTAGCATTCATTCTACGTAATTTATAGGCAACATTAGTACCCACTGCATCGAATTCATCTTGGTTCTGTGAATATAGGCTTTCACATGCTTTTTCAATTATGCTCTCCCTTGATCTTTTTATGCCTGGTCTATTGGTAGCTGTTGCTGTTGAAGTTCTGCTTGGAGTTCGAGATGGTGGTTGGGATGCTGAACTTCTGCTGGGAGTTCGAGATGGTGGTTGGGATGCTGAATTTCTGCTGGGAGTTCGATATGGACGGTCAATAACTATTGGTGTTTCAGGCACATCATCAAGTGAAACATGTGAATTATCTTCCATATCGTTGTTATCACTTTCTGTTTCATCAGGGTGGTTCTGGAACTCGCACTGAAACAAAATTTTAATTCAAAACAATTTGCCTGGAATCTTAAATGCGCACTTTTTTATTTCAGTTTCCGAATACAGTTGAAGAATGGGAGAAAATTGCCCGAGACTACAACAGTAGATGGAATTTCCCCAATAGTGGGGGCTCGATCGATGGTAAACATATAAGGATAGTAAAGCCGGCGAACAGTGGATCATATTACTTTAATTATAAGGAGTATTTTAGTACCATTTTAATGGCCATCGTAGACGCAAATTATGAATTTCTTTATGTAGGTGTCGGCTGCAATGGACGAGTTTCGGACGGAGGCGTCATTGACAATACAACGTTTTATGACAAGTTATTGGGAAAAACATTGAAACTACCTTCTAGTGATAGAACAACAAGCAACATGAATTTTGTTTTTGTAGCAGACGATGCATTTGCATTACACGAAAATATTTTAAAACCGTTTCCTGAGAAAAGCCTTAGTAAAGAACAAAGAATATTTAATTATCGCCTAAGTCGAGCTCGCCGCACAGTCGAAAATGCTTTTGGTATTTTATGCAATAGATTCAGAGTGTTTCACACGGCAATTAATATGAAACCGGAAAAAATTGACAAAATAGTATTAGCGGCAATAGCTCTACACAATTTTTTGAGGCGAAAGACAAATAAGTACGTCCCCAAAAACTACGTTGATTTTGAAGTTTTAGATACTGGTGACATCGTAAAAGGCGACTGGCGCAATGGCGTGATGCTCGACGGTCTGAGGCCTAATTTGAATCGCAGTTCATCACTCGAAGCAAAAGAAAACCGAGAGGTTTATAAGAATTATTTTTTGGGGTCAGGATCAGTACCATGGCAAGACAATTTTTTATAAAAAAAATGCCACTTAAAAGTCTGTTTCTAATGTATCAATGTAAACAACGTTATAATAAATCGATTCAAGCATTAATCCTGTTTTTCGTTTTTTTTTTCTTAATTTGTTCTTGAACTTAGGCAATAGAAAACTACATGGTCTAGCATTTTTGCAAAAACTTAAAGGTAACGTAAGTAAATATAAAAATATAGGACGCCTTTTTTTGCCGAGTAGTTGACTTGAACTTAAATGGAAGAAGTTGACTCATACTACAATTTGACAAATTTAAATCCATATAAATTACCCAACTTGAAATATTTTCATAAAACCTACTTATATCTATATTTAAAAATAATTCTAGTACACTTACCTCGATTTCAGTTTCTTCATCGCTCTGAGTATCATTTGAAATGGACTTTCGAGGCTCTTCTTGATCCGCCGTAAACATCAACAAGTTGAAATACCACAACGTAGGTACATAATCGTTATCAGAGCCTTCACCTGATCGCTTTGATTTCCTCAATGTTTTCAGTTCTTTTCGAAAAGTGCACCGTAAATTATTAATTTTCTTCTTAACAGAGTCAATTGTTGCATTTGGATCTGTTTGTTTATAAAACAATACTAGTTTTTCGTACGCTTTATTCTTTTCGTGCCTATTTGAGTAAGACTTGCTCTTTACTTTCCAAAGGCAAGGCAATTTCCTATAAATATCAATAAATTCGGTTACAAACGCTGTATTTTTGCTTGACTCGGCCATTTCACAAATAACGCAATCACGAAAACTTCCAACTAGTTTAAAGATGGGATCGTACGATTTCAACTGACGATTTTTCTCCATACACTTCAGTCCGTCGTTAGATTCAAGTGAACTGCAGGTTCAGACCTGTCGACGGCCTGTATGTGTATGTACAAATTTTAACTGACGATATGCAAATCGGCTGTTCTGGACTGAAGGCAAACTGTATGTGAATGAGTACCTTAAGTCCATAAAACTGAGAACATCGAAATTATTCTAAGTCCGTAAATTGCTTTTTAATTACTTCTTAGTCTTCTGTGCTCCTGATATCTTGTTTTACTTAACGGCCTATATCTCCGGTTTAGAGCGTCGTAGCCCCGTGCGGTGAACGGCGTTATTCTCGGGGCTCTTCAGGGCTTCCGATGAAGTTGTTTAGGACTTCGCACAGTAGACACCTTTTGGGGCACTAAGCACTTCACTACTTGACTATCGGTATATAACGAGCACGTCTATTCACTTCGAATGTTCAATGAGTGAGTGAGAGGGTAGGGACAGAGAAGAAACATTTATGCTCCTGGATTTGGTTCCAACTCACCTCAGGGAGCGCTGGGACCAAACCACAGTGCAATGGTCCACCTACCTTTCGGCATATGACCTGGGACTACGCGCTATCTAACCAATCCACTGCCAAGTAGAACACCATCCCATCTACCGCACTCCAAAAATTATTATATACATGTAACCCAAATAATAAAAGCTATACTGTTTATAAAACGTTTAAATAAAGATGTAATTGATTAAATAATAGATATAGCTAAGAAAGAAACATAAATAAATAAATATGAATATTCATAAACATACCCAAAATAATAATATAAAACTGTTAAAGGTTGTCTAACTCAGTTCAAAACAAAACAAGGCGTGATCACAAACACACCGCGAGTTGCAGTACCCCCTGGCTTACTCAGCTTCGGTTAGGTCTGCAACTCGCGGAGATTGCGGTACAAGATTACGTCATCGGAGACACCGAAGGAGAGCCGTGGCTCTCGAATCCCGTCTTGGCAAACATGTCTCCGGTGACGTCCTCCCCGATCCACGCCCTTGTTCCAAATTATCAAATTGTATGTCATACTCCGTTTGGTGTGGAGTCGTGATCACAAAACGCACCGCGAGTTGCAGTACCCCCTGGCTTATGCAGCTTCGGTTAGGTCTGTAACTCGCGGAGAATGCGGTACGGGAGTCCATCTCCGGATACACCGAAGGAGAGCCGTGACTCTCGAATCCCGTCATGGTAAACATGTCTCAAGTGATGGTCTCCCCCATCCACGACTCCGTTCCAGACTGAAGAGTTATTCTTTTGTCGGGCAGCCCAGTGAATAAGATGAAGAGTTTTAATATTGAGAATGCCTGCTTGCTCAAGAGGTTGTCTAGTTTTGTTAGTCAATGTCGTCAAGGATCATGTTATTTCCCCATTCGTTTATCATGTTTATTGTCTTCGTGTCGTTCATATCTATGTTCGTCGGTGGATAGTCCTTCTGTAGTGTTTTTAACTTGTCGGTGAGTATTTGTCGAGCTGTCTGTCTTTGTGGTAAATTGCAGTTCTGGATAATGTGTTCCTGGTTCCCAGTGTCGTCGCAGTACATCCACGTTCCGTCAATCTGTCTCAGGTTGAATCTTTTATAATATTCGTTCATATTTCCGTGTCCTGTGACTAATTGTGTCGCTTTCCAATTTAATATTTTTGTCATTTTATTGACCTGGTTTATTATCTTATATGTTTTCCTGCCTGTCGGTGAGTTGTCCCATTTGTGTTGCCACCTGTCTATCTGTAGTTTATGTCTTTCTATTATGATGTCTTGTTTTGTTTTGATAGTAATTGTTTTGTCTGTCGTCAGTTTTGTGAGTCCGCTTCTTTAATCCCGGCGTTGTTGCGTTCTACTTTGTTAATGGCGCAATCGATGTGTGTACTTAGGGTTTCCAGTTGTTTCTTTATGTTTATGATTATTTTGTTTTTATTGTTTCCGTTAGCTAATTGTTGTATGGTTGATCTGGAATCTGTGCAAATCGCTAATGTTTTTCCTCCATGCTGTTCTTTTTCATTTAGTATTGTGTTTAGTCCTACTTGTATAGCCAATGCTTCCAAGTTATTTATGTCCATTAATGTTTTTATTTGGATGGTGTCAGTTATCTGTCGTTTGTCGATCCTGATGTTAATGCCTATGGATTTCCTGATTTCTGTTGCGCTCGCGTCTGTATATAATGTCATGTCTGGATTTGCATAGGTGGCCGTCGTTCTTACTGTCATTTTAGTCGGGTGTGGTAAGTCTATTGTCTTTGTTTTGAACCTGTCTATGGCTTCTCTGTTGTCTGTATATGTCCTATGTATTGTCCATGCGTCGATTTCCAATGGTGTCACTCCCGCTAGTACATGTAATGCTGAAGTCGGCGTTGTTTTATAGGCTTTTGTTATTGCTAATAGAAATGGCCGTTCTGTGGCTGCTAACTGTTTGGCTATTCTGCTGTCCGAGGCACGTTTGCCCCAAATCTCAGCGCCATATAATATCATCGGTTTTATAGCCTTGGTGTATATCTCCCGCATAATTTCAGGTTTACGTCCCCATTCCCGTCCTGTAATAATAAAAAGTTTGTGTCCAATGTCTGTCGATTTTTGTCTGTTTTGTTTCACGTGTTGTGTTTAGCCCATATTTCACATTTTCTCCAAATTTCTGTCCATTTTCTTTCGATCGTCTTTAGAGATTTGACCGATATTAATATAATTTGATCGTCTGCGAATGCCTGTATTTGGTCCGTTTCTGTCAGTGTCGTGTTGTTTTGTAACATTTCGAACCAGTCTTCCATAATAAGTAGCCATAGGATTGGTCCTAGGATTGAGCCTTGTGAGCAACCCCTTTCCGTCTTGTCCAGTATCTCTTCAGTTTGTATTTGTCGGTCGTACAGAAAATTTGTGCATAGTCTTTACATGTTGTTAGGTGTCAGTGCTTTTCTTAATCTGTCCGTGATCTTAGGCGTCCACGCGGAGTTGAAGGCGTTAGTCACATCCAGCGTGATTACGACGGTATGCAGTTTGTCTTTCTTGTTACTTTCTATTTTGTCCATGACATTTTTGATGGCGTCTATCGTCGAATGTCCCCGTCTGGAACCGTATTGGTGTTTGTCTAATTTGTCATTGTTTTCTAAATAATGGGTAAGTCTTCTGGCTGTCATTTTGTCTAAGATTTTTCCGAGAGTTGGGAGAAGGCAGATTGGACGCTTGCCGCCGTCTTTTTTGGGTAGCCATACCATATCTGCCTTCTTCCACCTGTTCGGAAATTCTCCTGAAAGCAAGCATTCATTGTAAATATTAGTTAATATTGTGGGTTTTATTTTGTGAAATATTTCCACCATTTCCATACTAATGCCGTCCTTTGCCGTGGATTTTTTGTTTTTCATGTCTCGTAATGTCTGCGTGATTTCGTCTGCAGTGAATATTTGTTGCTCCTGTCCTGTACTTTCTATATTTTTGTCTTTCCTGAGTTTTTGTGTTCTGGTCCGTCCTCTAGCACGTTGTCTTTGGGGAAGTATTTTTCATGTAAATATTCTATTGTGTCTCGTCTATTTGTAGTATAATTTCCATCGTCTTTTTTGATGGTGTTCATTGTCTTTGTATCCGTGTTTTTATTTCTTAAAATTCTATATGCCATATCCCATGGGTTGTCTGGGTCGTTGTCTGTGAAGAGTTCTCTTATGGCATTGCGTTTTGTCCGTTTTATCATGTCCTTGTACAGTCTCCTTTGTATGTTGTATTCGTGTTCTGTTCTTCTTCTGTCTATTACGTCTTTTTCCTGTTGGAATGTCTTCCTAAGTTTGTTTGTCAATTTTTTATGTTTATTCAGTTCGTCGTTCCACCATGTTTTGTCTTCTTTATGTTTTATAGGGATTTTTTTGGTCGCTTCTTTTATGACTTGTATGAAGTTTTCCTGTATTGTTGTTGATACATGTTCAACCGATCCCCTAACTTCCCAGTTTTTTTCCCTGATGAGATTTGTCAGCTTGTCTGTGTCTATTATGTTGGTGTTCATTTGTCTTTGTCTGTATTTGTTTTGTGTTAGTATGTCAAAAGTAACGTACTGGTGATCGCTTAAAGTCTCTTCCTCTTGTACTATCCAATTGGAGACGTTCATGTCTTTGGTCATAGTTAAGTCTATCCAGCTTCTCCCTCTGTTGGTTAAAAATGTAGGTGGACTATCGTGCTTGTTGTTGATTGTTATGTTATTAATAGTTGTCCAGTCCAGTATGTTTTGCCCTCTGTCATCTATTACGTCTCCTCCCCAGCATGTGTGCTTAGCATTTAGGTCTCCGGCTATTATAAATGGGTTTTTGTCGGTTTCTATTTGTTTTTTTGTGTTTATTTAGTATTGTATTTGCTCTTCCCCCTGGTTCGTCGTAAATGTTAACTATGGTTAGCACTTCCTTGTTTGTCTTCAGATGTATTGTTGTCACGTTTTTGTCTGATCTGTTTGTCAGTAACGTTACTTGTCTAATTAGTCTTTTGTTCACGATGATAGGTGCTTTTGAGTTAGTGTCTGAAGCGATTACTGCGTATTTGTTGCTTTGTCGTATGTTGTGTCCTGGTTCTTGTATAAGTCCTATGTCTATTTTGTCCTGAGTCATGTTTTGTATAAGTTGGTCAATGGCCTGGGCTCCCCTTCCTGCATTGAACTGTATAGCTTTGTACATGTTATCTTTTGTTTTGTGTGTTGTGTTGTTTGTTGTGTTTTGTTAAGGGTGTGTTTTGCTTTTACTGATAGGTGGTTTGTTGTCTTGCCTCTTCCAATTTCCCTTTGTAAATCGGGCAGTCATAATCCCTCGCATGGTGTCCCCTCGGATATATGCGTAATTTTTCTCAATTTGTGCAATTAATTAAATTCGAATTACAATCCTTCCCGTCGTGCTTGTCTCCGCATTTGAAACAGGTTGGATTAGCCTCTTTACAGTACTTGATAACATGCCCATATCTGCAGCATCGGTAGCACATAGATATCGATGTATATTCTTCGACGTATGTCCTTGTTAGGTCGAAATATATAAAACCTTGTTTAAGAACGTGTTTTATCAGGTTTGCCGGACCTTGGACAATGGCGTTTTCTTTCCATTGATTTCTGCAGGATCTTGTTGTGAGTAGGCGAAGGCTATTAATTTCTGCGTCGTATAATTGATTAATCTCTTCATTTTCGATCCGCAGGCTTTCTTTTATGTCCCCTATAGTTTTTCCTTTTTGAAGTCCTGTTAGAATTATGGCTGGCTCTGTGTGTCTAGTCGTATATTTTAACTCCAAACTCTGTCTAGTTTTAATTTTGTTTATTAGGTCTTCGTGTTTATCTTTTTGTTCGGTTCCAATGACTATTGCTGTGCCCGTCCTCCTTAGGTATGCCCCTTCCATGTCTATAGGACGTAGCGTTCTTTTTAGTTCAGTCATAGCGTCACCGCTATCACCTTCCTTAATCCTGATCATAAATTCGAATTTTTTGTTTGAGGGCGGTGGTGTTGTCCATGGCTTTATAATTGGTAATGTAGCTGGTCTGGCAGCTAGTTCGGCGTAAGTCTTACTGGGCGGTTTGAGCGCTGGAAATTGAGGGTCTTCCTTTGATGCATTTTGTTGTGTTGTTTGCTTTGATGTAATTGCATTATAGCTGTGTGTTTGGGCACTGATTTCTGAGGTTTTGTCCTTAGTGGTGTGTTGGTCATTATTTTGTGTTATTTTGTTTAATATTTCGGTGAGTGTTTCTATGTTGAGGTTGCTCCCAGCTTCATTTCTCATTTTTTCATTTTGCAATTCAATAATGTTAGACTTCAGGCTGGATATCTCTCTTTCTTGTATCGCCAAATGCCCTATTAAATCTTGTATATACCCACATAGTATCTCTGTCTTGTTTAGCACATACTCTCTGTCCTTTTTTCCAAAGCTGATTTTTCCCCTGGCTTCGGGAATAGTGCGAGAGATCGATTCTATAATTGAGTTTCTGTGATTTCTCGTATTCTGTGCTGCTTCTATTATGGTGTGTTTAATATCCAGTTTCTTTTTTTTCTGTTGGATTTCCGTGTCCAGTTCTTCTATGTCACTGTTTGTGTCTTCCTGTCTGTTTCTCTTTTCACTTTTCGTTCTGTGTCTATGTCGAGGTGACCTTTCAATTGTACGGTGGTTAGAGAGTAGGGACATGAAAGCGAAGCGTTTATCGCCTCCTCGTCTCGGCCATCACCCCCAAAAGGGAATGATTGCCGAGACGCGGAGACGAATGGCCCACCTACCTTTCGGCATAAGGCCATGACCATCCAATGTCCAACGAGACCACTGCCAAGAGAACCCATCCCAATCGCCGCACTCCAAAAAATAGCCGAAAAAGAAGACCCTGCCTTGCCTTGCCTTGTGTTTCAAGACAAAACAAGATTGTTAGTAGTGTAAATATATCCAATCAAAATAAAGATTTTCATATGTATACCTAAATAAATCAAAATTAAAACTTAATATAAATAACTGTACATCGCTTAATGGTAATTTGTTTTTTAAGGTGTAATATATAGTGTTGTATGTGTATGTGTGTTGGTGTCATTGCATTGGAGGGATCCAAGTCTCGTCATCCAAGATCATTTGATCTCCCCATTCGTTCAGCCATTTTGTTAGTTGTGGGTCGTTTAGGTCCAAGTTTGTGGGAGGATATTGTTTCCCTACAAGTCTTAGCCTATTTGTTAGGATGTTTCTAGCTATGATTCTATTTTGTAGCTTACAATTGTTTATAATGTGGCTCTGGTCTTCGATGACCTTGCACTCCTTGCATTTCCCATCTGTGTCCCTCAGTTTAAACCTTTGGTAGTAGTGTGCCATGTGTCCGTGTCCTGTGATCAATTGTGTGGTTTTCCAGTTAAGGGTTGGTTTTGATTTCCCTACTGTTCTTATGATTGAGTAGGTTTTCCTACCGGTGTTTGAAGTGTCCCATTTGTGATGCCATGTCTCAAGTTTAAGTGTTTCTTTTTGGTTCTTTATATCTCGTTTGGTAATGTGTGTTAGTGTGCTGTCAGGATGGGTGTGTGCGTGTTTGGCAAGTTTGTCAGCTGTTTTCATACCAGGGTTGTTTCTGTCTATTTTGTTTACGTTGTAGATGATTTCGTGTTGTGATAGACTTTCTAGGTTCTTTTTTATTGTTGTGATCGTTTTGTCTGTGTTTGTGTTGTTGGGTGAGTGCTGTAGAGTCGACGTTGAATAAAATGTATGTGTTAGTGTATGATTGTAAGTTGTTTTTGACGATGTCTGTCGCTTTCAATAACGCTATGGCTTCGAGTTTGTTTATGTCGACAGTGGTGTGTATTTTGTATTTGTA
This sequence comes from Lochmaea capreae, assembly GCA_949126875.1. Classification (NCBI taxonomy): domain Eukaryota; kingdom Metazoa; phylum Arthropoda; class Insecta; order Coleoptera; family Chrysomelidae; genus Lochmaea; species Lochmaea capreae. Next base: position 28,795,068 of record OX421408.1, read on the forward strand.
GTGTTCTGGTAAGTTCTGTTTGTCTATGTAAATGCCTATGGTTTTGTCTGGGTCTTTTGTACTTGCGTCTGTGTAGATCTGTACGTCAGGTGTGCGGTCAATGTGTTTCGTGTTAATTGATCTGGCAGTAGGGTGTGGTAGGTCTTTTGTGCGTGTGCGTAGGTTATGTAGTGCTTGTCTATTGTCATTGTATGTTGCCCATGCGTCTACGTCGAGCGGTGTCACCCCCGCCAGTACATGGAGCGCAGAAGTGGGTGCGGTTCTATAGGCATAAGTGATGGCTAGCAGGAAGGGTCTCTCCGCTGCAGCTAGCTGTTTGGCTATTCGGGTGTCGTATGCACGCTTCCCCCAAATCTCCGCCCCATACAAAAGCATCGGCTTCACCGCCTTAACGTATATCTCCCTAAGTGTATTTGGTTTCCGTCCCCAGTCGCGGCCTGCTATGATGAAGAGTTTGTGACCTATGTCTGCCGATTTTTGGCGGTTTTGTTTAACGTGTTCTAACCATAGCTGGCTTGTGTCGATAGTTAATCCGAGGTATGTAATGCTGTCGTGGAATAGTATGTAAACGTCATCTATCTTCAATCTGGGTGCTCGTGTTTGTTTGTGTGGTATGAACATGGCCACCGTTTTTGTGTTATTGTATGTCAGTTTGTTTTTCCTAGCCCAGTGCTCGCACGCCGACCAAACAGTTGACCACTTTTGCTCGATGTTCTTGAGCGAAGTTCCTGATAGCAGTACTATTTGGTCGTCGGCGAACGCCTGGATCAGGTCGTTGTCGTCAGTCTGTCCTGTGTTTTGTATGTTCATAAACCAGCTTTCCATTAGGAGAAGCCAGAGTATGGGTCCAAGGCTTGACCCTTGTGGGCAGCCACGTTCTGTTGTGTCTGTTGTGTCTTCTGTCTGTATTTGTCTGTTGTGTAGAAAGTCTTTGCACAGTGTCATGATGTTGTTTGGTGTGTTTGCTGCGTGTAGTGCGTGCATTATAGCAGGTGTCCAAGCCGAATTGAATGCGTTCTGCAGATCAAGTGTAATGATTACTGTGTGTAGTTTTCTGTTCTTGTTTAGTGTGATTTTGTCTGTAACTTGTGTGATTGCGTCTATAGTAGAGTGTCCCTGTCTGAAGCCATACTGCTTTTGGTTTAGTTGATTGTTAGACTCAAAGAAGTGTGAAAGGCGTTTTGACAGCATTTTGTCAAGTACTTGACCGAGAGCCGGGAGAAGGCAAATCGGCCGCTTGCCCCCATCCTTTTTGGGAAGCCACACCATATCCGCCCTCTTCCACCCCCCGGGAAAGCTTCCCGTTTTCAAACGGTCATTGTATAGTGTAGTAAATAGTTGTGGGTGTTCTTCATGTATAATGTGCAGTATTTCTTTACTAATGCCGTCGTGTGCTGTAGCTTTTTTGTGTTTCATTGTGTTTAGTGTCATTGTGATTTCGTCTAGTGTGAATGTGGGGTCGTCGTGTCCTGCGCTTATGTCATTTGTGTGTTGTCTGAGTTCTGTGTGTTCGGCAGTATCGTTGTGTATATCATCTTTGGGAAAGTATTTGTTGTGTAGGTATTGTATAGTGTCTATCCTGTCTGTTGTCCAGTTTCCGTCGTCTTTTTAAAGTGTTGTTAGGGTGTTTTGTGTTTTTTGTTTGTTTTTTATGATGGCGTACGCTGTGTCCCACGGATTGTCTGGGTCGTTGATTGTGAGGAAGGTCCTGATTGAGTTCTTTTTCGTGTATTTAATAAGGTTTTTGTATTGTCGTCTTTGTGTGACGTATTCCTCCTCAGCTCTCACTCTCCTCAGTTGGTCGCGTTCTCTCTGGAACTTTTTCCCGAGTGTGCTTGTGTGTTTTCTCTGTTTGTTTAAGTTTTCGTTCCACCAAATTTGGTTCCTCTTGTTGTGTTTGTGTTTTGTATGTTTGGACTTGGTCATTAGTTCTGTAATTTTGTCTGTCAATTCTTGTATCTGTGTATCTAAGGCTCCCACAGCAGGCCATGCTGTTTGTCTAACCAGATCCCTTAACTTTCCAATGTTTATGTTGTTTATGTTAGGCTTCGACGGTCGACGGCAGGTTTCGGTTTGTGTATCGTTTCCAATAGTGTAAATGATGTACTGGTGATCGCTAAGTGTTTCTTCGTCTGATACTGTCCAGTTGTTTAGTGTTATGTCCTTTGTAATGGTCAGGTCGATCCAGCTTCTCCCCCTGTTAGAGAGGAAAGTTGGAGGACTGTCGTGTGTGTTGTGTATGTAGAGGTCGTTTTGTGTTGTCCAGTCGATTATGTCTTGTCCCCTGTCATCGTTCGTCGTGCCTCCCCAGCTGGTATGTTTGGCGTTTAAGTCACCTGCTATGAGCGCCTTAGAGTCATGTTTGATGTAGTGTTTGTGTGTGTTGAGTCTTACGTAAGTGTTGCCCCCGGGTTCATCGTAGATGTTGGTGATTGTTATTTTATCGTTGCCCATGTCTAAGTGTATTGTTGTTGTGTTTGTGTCTGATCTTTGTCTAATGAGTGTGATTTTATGTGCGTGCTTGTTACTGACGAGGATGGGAGCTTTGGAGTAGCCGTCATGTGAGACGAGCGAGTAGTGTTGAGAATGTCCCAAGTTTCTCCCTGGTTCCTGCAAGAGTGCAATGTCTATATGATCAATTGTTAATTTGTTGATGAGTTGGTCCGTGGCTTGAATCCCTCTTCCTGCGTTAAATTGTAAAATGTTGTACATAATTGTGTTGGTGTTTGTTGTGTCGGTTGAGAGGTGTGTGTGTTGTTTGTTGACGTGTAGAGTGTTTGCTGTTGGGTGGTGTGTTTGTGTTTTTTGATCAGTAGTACTGAGTTTGACGTCTTGTCTCTTCTAACTTCTTCTTATAAATTGGGCAGTTCGGGTCTCGTGCCTGATGCCTTCTTGGTGTTAGTCTCATCATCTCGCAGTTGATACAATTATATATGTCGACATTACAGGAGCTGGTCTCATGTTTCTTGCCGCATCTAAGGCAGGTGGGGTCTTTCTCCACACAGTATTTTGCCACGTGGCCGTATCTGCAGCATCAGTAACAAAGCGTGACTCTCATGTATTCTTCCACGTACACCTTTGTTAAGTCGTAGTAGATGTACCCCTGTTTCAAGATGTCTTTTAATAGGTCTGCTGGGCCTTCCACTAGTACATTCTCCTTCCATGGATTTCTGCATTGTTTTGCCGTGAGTATTTTTTCAATTTTGAAATTTTGTCGGGATGTTTTTGCGTCAGTTCCTCGTTTTGAGTGGCGATTTCATTTCTGAGGTCTTCCTCTTGTTGTCCTCTTGGTATCCCAGTTAGAATGATGACAGGGTCGCGTGACTTGGTCGCGTCTTTAGTCTGTAGTTTTTCGCAGTTAGTTGTTTTTGCGAGCATTTCCTTGTGTCTATTTTCATCCTTGGTGGTGAGTATTACGGTGTTTGGGTCCCTTGTCTTTCTGACTATTACATTTTGGAGGTCCGTCGGTTTGATGATTTGTTTCAATGCCTTCATTGTTTTCCCGGATTCTCCATCTTTCAGTTTGACCATGGTGTCATATTGCTTGTCTTTCAGGGTCGGTGAGGTCCATGTTATCTGTGGCTTCGATTCCGTTGGTGTCTTTACGCGTATTTGGGCGTAAGTCTTCTTCATAGGTAGAGCTGAAAAGTATTTTTGTATTGTGTCTGGCAAGTTGGTAGAAGTCGTCGGCGGGCATGTAGTGGTCTGAGTTTCCTCTTTACTCGATAATTTTGCCTGTGTCATTGCGTGTTTTAGTTCTGGTAGTTCCTTTGTGGCGTGGTCTTTTGTCATGTTAATGATGTCCGACTTAAGGTCACTGATTTGCGTTTCTTGGATGAATAAGTGTGTCATCATCTCGTGGTACATAGCGAGCATTTGATCGGCTGCGTCTATTACAGTCGCTTTATCTTTTAGTGTAAACGAAATCTTTCCCTTGCCTTCGGGTGTAGTCCTGGAGACTGCTAGTGTAAGGGTTGAGGGGTCGTTGTTATTAAACACTTAGTAAAAGTCACTTATATCTTTATTAAACAACTAAATAATTCTAAGTACAAATTAAGTTGATCTATCGGTATCGAACTGACCTCGTTGAAGTTTATTGTATTAATCTAATTATAAATATATTTGTACCCGTCTCATCAAAAATGTCCAAACTATGTTTATATTTTTATTTAAGCTTACTAATACTTTTATATCATTGCTGATAGACATATTTATAAAAGTATTAATTAAGCTATTTCGTCAATGACCTAATACATTATACGAGGGGCATTACATCCCCCCCCCTAGGGAGAATGGTTTCAGGGTTGGCCAGCCCTTGAACCATTTATCTAAGGGAATTTTCAAACGCGTAGTAGTTTGGCTTTGATGGATGGTTACTTCCTGTTACCATAATAGTAATAATAAAATAATGATAATAAGCAAATTAAAAATAATAATAATATTAATAAGAAAAATAATAATAATAATTAGCACCCCCCCCTTTGCAGCAAAACCATATATACAGAGAGAAAAAAATACAAAATAACATACATTGGAGCTGAAAGGAAGAAAAAATATAAATATACACATATAGGAAAAATGTTCCTGGTTTATTGTCAAAGTCACTGTTCTGGATTATATATATCCAGCCGATTCTTATGTACTGTGGTATGTTTTCCATTTCCTAACGCTACTGTGCAGTTTGGGTCTGCGAATTCTACCACTACATGCGGGCCACTGTATTTCTCACTAAATTTAGTTCCGTTCTCTTTTTTCAGAAGAACAAGATCTCCTTTATCCAATGTTAAATACTTGGCTGTTTTATCCCACGTTTTTTTCGGTCTACTTTAATTTTACCTAAAATTTCTCTAGCTCTCTTATGAGTTACTTGTAATCTATATCGAATTTCCTGCTCATAAGCATCAATGTTGTATATCGGTTCTATTGTATTCCCTTGTAGTTCATTTGGTAGTGTTGCAATTCTACCGTATACTAACTCAAAGGGAGTATAGTTATGATAAGTGCTGGGAGTGGTGTTGTAGCAAAAGGCGTAATATTGACACCACGTATCCCAGTCTGTATGAGTTTCATTTATATAGCTCCGAACATATTCATTGTACACTCTATGATTTCTTTCACAGCCACCTATAGTTTGACTGTGATAAGCCGTAGAAATACTGCGTTTAATTGATAGTAATTTTGAAATATTATTTAAGACTTCTATTACGTGGGGGGTGAAATAATTACAATATTCTTCAAAAACCACTATTTAATAATTTAACAACTGTTACTCTCGCCGTAACTCAATAGAATGCCCACTTAAAAATATCCAATACCTTATTTCTTTCCGTTATCGAATTGATAATGCGCTTAGTCATACTCGTTTTTATAAAAATACAACACATCTTTTACATTTTAAATATTTTCCACTAACTTATCTACTTAACAAAATATAATATGGATTCATATTATTTGATACTAATTAACTAAAGAGGATTATTAATAATTCAACTTATGGATTATGTGAATGAATATAAGTAATGCCTATTTGTCTTATATACAGTGTCTAACAATAATATGGTTTGGTATACCTAATCTACTTAAAGGGTAACAAATACATAACATTCGGCCATCCTATTCACTGAGCGTCCTCGCGAGTCGATTGGGTGGTAGGTTTTTATAACCTTTTTATTGTTTCTTCTTGGTTCTGAAATATAGAAGAATTTGTAGGTATAAAAGTTCTCACAAAATATTTAAATCAACATTTTTTTTATTTATTATGATTATTATTCAACTTCATTGATAAGGTGATCCATTATCAACTAGTATAATAGTATCAAATAATTGTTGAATATATATTTTTTTTTTGGGCAAATTTTTCACAAGTATTTATTCACTAGGGTTATATCTTGTGAACATGTTTCGGTATGGTGTTCCATACTTTTCAAAGCGATCATTTTGTCCTACATGGTGTTCCATTTTTTTATTTTATTTTTGTTTAAATTTATTACGACTCTAATAAATCAATTAATTCATCCGTGCTATTCACATCAGAATCTGAAGACGTATCAGATTCGATTATAGCGCCGGATTTAAATTTTTTTATTGTATCTGCAGCTGCTACTGCCGAGTATCGTCGGTAACCTTTCATTCCTTTGAGGGCGACAATTTCATATCGATCGTTTTCAAAAACTTTCGATATCTTGTAAGGCCCTCCATATTTTACCCCTGTCTTACGGCTGGCTTCTTTGGGGTCCTTTTTAGCTCCGCGCCAAAGAACTAAATCTCCTATATTGTATTTGGTACTTTCTCTCCGTTTTTTATCAAACCGCTTTTTCATTTCCTTACTTTGTAAGTCCATTTTTTGTTTAGCATTTTCTGCAATTTGTTCCCTATTTTCGGGAATTATGTCATCTTGATATAAATTTCCATGACGGTCTTTACTAAAACCAAACATTAGTGTATGAGGGGTGTACCCCGTGCTTTCACTAATAGTGTTATTCATTCCCCAGACAACATCCGGTAGTTTATCATTCCATTCGTTTTCATTTTCTATGCTAGTATTTATACCATCTAAAAGAGTACGATTATAACGTTCGACTTGACCATTTGAACGAGGTGAAGATACTGCATTTAGAACTAATTTAATTTTCCTTTCATCGCAAAACTCTTTAAATGTTTTGGATTTAAAGGCTTTGCCACGATCTGCAATAATTCGCTTTGGTACTCCAAACATACTAAATAAATCTTTTAAACAATAAATGACTTCTTTGGAATTTGTCGTTTTAGTTGGCCTGGCAAACAAGTATTTAGAAAATGAATCGACGATCATAAAAATGTATGCGTAATTTCTGTTTGTTTTACAGAAAGGTCCCAAATGATCAATATGCCATGTACAAAGGGGTTCCTTCGATTTAGGTATAGGATGTAGGAAACCTTCCTTTTTACCATATTGGCTTTTTTTATACGCACAGTCAATACACGCATAAACATATTTTTTTATAAATCTCGTCATTTTAGGAAACCAGAACTTACTTTTTATTAAATTTTCACACCGTTTCAAGCCAATATGACCTATTTCGTCATGGTATTTTCTCAATATATTAAACCTACATATTTTTGGAATTACAAGTCTTAATTCACTATTTAATATTTTCCTATAAACCCTGTCATTTTTAAGACAATATGTGGATTTTATTTGTTGGTCCGCTGTGTTCGATTTTAATTTTTCGCGTATTACTCGAATTTGTTCGTCTTGCATTTGTACTGTTAGTGCCCAATCATCAATTTCAATTTTTAAAATATTTTCAGGGTTTCGACTTAAAGCGTCTACATGTGACATTTTGCACCCTGGGCGATGTTCAATCTCAAAATCGTAATCTTGAATAGCTAACCACCAACGGGCTATTCTTGGCACCAATTCTTTTTTTCTCAAATGTGCTTCGCACAGCGCTACAATCCGTAACTATTTTAAAATGAATACCATGAAGGTAAATTCTAAATCGTTTTATTGATTCTACGACTGCTAAGGTTTCCAATTCATATGAATGGTAAAAAGATTCATCCACGGTTGTTGTTCTACTATAATAAGCTATTGGCTTTAATTCGTCATTTAATTCTTGAAATAGAATACCTGCAATGCCCTTTGAACTAGCGTCAGTGTGTAATTCTTTTTTTGTTTCCGGATTATAAATCGTTAAAACAGGTTCGTTTGTTAAAATGAATTTTATTTTTGAAACCGCTTTATTTTGATTTTCACCCCATTCCCAATTTACATCTTTTCTAAGTAATTTTGTTAATGGTGCAACTATTTCGGCATGATTATTAATAAATTTCCTAAAATATGAACTTAGACCCAGGAATTGTCTTATTTCATGAATATTTGAAGGAGTTTTAAAATTTTGTATAGCATTTACTTTCTTTGAACCAGGTTTTATTTGGTTTTCACTAATTTCATACCCTAGAAAATCAATTTTAGTTTTGAAAAAATAGCATTTCTCTAAGTTTAATTTTAAGTTATTTTCGTCGCATTTCTTTAATATAGTGTTGAGTTTTTCCATGCCTTGCGATATTGATTTTGACGGTATTAAAATGTCATCAAGATAGACTAAAATTTCTGAATGACGGAGTGAACCCATGATATTATTTACCCACCTTTGAAAAGCTGCGGATGCGTTACATAAACCAAATGGTAGACGAAGGAATTCGAATTGTCCATCCGGAGTTATAAATGCGGTTTTATCAATAGAATCTTTTGTCAATGGAATTTGATAATAACCCTGCTTCATATCTAGACTACAAAAATACTTATTTCCGCCTAATTTGTTTACAAGATCTTCAATATTCGGCAATGGATAGCGGTCTTTTACAGTAATTGCATTTAGTTTTCTATAGTCAACACAAAGCCGGTAATCTCCATTTGGTTTTTTTACTAAAATCGCGGGGATAGCGTATGATGAACTGGAATTTTGTATAATACCTGCAGTTAATAATTCATTTACTTGGTTTCGCATTATTGTTTTTTCTTTTTCTGATAATCTATACGGTTTATAGTGTATTGTTTGTTTTGAATTTGAAGTTATAGAAAATTCAATGTTATTTATTGTACCTAGTTCGGCAGGAGATTGAGCAAAGCATGATTGTTTTAGGTTTAGTAGTTCGAATAATTTATCAACATTTTCGGAAGTTAGATCACCATGTTTTATTAGAGATGACTCAATATTATTTATTTCTTTGATTTCACAATTATTTTTATTTTTGTATTTTGATATAGTCACCTGATTTGGCTTTATTTCTATCATTAAATTTGGTTGACTTATTATAGGTTGTCCTATAATAATATCAATGTCATTCATAGGTATATTTACTATTATTATTTCTGAAAAAATTCGTATGTCATCATTAATTACAACCTCAGTTTTTATCGTGCCTTTCGGCATAACTAAAGACCCACCAAAACCTTTAATAACCGTATTAGAGGGCATTAATTGTAGTTTCGTTTTATTTAAAACTTTCATATTTGCCACATTTACTGAACTTCCTGTATCTAAATACCCTCTAAACGGAATATCATTTATCTTAATGCAAATTTTATATAAATTATTCTGTACTTGCCCTAGAGTATTGACTTCTTCGACGTTTTTGTTTTTATGCCAACAATCTTCTGTACGGTGTCCCGTTTTTTTGCACACATCGCATCGCTGTTGGTCTTTTCTTTGGTTTGATCCACTTTGCCGTTTGAAACAGTCTTTGGTGGCATGATTCGTAAGGCGACATATTGCACATCGTGATGGTCCTGATGATCCTCCTTGTCTTGAAGTGCCTGGTTTACTGCGGCTCCAACAGTCCTTGGCAAAGTGTCCTAACTTTCCACAGACGTAGCACTCAATTTTTGTTCGCTTTCCCAGCTGGGACTGCACTGCGCTTTTTGAAGGGCTTTGGTAATTGTCCATGGGAGCAATAAACCCAGCATATAGCTCATCCGGTGTGGAACATTGAAAGGCACGGGCGTTGGGCTGCAATTCCTGAGGGAGTCCCCGAATTATGCAGGAAATCGCGGCTTCGTTGTCGAACCTGCATTGTTGGGTTAAATTCAATTTCGCATGGTAATAATGTGTCATGCTTTCGTCGGGTTTCTTCTTTCGTTCCACCAGTTCTTCCAAAAGTATGGCATAATCCACACACCTGGGAAACGCTCTGGATAGGGCCGTTTTCCATTCTGCCCAAGTCTTATCGTAGTTGTCTAAACGAAAGAACCACTCACGAGCGGCGCCCTTTAATTTCATTTGCATGTATCCCGATTTTTCGTAATCATTCCATCCGTGAATCTGAGATAATTGGTCTATTTTATTCAGCCACGAAACCACTGTAAGATGGCGATCATCGGGATCGAAAGGTGGAATTATGTCTCCTTTGACAGCTAATTTTCCAGCGTTAACATCCATAGCGGCAACCTCATTTTGTTCCAGGTTTAAATCTCCCAAACCTGCAGCTGGTAGTCTCAGATTTGTGTCGAATTTTCTTTTCAAAGCAGCTGTGATTTGTTTTTGTATATGTCTTTCAATTAAATCATCATATACTTGATTTCGGCGCACTTCTTCGTCACTTTCTCCAATTTCACTCATTTTTGTTGTTGTTGAAAGTTACTTTTAAGGAAAAAAAAACACACAGAAAACTGTACTGTCTATCCCACTTCTGAATTATTACGTGGGGGGTGAAATAATTACAATATTCTTCAAAAACCACTATTTAATAATTTAACAACTGTTACTCTCGCCGTAACTCAATAGAATGCCCACTTAAAAATATCCAATACCTTATTTCTTTCCGTTATCGAATTGATAATGCGCTTAGTCATACTCGTTTTTATAAAAATACAACACATCTTTTACATTTTAAATATTTTCCACTAACTTATCTACTTAACAAAATATAATATGGATTCATATTATTTGATACTAATTAACTAAAGAGGATTATTAATAATTCAACTTATGGATTATGTGAATGAATATAAGTAATGCCTATTTGTCTTATATACAGTGTCTAACAATAATATGGTTTGGTATACCTAATCTACTTAAAGGGTAACAAATACATAACACTTCATTTTTATATTCTAGTCCCATGTCTGTTCTTATTTCTTTCATGAGTCCATATATCAAAATGAATTTTTCAAAAATGGCTCTGGCAACTGTTACGGCCTCTTTATTTGGTATAGGAATCATTACTACGTATTTTGAGAGTTCACATTGAATAGTTACCGCGTATAAGTTTCCCGAATTTGATTTAGTGAATGGACCAATAGTATCGATACATACAATATCAAATGCTTGTTGAGGAGTAGGAGTTATTACTAGCGGTTCCACATGCTTTATCTTTGCCTTATTTATTTGACATTTATGACAAGTTTTTATGAATTCGGCTACTTCCTTTGACATGTTTGCCCATGTATAACCAGATTTTAATTTTTTTATTAACCTTTTTTGTCCACAGTGCCCTCCTAAGAGTGGATCATTGTGGTATCTCTTGATTAAATCAAGTTTTTCATCTGTGTTTGTAATTCGTATTGGTGCGTCACATAACGCAATTGACAGGTGTTTTAAAACTTCATTACTTGTACTTTTGAATTCTTGTTTAGTGCATTTTTTGAATATAAAATCATATGTAAATAGTTTAACTTTCCTAACATTATTTACAACTGCCGACCTATCTAGTCGGTACAACGCTTGGCCTAGGTCAAGGTTGTTTCCTACAGTTTGCAATATTTGTTCCTTCATCAGCAATTTACCCTTATGTTTCACAGTCATTTGTAATGATGTGGAATTCCATTGTGTAAATTGTAGATTAGGCAATTTTAACACTTCGACATTATTATTTATTTTAATAACTTTTAAATTAGTTGATTCTGCTTTTTGCGTTTTTATACTTTCTTTGTCAGTTACTAAGTTATTTTTGACCATTGACCTTGTTAATGCTAGTATTTTTTTTTTATTTCAACAAAAAAGTCGCATCAACCATAGTAGGTTATTAGCGACGGTACAGTAGGTAATTACACTGAATTAAATGCATTGATTAATTTCAAAAATATTATTAGTTTATGATAATTATTATCCTGAAATAAGGCTTCAAATGTGTTGGGTAGTTCACAGTTTTTTCTTTGAGTATGGTATTTAGGACATTCTACGAGGATATGTTTCACTGTTATATTTACATTACATAGATCACATATTGGGTTTTCTTCACGTTTTATTAGGTAACTATGAGTTAGTCTAGTATGCCCCAACCGTAGCCGTGAAATAATCACTTGGTGTTGTCTGTTATTTGAAAATGGGAGCCACTTTTTATATAGAGGTTTAATTTCACGAAGTTTTGATTCACTTTCAGTCCACTGAGATTGCCACAAAGCGATGGTTTTATTATTTAAAACGCATTTTAGATCCGAACTAACCACTTTTGAAATCGATACGGCACTTTCGTCTGTAATGGCACTACGAACACATCTGTCCGCTTCTTCGTTTCCACTAATACCAATATGGGATGGGATCCATATAAAGACGATATCGTTTTCTCGTTCTCTGGCATTGTAGAGTTCTTTCTTAATATTATGAACCAAAGGGTGTTTGGAATAGATCGTTTGTATAGAGTGTAGGGAACTAAGGGAGTCTGTAAGGACAAGGAAACGGTTTTGGTGGCGGCTTTCGTTAATATGTGTTAAAGCTTGATATATAGCTAATAGTTCTGCTGAGAGGATGCTTGTGTAGGATGGAAGTTTAAACAGGAATTTCTGCGAATCAGTTACTACGGCTGCTCCTACACCTATGGTCGTTTTTGAGGCATCTGTATATATATTTTGGTAATTTGGATACTTTTCCAAAATCTCCATTAACTTGGCTTTTATAAAAGTTGGGTTTGTATTCCGTTTATCATAGATAGTTAGGCTTTTATCGCAATTTGGTATCTTTACTATCCATGGTTCTTTGTTATAGGTGGCAATCGGGTAAACTGTTGGTAGACAGAAGTCAATATCTTGAAAGTATCTTCTAATTCTGTCATAAAACGGTTTTGGTGTCCTCGATTTTCCAGTAAGAAATCCTTCTAGTTTATTTGAATGTGTATACTGGAATGTTGGGTTTGACTTATTGGCAAGAATAGTAACTGCATAATTACTGCTAAGAAATTTCCGCCTTATGCTTAAGGCTGGCTCTCCTAATTCCCACTGAAGGCTTTTCACTGGTGTAGTTCTAAAAGCTCCAAGTATAATCCTGAAAGAGGAATTTTGGATTCTTTCGAGGTGGTCAGTGTCGGTTTTGCTTGCTGAGTCGTATGCTATAGAACCATAGTCCAATACGGATCTAATCAGAGATTTATATAGTAACAATAAAGTTGGTCCGTCAGCACCCCATTTCTGGTTAGCTACCACCTTTAGGATATTTAATCTCTTTTGGCATTCTAAGGCTAGATTATTGATGTGTATTTTCCAATTTAATTTACTGTCTAAGTGCATACCTAAAAATTTTACAGAACCTAGGATCTTTAGATTTTCACCTTGTAGTATCAGATTGGGTTGAAATAGTTCATTTTTTTTACTAAATAACATGCAGTGAGTTTTGGAGGCTGAAAAACGAATTCCTGTTTGCGAACACCAGATCTCCAAGTTTGAAAGGAAGTGCTGGAGAAAATTATTCATTGTGGTCACATTTGTACCTTTTAAGAAAATAACTAGATCATCAGCGTATATTCTTGCTTTAAGGGGTGCTTTTATATTCTCCAAAATACTATTTAAGGCTACAATAAATAATGTTGGACTTATAACTGAACCTTGCGGTATCCCATTTTCTTGTAGTTTATTTTCAGACATCTGTGTATTTATTCTGACAGCAAAAGTTCTTTTTTGGAGGAAGTTCTTTATAAAAGCTAAACAGTGGCCTTGTATGTTCCATTCACTCAACGTTCTCAATATATGATATCGCCAAACCGTGTCGAATGCCCGATTAATATCGAAAAATATGGCCATGCACTTCTGGTTCAATGCGAAACCCTCATGAATGAAGCTTTCTAATTCAACAATGTTATCTAAGGTTGATCTATGTTTTCTGAAGCCACTTTGTTCCGGGATTAAAAGGTTTCTGCTTTCGAGTATCCATAAAAGTCGTTTGTTAATTATTTTCTCGAGTAGTTTGCACATTGAACAAGTTAGTGAGACAGGTCTATAAGATTCAGCTAGTGTTTTAGGTTTTCTAGGCTTTAGTATTGGTATAACAATAGCTTCACCCCATTTTTCTGGAAAGACATGTTTAGTCCAGATTGTATTGTACAGGTGTAGCAAGTAATCTTTGGTATTTTGGGGCAAGTGCTTCAAGAATACTACAGGAATGTCATCTGGCCCTCCGCATGTATCTTTTAAGTCTTCTAGTGCTTCATTTAATTCGGCTTCAGTTATATTATTATTTAATGGATCGTGTCTGTCTTGAATTCCAATAACATTTGCTTCCTGTGATATTTTCTTGGTGATAAAGGCGTTATCGTAATTATTGTTCTTGGAGTGACTAGCATGTATCGGAAAGAATATTTGCAATATGTTGATCATCTGTAACCGTTATTCCGTTGAGATCTAGAGATGTTATTTTTTGGATGGAAGTTTTACCAGAAATCTTCTTGATTTTTTTCCATACATCAGATATTGGAGTGGATCTATTGATTGAAGATACAAATTCTCTCCATGATTCCTTTTTTGCGGTTTTTATTATGTGTCTAGAAATTGCTCTTAGTCGCTTAAATTCAACAAGGTTTTCTGTGGTTTTGTGTCTCTTGTAAACGTTGAAAGCATGCTTACTATTTTTAATGGCGTTTTCACATGTTTTACTCCACCACGGAACTGGAATTTTATCTGTAACTAGTTTTGTCCTACCAATATTAGATTCTGCGGCAGAGATAATAATATTTTCAAGATTTCTTAAATCCTTATCGATATTCTCGGTGATAGTGAGGTTTTCTATTTTCTTTTGAATGTTTTCAGAAAAGGCATCCCAGTTTGCATTCTTCAATCTCCAAATGTGAGATGGTGAGGTAATTTTAGTTTTTAAGTTAGTATTCCGTATAATAATCGGGTAATGATCACTATCATATAAATAAGAATCTACTTCCCAGGATACCGATAACGAGATCGTAGGACCGCAAAAGGATAGATCGATTGCGGATGATTCTCCTGTTGCAGAATTGAAGCGAGTTTTAGTACCATCATTCAATATGTTACAATTAAAATGGTCAATAACATCTGCAATTATTCGGCCTCGATTATCATTAGATTCGGAGCCCCAAAATATATGGTGACCGTTAAAATCACCTAAAATTAATCTCGGTGTTGGTATTTGATTAATAACATCACAAATGTCTTGCATGTCCAATGGACCTGTTGGTAGGTACATATTACATATGTGTATTGGGTGTGAGCTCTTAATTTTTGTGGCAATGACTTCCATGTTGGAGTTAATCGGAATAATTTCTGCTTCTAATGAGTTCGATACATAGATCGCAACCCCGCCACTTGCATGTTGATGATTTGTTCTGTTTTTGAAGAAACACTGATATTTTTTTAGTAAATGATAATGGTCTAGTTTGAAATGTGTCTCTTGAAGGCATAAAATGTCAGGAAGATATTCAGATAAAATTTTTTGTAGCATAGGTAGACGCTCGTAGTAGCCATTCAGGTTCCACTGAATAATTGATTTAAATAGCATATTGGATTGAAAATAAATAATAATAAACAAATAAAAGTAGAGTTCTATTCTTGAGAGGATGAGTCACTTTCTGTACACATCGATTCATAATTGATTTCGTCTCCTAGGTGTCTGCATATTTTTTGTTTAAGTTTAGTGATACGGGTTTTAATTCGCCGTTCTGTAAGCAAAGGGTATATTTTGTTTAACATGATCACTAGAGATCCATAGTCTGCCGTGTAGTCCTTAACTATTTCCATAGCATTATGAGAGCCAAGAGTGTTTTCAAACAGGTCTACTAGTTGTTCGTAGTTTAAGGGAAGTCCTTCAGCATTGTCTGTAATATATGCTTTGGCTGGTTCAAGTAAAATGTTTACAGGAATTGCTGGTACCACTGTTGAGGTTGTCTTAACTTTTTTCATTGTTTTTTTAACAGGATTAGGTTTTTGGAAAATTCATTCTGAGCTTATATCTTCTATAGTCGGACTTTCAGATGCAGGTCTTTTTGGGGTATTAGTTGCTAATGGGATTGGTGTGTTGGGAGTGCTGTTCACTCCAATAGTAGTGGGTTTTATTATATCGATAGTAGGAGTAGATGTGTTTGTTGTGTTGTTATCAGTTGAGAATGTAGTGGGTGTGGGGGTTGTGTCAGTCTGTTGTTGGATAGAAACTGGACAGTGTGCTGCGAGATGTCCTGTCTGGCGACATTTGAAACAAGCCATTCCGTCTTGTGCTATAAAAACTCTGTATGATGTATTATCATGATTAATCAATATAGAATCAGGAATTTGGATATTGTGGGGCGTAACGAAGATTTGTCTTCTAAAACTAAGAATGTGACTAAATTCCGGGAGAGCTGTGCTAATTCTTAGTACTGACATAGGTGAAATGCAATTTAGTCCTATATTTTGTAATTCACTTATTAAAAGTTCATTCGGTATGCTAGGACATACATTCGATAGTATAAGTCTTTCCGCTGGTGTAACAAGTTTTCTGGCTTTAAGTATTTCACCATTAACCGCTATTTCTCCAAAATCATCAAGGAATTTATTGACTATAATTTTGTCGGCTAAATATACACAGATTCTGTTATTAGTTATTTTCGAGATGTGTGTGATATGTTTTGGTTGTATAACAGTTCCCAAAGGAATTAAATAGTCTTGAATGGGAATTCCTTCTAATGCGTTAAAAATAATAGCCTGTTCTTTATTTGGATATCTTGTTTGTTTCGCAACGTTAGAATAGGTTTGTGTTTGGCTAGAGGGGATTTGAGAAGAGGAATATGGTGCTGTGTTATTGATCATTGTGCTGTTGGTGAAAGTATTTTGAAGCGGGTTAGAATTTGTTTGTGGTTGATCTGTTGCAGAGCTCCTGTAGTCAGAAGTGGTCTGCGTGGAATTCAAAAGAGGCATATCAGTTTATGTTGAATATATTTTACCAGGTCGCATTGGGCAGGTTTGACCCTGTCCATTCCAGTACCTAGGTACGGAAAATACCTTGACTTGACCTTTATTTCGTATTTGAACTTTATACCATGGGTGAATTTCTTATTTTCTTCGAGAAACGTTTTAAATTTTGGTTACTTACAGGTGAGCAATAGAAAGTAACTATTTAGAAGCACTATGATGATAAAGCGAATTTAAACTGCACTGTGTTTTCACTAGAAAATTAACAAAATATAAGAGCGAGGTTGAGACAACTTGTTTCAGTATTTGCCAGAACCGGACTCCATGCTAGTATTTGTGAATTTTCTACTTGCATTTGTTTTAAGTCTGATATAGTTATTCTCGAAAGAGCATCAGATACATTACACGTACCCTTAATGTATTCTATTTCAAAATCATACTTTTCCAGGTCTAATCTAATTCGTGTTAGTTTAGAAGAAGGATCTTTCATTGCGAATAAATGTTGTCATGGTTTGTGATCAGTTTTCACTAAGAATTTAGGTGCTCCGTATAAGTAGCACTTAAAATAATTTATTCCCCAATGAATGGCGGTTAACTCTTTTAATATGATTGGTTTATTAAGCTCACTTTTATTGAAACTTTTTGACGCAAATGCTATAGGTAAATCTGTCCCGTTGTGATTTTGACATAATATTGCGGAGGCTGCAAAATTGGATGCATCCGTTATTAAAACAAATTGTTTGGCAAAATCAGGATATTGCAGGATTGGCGGTTTAATGAGTGACTGTTTCAACTTATTAAAAGCAATCCCGCAATCTTCTGTCAATTGAAATTTTACGTTCTTACGTGTTAGTTTATTTAATGGTAAACAAATCTCCGCGAATTTCGGGACAAACCTTCTATAGTAGTTGCAGAATGCTACAAATCTTTTCACTTCTTCCGCACTAACTGGTATAGGGTATTTTTCTACTACTACGAATTTTGATTCATCAGGCTCAACTCCTTTGTCCGAGATTTTATGACCCAAGTAAGTAACTTCCTTACGGAAAAATTTACATTTTTGTGGATTTAATTTTAAATTATGACTTCTACATGTTTCAAACACTTTTCTCAAATTTTCAAAATGGTGTTTTTCAGAGCAACCTATTACTATTAGGTCGTCCATATATAAAAACGCCTTTTCTGGAGTTAGTCCAGCAAACGCAATTGTCATCATTCTTTGAAAACTGTTGGGACTTACATTTAGCCCGAAGGGTAGCCTTGTAAACCTAAATGCTCCCTTGTCTGTACTGAATGATGTGTAATCTCTGGATGTTTTATCCAGAGGGATTTGATGAAATCCCGATATTAAATCAACCACCGAAAACCACTTTGCTCTACCTAATTGATCCAAAATGTTATCGATTCTAGGTAAAGGAAATTTATCAGGTATCAACTTCTTATTCAATTGTCTGAAATCTATGCACATACGCCATGCTTTGCTCCCATTTTGAGATTTTTTAGGTACTAATAGTACAGGACTATTGTACACAGATCGCGACGGCTCGACTATGCCGTGCTCTAATAGTTTGTCAACCTGACTATTGATTTCTGAAACATGCGCGTGAGGTGTGCGATAGTTTTTTATATATACCGGAGTGTGGTCGTTGACTCTCAATTTTTGTGAATAAAAATTATTTGACGTTATTTGATCGTTTTTTAAAGCAAATACATCAGAAAATTCACTACATAATTTGTTTAACTCATCTTTAATATAATGTGGCATATCTTGATCTATTGCCTCTAATAATTCTTTTTTTCTTACTTCCGACTTCCCGGTCATCGTGTATACATTGAAATTGCTAATACTGATACTGAATATATTATTAGTAGATACATTTACGCTTTCCTCTGTTGTATTCAATATCCTAACATATGGACTATTTCTAGAAACTATTCCTCTGGCTATGAATATGCCCTGTTGTAATTCTTGCTGTTCTACCACAGCATCCTCTTTCAAATCTTTGAAGTGGTCTACAACTCTCATTACCTCACATCTGAGAGGTATTGAGAGAGTATTGTCTATGGGGCTGTTAAAAATTGGTACCGAAAAATAGTTATTGAAATTATTTATTGTCATTAACCAACGTGAGTAATCTAGATTGCATTTAAATTTTGAAATAAAATATCTGCCTAAAATTGCATCAGCCGGGATAGGAAAGGTTTTTGACACTACATGAAATCTATGCGACACTTCATTATTTTTTTGAAATAATGTGGCATTGATTGTACCCATGGACTTTGTAATTCCAGCTGTTACACCTTTTATATTAATAGTGAGATTATTGTTTATTAACTGAGGGTTATTGACACTAGTTTCTTTGAAAATTGAAATATCTGCGCCAGTATCCACTATGAATGTGCACAGTTTGTCCGCTATGTTAGTATATAATTTTACAAAGTTGGAAAGCGTCAAGTCAATGTGGAATATATTTTTCGTTACGTTTAATGGTCCCCCTGTTGTAACTGGGGGTCCGGAAAGTTTCCCGACTCCTCAGCTGCCTCAATGCATCTAACATTCTGAGCATTGTTGTTGTTCCTATGGTTGGTTCTCCAGCTGCTACCCCTTGCATTGTAACCCCTGTATTGATTACCTCTAAAGTTATTATTCCTCCTAATGTAATTATTTGACCGGCTGTCTACATTAAATCTTCCATTATGATTCCTGGCCTGATTGTACCTTGACCCGACATTGCTACTAATTCTGCCCCCATTTACCCTATTACTCTCATAACTAAGGACTGTGGTTAGCTGATCAGAACGTGTATCCACCTCTACGAATTTTTTAAGGGCCTCTTCTGCCGTGGAAAAGTTACCTGCCTCTAAAATCCACCTAGTTTTCTCCTGATTGGCATTTTTGCTTAACGCCGTGACTGCCGCTTCCTTGGTGTACTTTTCTGCCAGCAATCTCGGCATTCCTTCCGAGATGTACGAGTTCCTAAGAGATTCGACCAGCTTCTCCACCTCTGTTGTGTACTTCACAGCGTCTTTGTTGTATTGCCTCAGATTATTTAATTTTGCTGCCAACAATCCTGAATTTTCACCTTTCACCCTACTCTTAAGAGCGGTTATTATTCCCTCTAAAGTACTTTCATCAGCTATCACTGCTCTGGCCTTGCCTGCCAACCTAGTCTTTACAAAAGCTACTGCTGTGACTGATAACTCTTCAGTAACATTAGTCTTTAACAATTCCAATGCATCCAGAAACCCAAATAAATTTTCGAAGGAACCATCGAATTGTTGGGGTATGAGTTTACATGCTGAATTAATAAAATCTACTTGTGACAAAGGCATTATGTCTAAGGGTTCGCTCTCTTCGCTCTCTATCCTCCTCAAATTTATTTGTGTCAATTAATTGAACACATGAAATAGGTATTTTATGCTTCAACTTTAGCACCTGGAAGGACCTAACTACCCTGTCCCTGACTAATAAAAATTTCGAATTGCACTTTGCTTTGTAATTATTATCAAGTTCATCCCATGAAAGAGCTATGTTACGAGTAAATTCATTAAATAACGAAATCAGATTATTTTTAATTTCTTTCCTGACTGACTCGCTTTTTGGTACTGTTGTTTTCAAAACCCGTTTGGATTGATTCTTTATTTCCTCTATTAATTTATCTAACACTGTATCTAATTTTCCTGGAGCAACAGACATCTAGTCTAGTCAGTGTAAAATGAGCAGCAATTTTCGAATATAATATCACATTTAAACTCTCGTGATACATTCCCAATTAATAATAATAAGAAAAATAATAATAATAATAATAAAAGATATAGGCACAGCAAATCAGTAATCATAAGAATCGGTAGGAATTATATATAATCTTACCACTTGTTACACTACACTGGTTCTGGACTGCGTCAAGTTCCTTCTGATGGTCCTCTTCATGTTGCGCCTGTACATCGCCCAGATGGAAATCATCAATTTCACCACTACTGCTGCTGTTAGTACATACATCAAAACACGAGCTTCTCCAGATACTTGGATTTGGCTTTCTTGTACTATGAAGTTGGAATTCACTACGCCATTCTCCTGTACATCTTCATGCGTGGAATAGGATTTCCCCATGATAATTGCTCACGATACACTAGTCTAGCTCAAAATCCTGGCAGGATCGCCATGTAAGGGTTGAGGGGTCGTTGTTATTAAACACTTAGTAAAAGTCACTTATATCTTTATTAAACAACTAAATAATTCTTAGTACAAATTACGTTGATCTATCGGTATCGAACTGACCTCGTTGAAGTTTATTGTATTAATCTAATTATAAATATATTTGTACCCGTCTCATCAAAAATGTCCAAACTATGTTTATATTTTTATTTAAGCTTACTAATACTTTCATATCATTGCTGATAGACATATTTATAAAAGTATTAATTAAGCTATTTCGTCAATGACCTAATACATTATACGAGGGGCATTACACTAGAGTTATAACTTTTTTTAATTCCCCGAGTTTCTGGTGATTGTCCAGGGCGATGTCCCTTATATTTCTCCTCGTCTTTTTAGTTGTAATTTTTGTAGTCTCCTCTTCCATGCTGTCACCGTCGTCTTCGTCTCGTGCTCTTTTCAGCTCTTTCTCGTCCCGTATGATGTCTCCTACGCTCATGGAACGATCTCTCTGTGGCGATCTTCCTATTCATAGTCTTGGTAAGAACGGGTCAGTTACTGGGTCCATGTCCGTCTTTTTTTCGCGTTCCTATCTTATCTGTGAGTCGAGTTATCGCACTTTTAAATTTTTGGTGGAGGCGCAAAATTTTGGCGGTTGCGCCAAAAAATTGGCGGGGGTGCCACAAAAAACTTATTATATGGGCCCGAAGTTTTAAGGCTCTAGCACTTATGGTTTACGAGTTCGAGTATATTGTGTTTATTGTTTGTGTAAATAAACTTAAACTACGATTAACTTATCCTAAATCAGTCTCTATCTGCCCCTAATACTAAAAAGTTCCAAAATAAAATGTTGAAAAAATTTGTTAAAACTCCACTTTTCCAAAAATCCAAAGTCCGTTATATCGAAAATTTTTCTAAGTCCGTTCGTTGAAAAATTAACTAAAATCCAATAAAACAAAATTGGCAGAATTTTTCTAAGTCCAGCAATTTACCTCTTTTAACTTCTCTGCTCCTGATACCTTATTATTACTAAAAGGCCTATAACTTTTGTTTGGGGCGTCGTAGCGACGTCCGGTAAACGCCGTTGTGCTCAGGGCTCTACGGGGCTTCTGTAGAAGTTGTTTGGGACTTCGCACAGTAGACACTATATGGGGCACTAAGCACTTCACTTTTTAACTTTAACTGAAAACAACGAACGTCTATTCACTTCAAAAGCTAGATGATAACTGGGGAGAGGGTAGGGACAGAGAGAGATACATTTATGCTCCTGGGACTGGCTCCAACTCTCCCATGAAACGTTGGAGCCAAACCACGGTGCAATGGCCCACCTACCTTTCGGCATATGACCTGGGACTACTCGCTATCTAACCAATCCACTGACAAGTAGAACACCATCCCATCAACCACACTCCAAAAATTAGCGGGGTCGGAATTTGTTTGTTTATTTATTTATAATAAAAATAAAATAAAATAGAACAAAATGAAACAAAATAACATATTAGAGATGCATAATAAAATAATATAAAACAAAATAACATAATGGAGATGCATAATAAAATGAAATAAACAAAATAACATAATAAAGATACGTAATAAAATAAAACAGTATAACCACAATATGTCAGTACCAAGCAATTCAACAAATTATCAAAACATGTGCAACATGCTGCAGTTGGTAAAAATAATAAATAAAAGAAAAGGGTGATAAAATGTCCGGCATAATGTGTGTTGTGTTATTCGTGTTGTGTTGAGTGTGTTGTATTGTTCATGTCAAATTGTATCGTCCATCTCCTCGTCCAGAATCATCTCCTCTCCCCATTCGTTCAGCCATGCAATCATAGTACTGTCCGCCAGATCTATATTTGTTGGAGAGTATGATTTATTTACGTTTCTAAGCCTTCCCATTAATTTGTTTCTGGCCGCTACTCTCCGCGGTATTTGGCAGTCATTGATAATATGTTGTTGGTTCTCTTTCTTCGCATGTTTTGCATTTCCCGTCCGTTCTTCTCAGATTAAATCTTCTGTAGTATTCTGCCATGTGACCGTGCCCAGTTATAAGTTGAGTAGTCTTCCAATTTATTGCTGGCTTTAGTATTTTGACATTATTTATAAGACTAAAAGTTTTCCTGCCTTTTCCCGAATTTTGCCATTGCCATGTCCTGAGTTGAAGCTCTTTTTTCTGTCTTTTAATGTCTTGTTTCGTCGGGTAGTTTATTGTACTGTCTGGGTGTGTGCGTGCTAGATTAGACAACCTGTCGGCTGTTTTCATCCCTATGTCTTTTCGGTCGATTTTGTGTATGTCATATGTAATGTTGTGTTGCGTCATTGTCTCAAGATTCTTTTTTGTTTTTACTGTCAATTTGTCTTTACTCATGCTGTTGGCCAATTTCTGTATTATGTCTGTCGAGTCTACGTTAAATACAATGTGCTTATTTGTGTGTGATTGTATCTCAAGTCTATTGGTGTCTAGCGTAGTGTGCACTTTGTATTTGTAGTAATCGTGTCTTCTGTCTTCCTTTATGTATATGCCAATTGTTTTGGAATCGTCTCTGTCGCTTGCGTCTGTGTATATCTGTGTGTCAGGGGTAGCGTTGTTGTGTTTGATTGTTATTGTTCTGGAGGTGGGATGTGGCAGTTCTTTAGTTGTTGTGCGTAAACTTTGTATTGTTAGTCGATTGTCGTTATGTATTTTGTATATAGTCCGAGCGTCCACGTCAAGAGGCGTCACTCCTGCCAATACTTGTAAGGCCGATGTGGGAGCTGTTCTATATGCTTTTGTTATTGCTAGCAGGAAGGGTCTCTCCGCTGCTGCAAGTTGCTTTTCTAGTCTTGTGTCCTTAGCTCTCTCCCCCCACATCTCTGCTCCATACAAAAGCATTGGTTTCACCGCGTTCTCGTATATAAATTTAAGCGTCGCCGGTTTACGTCCCCAGTCCCTACCAGCAATAATAAATAGTTTGTGACTTATGTCTGTGGATTTTTTCCTATTTTGTTTTATATGCTCTAACCAAAGTAGGCCCGTGTCAATTGTAAGTCCCAAGTATTTCACGTTGTTATTGAAGCTAATGTTTTGTTCCCGTATTTTCAGTCGAGGTGTGCGTACTGGCGTGTGTGGTATAAACATTTCTACAGTTTTTTTGTCGTTGTACGTAAGTTTGTTTTGTCTGGCCCAGTCTTCGCATGCCGACCAAATTGCCGTCCATTTTTGTTCTATTGTCTTAAGTGATTTCCCTGATATTAGTACTATCTGGTCGTCTGCGAATGCCTGGACCACGTCGTCGTTGTCGTCTATCTGTCCAGTTTCGTTTATGGCCTTAAACCAGCTCTCCATTAATAATATCCAGAGTATGGGGCCAAGGCTTGACCCTTGCGGGCAGCCGCGTTCCGTAGCGTCTATGATTTTGTCCGTTTGTATGTGTCTATTGTGTAGGAAGTCTTTGCAGAGGTTCATAATGTTATCTGGCGTTCCTGTAGTGTTTAGTGCGTGTATGATAGTTGGTGTCCATGCTGAATTGAATGCATTTTGTAGGTCCAATGTTATGATTGCTGTGTGTATTTTTTTTCCTTTGTTCGCTTTAATTTTGTCCGTAACCTGTGTAATTGCGTCTATTGTTGAGCGTCCTTGTCTGAATCCGTATTGTCTGTCGTTTAATTTGTCATTTGTTTCTAGAAAGTCCGTTAGTCTTTTTGCAGTCATTTTGTCGAGAATTTTGCCGAGTACTGGAAGAAGGCATATAGGCCGTTTGCCCCCGTCTTTCTTAGGAAGCCACACCATATCCGCCTTCTTCCAGACCTCAGGAAAGGTTCCTGTCTGTAGGCAGTCATTGTATAGTTCCGTTAGTATCTGTGGGTTTGCTTCATGTATTATGTCCATCATCTCCTTGTTGATTCCTTCCATTGTCGTAGCTTTCTTGTTTTTTATAGTTTTTATTGTCATCGTTATTTCTTCCTGTGTGAAGTTGCACTCGTTGCGTCCTGTACTTTTGTCGTTTATGTGTTCCCTAATCTTTTTGTGTTCGTTGTTGTCGTTGTCTGGGTTGTCCGTTGGGAAGTATTTTTTGTGTAAAAATATCGTATCGTGTCTGTCCTGTCTTTTGTCCATTCGCCTTCTTCTTTTTCTTGTGGCCGTATAAGTTTCTCGAAAGGCTAAATATCAGTAAATTTTAAACCCCGATTTATTCCCCAAAATATATCAGATTTTTATAGAGAAACTTACCACTTTTGCGAACGGCAGCTGTTCGTCGGTAGCGCAGGTGAGTAAGTTAGGATATCCTCAAAATTATATATAGGATTGTAACCTTAAGAAAAAACCAAATTTAATGGACGCCACCTTTTCTTGGTTTAAAGTCGTAGAAAAGGAGACGACTTACTAGCAGAGTTACTTGAAGTTCACAGTTTGGTAATCAAGACTTACACAGCTCAATAATACTCAGGAATCGTTAGATAGCTTGTATTTCAATAGTAAATAATGTATAAGTTAGTAAATATGAATATAAAAAAAATTTTAAGTAAGATACATAATGTGAAAAATGGGACAATTACAATAAGAACATTTAGGTTTTTTTTTACTCTGATGGTGATTATAACCCTTCTGCCGACTGAGGGCCTAATACTAGGGTACAAAATTAAGCCTTGCCTATAGTGAAGCCATAGACAAGGGATGTGAAAACTAAATAGTCCAAATTAAAACTCCAAAGTAAGTTTCTGAAGTACCGAGATGTTTACACTCCACAGTATTTGTGAATAACAGGCCTCAAACCAATTATCTAAATTCAATGTGAAATCTCCCGATGGAGCATTGACATGTGTTAAACAAGCAACCACACTAAGAAATAAATTAGCTCACCGAGCTAGTAAACATATATATATTTTAAATAAAACGTGGAGGTCTCCCGACAATTTCAATAAAATGGCAAATAACCAATCTAAGGAAAACTATGACTACAGCAAAATTTACCAAAGAATTACATAAACAATTCAAAAAAATATAAGTAACACCCAACACGGGCTTACCGAATGTACATTGTCAATATATTCAGCTGAACAAATTGTTACAAATTGTGTACATACCAAATATTGATGTGTTGTTGATTATTTTACATAGTTTTTATGTCCAACAAACTATAGAGGCCCGGAAAGGTACTGGTCTACTGGTTGTGTTTTTTTTATCTGTCAAAAAAACTTGCTGACACTGGAACTGTGATCCCGGCTTGTTAAAGCGGGATGGTTATCACGTAGGACTGGATGAATCTTTAACACCAAGAATGCTTCTGAATTATGTGCTTCTCATATAATCATAGTAATTTCGGATACCAGAAATTTACAGTGGTTTTAGCTACCACAAAAAGTTGTTAGCCAATATCGGCCCAATGAATTTACTTATTCTATGGTCTTCAGCCTACCCAGTTTTCCCTATAATTGAAAACAAACACTCGAGTTAGTTCAGACTGGCTTAAATCGAACAAGTTTTCTTAAAAGTCTTAGAATTTTCTTACCTATAATTAGGGATCCTACCGTTATCACCGTCAAGAGTAAAATGGCCGTTTCTGTCTTTCTGACAATGCTACCGACAGCGACTACAGCAAAACTCTCACACAAGAGTTTGTAAGACGATTTCTTTATCAAATTTTTGACGGTTTCACCTCTGGTAAGTAGGTGGCGCGGCTAGTACTACTTAAATATTTCAATTAATTTGGAATACTACTCGATATGAGAGTTCCAACGAAATCAGTAAAATATTAATGCTACATTCTATTGTTGTCATTACACTTTGTGTTTTCTGTTTCTTGGTTATAATTTTGTAAGCGATGTCCCAGGGAGTGTCTGGATCGTTGATGGTTAGGAAGTTCCTTATTGCTATGTTTTTTGTCTGCTTAATTATGTTTTTGTAGTGTCGTTTTTGTCCTTGGCTCTCGCTCTTGCCCACGGCTCCTGTTCTTTCTGGAAAGTTTTCCGTAGTGTGTTTGTCTTTTGTCTGTGTTTTTGTAAGTCTGTATTCCACCAGATTTGGTTCGTCCTGTTGTGATTGCGTTCGTGTCTTTTGCGTTTGGTTTTCTCCATTATCCGTAGTATGTTGTCTGTTATTTCCTGCGCCCTTGTGTCTATAGGCCCTGTAGTGGGCCAAGATGTCTTTTTTACCATGTCCTGTAATTTTGTGATGTTTGTTTTGTCTATGTTTGGTTTGGGTAGTCGTTGTGTATTTGTTTGGTTCTGTATGTTTTCCCCTATTGTGTACGTTATGTATTGATGGTCGCTCAGTGTTTCTTCGTCATGCACTGTCCAGTCGTTTAGTGTTGTATGTTTTGTCATCGTCAAGTCAATCCAACTTTTTCCCCTGGAGGATATGAAAGTTGGGGGACTGTCGTGTGTGTTGTGTATGTATATGTCGTTTTGTGTCGTCCACTCTATTATGTCTTGTCCTCGTTCATCACTCGTCCCGCCTCCCCAGCTGATGTGTTTTGCGTTATTGTCTCCTGCTATAAGTGTCTTCTCGTCCTGTTCAATGTATTGTTTTTGGGTGTCTAATCTCTTGTTTTGTCTGCCTCCTGGCTCGTCGTATATATTAACTATTGTGAAGTTGTCTTTGTCAGTGTTCAGGTGAATGGTCGTTACGTTTGTACTTGTTCTTTGTCTTAACATTGTAACTCTATTTATGTATTTGTTGTTGATGAGAATGGGAGCTTTTGAATGCATGTTGTACGATATAACCGTATGGTTTTTTGCATGACATAAGTTTTTGCCTGGTTCCTGCAAGAGTGCAATGTCAATCTTTTCCTCTTCCATCTTTCTTAGGAGTTGGTCCGTTGCTTGCGTGCCTCTGCCCGCGTTCCATTGTAAGATTTTGTACATTTTTCTTTACCCTGTGTTTTGTGTTGCTTGTTGTGTTTTGTTGGGGTGTGTTTTTTATCTACTGATAAGCGATTTGTTGTCGTGCTTCCTCCAATTTTCTTCTGTATATCGGGCAGTCGTAGTCCCTTGCGTGGTGTTCTCTCGGGGTTATGCGTAATTTTTCGCAGTTCGCACAGTTTGCCCTGTCAGTATTGCAGTTCTTCCCATCATGTTTATCCCCACATTTATAGCAAGTTGGATGGATCTCTTTACAGTATTTAATGACATGGCCATATCTGCAGCATCGGAAGCACATCGATACTGATGTGTATTCTTCGACGTATGTCCTGGTTAAATCAAAATATATAAATCCCTGTTTAAGTATGTGTTTTATGAGTTTTGCTGGGCCTTGGACTATGGCATTCTCTTTCCATTGGTTTCTGCAGGCTCTTGTTGTTAATAGTCGCAGGCTATCGATTTCCGCATCATAGAGCCCTGCGATTTCATCGTTTTCCATCCGAAGACTCTCTTTTATGTCCTCTATCGATTTCCTCTTTTGGATTCCTGTCAGGATGATGGCCGGTTCAGTATGTCTTGTCATGTCTTTCAGTTCCAAACTCTGTCTTGTCTTAATTTTATTCATCAATTCTTCGTATTTTTCTTTTTGTTCCGTTCCAATTACAATTGCTGTATTTGTCCTCCTAAGGTATGCTCCTTCCATATCTCTAGGGCACAGCGTCCTCTTTAGTTCGTTCATTGCATCTCCATCTCCTTCCTTCAGTCTGACTATGACTTCAAATTTTTTGTTTGATGGCGGTGGAGTTGTCCACGGTTTTATTACCGCGGCCGTATTTGGTCTGGCGGCTAACTCCGCATAGGTCTTGCTCGGCGGTTTTAACGCTGGAA
Organism: Lochmaea capreae; assembly: GCA_949126875.1. Taxonomy (NCBI): domain Eukaryota; kingdom Metazoa; phylum Arthropoda; class Insecta; order Coleoptera; family Chrysomelidae; genus Lochmaea; species Lochmaea capreae. The sequence goes on from OX421408.1 coordinate 28,823,561, forward strand.
ATTCGGTAACGTTCGTTGGGTCATTTTGCTGTGCTTTGTGTGTGGGTATTTGTTTTGGTGTTTCTGGGTTAATATCCTTAGCGGTTTGTTGTTGTTCTTTGTTTTGGACTATCTTATTCATTATGTCTGTGAGTACTCCAATGCTTAGACTATTTCCATTTTCACATCCCATTTTTTCTTTTTGAAGCTCAATTATTTCTGATTTTAAGCTGGATATCTCACATTCTTGAATGGCTAAATGCCCTATCAGGTCTTGAATATATCCACATAGAATCTCCGTTTTGTTTAGGACATTTTCCCTGTCTTTTTTGCCAAAGCTGATTTTTCCCTTGGCTTCTGGGGTAGTGCGAGATATTGAGTCTATTATTGAAATTCTATAACTTCTCGTGTTCTGTGCCGCCTCGGTTATCGTGCTTTTGATATCCAATTTCTTTTTTTTCTGTTGTACTTCTGTGTCCATTTCCTCCCTGTCACTGTTGGTGTCTTCCTGTCTGGTTCTTTTTTCGCTTTCCGTTATTTGTCTTCCTGTCTTTTGCTGATCTATTTTTTGTAATTCGGCATCCAAATTCGTTTTATAGCATCTGTTATCCCTACTATCACTGGATGACCTATGACGGGGTGACCTTTCTACTGTACGGCTTGGTCTGAATGCCGCGTTGTAGTCTCTGGCGTCTTTGTTCGTATCTCCTTCTGAGTCCAAGTCCATGTCTGTGTCTGTTGTGTGTCTTTACTTGGTTGTGTTTGTCCGATTGTGTGCTTAGTGTAGTGTGTTGTGTAAAAGAAGTACAAGCAGAGTAAAAATAGAACAAATAGCAGTAAAGAATAAACTAATAGTATAATGGTAAGTAATATTAATATTAGTAGTTATATATACAATGTTAGTAAAAAGAAAAATAAGGTATACACCGGTAATAAGCTAGAAAGAATATATAATATATAAAAGTATAAGTAAGCAAAATATTAATAACAATAATAAGGAAATGAAATTTGTGAGAGAAAATGTGTTATCTACAAATGATGAGCTTGAAATAAAGTATAGTTACTGTTTCCAAAGAAAAAGAAAATAAAAATAAGCTAGAAAGATTTTATAATATATACAAGTATAAGAAAGCAAAATATTAGTAACAATACTAGGGTCGGCGGACTCAAGCACATAAGTCGAATATATCAATTTTCCAGGAAACAATAAAAACGTTCACATTCACAGGATTAATTTAATTCATTTATTTTAGATTTATATTGTTATGTATTAATCCCAATCAAAGTTTCAGAAATGAAAAAAATTTAATTTTACACACCGGTTATCTTTGGGGATGACTTATGTTATCTGTACCATAACCGTAAATCGACTTATGTTATTAGGATTTCGTAATTAATGACTAGTACATTATAAAAAAATAGTTTTTATTATAATTTAATATGAAAATATTTAAGTAATAGGTGCTATAATGTTTCTTCTTCGTCTTCCATTATATCTGGATTAGTGTTTCTTACATTTTGTGATGACGGCAGATTTAAATAAAAATTGTGAAAAACATCCGGTATTAGAGATAACATAGAAACTAAGTCCTCTTTTTTCTCTTTGGATATAGGTAGTAGCTGTTCAGATATCACCAAAATATGGGAAGGAGCTACCGAACATCCTCTTCGAACTAAATTGAATGTTTGAAAGGGTAGCTCTTTATCCAGAGAGTCTTTGAAAAAAATTATACCAAATTCTTTTTCATACCTAAACCATCTTTTTTCTAACCATTTGAATGGGTTTCCACAATGATCCTTGTTCCTAAGAACTAACGGACCTTTTAGCAGCGAAGAAAAGTCGAGAAAATCCGACTGTTTCATTTCGAATACCGTAAAATTTCGACTGCTAGACTGAATAAGTTGAATCCAATCATGGGGATGGTAGATTTGTAGTTCCGTTTTCTTTTTCTTCTTTTCTATAATCCCATGATCTGTATCTACTTCCAAATGACTATGTCCAGGTATCATAAATTTATGATCTATTTTTTCAATACTTGTATTTTGTAAAGCCCAAGTAAACATTGAAGTGACGTGCGAATTTCTATTCTGACCTGAACACGTGTCCGAATAAAAAATAACATGTTTAGTTGAAGGTGGCACAAATGTCTGTAAATGCTTATATAGGCATGAGGCTATTTGATTTGCTCCTCGAGCTGCAACAGTTTCGTACCAAACGTAACATATAGCTTTTCCAGTTTTATTGCTATGTACAGTTAAGTTGTATGTCCACAACTGACGTTTATAAAACGCAACAGATGAGCTAAGAGATGGAGTAGGAAGACACTGTTGTAAGTCGAACGTATAAGTTTCTAAAGAATCACTGTTTTTGGATAACTGAGTATCAAGTTTCTTTTCATCATAAGCTTGATCTGCCAACATTTTGTGATATTCGTGCTGAGTTTTGGTTTCCAGTTTGGCCTGCTCATCTTCAGTTAACTTTATTTTCATTTGGAACTTATCACAATTGAAGCAAGTGTCAACATGTGGTTTTTTAAAGGACAGTTGCAGTTTTTGGAATTCTTGACTATAAATTTTAATAGAAGTGGGATTGCTATGAGTCTCTTTATATAAAGCGTACATTTTTTGCAAAGTTAAGTGAGAGGGCAGATATTTTTTTGAAGTACTTTTCCTTGAATAATGACTTTCGTAGGCCGGAAAAGATAAAATATGCTTTTTAATTTCTTCCCTTTTAAACTCTGGTATTTTATGTCTTAATATACAGTCCTTTCCACGCATATCATCAGTTTGTGTACCAGCAATGGATGATCTTTTCTTTAAAGCTACTGTTGTTATGAAATTTTCACTTTCATCCAATATTTTCAACAAACAACCGCGACAAACTGGTTTTGATTTTCCGTCAATTGGTATGAAATATTTATATGTTTTTGTTCTAAATTTCTGTTTATCTGGATCTGATATGCGTACTCGTATGCTTGCTTTGTCTTCAATTTCTATCATTGAGGCCATGTAAGCTGATCTTTTCGAATAGGAACCTAAACGCCAATATTCTTCAAATAGAGCTTGTCTCTCAGCAATAGATATCCGTCCTTCACATTTCATTCTACAGGCTGTTAGTTCCTTCATGACCCGAGAAGAAATTAGTTTGCCTTTTAGGGTTTTGTAGCTTTGTCCAGTATTACGCTTTAATTTTTTATCCTTTTTTAAAATGCGAAGACTGACCTTATTCTCAGTAACCACTGGTTGATGAGGTTCTAACTGCTCTTCATCGTGCATTAAGACACATTTATTTTCCTCAGGGAGTTGATAACTTGGATCTTCTACAGAGTCATCACTGGAAAAATCAATTCCTTCTTCTTCTTCCTCTTGAAAATCTTTATATGTTTTGGAGTCTGTATAATGCCCAGTAGAGGTCGATGGTACTGAATGAGCAATCAGCAAATCAGATGCATCAGCTTTCTTGCTTTTGCTCTCTCCATCTTAAAAAAAAAGAAAGTAAATAGCAACGCAAACATAAAATTCTTATTCAAAGAGTAAACGTCTTTATAAGCATTGGTACCACGGTGTATTAAGTTTGAATATGAATAGAATTCATAGACGAGCGCGTATCATAAAAAAATTAATGTATAATTTTATGCTCACCCGGTATGAACATTTGAAAAGTGAATAAAATACAAGAGTATAAAACTGGTGATGCAAAGTGAAAAACTATTTAAAATAATACATTCAACTTACCATTTCTATGTCCCTCAGTTTCTTGAATTCCTAGTGCAAGGTTAATGAGTTTTTTTCCTCTAGACGAACTCATTTTTTATTATTAGTTCTATAAATTCACGATAAAACTTTTAAACACACAACACAAATATTTAATCTTTAATTGTCTTTTTTTCAAAATAACCTAATAACCTAATCAATCAAAATTTAGATTTGTCCAACAGTTTTCTTGTGGTGACAAAAAGAATACTGAAAGGGCTGTCTCTTCAAAAACAAATCTAGAATAACAAAATAACAACGTCCGATATTAATGCATCAGCTTGTTACAAATAACATAAGTCAGCATTACATTATTATATACAAATAAACTTAAGATGTTCCTTTTCACATAACTCAAATTATGTGGTTTAGTCGGTTTCTACTGAGAAGTAATAAATAATATTGAAAAGGAACGAGTGTTTTATTATAGCCAAAGACATGAAGGTGACTTATGTGGTTTGGTCCAGATATGAGTGGATGAGAAATAAACATATTGCAATAATAAAAAAAATATACAAATTTTTGACTTATGTGGTTAGGTCCGCCGATTGATTACGCAATAAGTCGTGTGTTGTCTGTAGTAAATAATTAATAATTAATAAAAATGCTTTAAGTAGCATTGTCGACTAAATCAAAGCTTTGGCCAAGAGCAAATGCAGGGACCAGATGTGTGTATGTTTGTGTTATGTGTCTGCGTCATCGTCCAGTATCATGTCATCCCCCATTGGTTTATCCAACTGACGACCTCTCGATCATTCAGATCGATATCCTCCGGGGGGTATGCCATTTGTTTTGTGTTTAATCTGTCCGTCAGTAATTGGGCGCGTTCACCAGATCAAGCTGTTTGCATTATACTGTTTCAAACGTTTGTTAGTTCTGGTTGCCGGTCGTCAAATCAAGAACGTTGGGATTTTAGATTGAGGTTATGTGATTATCTACTATCTGTCATACGTCAACGATTTAAATGGCCTTAATTCGTTTGTAAACAATATGGCACGAGACATTGCAGTACGAAATATTTTACTATTTGATGATAATATTCATATAAATGCTCTTGTAAACATAGCTATAGAATTGGCCGATCCTTTATTTCAAGAACAGTTGTATCCCGAAGAAAGAAATGTTGCAGCGAGAAACGAAAACTATTTTGAAGTTACCATCCCTAGATATGCAATTTTTCAATTTCGAGAACATTTTCGTATGTCTAGGGAAACATTTCAGGTAAGTGTGAAATGAGGATGACAAAAAATTAAAAAAAAATAGATGTAGATGTATTTTTGTTTTGTAGGTTTTGTTGAATCGTTTAAGTGAAGAACAAGACCAGCAAAGACATATTGTCATACCCTTAGAGAAGAAACTTTTATTTACTGTATGGACTCTAAGTAAACCAGAGAGTTTTTTAGCAGCAGGTGACCGGTTTGGTATAGCAAAAAGTTCAGCTCATAAAGTTTTCATGGAGATGATTGAGCAACTTTGCCGGTTATTACCGGAATACATCAGATGGCCGAATATACAAAATCATTTACAAACTGCAGCAGTAATATAACATGAAATCATTTCTTTAAGCTTTAAATTCACATAATACTGTTCATAGGTATTTGAGGATCGTTCTCATGGTATCCCTGGAGTGGTTGGAGCAATAGATGGCTGCCATATACCAATTAAACAACCTTCAGGAAATGCACATGATTTTTACAACAGGAAAGGTTTTCATTCTGTCATTCTTCAAGGTAAATCAACTTTTTTTGGTATATAAAAAATTTAGTTAAATATTGTTTATTGAGTTTTTATATATCAACTGATTGAATCTATATTGGTTTTACAAGTTTTTGATTTACCAACAATCCCATTTAGAATATATATATAGTTTTAGTAGCACTTACATTATTTTTAGGTGTATGCAATGAATCAGCAGCTTTTATAGATATATCTGTTGGAAGCCCAGGCAGAATGCATGATGCCCGAGTATTTAGACTCAGCCCTCTATACCAATGTTTAACAAGAAACGAAAATCCTCTTTTACCACCAAATTTACATATTATTGGAGATTCAGCATATCCACTGATGAATAATCTTATGAAACCATACCAGGATAATGGTCACTTGACCAATGAACAGCACAGATATAATACAAAATTATCGTCAATTCGAGCAGTAATTGAAAGGGCCTTCGGGCTCCTCAAAGGCAAATTTCGTAGACTTAAGTATTTGGATGTCTCAGATCCTAATACAGCAATTGACATAATTGTTGCATCATGTGTTCTGCATAATTTCATAATTTTTCAAGGAAATCATCTGGATGATTACAATATTGAAGATGTTCCAAGGCACAATCTAAATATTAATCACTTCGATGGAAATGAGGAAATTGCGTATGAAGCAGAACAAGAGGAGGCAGAACAAAAAAGAAGACGTATTTTACTTATATGCAATGCACTGTAACTAATTGATTTTAATAAAAAAATTATAACATTCAGGCGTTTATTTATTGAGAATAGATGGAAAGCAAGAAGCCAGACATAGGCTATTTTTAAGTTGAATCATTTCAATTGCATTCAATTAGTTACACAAAGAAAATAATGTTTTCCATACAAGTATCACAGTTTTATTGTATATCATTTAAATTTAGTTGAATAGGAACAAAATCTTATTGTAGGAAAATAAAAATCGAAAAGTAAAGCTAAGATTTATTCAAAAGAATTTTTAATAGTTCATTACGTTCTCTTTGAATTTTGTTGTTCTCTGCAAGCTCCTCTAATATTTTTTCTAATGATTTAACCCTCCTATCTTCAATATCAGCAAATCTTTGTCGAAGATGATACAGACCCCTTCCTTCAGCTGCTTTTTTTTGTTTTTTTGTGGGTGTCTCAATATTTGGAAAAACAGAATTATCTGAATTATTGCGTTTTATTCTTGAAGGGCCTGCTTGTGATAAAGGTGAAACTAAGTCGGAAACTAGAGAAGATGGAGTAGAGGATAATGAAAGTTGTGGGAGGGGATGTAATAAAGAAAACTGAGTATTAGAACATGAAGCTATTGCTTGTGATGGAGAAGATGAGTTTTGCACTCTGTTGGCTCCATCCGGATTTATATTTATGGAAGACACAATACGGTCACAATTTATTGTCTTATCATTTGCAAATATTTTGTCAAATAAATCAAAATATTCCCAAACAATCCGTCCTCGACCAGTTGTGCTTTTTTTGTTGTTATCCTTCACAGTCTTATAATGATGCTTCATATTACGCATTTTGCGGTCAAGAAAATCTTCAGTAACTGTATATCCCTGCCTAAGAAATACTTCACAAATTTGCGACCACAACTTCTTTTTTTTCATTTTAGGATCTCTAAAATTGTCAATTCTGTTACCGTATTCTGTAACTAACAATCTGGTAGTTTCTGCAGTCCATGTAAAAACTGCCTCTACAAATAATAAAATACTTCATTTATTTAGATTTGTTATGAAACAATATACTATCCATATTAATATTTAAAATTTAAATAAAAATAGGTAGGTAGGTACATACCATGGGCTACTTGTATATTTTCAGCAGTTGCATTTTCCTCTTCAACTCTAGAAATTTCGATTTCATTTTGGTGTTGTATAATGTAATCAGCAAAATACTCAGCATCTATCAATTGAAAAAAATGATGTATATTCTAATCTATCTAAAATTACTATTAGATTCTATTCCTAACCTCTTTAGACTTTATTTACTTACCATTCAAGAGTTCATGAGTTGCATTATTTTCAGTTATATTATAATGAATTCCATTATAAATATACTCCATAGTAGATGCCATATTCAAATATTCCCTCACTTAGCTACTCACAACCATAAGATTCAACTGTTGAAAACAGTAAGCATAATAAATCGCCGCTTCCAAAAATGGCGACCGCTTACCAAACAATCCAAACACGTTTAAGAAATAAAGGCACCGTCTACCAGATTAATTGGCAACGTTTGTATCTGGTGAACGCGCCCAATGTCTTGCATTGTGTCTCTGTGGTAGTGTGCAGTCGTGTATAATGTGTTTTTGATCTTCCCGTGTGTTACAGTGAGTGCAGTGTCCGTCTGTCTGTCTGAGGTTGAATCGTAAATAGTAATCGTTCATGTTACCGTGTCCCGTTATTAATTGTGTTGTTTTCCATGTAAGTGTCGGATGTGTGATTCTGACTGTTTTAATGAGGTCGTATGTTTTCCTGCCCTTCGTATCCCTGTCCCACCTTTGTTGCCATGTCGTCATCTTGTCAGTGTATTTTTGTCTGTTTATGTCTGCTTTGGTTGTAATTGTGAAAATGTGATCTGGGTCGTCGTGTGCAAGTGTAGCAAGTTTGTGTGCTTCTCTGATACCTACACTGGCCCTTGGCTGTTTCGCTATATTGTATAAAAGGTTGTGGCTTAATAACAGCTCTAAGTTTTTTTTAATTTTTATAATATATGTGTCTCGGCTGTTGCCGTTTTGTAATGCCTGGAGTGTGTTTTCTGAGTCGGTGTTGAATGTTATGTTTGTGTTTCTGTACTTGTGTATGCTGTTGAGTAATAAGTCTGTGCCTGTCATGAATGCTATTTTTCGAGTTTGTTTATGTGTAGCGTTGTGTGTATTTTATATTTCTTTTTAACTGTGTCCCCCTGTGATTTAATGTAGACCCCTATTGTTTTGTCCCCGTCTTTGTCGCTTGCGTCTGTGTATACGTGTGTTGTTGTTGGTTCTTGTGTGTTTAATAATTTAATTGTTCTGTTTGTTGGGTGTGGTAGGTGTTTGGTGAAAATTTTTGTCATGTGTAGTTCGTGTCTTTTGTAAGTGTATGTTTTGTGTATGGTCTTGGCGTCTACGGCGAGCGGTGTCACCCCGGCCAGTACATGCAGTGCTGAGTTTGGTGCCGTCTTGTAGGCCTTTGTTATTGCAAGGAGGAAAGGCCTCTCCGACGCAGCCAGTTGTTTCTGAATGCGCGAGTCATTGGCTCTTCCTCCCCAAACCTCTGCTCCATATAGCAGCATGGGCTTCACCGCACCCTCGTATATGCGTTTAAGTGTCTGTGGTTTACGTCCTCAGTCCCTACCTGATATTACAAACAGTTTATGCCCTATATCTAGAGCTTTCTGTCTATTGGCTTTGACGTGTTCCAGCCATAGGAGCCCGGTATCAATTGTGAGTCCTAGGTATTGTAAGGTGTCTGTGATGTGTATAAGAGTGTTTTGTATCCTGATTCTTGGTGGCCTAGTCCGCTTGTATGGAATGAACATTGACCCCGTCTTGTCGTTGTTATAGGTCAATTTGTTGCGTTTGGCCCAGGCCTCGCAGGCTGCCCAGATCCCAGTCCACTTGGTTTCTATAATTTTTAAACTTTGACCTGTAATGGCTAGGATCTGATCATCTGCAAAAGCCTGTACCACGTCATCGTCCGTCGTATGTCCTGTCATGTGTATGGCGGTAAACCAATCCTCCATAAGCAGGTTCCACAGTGTCGGACCGAGGCTGGAACCTTGCGGGCAACCTCTTTGTGTGTCATTCGTAATGTCCTCTGTCGTGATGTATCTGTTTGTCAAAAAATCTTGGCATAGTTGTTTAATGTTGTGTGGTGTTTGTGTGTCGATGAGTTTTTGTGTAATTAGTCCAGTCATTACGTCGGAAAAATCGGGTGTTCGCGCCGCCCTCTTATTTCATTAAATTAGACGAGCCGCTCATGGCTTAATTTCGTATAAAATGCTATACCAGTTTAAAAACCATTAAGTACCTGTTTTGATAAGAGACTAGTTTTATTGTTGTTAAACCCGCTGTATTAAAGGAAACACCTCGTTTCTATTCGTAATTTTTCTTATATATAATTTTGACAAACCGCATAAATTTGCTAAACTAAGTGTATTCGCAAACATAAATATAAACTTTAATAGTGTCACAAGGGCAAGAAATAATTTCCAGTGCGAAACGATCGATCGTGGAGCCATTTTTGGAAGACACCAACAGCTTGGGTAAGTCCCTTTAAAATTAAAGTTTTAGTAGTAAAGATTAACCAACAGCAAATTCTCTATTAAATACAGTCCACATTCTTAAGCCGTTGCGCTAACATTTTGGTCCATCGGAGCCGGATTAATAGCAGTTGGTTGGTCTACTTTATATTTGCGAATAGTTTTTTTTCTTTTCTTATAGCTCATTAGTTCCTTCATTTTACGTTCAAAACTTATTTCGCTGAAAATTTTGTAAGTTTATCGTTATTCGTTATTGAATAAAAACGAGAAATATTTTAACTGGTTTTGATTCTAGTAAATTCTTTCAAGTTTATTAATAAATCATACACAAATAAGTTTTTGATTTATCTGCTAAATTTTATACGTTAATTAACAATTGATTATTCTTTCAAATAATTTCATGTTTACCGGGACAGGACGATACATTCTCAAATTATTAAATTTATTTGCATTGTTTATTTCATTTTATTTTTCAATCTAGCATCTTTTACCATTGGTTAATATTGTAAGTTACTAATAACTTATTACTTTTTTCATTGTGTTTCTCTTACATTGTTCTTAATTTACGTTTTTCAAAATGGCAGCAGACGAAAAGAATCGTAGGTTAATGATGCAATATGTAGCGAGGCGTCAAACGATTTTCTCCGATGCTACTAGCAGTTGGGATGCCGTTAAAGACCACACTCATGATCAAATTGCTGTTGTACAGGTGTATTATGACGATACCGCGCGATTGCAGGATGAGTTTAAACTTATCAACGATAAGATCAGTGATCTTAACTGTCTCCTACCTCCAGACGCTAACGTCGATACAGAAGCACCTTCAAGTGCTTTTCGCACCATCATTTTTAATATAAGAGCCAAGTTTCTACAACTGAATAGTCAACAACCCACTCCACCTACTGCTCCCTCCATCATTGCCACTCAGAGCTCTCAAAGTAATTTTGCATTACCTAAAATTCATTTACCGACTTTCTCGGGTGATATTGAGAAATGGCCTGAGTTTTTTGCGCTGTTTCAATCACTTATACACAATAGCTCGTCTCTCTCCTCTATCGAAAAGTTTCATTTCTTACGCTCTAACCTGAGTGGAAGTGCGCTCTCAGTTATTTCTAATTTACTACTAACAGGTGAAAATTACGAATTAGCCTATGCGGCATTGGTAAACAGATATCAATCTCCTCGCAGAATTGCTCAAGCCTATTTAAATAAAATTCTCAATTTCAAACCAATTTCTTCGAATTCACTCAGCAATTTGAAGCATTTTCACGAGACTCATCAAAACTCTGTACAGGCTATTAAAGCATTATCTATAGACGATCTAGCAAACTTTATTTTGTTAACTTTATCATTAAATAATCTTGATGCACGTACCGCTAAAGTCTTCGAAGATCGACATTCTTCGGAAGGAATTCCGCAATTTGACGATTTGTTGGATTTCGTAATACAACAGATAAAAACATTAGAAATAATCTCAACCCCTGCAAGTTCTAATCCCATTACACGTTCCACTAGATCAAATTCATTCATTGCCAGTCGTAATTCAGCCTCTTCAGATTCAAATTCACATCGTTCTGTTCATTCCGATGCAAAACTCCTCTCTTGTATATTTTGTCATAAGGCCCACCAATTGTCGTCTTGTTCCGCATTTTTTCTTAATAAACAAGGGACGGATTCGGTCCTGGGGTTGGACTTCAGCAGGTAGATGGTCGGGGGGAGAGGATAAGGGGATGGGCATCTGTGAGCTTGAGTTCAGTCCTGGTTCCTTCTCTTACTCTTGCGTCTGGAGTCCTCGGCCTCGCTTTCGTCTTCACTGTCGCTTTCGGCGCGCGCCTTCCGCTTGGCCTTTTCGAGCTCGGGCTGCCCAACTGACAGGCCAAGTTCTCGAAGGCGCGCTTGGACCTCGGCATTGTCTAACTTGGCCGAGGACTTGATCGGTCGGGATAATTGATTAAGATATTCTACAGGGGTTTTGGTGGCGACCGCCGATATCTTATATTGGCCAGCCTTTCCTAATTGACCAGCCTTGGACGCCCTAGTTACAGCACAATAATATAAATCAGGGTATTGAGCGTGCCTAAGGCTGGTCATATCAATGTTTAATACATGTGCATAAGGATGATCCGGGTTGCGGGTGAAGGCTGCCCAAGCTGCCTTAAACTGTCGGGCCTGATTGAACACCTCTGGGAGTGCAAGGGCCAGGGAGGGTATCGCCAGAAAACTCGACATCAAGTCACAAGACTTGATGCCAAAGTTGTGCCACACTAAGAGGATTTGCTCCCTGATCCCTTGGTTACTCATAGAGGTGTTCGACAGGAGAGCCTCTGCCCAGGATTTCCTGGCTTGCGGGTTGCAACCCACCCAGGCTTGGAATTCCTCGACACAGATTCGGACGTTTTCGGACATCTGCCCCCTATCCTCCACCCCCGAGGTCGCGTAGTATGTTGACCACCTTTTACGCAGATAGTCGTAATTATCTGGGCTCCGCGTGACGGGCTTTGCCATCACGCAAAACCCGCCGAGAGCCAAGGCAGCCACCACCTGGCGACCTGCTGCATCGCGGGGTGTCTTCTCGACTGGTCCATGCGCCACCTCACCATGTGTTCCCGCTGGAGCCTCCCCCAGGAGAGCGGCCATGCTGGAGGTAATAGCATCTACGCTCTCCACAGGTAAGGCGTATCCTCCGAAGTCAGTGTGCAATTTTGGGGTTGAAGAATCTCCCTCAAGGGCTGGGAGGGCTTGGACTTTCGTGGCTCTAGTTGCAGAACGGGTGGTCATCTTGCCGGTTAAAGGAGAAATGTTTTCTGGAATAGCTTCTCAACAAACGTAACTTAACTCGAAAGCAGATAGGGTGAGCGACTCGTAAGATTATAAAGTCTGTTTGGTGGTGAAAATTACGAATTAGCCTATGCGGCATTGGTAAACAGATATCAATCTCCTCGCAGAATTGCTCAAGCCTATTTAAATAAAATTCTCAATTTCAAACCAATTTCTTCGAATTCACTCAGCAATTTGAAGCATTTTCACGAGACTCATCAAAACTCTGTACAGGCTATTAAAGCATTATCTATAGACGATCTAGCAAAATTTTATTTTGTTAACTTTATCATTAAATAATCTTGATGCACGTACCGCTAAAGTCTTCGAAGATCGACATTCTTCGGAAGGAATTCCGCAATTTGACGATTTGTTGGATTTCGTAATACAACAGATAAAAACATTAGAAATAATCTCAACCCCTGCAAGTTCTAATCCCATTACACGTTCCACTAGATCAAATTCATTCATTGCCAGTCGTAATTCAGCCTCTTCAGATTCAAATTCACATCGTTCTGTTCATTCCGATGCAAAACTCCTCTCTTGTATATTTTGTCATAAAGCCCACCAATTGTCGTCTTGTTCCGCATTTTTTCTTAATAAACAAGGGACGGATTCGGTCCTGGGGTTGGACTTCAGCAGGTAGATGGTCGGGGGGAGAGGATAAGGGGATGGGCATCTGTGAGCTTGAGTTCAGTCCTGGTTCCTTCTCTTACTCTTGCGTCTGGAGTCCTCGGCCTCGCTTTCGTCTTCACTGTCGCTTTCGGCGCGCGCCTTCCGCTTGGCCTTTTCGAGCTCGGGCTGCCCAACTGACAGGCCAAGTTCCCGAAGGCGCGCTTGGACCTCGGCATTGTCTAACTTGGCCGAGGACTTGATCGGTCGGGATAATTGATTAAGATATTCTACAGGGGTTTTGGTGGCGACCGCCGATATCTTATATTGGCCAGCCTTTCCTAATTGACCAGCCTTGGACGCCCTAGTTACAGCACAATAATATAAATCAGGGTATTGAGCGTGCCTAAGGCTGGTCATATCAATGTTTAATACATGTGCATAAGGATGATCCGGGTTGCGGGTGAAGGCTGCCCAAGCTACCTTAAACTGTCGGGCCTGATTGAACACCTCTGGGAGTGCAAGGGCCAGGGAGGGTATCGCCAGAAAACTCGACATCAAGTCACAAGACTTGATGCCAAAGTTGTGCCACACTAAGAGGATTTGCTCCCTGATCCCTTGGTTACTCATAGAGGTGTTTGACAGGAGAGCCTCTGCCCAGGATTTCCTGGCTTGCGGGTTGCAACCCACCCAGGCTTGGAATTCCTCGACACAGATTCGGACGTTTTCGGACATCTGCCCCCTATCCTCCACCCCCGAGGTCGCGCAGTATGTTGACCACCTTTTACGCAGATAGTCGTAATTATCTGGGCTCCGCGTGACGGGCTTTGCCATCACGCAAAACCCGCCGAGAGCCAAGGCAGCCACCACCTGGCGACCTGCTGCATCGCGGGGTGTCTTCTCGACTGGTCCATGCGCCACCTCACCATGTGTTCCCGCTGGAGCCTCCCCCAGGAGAGCGGCCATGCTGGAGGTAATAGCATCTACGCTCTCCACAGGGAAGGCGTATCCTCCGAAGTCAGTGTACAATTTTGGGGTTGAAGAATCTCCCTCAAGGGCTGGGAGGGCTTGGACTTTCGTGGCTCTAGTTGCAGAACGGGTGGTCATCTTGCCGGTTAAAGGAGAAATGTTTTCTGGAATAGCTTCTCAACAAACGTAACTTAACTCGAAAGCAGATAGGGTGAGCGACTCGTAAGATTATAAAGTCTGTTTGGTGGTGAAAATTACGAATTAGCCTATGCGGCATTGGTAAACAGATATCAATCTCCTCGCAGAATTGCTCAAGCCTATTTAAATAAAATTCTCAATTTCAAACCAATTTCTTCGAATTCACTCAGCAATTTGAAGCATTTTCACGAGACTCATCAAAACTCTGTACAGGCTATTAAAGCATTATCTATAGACGATCTAGCAAACTTTATTTTGTTAACTTTATCATTAAATAATCTTGATGCACGTACCGCTAAAGTCTTCGAAGATCGACATTCTTCGGAAGGAATTCCGCAATTTGACGATTTGTTGGATTTCGTAATACAACAGATAAAAACATTAGAAATAATCTCAACCCCTGCAAGTTCTAATCCCATTACACGTTCCACTAGATCAAATTCATTCATTGCCAGTCGTAATTCAGCCTCTTCAGATTCAAATTCACATCGTTCTGTTCATTCCGATGCAAAACTCCTCTCTTGTATATTTTGTCATAAGGCCCACCAATTGTCGTCTTGTTCCGCATTTTTTCTTAATAAACAAGGGACGGATTCGGTCCTGGGGTTGGACTTCAGCAGGTAGATGGTCGGGGGGAGAGGATAAGGGGATGGGCATCTGTGAGCTTGAGTTCAGTCCTGGTTCCTTCTCTTACTCTTGCGTCTGGAGTCCTCGGCCTCGCTTTCGTCTTCACTGTCGCTTTCGGCGCGCGCCTTCCGCTTGGCCTTTTCGAGCTCGGGCTGCCCAACTGACAGGCCAAGTTCTCGAAGGCGCGCTTGGACCTCGGCATTGTCTAACTTGGCCGAGGACTTGATCGGTCGGGATAATTGATTAAGATATTCTACAGGGGTTTTGGTGGCGACCGCCGATATCTTATATTGGCCAGCCTTTCCTAATTGACCAGCCTTGGACGCCCTAGTTACAGCACAATAATATAAATCAGGGTATTGAGCGTGCCTAAGGCTGGTCATATCAATGTTTAATACATGTGCATAAGGATGATCCGGGTTGCGGGTGAAGGCTGCCCAAGCTACCTTAAACTGTCGGGCCTGATTGAACACCTCTGGGAGTGCAAGGGCCAGGGAGGGTATCGCCAGAAAACTCGACATCAAGTCACAAGACTTGATGCCAAAGTTGTGCCACACTAAGAGGATTTGCTCCCTGATCCCTTGGTTACTCATAGAGGTGTTCGACAGGAGAGCCTCTGCCCAGGATTTCCTGGCTTGCGGGTTGCAACCCACCCAGGCTTGGAATTCCTCGACACAGATTCGGACGTTTTCGGACATCTGCCCCCTATCCTCCACCCCCGAGGTCGCGCAGTATGTTGACCACCTTTTACGCAGATAGTCGTAATTATCTGGGCTCCGCGTGACGGGCTTTGCCATCACGCAAAACCCGCCGAGAGCCAAGGCAGCCACCACCTGGCGACCTGCTGCATCGCGGGGTGTCTTCTCGACTGGTCCATGCGCCACCTCACCATGTGTTCCCGCTGGAGCCTCCCCCAGGAGAGCGGCCATGCTGGAGGTAATAGCATCTACGCTCTCCACAGGGAAGGCGTATCCTCCGAAGTCAGTGTACAATTTTGGGGTTGAAGAATCTCCCTCAAGGGCTGGGAGGGCTTGGACTTTCGTGGCTCTAGTTGCAGAACGGGTGGTCATCTTGCCGGTTAAAGGAGAAATGTTTTCTGGAATAGCTTCTCAACAAACGTAACTTAACTCGAAAGCAGATAGGGTGAGCGACTCGTAAGATTATAAAGTCTGTTTGGTGGTGAAAATTACGAATTAGCCTATGCGGCATTGGTAAACAGATATCAATCTCCTCGCAGAATTGCTCAAGCCTATTTAAATAAAATTCTCAATTTCAAACCAATTTCTTCGAATTCACTCAGCAATTTGAAGCATTTTCACGAGACTCATCAAAACTCTGTACAGGCTATTAAAGCATTATCTATAGACGATCTAGCAAACTTTATTTTGTTAACTTTATCATTAAATAATCTTGATGCACGTACCGCTAAAGTCTTCGAAGATCGACATTCTTCGGAAGGAATTCCGCAATTTGACGATTTGTTGGATTTCGTAATACAACAGATAAAAACATTAGAAATAATCTCAACCCCTGCAAGTTCTAATCCCATTACACGTTCCACTAGATCAAATTCATTCATTGCCAGTCGTAATTCAGCCTCTTCAGATTCAAATTCACATCGTTCTGTTCATTCCGATGCAAAACTCCTCTCTTGTATATTTTGTCATAAGGCCCACCAATTGTCGTCTTGTTCCGCATTTTTTCTTAATAAACAAGGGACGGATTCGGTCCTGGGGTTGGACTTCAGCAGGTAGATGGTCGGGGGGAGAGGATAAGGGGATGGGCATCTGTGAGCTTGAGTTCAGTCCTGGTTCCTTCTCTTACTCTTGCGTCTGGAGTCCTCGGCCTCGCTTTCGTCTTCACTGTCGCTTTCGGCGCGCGCCTTCCGCTTGGCCTTTTCGAGCTCGGGCTGCCCAACTGACAGGCCAAGTTCTCGAAGGCGCGCTTGGACCTCGGCATTGTCTAACTTGGCCGAGGACTTGATCGGTCGGGATAATTGATTAAGATATTCTACAGGGGTTTTGGTGGCGACCGCCGATATCTTATATTGGCCAGCCTTTCCTAATTGACCAGCCTTGGACGCCCTAGTTACAGCACAATAATATAAATCAGGGTATTGAGCGTGCCTAAGGCTGGTCATATCAATGTTTAATACATGTGCATAAGGATGATCCGGGTTGCGGGTGAAGGCTGCCCAAGCTGCCTTAAACTGTCGGGCCTGATTGAACACCTCTGGGAGTGCAAGGGCCAGGGAGGGTATCGCCAGAAAACTCGACATCAAGTCACAAGACTTGATGCCAAAGTTGTGCCACACTAAGAGGATTTGCTCCCTGATCCCTTGGTTACTCATAGAGGTGTTCGACAGGAGAGCCTCTGCCCAGGATTTCCTGGCTTGCGGGTTGCAACCCACCCAGGCTTGGAATTCCTCGACACAGATTCGGACGTTTTCGGACATCTGCCCCCTATCCTCCACCCCCGAGGTCGCGCAGTATGTTGACCACCTTTTACGCAGATAGTCGTAATTATCTGGGCTCCGCGTGACGGGCTTTGCCATCACGCAAAACCCGCCGAGAGCCAAGGCAGCCACCACCTGGCGACCTGCTGCATCGCGGGGTGTCTTCTCGACTGGTCCATGCGCCACCTCACCATGTGTTCCCGCTGGAGCCTCCCCCAGGAGAGCGGCCATGCTGGAGGTAATAGCATCTACGCTCTCCACAGGTAAGGCGTATCCTCCGAAGTCAGTGTGCAATTTTGGGGTTGAAGAATCTCCCTCAAGGGCTGGGAGGGCTTGGACTTTCGTGGCTCTAGTTGCAGAACGGGTGGTCATCTTGCCGGTTAAAGGAGAAATGTTTTCTGGAATAGCTTCTCAACAAACGTAACTTAACTCGAAAGCAGATAGGGTGAGCGACTCGTAAGATTATAAAGTCTGTTTGGTGGTGAAAATTACGAATTAGCCTATGCGGCATTGGTAAACAGATATCAATCTCCTCGCAGAATTGCTCAAGCCTATTTAAATAAAATTCTCAATTTCAAACCAATTTCTTCGAATTCACTCAGCAATTTGAAGCATTTTCACGAGACTCATCAAAACTCTGTACAGGCTATTAAAGCATTATCTATAGACGATCTAGCAAACTTTATTTTGTTAACTTTATCATTAAATAATCTTGATGCACGTACCGCTAAAGTCTTCGAAGATCGACATTCTTCGGAAGGAATTCCGCAATTTGACGATTTGTTGGATTTCGTAATACAACAGATAAAAACATTAGAAATAATCTCAACCCCTGCAAGTTCTAATCCCATTACACGTTCCACTAGATCAAATTCATTCATTGCCAGTCGTAATTCAGCCTCTTCAGATTCAAATTCACATCGTTCTGTTCATTCCGATGCAAAACTCCTCTCTTGTATATTTTGTCATAAAGCCCACCAATTGTCGTCTTGTTCCGCATTTTTTCTTAATAAACAAGGGACGGATTCGGTCCTGGGGTTGGACTTCAGCAGGTAGATGGTCGGGGGGAGAGGATAAGGGGATGGGCATCTGTGAGCTTGAGTTCAGTCCTGGTTCCTTCTCTTACTCTTGCGTCTGGAGTCCTCGGCCTCGCTTTCGTCTTCACTGTCGCTTTCGGCGCGCGCCTTCCGCTTGGCCTTTTCGAGCTCGGGCTGCCCAACTGACAGGCCAAGTTCCCGAAGGCGCGCTTGGACCTCGGCATTGTCTAACTTGGCCGAGGACTTGATCGGTCGGGATAATTGATTAAGATATTCTACAGGGGTTTTGGTGGCGACCGCCGATATCTTATATTGGCCAGCCTTTCCTAATTGACCAGCCTTGGACGCCCTAGTTACAGCACAATAATATAAATCAGGGTATTGAGCGTGCCTAAGGCTGGTCATATCAATGTTTAATACATGTGCATAAGGATGATCCGGGTTGCGGGTGAAGGCTGCCCAAGCTACCTTAAACTGTCGGGCCTGATTGAACACCTCTGGGAGTGCAAGGGCCAGGGAGGGTATCGCCAGAAAACTCGACATCAAGTCACAAGACTTGATGCCAAAGTTGTGCCACACTAAGATTATTTGCTCCCTGATCCCTTGGTTACTCATAGAGGTGTTCGACAGGAGAGCCTCTGCCCAGGATTTCCTGGCTTGCGGGTTGCAACCCACCCAGGCTTGGAATTCCTCGACACAGATTCGGACGTTTTCGGACATTTGCCCCCTATCCTCCACCCCCGAGGTCGC
Organism: Lochmaea capreae; assembly: GCA_949126875.1. Lineage (NCBI taxonomy): Eukaryota > Metazoa > Arthropoda > Insecta > Coleoptera > Chrysomelidae > Lochmaea > Lochmaea capreae. The sequence continues at coordinate 28,842,730 of OX421408.1, forward strand.
GCAGTATGTTGACCACCTTTTACGCAGATAGTCGTAATTATCTGGGCTCCGCGTGACGGGCTTTGCCATCACGCAAAACCCGCCGAGAGCCAAGGCAGCCACCACCTGGCGACCTGCTGCATCGCGGGGTGTCTTCTCGACTGGTCCATGCGCCACCTCACCATGTGTTCCCGCTGGAGCCTCCCCCAGGAGAGCGGCCATGCTGGAGGTAATAGCATCTACGCTCTCCACAGGGAAGGCGTATCCTCCGAAGTCAGTGTACAATTTTGGGGTTGAAGAATCTCCCTCAAGGGCTGGGAGGGCTTGGACTTTCGTGGCTCTAGTTGCAGAACGGGTGGTCATCTTGCCGGTTAAAGGAGAAATGTTTTCTGGAATAGCTTCTCAACAAACGTAACTTAACTCGAAAGCAGATAGGGTGAGCGACTCGTAAGATTATAAAGTCTGTTTGGTGGTGAAAATTACGAATTAGCCTATGCGGCATTGGTAAACAGATATCAATCTCCTCGCAGAATTGCTCAAGCCTATTTAAATAAAATTCTCAATTTCAAACCAATTTCTTCGAATTCACTCAGCAATTTGAAGCATTTTCACGAGACTCATCAAAACTCTGTACAGGCTATTAAAGCATTATCTATAGACGATCTAGCAAACTTTATTTTGTTAACTTTATCATTAAATAATCTTGATGCACGTACCGCTAAAGTCTTCGAAGATCGACATTCTTCGGAAGGAATTCCGCAATTTGACGATTTGTTGGATTTCGTAATACAACAGATAAAAACTGATACAAGATTTTATAGGCAGGTATCAAATATTCAATAATATTAGAATAGATATTTCAATCCGCAGCTAGTTTCAGTGGAGAAAAAGGGGGGTCAGTAAATATCCTAAGAGATAATTTTATTTTCCAGTTCCATGAAATCTATTGGAAATAATGGTAAGACAGTGAAATTGAGATTGTACAGTTGATTTATTCTGGAATAAGATTTTGGAGTTATTGGTTACAATTGGTTCCAATGATAAGTTTAAACAAAACTATTTAACAGTATATGAATTCCCCTCTTAGTACTAATAGGTTCACATGGTAAGTATTTAACTGATTATACTAAATGCTTTTAAATTATAAGTTTCTGAACAGAGTGGCGTAGTAGTTAGTGTCAAAGTTGTCCTTCCTTAGGTTATGCCAACGATGAAGAAAAAAAACAATGAATACTCTTACTTTGTAACCCGTAGTCACAGTCCTAGGTATTCGACTAATCCACAGCAACAGGTGCACTACAGCTAGTCACCAATCAGAGTAATTTTCCCAGAGTATAACATAAAAAGCCTAAAAGAATGAAAGAGAAGTTAGATGGTGGCTAATTGAAATTTGGTTCGGTTAGGTTAGGAAGACTTACCGAAGGTGGAGTGGCTTTTGGTAGACTATTTGCAAAGATCCCCTTGCGGGCTTTCCAAAACATGAAAATAAAGGAAATAGTCCAAGTGTGGTTTCCGTTTGCTTCTGGCTTCAAAAATCCGAAAAGAATTCGTTCAACCTCATGTGGTCAAAATTGCAGCCATCAAAAAAAAAGACAAAACGGAAGAAGAGAGAACATAGACTCTCGACAGTATGTCAATTTAATGTCTAAGATAAGTAAGTCTAATTACCAACCTTAATTACTGGTCATCAACTGGTCAGTTTGACACTTATGTAGAGGTAGCCATGTATGTTTAGACCGTTTATAGTGAAGGATCAATAAAAGAAGAATTTCTCATATAGTAAATAAACAATGTTATGATCAAGTTTTATTTTTAAATTGAAGTTTTAATTTAGTTTTGTTTATTTTATTCTTAATTTAATTATCAAGCGGTAAGTGTTAGCCTCCCCTTAATTTATTATGCGCTGTTTGGTTTTAGTTTGATGTAAATAAGTTTCAACCCGTAACAACCCCCCCTTTCCTGGAAAAAGTTTTTTTTCAAAAAAAAAACTTGGTAGTCCAAAACAATCTTATTTACAATCTTATCTAATCTATTTCAGGGCCCGAGTCAGAATTTAAATCTTCAGGCGGATGAGCTTTTATGTCCTTGGCGTGCCAGACACCTTTGGAATTTCCCCTTTCGTCCTTTAGCTCATAGGACCAGGGTGAACAAATTTTTGAAATAATAAATGGCCCTTCAAATTTTGGAACAAATTTGGCTGTTATGGACTTTGCTTTATCAGAAAGAGCGTATCGGCGTTTCCATACCTTTTGTCCCAGGATAAACTTCTCATCTCGTCGTCGTAGATTATACCTCTGCTTAGTGTTTTCATACGCTATCTTGATACGACGTCGAATGTCCTGGAAAACTTCCAATAAAGCTTCGGAACGAGTAAGAGGATCGGCATCAAGCTTTTGTGATGTAGCTAACGGGTGAATATCCTTTCCAGATAACTGGATTTCGCGACCAAAGATAACAAAGTTTGGACTGAGTTGGGTTACTTCATGACAGGAGGTACGTATAGCGCAGGCAATCTTCTGAAGGAACTTATCCCAGCTCCGGTGATTTTCAGCCACATAAGAGGTCAATGCCGTCTTTATTACTCTATGAGAACGTTCTACTGGGTTGCTCTGAGGATGGTAGTTTGCAACGTGAAAAGAGGTAATGTCGTATTGTCTAAGAATGTTCTGAAATACCGAGCTAATGAATGATCGACCATTGTCCATTATCGCCTTCTGAGGAGCACCATAGACAAGAATTACGTGATCTTCGAATATTTCAGAGATGCGTTTTCCCGTAGCTTGTCTTAAAGGAAATAAAAGTATATATTTACTAAATATATCCTGTATAGAGAAAATGAAAGAATATCCAGATGCAGAACGAGGTAGAGGTCCAACTATGTCTAAGCTAACTATTTGAAATGGTCTTACGGCAGTTGGGCCTTGACTAAGCATTTTTCCAGCTGGAGGTTTTTGAAGAGGCTTTGTTTGGAGACAGACCGGACATCCGGCAATATAGCGAGCGACATCTTGCTTTTGTTTAGGCCAATAATACTTTCTACCGATCTTAGTTCGTGTTTTATATACTCCCAGATGACCTGATGTAGGGGGATCATGATGTGCAGATATGATTTCCTTTCGTTTTTCCTTTGGGACCACCATTAACCAACCGTCACCGTCTTCAGCTAGTTCGGGGTAAGGAACATCGATTTTTTTGAATAGCTGTCCATTTTCCAAACGCCACAGCGGATACTTGGCTGGTGTATCTTGTATCCTCTGACACATTTTGAGGTACCATTTATCTTTAGGCTCCACAGCAATACTGTCAATGCAAGGAACAGCTCTTGAGAGGGCATCAGGAACAGTATGGTTACTACCTTTGCGATGAACTACTTCAAAATCAAATTGTTGTAATCGTACTGCCCATCTCGCGATTCGTCCGACAGGGTCCTTGATATTATTGATCCATTTAAGAGCGAAGTGGTCTGTTATGACAGTGAATTTAACGGCTTCGAGATAAGGACGCAAGCGCTCTATGGCAAACAACACAGCCAGGCATTCCTTCTCGGTAGTGCTGTATTTTCTTTCTGGCTTCGAAAGCGATCGGCTCAAATAACAAATGACTCTCTCATTACCTTCATCATCCATCTGTGACAAAACAGCACCCAGCCCGTAGTCAGAAGCGTCGGTTTGCAAAATGAACCGTCGTTCAAAATCCGGACAAGAAAGCAATGGAGCGGACACTAAATATTCCTTTAGAGCTTTAACAGAATTTTCACATTCAACACTCCAAACGAAAGGCTGGTTTTTTCGGAGCAGAGTACATAACGGGGCGGTCAATGACGAGTAATTAGGTACGAATCGTCGATACCAAGATGCAACACCAATAAGTCTACGAACTTCGGTAACCGACTTAGGTCGAGGGATTTGGAGGATAGCTTCCACTTTAGCTGGATCCACCATGAGTCCACCAGCGCCTATAAAGTAGCCAAGATATTTTAGTTCGGACTTGCAGAAATAACATTTGTCCCTATTAAGAGTCAGTCCCGCTTTGATGATTCGAGATAAAACTACCCGTAAAATCTCAAGATGTTTCTCGTAAGTATCGGTACAGATGATAATGTCGTCCAAATAGACAAATACATATTTCTCTAGATCTACACCAATAACTTGGTCTATAAATCTTTGCCACGTTGCAGGGGCATTGTGGAGTCCCATGGGCATTCGCCGGAATTGATATAGACCCCGATTAGGTACAACGAAGGCTGTCATGGGTTTAGATTCTTCCGAAAGTGGTATTTGCCAGTAAGCACTTTTGATGTCCAGTGTCGTGAGATAGTGAGCATCACGAAGTTTATCTAGAGTAGCACTTACGAAGGGAAGAGGGTAGGCATCCCTCGTAGTGACCTTATTAAGTTGTCGATAATCTACGACAAACCGATGACGTCCATCAGGCTTCTTAATAAGAATTATCGGAGCAGCCCAAGGAGAATTAGAAGGTTCCACCACTCCATCTTCGAGCATTTTGGTAAGTTCTTCATTTACTTGCTTTAAAATAGGCGGCGGCAAAGGATAATGCCGTTGTTTAAGAGGCGGTGAAGAGGTTCGGATGACGTGCTCAACGTAGTTAGTGCATCCTAATTTGGAATCCATTCCTCTGAAGGTATCATCAATAAGTTTGTCTAGTCGAGATTTCTGCTCAGCATCCAGATGATCCGATGAAATTAAGGCTAACTGAATTGTTGGTTCACTTTGGGAGGAATTTCTAAACTGCCACTCACCCGAGAACATGTTTGGGATTATCTCCATTTCCATCCAAAAGTCCATCCCCAAAATGAGAGTATGAGGGAGGTCAGGAACAATAAGAACATCGATAATCTTTACCTTCTCACACAACGCAATTGGTAAAGATACCTTACCCAAAATACCACAAGTCTGGCCTGAAGCCACAACGCAAGACTTTTGTTCAGAGTTTTGGATTTTACAGAAAGATTTTAATCCGTTCCAACCAGATCCACCCAAAATGGTGTTTGTAGCTCCGGAATCCAACAATCCAAGCAACTGACAACCATAAATTTTCACTTGAAGATAGGGTCGCGTATCTCCTTTTGCATGCGCAAGGACATAATCTAGTAAAACGTGACGGCGTGAATCGGCCATGGACAACGATGAGTCAGACAGCTGGCCTACTGTTGACTTCGATTCCAGTTTTTTCGACAGTTAGGGCAATTATAAATCGAACAGTTGTTCTCTCCACATTTAAAACAAAATCGTTTACGAGGCTGATCACACTTCTTAAAACGGTGACCAGACTTGCCACAGTTCCAACAAGATGCTGCAAGTGAAGCGTTAGGTGGAAGTTCAGTTGGCGTAGAAGTTGGTGCTGAAAACGTAGCCATTGTTCTCGATTCTCGTTCTAGACAAGTAGAAGGGCTTTTGATAGCGGCGACATAAGGTTGACCTGAAGGTTTTCGGTATGCCAATTCTGGCTCTAGGAGAGATCGATTTGAAGAAGGCGGAGGAACGAATCTTTGTATCCTCGCCTCAGTCTCTTCTACTGCCCGACCTAATCGAATAAGCTCATCAACCGTTGATATCTTATGGAGGGCTAGCTGAGACTGTATGTTCGGTAGGAGGTTTCGTTGTATTAGAGCTACCCGATCCTTTTCACTGGGAGGTCGATCTAGCTTACGAAAAAGATTTTCCATGATCGTGATAAACGTAAGAACCTTTTCCTGTGCACCTTGAGTTCTTCGTCGAATCTCATCCATCAGGCTTACTTCATAATCGTACGGCAGGTATGCTTCACGCAGTTGAGAGACAAGATCTTGCCAGGAAGAAAATCTTCTGGTCCTGTACCAAAGCAAAGCATCCTGAGTCAGAAGTTCAGGAGCACAACGCAATAATTGCAGAGTAGAGACCCCTCTAGACATCCTGAGCTCTTCGATTCTCTCTAAAAATTCATTGACACTCGTGCGGCCATTAAACTTTACATTCCATCTAGTAATATCTGGCATTCGAGAATCATAGTTCCAACTATTAAGACTGGGTTGTAAAGAATAAGGAGAGTACTCATCCATACGACTTGACATGAAATCAGGTCTATCCCAAAGTCCATTGACACTATTCAATGTAGCTCTTCGAGAAGAACCATTGGCTGGATTATAGTGATGTTCTGTAACTGTAGGAAAAAAATTCACCCGTTGCCTAGGATCATTCATATAATTGGAATATCGAGCATGATGGAACAGTGGAAAAGACTGATTTGTAACTGGATCCGATGCATTTTCCTCAGGCATATCTACGAAGTCACCAACTATGTTTAAATTTCGACTCCCTGCAGGCTGACGTGAGGGTATTGGCTCATCCAATAAGGATAACTGTTGAACCCTATCTGTAATATTTTCTGATGTGGCATTTACTGATGCAGGAGGTGATGAAACGTCTTGATTCGGATGTCGAGGAGCTTCAAATTCCTTAGAGGATTCTTCGTAGATTTCAGAAAGTTTTTTTCCCAATTGATGACAATGTTGTATTAACGCAGTTCGTTTTTGTTCTTCTGGTTCTCTATCTCCTTCAAATCTTGATAACCGTCCAGAAACATGTCGAAGCCTAGTAGAAATTCTTTTGAAATCATTTTCAGCATTTTCATTATCAAAATTGTCCAAAGCGTCGTCTAGTTCCAGTATTTTCTTCTCGCATATATCAATTTCAACACCATAATCTAGAGACACGTCCCTTTTAATCAGCGATACTCCTTTCTCTTTTTCCAGTTTCAGAATTTCTCTCACATTATGTCTGAGTTCTGCCACCGTATTTACTGAAGGTAGTTTGCGAATATATAGCTCGTAGATTAATTCATCTTTAAGGAGCCTATTAATCTCCATATTGAATTATAAATCTGACTAAATTGAATGTACGAATAAATTTTTATTTTACAAAAAAAAATATAACTGCATAAAATGTTTTTATTACTATTTGTAAACCCCACTCCTTCCAAAAAAAAGGAATGAAAACCTACACGAGTTTATTCAAGAACTTTGCAAAATAAATTCCACAAAAAGTTTTGCAGAGAACCGAAAAAAAAATCCCAAACCTATAAACTAATCTAGAATAGTTGCACACACCTAAATTTTATTTTACTTAACTCTTATTAAAATAGTAATAGTAATAGGAAAATCTTATATAAATCTTAATTAATTAGATCAGATTAGAATCACAATTATCTTAATGGTTATTCTTCTTTTATTGTGTACCGTTCCTACTATTAGATTAATACTGATGAAAATGTTTTATTTTATCATATTACCTAAAATGTACAAGACCAGTTCAGACCAATGTTAATGGCAGTTCAAGAAAAAGAAGAAATTTTATTACTCCCTGACCTATGACAGAAGAAGAATAAATTGACAGTCAAAATATGGTTATGCTATTTTATCCAAATATAATTTGTAAAAGACTTTTAAATTACTGAAAACTAACTAATTAAAGAAAATATGTGTGTTTCTTATGTTGTGTGATGTTTTGTTTTGTCCTGTTGTGATATTTGTAATGTTGTACTGTACTTTCAAGCTGTCCAAAACTTTTCAAAACAAGAACACAAAAGTTGTCTTTAATATACTACTACTATCGACACCAAGAAACTACGTTACAGGGTATAAAGTGTACCAAAGTAACCGGAAACTTACAATTCTCACAAAAGTAGATTTACACACGTTAAGGGCGCCAAATTTTGATACAAGATTTTATAGGCAGGTATCAAATATTCAATAATATTAGAATAGATATTTCAATCCGCAGCTAGTTTCAGTGGAGAAAAAGGGGGGTCAGTAAATATCCTAAGAGATAATTTTATTTTCCAGTTCCATGAAATCTATTGGAAATAATGGTAAGACAGTGAAATTGAGATTGTACAGTTGATTTATTCTGGAATAAGATTTTGGAGTTATTGGTTACAATTGGTTCCAATGATAAGTTTAAACAAAACTATTTAACAGTATATGAATTCCCCTCTTAGTACTAATAGGTTCACATGGTAAGTATTTAACTGATTATACTAAATGCTTTTAAATTATAAGTTTCTGAACAGAGTGGCGTAGTAGTTAGTGTCAAAGTTGTCCTTCCTTAGGTTATGCCAACGATGAAGAAAAAAAACAATGAATACTCTTACTTTGTAACCCGTAGTCACAGTCCTAGGTATTCGACTAATCCACAGCAACAGGTGCACTACAGCTAGTCACCAATCAGAGTAATTTTCCCAGAGTATAACATAAAAAGCCTAAAAGAATGAAAGAGAAGTTAGATGGTGGCTAATTGAAATTTGGTTCGGTTAGGTTAGGAAGACTTACCGAAGGTGGAGTGGCTTTTGGTAGACTATTTGCAAAGATCCCCTTGCGGGCTTTCCAAAACATGAAAATAAAGGAAATAGTCCAAGTGTGGTTTCCGTTTGCTTCTGGCTTCAAAAATCCGAAAAGAATTCGTTCAACCTCATGTGGTCAAAATTGCAGCCATCAAAAAAAAAGACAAAACGGAAGAAGAGAGAACATAGACTCTCGACAGTATGTCAATTTAATGTCTAAGATAAGTAAGTCTAATTACCAACCTTAATTACTGGTCATCAACTGGTCAGTTTGACACTTATGTAGAGGTAGCCATGTATGTTTAGACCGTTTATAGTGAAGGATCAATAAAAGAAGAATTTCTCATATAGTAAATAAACAATGTTATGATCAAGTTTTATTTTTAAATTGAAGTTTTAATTTAGTTTTGTTTATTTTATTCTTAATTTAATTATCAAGCGGTAAGTGTTAGCCTCCCCTTAATTTATTATGCGCTGTTTGGTTTTAGTTTGATGTAAATAAGTTTCAACCCGTAACAAAACATTAGAAATAATCTCAACCCCTGCAAGTTCTAATCCCATTACACGTTCCACTAGATCAAATTCATTCATTGCCAGTCGTAATTCAGCCTCTTCAGATTCAAATTCACATCGTTCTGTTCATTCCGATGCAAAACTCCTCTCTTGTATATTTTGTCATAAGGCCCACCAATTGTCGTCTTGTTCCGCATTTTTTCTTAATAAACAAGGGACGGATTCGGTCCTGGGGTTGGACTTCAGCAGGTAGATGGTCGGGGGGAGAGGATAAGGGGATGGGCATCTGTGAGCTTGAGTTCAGTCCTGGTTCCTTCTCTTACTCTTGCGTCTGGAGTCCTCGGCCTCGCTTTCGTCTTCACTGTCCATCGGAGCCGGATTAATAGCAGTTGGTTGGTCTACTTTATATTTGCGAATAGTTTTTTTTCTTTTCTTATAGCTCATTAGTTCCTTGATTTTACGTTCAAAACTTATTTCGCTGAAAATTTTGTAAGTTTATCGTTATTCGTTATTGAATAAAAACGAGAAATATTTTAACTGGTTTTGATTCTAGTAAATTCTTTCAAGTTTATTAATAAATCATACACAAATAAGTTTTTGATTTATCTGCTAAATTTTATACGTTAATTAACAATTGATTATTCTTTCAAATAATTTCATGTTTACCGGGACAGGACGATACATTCTCAAATTATTAAATTTATTTGCATTGTTTATTTCATTTTATTTTTCAATCTAGCATCTTTTACCATTGGTTAATATTGTAAGTTACTAATAACTTATTACTTTTTTCATTGTGTTTCTCTTACATTGTTCTTAATTTACGTTTTTCAAAATGGCAGCAGACGAAAAGAATCGTAGGTTAATGATGCAATATGTAGCGAGGCGTCAAACGATTTTCTCCGATGCTACTAGCAGTTGGGATGCCGTTAAAGACCACACTCATGATCAAATTGCTGTTGTACAGGTGTATTATGACGATACCGCGCGATTGCAGGATGAGTTTAAACTTATCAACGATAAGATCAGTGATCTTAACTGTCTCCTACCTCCAGACGCTAACGTCGATACAGAAGCACCTTCAAGTGCTTTTCGCACCATCATTTTTAATATAAGAGCCAAGTTTCTACAACTGAATAGTCAACAACCCACTCCACCTACTGCTCCCTCCATCATTGCCACTCAGAGCTCTCAAAGTAATTTTGCATTACCTAAAATTCATTTACCGACTTTCTCGGGTGATATTGAGAAATGGCCTGAGTTTTTTGCGCTGTTTCAATCACTTATACACAATAGCTCGTCTCTCTCCTCTATCGAAAAGTTTCATTTCTTACGCTCTAACCTGAGTGGAAGTGCGCTCTCAGTTATTTCTAATTTACAACTAACAGGTGAAAATTACGAATTAGCCTATGCGGCATTGGTAAACAGATATCAATCTCCTCACAGAATTGCTCAAGCCTATTTAAATAAAATTCTCAATTTCAAACCAATTTCTTCGAATTCACTCAGCAATTTGAAGCATTTTCACGAGACTCATCAAAACTCTGTACAGGCTATTAAAGCATTATCTATAGACGATCTAGCAAACTTTATTTTGTTAACTTTATCATTAAATAATCTTGATGCACGTACCGCTAAAGTCTTCGAAGATCGACATTCTTCGGAAGGAATTCCGCAATTTGACGATTTGTTGGATTTCGTAATACAACAGATAAAAACATTAGAAATAATCTCAACCCCTGCAAGTTCTAATCCCATTACACGTTCCACTAGATCAAATTCATTCATTGCCAGTCGTAATTCAGCCTCTCCAGATTCAAATTCACATCGTTCTGTTCATTCCGATGCAAAACTCCTCTCTTGTATATTTTGTCATAAGGCCCACCAATTGTCGTCTTGTTCCGCATTTTTTCTTAATAAACAAGGGACGGATTCGGTCCTGGGGTTGGACTTCAGCAGGTAGATGGTCGGGGGGAGAGGATAAGGGGATGGGCATCTGTGAGCTTGAGTTCAGTCCTGGTTCCTTCTCTTACTCTTGCGTCTGGAGTCCTCGGCCTCGCTTTCGTCTTCACTGTCGCTTTCGGCGCGCGCCTTCCGCTTGGCCTTTTCGAGCTCGGGCTGCCCAACTGACAGGCCAAGTTCCCGAAGGCGCGCTTGGACCTCGGCATTGTCTAACTTGGCCGAGGACTTGATCGGTCGGGATAATTGATTAAGATATTCTACAGGGGTTTTGGTGGCGACCGCCGATATCTTATATTGGCCAGCCTTTCCTAATTGACCAGCCTTGGACGCCCTAGTTACAGCACAATAATATAAATCAGGGTATTGAGCGTGCCTAAGGCTGGTCATATCAATGTTTAATACATGTGCATAAGGATGATCCGGGTTGCGGGTGAAGGCTGCCCAAGCTACCTTAAACTGTCGGGCCTGATTGAACACCTCTGGGAGTGCAAGGGCCAGGGAGGGTATCGCCAGAAAACTCGACATCAAGTCACAAGACTTGATGCCAAAGTTGTGCCACACTAAGAGGATTTGCTCCCTGATCCCTTGGTTACTCATAGAGGTGTTCGACAGGAGAGCCTCTGCCCAGGATTTCCTGGCTTGCGGGTTGCAACCCACCCAGGCTTGGAATTCCTCGACACAGATTCGGACGTTTTCGGACATCTGCCCCCTATCCTCCACCCCCGAGGTCGCGCAGTATGTTGACCACCTTTTACGCAGATAGTCGTAATTATCTGGGCTCCGCGTGACGGGCTTTGCCATCACGCAAAACCCGCCGAGAGCCAAGGCAGCCACCACCTGGCGACCTGCTGCATCGCGGGGTGTCTTCTCGACTGGTCCATGCGCCACCTCACCATGTGTTCCCGCTGGAGCCTACCCCAGGAGAGCTGCCATGCTGGAGGTAATAGCATCTACGCTCTCCACAGGGAAGGCGTATCCTCCGAAGTCAGTGTACAATTTTGGGGTTGAAGAATCTCCCTCAAGGGCTGGGAGGGCTTGGACTTTCGTGGCTCTAGTTGCAGAACGGGTGGTCATCTTGCCGGTTAAAGGAGAAATGTTTTCTAGAATAGCTTCTCAACAAACGTAACTTAACTCGAAAGCAGACAGGGTGAGCGACTCGTAAGATTATAAAGTCTGTTTGGTGGTGAAAATTACGAATTAGCCTATGCGGCATTGGTAAACAGATATCAATCTCCTCGCAGAATTGCTCAAGCCCATTTAAATAAAATTCTCAATTTCAAACCAATTTCTTCGAATTCACTCAGCAATTTGAAGCATTTTCACGAGACTCATCAAAACTCTGTACAGGCTATTAAAGCATTATCTATAGACGATCTAGCAAACTTTATTTTGTTAACTTTATCATTAAATAATCTTGATGCACGTACCGCTAAAGTCTTCGAAGATCGACATTCTTCGGAAGGAATTCCGCAATTTGACGATTTGTTGGATTTCGTAATACAACAGATAAAAACATTAGAAATAATCTCAACCCCTGCAAGTTCTAATCCCATTACACGTTCCACTAGATCAAATTCATTCATTGCCAGTCGTAATTCAGCCTCTTCAGATTCAAATTCACATCGTTCTGTTCATTCCGATGCAAAACTCCTCTCTTGTATATTTTGTCATAAGGCCCACCAATTGTCGTCTTGTTCCGCATTTTTTCTTAATAAACAAGGGACGGATTCGGTCCTGGGGTTGGACTTCAGCAGGTAGATGGTCGGGGGGAGAGGATAAGGGGATGGGCATCTGTGAGCTTGAGTTCAGTCCTGGTTCCTTCTCTTACTCTTGCGTCTGGAGTCCTCGGCCTCGCTTTCGTCTTCACTGTCCATCGGAGCCGGATTAATAGCAGTTGGTTGGTCTACTTTATATTTGCGAATAGTTTTTTTTCTTTTCTTATAGCTCATTAGTTCCTTCATTTTACGTTCAAAACTTATTTCGCTGAAAATTTTGTAAGTTTATCGTTATTCGTTATTGAATAAAAACGAGAAATATTTTAACTGGTTTTGATTCTAGTAAATTCTTTCAAGTTTATTAATAAATCATACACAAATAAGTTTTTGATTTATCTGCTAAATTTTATACGTTAATTAACAATTGATTATTCTTTCAAATAATTTCATGTTTACCGGGACAGGACGATACATTCTCAAATTATTAAATTTATTTGCATTGTTTATTTCATTTTATTTTTCAATCTAGCATCTTTTACCATTGGTTAATATTGTAAGTTACTAATAACTTATTACTTTTTTCATTGTGTTTCTCTTACATTGTTCTTAATTTACGTTTTTCAAAATGGCAGCAGACGAAAAGAATCGTAGGTTAATGATGCAATATGTAGCGAGGCGTCAAACGATTTTCTCCGATGCTACTAGCAGTTGGGATGCCGTTAAAGACCACACTCATGATCAAATTGCTGTTGTACAGGTGTATTATGACGATACCGCGCGATTGCAGGATGAGTTTAAACTTATCAACGATAAGATCAGTGATCTTAACTGTCTCCTACCTCCAGACGCTAACGTCGATACAGAAGCACCTTCAAGTGCTTTTCGCACCATCATTTTTAATATAAGAGCCAAGTTTCTACAACTGAATAGTCAACAACCCACTCCACCTACTGCTCCCTCCATCATTGCCACTCAGAGCTCTCAAAGTAATTTTGCATTACCTAAAATTCATTTACCGACTTTCTCGGGTGATATTGAGAAATGGCCTGAGTTTTTTGCGCTGTTTCAATCACTTATACACAATAGCTCGTCTCTCTCCTCTATCGAAAAGTTTCATTTCTTACGCTCTAACCTGAGTGGAAGTGCGCTCTCAGTTATTTCTAATTTACTACTAACAGGTGAAAATTACGAATTAGCCTATGCGGCATTGGTAAACAGATATCAATCTCCTCGCAGAATTGCTCAAGCCTATTTAAATAAAATTCTCAATTTCAAACCAATTTCTTCGAATTCACTCAGCAATTTGAAGCATTTTCACGAGACTCATCAAAACTCTGTACAGGCTATTAAAGCATTATCTATAGACGATCTAGCAAACTTTATTTTGTTAACTTTATCATTAAATAATCTTGATGCACGTACCGCTAAAGTCTTCGAAGATCGACATTCTTCGGAAGGAATTCCGCAATTTGACGATTTGTTGGATTTCGTAATACAACAGATAAAAACATTAGAAATAATCTCAACCCCTGCAAGTTCTAATCCCATTACACGTTCCACTAGATCAAATTCATTCATTGCCAGTCGTAATTCAGCCTCTCCAGATTCAAATTCACATCGTTCTGTTCATTCCGATGCAAAACTCCTCTCTTGTATATTTTGTCATAAGGCCCACCAATTGTCGTCTTGTTCCGCATTTTTTCTTAATAAACAAGGGACGGATTCGGTCCTGGGGTTGGACTTCAGCAGGTAGATGGTCGGGGGGAGAGGATAAGGGGATGGGCATCTGTGAGCTTGAGTTCAGTCCTGGTTCCTTCTCTTACTCTTGCGTCTGGAGTCCTCGGCCTCGCTTTCGTCTTCACTGTCGCTTTCGGCGCGCGCCTTCCGCTTGGCCTTTTCGAGCTCGGGCTGCCCAACTGACAGGCCAAGTTCCCGAAGGCGCGCTTGGACCTCGGCATTGTCTAACTTGGCCGAGGACTTGATCGGTCGGGATAATTGATTAAGATATTCTACAGGGGTTTTGGTGGCGACCGCCGATATCTTATATTGGCCAGCCTTTCCTAATTGACCAGCCTTGGACGCCCTAGTTACAGCACAATAATATAAATCAGGGTATTGAGCGTGCCTAAGGCTGGTCATATCAATGTTTAATACATGTGCATAAGGATGATCCGGGTTGCGGGTGAAGGCTGCCCAAGCTGCCTTAAACTGTCGGGCCTGATTGAACACCTCTGGGAGTGCAAGGGCCAGGGAGGGTATCGCCAGAAAACTCGACATCAAGTCACAAGACTTGATGCCAAAGTTGTGCCACACTAAGAGGATTTGCTACCTGATCCCTTGGTTACTCATAGAGGTGTTCGACAGGAGAGCCTCTGCCCAGGATTTCCTGACTTGCGGGTTGCAACCCACCCAGGCTTGGAATTCCTCGACACAGATTCGGACGTTTTCGGACATCTGCCCCCTATCCTCCACCCCCGAGGTCGCGTAGTATGTTGACCACCTTTTACGCAGATAGTCGTAATTATCTGGGCTCCGCGTGACGGGCTTTGCCATCACGCAAAACCCGCCGAGAGCCAAGGCAGCCACCACCTGGCGACCTGCTGCATCGCGTGGTGTCTTCTCGACTGGTCCATGCGCCACCTCACCATGTGTTCCCGCTGGAGCCTCCCCCAGGAGAGCGGCCATGCTGGAGGTAATAGCATCTACGCTCTCCACAGGGAAGGCGTATCCTCCGAAGTCAGTGTGCAATTTTGGGGTTGAAGAATCTCCCTCAAGGGCTGGGAGGGCTTGGACTTTCGTGGCTCTAGTTGCAGAACGGGTGGTCATCTTGCCGGTTAAAGGAGAAATGTTTTCTGGAATAGCTTCTCAACAAACGTAACTTAACTCGAAAGCAGATAGGGTGAGCGACTCGTAAGATTATAAAGTCTGTTTGGTGGTGAAAATTACGAATTAGCCTATGCGGCATTGGTAAACAGATATCAATCTCCTCGCAGAATTGCTCAAGCCTATTTAAATAAAATTCTCAATTTCAAACCAATTTCTTCGAATTCACTCAGCAATTTGAAGCATTTTCACGAGACTCATCAAAACTCTGTACAGGCTATTAAAGCATTATCTATAGACGATCTAGCAAACTTTATTTTGTTAACTTTATCATTAAATAATCTTGATGCACGTACCGCTAAAGTCTTCGAAGATCGACATTCTTCGGAAGGAATTCCGCAATTTGACGATTTGTTGGATTTCGTAATACAACAGATAAAAACATTAGAAATAATCTCAACCCCTGCAAGTTCTAATCCCATTACACGTTCCACTAGATCAAATTCATTCATTGCCAGTCGTAATTCAGCCTCTTCAGATTCAAATTCACATCGTTCTGTTCATTCCGATGCAAAACTCCTCTCTTGTATATTTTGTCATAAGGCCCACCAATTGTCGTCTTGCTCCGCATTTTTTCCTCTCTCTCGAGATGAAAAGATCAATTTCATCAAACAACACAAACGTTGTTTCAACTGTTTAGGTTCTCACTTGAAATCACAGTGTAAATCTACATCTGGCTGCCGGAAATGTAATTCCCGTAATCATCATACTCTCTTGCACCCTGTTCAATTGGACAATTTAAGTCACAGTTCTGCGTCCAATCGCATCACTTCGGATCATATCAATCACGAGTCCAATACTACACCTACCTCCTCTGTCGAACAACCTACTCCTGGTTCTTCTCTCTCGTTTAGTTGTACGACCACAATGCCTGTGACATCCCTGTTAGGTACATTTCGCGCTCGCATTTTGGATCAACGCAAAGGCTACCTTCCCGTACGAGGAGTTATTGACCCTGGATCACAATTGTCTTTTATCTCAAAGCGTTTATCGAGCCAGTTAAGTAAAAGGATACAAGATATGCCAGTTTCCGTATCAGGTATTGGCGGACACTGTTCTACCTCTCCCGGCACCATTAATTGCCAAATTTCCTCTAGATTTTCTCCAAATCATATTGACATAAATCCCTCAGTGGTTTCTCATATTACTGATCATTTACCTCCTTCGAGCATTAATACAGAGGTTGTTCATGCTTTTCGATATTTAACTTTAGCCGATCCTGATTTCCATCGGTCAGACAAAATAGACTTACTTTTGGGTGCTGACGTCTACCCCCAGTTATTACTACCCCAACCTTTCGTTCCCAGTTTACTTGGTCCGGTCGCAATCAGCACTATATTTGGTTGGACAATTATAGGTCCTATCCAAGCCCGTGATCGAAACCAACAAACCACTTCATTGATATCCACTTGTCAGATTTCCCATGACCTCGGCAAATTTTGGGAAATTGAAAATGTTTCGAATTTCACACCGCAAGATCCTCTTGATATTTTAGCCGAACAACATTTCGTCGCCACTCATGAACGAAACGAAGATGGCAGATATTCAGTGTCTTTACCAGTTAAACCAAATGCAGCCCCTTTAAATAGTAATCAGAAGGTTGCTCGTCATTCACTTGTTCAGCTCATCAAACGTCTTGATAAAACTCCATCACTCAAGTTGGAATACGAACAATTTCTACAAGAATATTTAGATTTAGGACACATGTCCAAGTCTCTGCAACCCGCTCAGTATATTATTCCCCATCATGTAGTAACTAAACTTACAAATCAGGGCAACAAAATCCGAGTAGTTTTTAATGCTTCTAGTCCTGACTCATCAGGTCTCTCCTTAAATGATTGCTTGATCAAGGGACCTAAATTACAGTCAGATGTGTCTGACATATTGCTCAACTTTCGACTTTCTCGAATTGCTCTTTGCTGTGATATTCGACAAATGTATCGGCAAATTCTGGTACATAAACAAGATCGTCACATGCAGCATATTCTCTGGAAACCCAAAGCCAATCTTCCCGAACAAGAAGCTGAGCTCAACATTGTTACTTATGGCTTGGCCCCCTCCGCTTTCCTTGCCATGCGCGTTCTCCATCAGCTCGTTCAAGATGAAGGACATCGATTTCCTTTAGCTTCACATGCCCTATTAAATCAGACTTATGTTGACGATGTAATTTCCGGTGCTGACGACATTGTATCGGCATTGGATTTGCAAATGCAATTGATAAACTTACTTTCGTCTGGAGGCTTTGAACTACGCAAATGGTCCTCTAGTCACCCTCAGCTACTTAGAGAGTTGCCTCCAAGCCATTTAGAAGCTCCTCTACAGTTCAATGACGAGGACAATTCTTTAAAGGTTTTAGGTTTGAACTGGGACCCATCTCGCGATTGCCTTGTATTCAGAGTTCAGCCTTTTGATTCGCCATATACTAAGCGTAGCATGCTGTCATTTTTAGCCAAAATTTTTGACCCAAATGGATTTCTATCTCCACTCATCATTTCCTTTAAAATCATTATCCAGAAGATATGGCTCGCTAAACTTGATTGGGATCAACCTGTCACCTCTGAAATTGCTTTATATTGGAACCAAGTGATCACAAATCTTGATCGCATCGCCACGTTTCATCTCCCCCGTTGTGTACTTCCTAACACGAATTTTGATCAGATACACCTGATAGGCTTTGCCGATGCCTCGTCTGTTGCTTATGCTGCAGTAGTGTACATATGTTTCGAATCAACTAACTCACGTCATTCCTTTCTGTGGAAGGCCAAAACTCGTGTGGCCCCGTTAAAAACCCTCTCTATCCCTAGACTTGAACTTTGCGCCGCAATACTTTTAATTGATTTAATCAATTCGGTGCTGCATATCCGATATCCGAAACCGCTATCTGACATCAGACTTTTTTCAGACTCTGAAATAGTACTTGCATGGTTACGTACTCCTCCGCATACTCTTAAAACTTTTGTTTCACATCGCATTGCTCATATTATAGATCACTCACCTCCTAATTCCACATGGTCCCACTGTCCTTCTGCTCTCAATCCCGCTGACATGGCCTCACGAGGGTTATCTGTTTCTCTTCTTCTTCAAGATAAGATATTTCATTTATGGACTAAAGGTCCTCCCCTATTGAACGATTACCATCAGAAATGGCCCATTCCCTTTCGCAATGCCAGTTTGAACTCCGAATCTTTATTGGAGCTTAAATCAAATCCCTTAGCGCTCATCACAACTCAACCTGTTCCCTCATTTGTAGAATTTTCTCTACGGTTCTCTTCCTTCACACGTTTTCAACGAGTTGTTGCTTGGATGCGGCGTTTCATTTTCAATTGTAGATCTACTAATGCTTCTAAACCTCTTTCCTCCGGCCCTTTGACGGTTCTTGAACTGCAAGACGCATTGCGTACAATCATCTTGCGTACTCAGTCACAACATTTTGCAGATGTTCTGCATGAACTTAGAGTCACCAACATGGTCAAATCTCTTTGCAAACTGACCCCCTTTCTTGATGACCATGGGGTCATCAGGGTGGGCGGTAGACTCAAAAACTCTCACTTAAATTTCGATGCGCAACATCCAATTCTATTGTCCCAGTCAGCTCACCTTTCCATGCTCATATGCAAGCACTATCATTTATCTGCCTTACACGCTGGACCCACCACGTGTCAAGCTTTAATACGCGCCCGTTATTGGATTCTTTCCTTACGTCAACTTATACGTAAAGTGATTCACCGATGCCTCACTTGTCATCGTTTTCGAGCTTCCAATATTCAGCCCATCATGGCCGATTTACCCTCTTGTCGAGTTCAGCCAGGTAGACCCTTTCTTAACACTGGTGTTGATTATGCCGGACCATTTCAAGTTCGTGCTTCTCGTCTCCGTAGAGCCACCATCACCAAGGGTTATTTATGCATTTTTGTATGTACCGCGACTAAGGCTGTGCATCTAGAATTTGCTTCCGAGCTTTCTACTGACATCTTTTTAGCAGCTCTCGATAGATTTATTGCTCGTAGAGGTCTTCCTCATTCCATCTTATCCGACCAAGGCCGGAATTTCATTGGTGCCAACAGGCACATTCAGGAAGTTTATCATTTCCTCAATACTCAGCATCACGAGATTTTTGACACTTTGTCGCAACGCGAAATTAAGTGGATTTTCAATCCTCCAGCTGCCCCTAACTTTGGCGGGCTTTGGGAAGCAGCCGTCAAATCCGTTAAGAACTTGTTATATCGCTTGTGTGCTGAAATAATCTTCACCGCAGAAGAATATGCCACTCTTTTTGCACGAATCGAAGCTGTTCTGAATAGTCGACCTTTATGTTCGCTGTCCTCAGACCCTAATGAAGCCTCAGTCTATCTCAGTCCAGGTCATTTTCTTATCGGTGTTCCGCTTTTATCAAGACCTGAAATCCCTTTTTCTGATAATATTCATTTAACCTCCCGTTGGAAAATCATTTCTCAAATTTCCCAATCATTTTGGCGTCGTTGGTCCCGGGAATACCTCAATACCATGATTCAACGTACCAAGTGGACCTCACCCTCCAAACCACTAAAAGTTGGCGACGTTGTAATATTGAAAGGAATGAATGGTTCTCCCTTATCCTGGCCCTTGGGTCGCATTACTGAGCTGAAGTATGGTCAAGACGGTGTTTCACGCGTTGTCGTTCTTCAAACTCCCACTAGCATTGTTACGCGTCCAGTTAACAAGCTCATTCTCCTTCCGGAATGACATCTTCCTTTATTTATTTATTTTTTTTTTCTCTTCTCTTTATTTTTCATTGTTTTCTTAATTTCATTTTGTTTTGTTACCTTATTGGGTAACTTTCTTTAGTCGCTTCCAAAATTTTGCTAATTTCTCTAGTGCTAAAATTGGACAACCATTCCAATTTTGGTGGGCGGTATGTTCGCGCCGCCCTCTTATTTCATTAAATTAGACGAGCCGCTCATGGCTTAATTTCGTATAAAATGCTATACCAGTTTAAAAACCATTAAGTACCTGTTTTGATAAGAGACTAGTTTTATTGTTGTTAAACCCGCTGTATTAAAGGAAACACCTCGTTTCTATTCGTAATTTTTCTTATATATAATTTTGACAAACCGCATAAATTTGCTAAACTAAGTGTATTCGCAAACATAAATATAAACTTTAATAGTGTCACAAGGGCAAGAAATAATTTCCAGTGCGAAACGATCGATCGTGGAGCCATTTTTGGAAGACACCAACAGCTTGGGTAAGTCCCTTTAAAATTAAAGTTTTAGTAGTAAAGATTAACCAACAGCAAATTCTCTATTAAATACAGTCCACATTCTTAAGCCGTTGCGCTAACATCGGGAAATAAATGAAAATGAACCGAGAAAGCCAAATTTTGGATATTACGTGGGGGATGGCAAGAAAAGCTTAAGTTCAAATTGTCGACCAAAATAACCTTGTGCAATTTCCGCCATATTGAAAAAACCCTTAAATTCAGTTTTTTCATCATAACTCGGTTCCCCGTTAAGATACGAAATTTTTTATGGAATACTTTTTTGTTGTGTTGCTTTTCTCGCGATCTACAATTAAGGTTCCATGCATTTTTCACGTATCGATCGTCGTTTTCGAGATATCGATCAAAAATATCAAAAATTTGGGGAGAATTTTTTTTTTCGCTATTTACTTTTTTCTGGTGAAAGATATCGAAAAATGTTTAAAATAAAACTTGTAGAGCGTGTCCAGACCTACAAATTCGTTTTTTTATTTTTCATTTCCAAAAATTACGACCTCCAGCGCGCCACAAAGTCGGCCCCAGCGCGCCCGACGCGTCTCCATGGCGCGTCATGGCGTCTCGCCATGGAGCACGTGACTATGCGACCGTTAGAGTTTGGGCGTGGGTCAGGTATAAAAGACCCTTTTTTCGTGTTCGTGCCGGAACATCTGCTCCTTATTCGTAGCATTCCAGTCAGTTGTCTCGAGTCTTTTGAAGCGAGCATACGTGTTTGAAAAATTGTGTGAAAGTGGGTGATTGTTTCATTTGCAAAAAACCTCTGATTGACGATATTTATGTGGCTAAAAAGAGAGCTGTTCAGACTCTCTTAGCGGCGAGTGTGAAAAGAGGACATGTGGAGCATCAACAAATGTTACAAAATATTGACTCAGTGAGTGTTCATAGTTCCTGCTACAAAAAATATGGAAACCAACGGCTAGCGTCGATTGCTTCACAATACTCTCGGATAAATGGTACGAAGAAAAAAAAAGGATTATCACGAAGAAAGATTAAGAGTTATTCGCGAAGCTGCTGCGATAATCCGTGAGGACATTAGAGGTGTCGTTTACGATAAAAACAATTATCCCCCATCGGATGAATTCGTGAAAGATGTTGAAGCCGCTGTTCCTGAATATTTGCAAGTTTTTCTTACTACAATGATAACAAAAGATAAACGTGGTGCATTGGAACAATGGAAAAAAAAATGTACAGCGATAGCTCACTCCATAATAACAGCCGTACGTCCGCGTTCGTTTTTCTCTCCGCTGCAGTTAGGTGTTGGGACCTTCCTTTACAAGAAATTTGGTTCAAAAAGTCTCATCAACATATTATCAGCTATGGGATTCTGTGCACCGTATCGAGAAATAACAATTTTCGAGAATTCATGCATTCATCGAGCTGAAAGTGAAATTTTGGAAAATTCCTTCAGTCAATTTGTATTTGACAATGCGGATTTTAACATAAACACCCTTGACGGTCATGGAACGTTTCATGCAATGGGAGGAATACACTGCGTGACTCCCTACACATCTATCCAGCGTGAGAAAAAAATCCCGCGTATTGTCGAAATAAAATCAGCTTCAGAAGTTGCACAATTGGGCATGGTACCTGTACTCTCTTACAACAAACATAAATCGGCAGGCTTACAAGCTATAACTGTTGCCGATGTCGAAGCTCTTGGCTGGTTTATGAATTTTTTTTGTATTGCAATAATTCCCTGAACCGTTTTCCATCCATTTTGACGCGTGGATACAACCGAGCGAGGGGCTAAATGAAAACCGGGCACAGTTTCACTAGAGGTCGCGCTAGAGGTCGTAATTTTTGTCGGAAATGAAAAATAAAAAAAACGAATTTGTAGGTCTGGACACGCTCTACAAGTTTTATTTCAAACATTTTTCGATATCTTTCACCAGAAAAAAGTGAATAGCGAAAAAAAAAATTCTCCCCAAATTTTTGATATTTTTGATCGATATCTCGAAAACGACGATCGATACGTGAAAAATGCATGGGACCTTAATTGTAGATCGCGAGAAGAGCAACAAAAAAGTATTCCATAAAAAATTTCGTATCTCAACGGGGAACCGAGTGATGATGAAAAAACTGAATTTAAGGGTTTTTTCAAGATGGCGGAAATTGCACAAGGTTATTTTGGTCGACAATTTGAACTTAAGCTTTTCTAGCCACCCCCCACGTGATATCCAAAATTTGGCTTTCTCGGTTCATTTTCACTTTTAAATGTGTATAATGACTGGACTAAATCGCAGGGACCCAGGCCGAATTGAAGGCGTTCTTCAAATCAAGTGTGATAAGTAGTGTGTGTTGTTTATTTGTTTTGTTTTGTAATATTTTGTCTGTGATTTGTGTGATTGCGTCGATTGTGGAATGTCCTTGTCTAAATCCGTATTGTTTATCGTTTACTTGGTGTGTGGTTTCTAGGTGGTGTGCTAGTCTTTTAGCTGTCATCTTGTCGAGAACCTTCCCCATCGATGGGAGAAGGCAGATAGGTCTCTTAGCTCCGTCTTTTTTCGGTAGCCAAACCATATCTGCCCTCTTCCACAAATCGGGAAACTTCCCTTCCGTCCAATAGCTATTGTACGTGTCTGTAAGTATCTTGGGGTGTTGCGTGTGTATGTATTCTAATGTTTCTTTGTCAAGACCATCCCTGGTTGTAGCTTTTTTGTTTTTCATGTCTTGTAATGTTTGTGTAATTTCTTCTTGTGTAAATAGTGTCTGGTTTTGTCCGTTACTGTTTTCGTGTTGTCTTTGTCTTAATGTATTTCTGTGTCGGTGCTGTCATCATCTTTAGGGAAGTATTTGTCGTGTAGGTAGTGTATTGTGTCAACTCTGTCTTGTGTCCATGTGCCGTCGTCTTTTTTAAGTGTTGTGATTGTTCTATTGTCAGGTGTTTTTTGTCTTATGATTTTGTAGGCTGCATTCCAAGGATTGTCAGGTTCGGTGTTGGTGAAGTATTGTCGTATTGCGGTTTGTTTTGTCTGTTTGATTAAGTTTTTGTAGTGTCTTCGTTGTGTTTTATAGTCTATTATGTCTCGTTGTCTGTTAATGGGGTCTCTTTGTTTTTGGTATTTCTTTCTTAGTGTGTTCGTGATGTGTCTTTGTGTTGTGAGTTCTGCTGTCCACCAGATTTGTGATTTCTTGTGTTGTTTTTTGTGTTTTGTTGCTGATTTGTGTATTAAGTGTAATATTGTATTTTGTGTTTGTTCGATTTTGTCTTGAAAATCCCCGTTTGTATCCCACTGTGTTTCTTGTATGAGTCTTGTCAGTTTGGTCTTGTCAATTTTGTCAAAGTGTATCTTGTTAACTGCTTGTTGTTGTGTTCGTTGTGTACTTATGTCGTATCGAATGTAGTGGTGGTCGCTGAGTGTGTCTTGGTCAGATACTGTCCAATTTTGTAAATGTATGTCTTTTGATAGTGTTAAGTCGACGCAACTTTTCCCCCTGGTGTTTTGAAATGTTGGTGTACTGTCGTGTTTGTTGTTTATGTATATGTTGTGTTGTGTCGTCCAATTCAGTATGTCTTGTCCCCTGTCGTCTGTAATTGTTCCCCCCCATGAAGTGTGTTTGGCATTAAAGTCACCTACGATTATCATGTGATTTGTGTCGTTTTCAATGTGTTTTTTGTGTTTGTCTAGTCTAGTGTTCGTTGAGCCACCCGGCTCGTCATAAATGTTCATAATAGTGAAGATTTTGTTAGGTGTTTGTAGGTGTATTGTTGTTACGTTTTCGTCTGTTCTGTCTGTAAGTGTTGTAGTGTATTGTGTCAGTCTTTTGTGTATTAGTGTTACTGCCTTGGAGGCCCGGTTCACGCCAACCGTCGTGTAGATACTGCTATTCCACACGTTGCGTCCTGGCTCCTGAATCAGTGCGATGTCGATATTGTCTGTGTTCATGATGTGTAGTAGTTGTTCTATAGCGTGTGTACCTCTCCCAGCATTGAATTGAATAAATTTAATGTTCATGTAGGTGTAGGTGTGGCGCGACTCTGTTGTTTTGTGTTTGTGTTGTAGTTAGGTGTAGTGTTGTTTGTGTTGTAGTGTTTTACTGTTTGTTTATTGGTATTGTGTTTGTCTTCTTGTTTCTTGTAGCTTCTTCTGGTAAATAGGGCAATTTTGGTCTCTTGCTTGATGTCCACGTGGCGACAGTCTCATTGTCTCGCAGTTAATGCAGTTGTAGTATTCTGTTGTGCATTCTGAGTTCTCATGTTTTTTCCCGCATTTCAGACATCTTGGATCTTTCTCTGTGCAGTACTTTGCAACGTGTCCATACCGGCAACATCTGAAGCACATTGTGACCCTTAAATATTCTTCGACATATATCTTTGTAAGGTCGTAATACACGTGTCCTTCTTTCAAAATCGCTTTAATTAAATCAATTGGGCCTTCCAGTAGTACGTTTTCTTTCCATGGGTTCCTGCATGGTCTTTTCGTTAATACTTTTAGTTTCTCGAATTCTTGCCCGTATGCTGTTGCCAGTTCTTCGTTCTGCATTTTGAGTTCCTCTTGTATGTCTGTTTCGGTTTGCCCCTTGGGTAACCCGGTTAATATGATGACTGGGTCCCTTGATTTGGTAGCATCTTTTGCATTTAGTTTTTCACAAGTAGCAGTTTTTTGTAGCACTTGTTCATGCGTATTCTTATCTTTAGTTGTAATTATTACCGTGTTGGGGTCCCTCGTCCTTCTTATGTTTATTTGCTGTAGGTCCTTTGGCTTTATTATAGTTTTTAAAGCATCCATGGTTCTTCCAGCTTCACCTTCTTTCAGTTTAACCATTGTGTCGTAGACTTTTTCCATTTTTTGTGGTGAACTCCAAGTGGGGGGAGTCGTTGGTTCTATTATTGTATTCACCGTTTGAGCGTAGGTTTTGACTGGCAAACTTGGGTATTCTGTGTTAGTTATTCTTGGTTGTATTTCTTGTGTATTAGCTTGCAGCGTTTGTTGTCTCATGTCTGGCTGTGATTTGCTCTCTATGGTTTGTGTTATCGTTTGTTTTAGCTCTAGTAGGTCCTGGGGTGTGAGGTTTTGGTTTTCCATTTTTCGCTTATTCATTTCTATGATGTCAGCTTGCAGGTCATTGATTTTAGTTTCCTGCACAAATAAATATGTAATAAGGTCCTGGTACATATTTATTATTTGGTCAGTTGATTCTATTACAGTGGCTTTGTCTCTAAGTGTGAAAGAGATTTTGCCTTTCGCCTCCGGAGTCGTTCTTGTAACAGACTGTATGATGAGCTGTTTCAGCTCTCTCATTTTAATATTGTTCTCAAGTAAGTTGTGTTTCATACTTTTCTTGTGTCAGCAGTGTCTTCATCGTCCTCCCTCTGTCGTTTGTTGTCATTTTCTTTGTCAATCCTTTGAGACTCCATTTCTCCAAAGCTAAGAGATCGGTCCCTAGGCGGTGATCTTACAATAGACAGTCTGGGCTGGAATGGGTCTTTAAGCGTGTTATCCATCGGTAAAGGTTTCAGGCCTCTAGGGCCTTAATTTCCGTCGTTATGGCCAAAAAACAATTTTTGGTGGATGCGCCAAAAATGGTGGAGGCGCCACAAAAAACTTAGTATATGTACCCGAACTATTGAGGCTCTATCTCTTATGGTTCACGAGTTACAATATAACCCGGTTATTGTCTTGTGGATTTAACTTAAACTACGGTAATCTTAGTCTAACACAGTCTATATCTGCCTCTAATACTAAATATTTTCAAAATAGCAATTTGAAAAAACAACCCAAAATTAAAATTTTTCAAGTCCCGAAATCAGAAATTTTACCCAAGTCAAAGGTTGTTAGTTAACAAAATCACTAAGTCCGTAAAGCAAATTTGTAAAAATTTTCTAAGTCCAAAATTTTACATAATGTCAGTAAATATTAGAACAATAATTTAACTATTCGTGCTTCTGTTCTCCTGATACTTAGCTTTGTTTAAAAGGCTTATATCTTGCGTTCTAGGCGTCGTATCGCCTTCCGGTCAACGGCATTGGCTTCGTGGCTCCGCAGGGCTTCTGTGGAAGTTGTTTAGGACTTCGCACACACGACACCTTTTGTGGCACTAATCACTGCACTGCTTTGAATCGACAGATTTTAAACACGTCTGTACTCAACGAAAGCTATATGCAAACTGAAGTGTAGGGACAGGATTAAACTTGTGCAAGCTGCTATACCTTTCGGTTTCGAGCATACGTACGTCTCTATCTAGCCAAACCACCACCATGAGAACCCTTCCCAACTCCACACTCCAAAAATGAGCGGGGATTTAGACCTCTTTTAATAATTTAATGTTCCACTGTATAAAAGTACAAAAAAGTTAAAATAAAATATCAAATATAAATGTTAACTTAAAGTCTATAAACTTACAAAATATCGACTTCCCTATTAATGCTTCACATTTCTTCTTCTATCATTGCCCTGTCCGCCCATTTGTTTAATTTTTCTAAATCTGACCTTACCACCTTTCTATCAACTCTTAAACATATATTATAGTTATCATATTGTTCTCTTATCTCATTCCTAATTTCTCCTCTCCTCAAATCACTGCATTCTAACATTATGTGGTCCCTAGTTTCGTTTATTTCGCAGTTACATATGTTCCTTTGTGTCCCAAGTTTAAAGCGTTTCAAATAGTCGCCCATGTTGCCGTGTGCTGTTAATAGTTGCATTGCTTTAAACGATAGCTCAATTCTCTGTTTTCCAACTTCTTTGCATAGCTCATATGTTTTTCTGCCTTTGGTTGACCTCGCCCATTCATTCTGCCATTCATCCATCTTCCATGCATCTATTCTTCTTTTAATGTCCCTCTTTTTTAGATGTTTATGCCCAGTTATATCCACATCGTTTCTCTTGCTGTTCTTCTTTGCCTCCTTATCTGCGATCGCATTTCCTGGATTGAGGTTGTCATGGCCCTTTCTCCAGTTTACTCTCAAGTTGTCGTTACTTTGGTTTTCTTCAATTAATTTCTGTATTGTATTGGCGATCGGATTTGTTGTTTTCCTGTATTTGATCTTGCCCATTGCTATTTTGCTGTCTGTTATAATTGTAATTTTTGTTAGATTCATGTTTATCCCCCATAGAGCTCCTCTTTGTATTGCTATTAGCTCTGCATCTCCTACGTCTATGTGATCTTCTATTCGGCTTCCTGTTGTTATCCATATTTCCCCCATTTTTGTTGCTAGACCTATTCCTGTGTTTCCTTGTTGCGTATACTGACATGCGTCTACGTATATCATGTTCCTGTCTTGATTACTTACATTGGTCCAATCAAGAATTGTATCTGATCTAATTTTGTGTTCGGGTGTAACTCTGTGAATGATGTTATCTCTATATGTCGTGAATTCGTGATGTCTACTTTTGGCCATAATGTGTAATGGTATTGTACCATTTATTACTTCTAATGCCTCTGTGGGTGTTGTTTTATAGGCCTTGTTTATCGCTAGTAGGAATGGTCTACTTATTGCATGAAGATGTTTTTTGATTCTACTATCACTATTCCTTATCCCCCAGATTTCAGCTGCATATATGACTGCTGGGTTTATCACTCGATCGTATATTATTTTTGTGTATTCCTTATTGTGTCCGTAGTATTTTTTGATCATGGCTAGTAGTTTTGTCGAGCTTTCTGCCACTTTCTTCCTTATATTTTTCACATGTTCAATGAATGTTAAGTTCCTATCTATTGTCAGGCCCAGATATCTTATGTCATCTTGTATATTTATATTCTTTTCTTTTATTTTTATTTTTGGGCCTCGGTTTCTTTTCCTACCAACTCCCCCACCAGAGTTTGCTTGTATATACATCATTTCGGTTTTTTCATCATTATATTGTAACTTGTTGTCGTTAGCCCAAGTTTCGCAAGTATTCCATACTGTTTCCCATGATTTCTCTAGTTGCCTTAATGATGAACCTCTTATGATGATGATCTGGTCATCAGCGAATGCTTGTCCGTATACGTTTTCGAGTTTGTCGATTGTTGAGAACCAGGATTCCATTAGCGTGATCCATAGCAGAGGTCCTAGACTTGATCCTTGTGGACAACCTCTGTTGGTATTATAAGTCGAGTCTTCATTTTTTATTGAACGTTCTTGTAAGAAATTATAACAAATTTTCCTTAGTTGTTTAGGTACTTTATTCTTTTCCATACAGGTGTCTATAGATGGAGGCCATGCCATATTGAAAGCGTTTTTCAAATCTAAAGCTATTACCAAGGTGTGGAGATTGTCTCTTTTGTTTTTATTTATTTCATTGATCAATTGTTCTATCGCCTGAATTGTGTTCCTTCCTTCTCTGAACCCGTATTGATGTTTATTCCATAACTTGTTGCTTTCAAAATGATGTTGTACTCTTCTGCTGAGGATCTTATCCAAAATTTTACCTAGAGCTGGTAGTATACTTATCGGTCTCAGAGTTCCAGTCTTTTTTGGTATCCATACAACTTTAGACAATTTCCACACTTTTGGGAATATATTTTCTTTTATACAGTTGTTGTATAGTTCTAGTAACACTTTGTCAATGGCTTTATAGATATGTATGAGTGCCTCGTTTGGTATTTTGTCGTGACTGTGCGCTTTGTTGTTCTTAAAATTTAAGATTGCCTCACTCAATTCGATATCATTTATCTCATGTTCTGTGTTATCATCATACGATCGGATTCGATTTCTAATTTCTTTGTTTGTTTCTGTGTCTTCTGTTGTGTTGTCATTCGGGAAGTATTGTTCAATTAGATATTCATTTCTCTCTTTCTCATTGGTGGTGTATGTTCCATCGTCCTTTTTCAAATTCGTTTTTGCCTGTATTTCTTTTCTTTTGCCCAACATATTCCAAATTGTGTACCAGTTATTATTTTCATATGCATCACTGATTTCTCTCTTTAATGCTTCTTCTTTCTTCTTTTTTATACATTTTTTGTATTCGTTTCTGTTGTTGATATAAGTTCGCTTATAGATTTGTTTGTCATTTTCATCTGTTTCATGCTTCCAGTTTCTTTTATCTCTCGTCAAATTCCTTTTTTTATTCTTTAGCTCATCGTCCCACCAGTTGTTGTATGTTTCTTGGTATATTTTCTTTTTCTTTATATGTTTATTGCATATTTCCGACACTTTTATCTGTATTTTCTTTGCGTTGTCTTCCACACTTTCTTGATTGTTGTATTTTATTGATTTTAACTTTTCTTCAAAATTTTCCCAGTTTGTTCTATTGTAGTCATAGCATTTCCTGTATGTGATCTTGTTTGTTGTGTCCTTTATTTTGTAGGTAATATATCTATGATCGCTTAGTGTTTCCTCGTCTTTGACCTCCCAATCAAGTATAGTTGTTCTTTTTACCAGGGTAACATCGATCCAGCTGTCTCCCCTATTCGATGAGAATGTGGATAGGTCGTGCGGGTTGTTTACGATTGCAAACCCATTTATTAAAGCCCAATCCATTAGCTGTTCACCTTTTGGATCATCAATGTTTCCTCCCCATCCTCTATTTTTTGCATTTAGATCTCCAACTATTATTATCTCATTGTAATTATTTATGCTGTTTGTCATTTGTTCAAGTAAGTCTATGTTCGTTTTGTCTGGTTCGTTGTATATGTTGATAGCTAAAATGTTCCTTTTGTTGTCATTAATTATTATTCCTGTTGAGTTTTTCGATGTGAATTGTAGATCTGTTATGACGTTAAGGCTTCCTTTTTTCACCCATGTTTCTGTTTTCCCCATTTTTGTACCATGTTTTTGGTATCCTATCCATTCTCCACTATTTTTGTACGGTTCTTGTATGAAAATGAAGTGTAGGGACATGTTTTTTTTTTTTTTTTTTTTTTTTTTTCATTTACTTTCTATACATTTGACCTGATCCCTGTAATTATATATCAGGTCGGGTTTGCTGAAGGCTTACAATTTCCACATTACTTTTTGTTATTCTATTTTCTAAAGTTAGTTGTTAGTATTAGTCCCTAATCTACTAGTGCAGTTTGTTTTTGCTAATTATTTTATTTTATTTTTACATGCTTTATTATTGAAAATCTCATGCTACATGCTCATGCACTATTCCTAAATCTATGTTAGTGTTGTTAGTTTTTAAACCTACTACTAAATACAAAAATGTTAATTAATTTTTTTTAAACAAAAATCTCTAATCTCTAACTACTTCTACTGCTACTTAACTACTTTTACCTTATGTATGTTCCCCCCTCCGGCAGTTCGGTGAGCCTTTGGCCCTTACTCCAGAACTTTTCCAGAGGAGTTCCCATACTCAGGTAATTTCTACTTTCTTACTCATTATTTTTTTCTTCTCGTTATTGTAGGTCTCTTCTCGGTCTACTATTATAGGCTTCCTGTTGGTGTTTGGAAACCATTTGTGTTAATTTATTCAGTTTTTTATATTTATTTTCATCGTTGAGGATATCTTTTATTTCTACGTTTTTAAGGTCTTCTCTAAGTTTTTCTTTGTCCTCGTATAGGTCACAGTGCAGTACTATGTGCTCAGGCGTTCCAACTTCTCCACATTCACATGTATCATTTTCTTTCAAGTTGAATCTTCTAAGATACGTGGGATATGGTCCATGTCCCGTCAGGAAATGCACTAACCCTGGTGAAGGGTTAAAGTACTCTGGTATTTCGTCAAGTACAGGCAGGAATCGAAAGAGTCTTCTTGACTTCGTAGATGTTTCCCATTCTTGTTGCCATTTTATATAAGTTTCTGTCTCTGTTTGTCTTTTAGAGACAGCTCGGGTTTCTAGTATTTCTTCGATTTTGTCAATATTACCCTTTCTCCACCAGTACATTGACGCTCTTCTCTTGATTTCGAACCTCAACGGCAAGACACCCACTAATGTTGTAAGTGCTTGCGTTGAGGTTGTACTAAAAGCTCCCGTCATCCTCACCAGAAAACCTCTTTGTGCTCTGTCCACTTTTTCTCTGTTTTTAACATTCTTCAGCCTTTGAGCCCACACACTTGCACCGTAACCCACAATTGAGGCAAGCACCGTACTCAGGTAGATTCTCACCTGCTTAAAAGGTATCTTATAGTCCCTTTGCGCTAGACTTGCTATTTTATGCATTGCTGAGATCGCTCTTTCACAGACGCTTGTTATATGATTTGCATATAATCTTGATTCGTCAATTGTTATTCCTAGATATTTTGTTTTGTTTGATCTCCGAATAAGCTTTCCATTGATCTTGATTTGCGGATCTCTGTCAAGCTTACCTTTGATCAAACAGAACATCGATTTATTTTCTGAAACTTCAAGTTTCACTTTCTTGCTCCATTGGTGTACAATTCTCATGATACTGTTTGCCTTTTGTTCAAGATCTCTTCTGTTGTTTGTATCTGTGATAAGAAGCAAATCATCAGCATATGCAACGCATCCCAAAGCATCAGGTGTTGTTGTTGTTTGTTCCAACAATTCCTCGAGCATGACATCCCAAAAAATGGGGCCACACACGGATCCTTGTGGACATCCTTTTGTAATATGTCTAGTTACACAACCACCGGGACAGCTAAGGCTCGCATACCTGTCCTGACAATAGTTCCTAAAACTCTCATACAAATCACTTGAGCATTCCAATCTTTGTAGCCTTCCAAAAAACGCCGGCCACCAGAGATTATCAAATGCTCCAGATATGTCTATGAAAATCATTATTACGTATTTATTTGGAGATGAATTTACTATTTGCATTGTTTTGTTTATTGCATCCTCAGTTGATTTGCCTTCCCTATATCCATATTGATCTGGATGTAGTCCTTTTATTTTTCTTAGAGTCATCAGTCTTTTTATTAATAATTTTTCTTGCAATTTGCCCATTGTGTTTAATAGGCAAATTGGTCTATATGATTTTGTTTTGCTTGGATCTTTGTCCTCCCCCTTATTTATTATCACAACCTCTGCTTGTTTGAAGCTGTTTGGTACCTTTCCTTGTCTCAGACATTCGTTGTAGAGTGCACACAGTACCGGCGTTAATTGCTCACAAAGTGCCTGTAGCACTTCAACATGTATACCATCTGGCCCTGGAGCCTTTTTTCTTTTCATGCTGAATATACATTCAGCAATTTCTGTTTCCGTAAACGTTTTTGTTCTTGTCTCTGGTGGCACTCGATACTTTTGTAACATTTTGGCTCTTATTGCACTTTGTTCAATCGTTTCGTTTTCCAAGTTGTCTGGTGGAAGCAGCGCGTCTAACAAGACTTCTGCTGATTCCTCCCAACTTGTTGTCATGCTTCCGTCATCCTTTTGCAAAGATGAGAGCATGGTCGGGCATTTAATCTTGTTTGTTACAATTTTGTATGGCACTCCCCAAATGTCTGTTTGTAGATGTTTTTCTACAAAAGTTTCCCAGCTTTTCATTTTTGTGTTGTATATTTCTGTCGTGTACCTTTCTTTTATGTTTCTGTATACATGAAGAAGTCTTTGACGTTCCTCATGTATTCCACTTCTTTGATACTGCCTTCTGGCGTACCTCACTTGACTTCTCAGCCTAGTAAGTTCCACCTTCCATGCATTATTTGTTACCTTTTTGTGATTCAAATAACGGGGGATCGCAATGTCCATAACTCTTTTTATTTCTTTTGTCAACTCTTTTGTTTTTTGATTCACATCCTCACCCCTCCCTATCGGTAGCGGCATCCTGAATTCATGCTTTATTCGTTGCCAGTCAGCTCTGCCCAAATTGAACCGTACTTTCTTTTTTTGGTGGATTATTTCTGCTTCTTTGCTTAAAGTGAACGTAATCAGATTATGATCACTTATAGTGCCCTCGACAACTTTCCAGTTAGTTACCTGGTTCGCTGCTTTCACATTAGATATAGTTATATCAATGTTACTTGCTGCTCCAGCCCTATTCTGAAAAGTTGTTGTGTTTCCTGCTTTATTATGCACTTCTAATTGTAGCTCATTTATCATGTCTTCTAACATTTCTCCTTTTTGATCAGTGTGTCTTGAGTGCCACAAAACTGATTTTGCATTGGCATCTGCAACGACTATCACTGATTCATTTTGGTAAGCTTGAAATATCCTTTTCATTTTTTCTATATACGGCTCAATTTGTTCATTAAACTGACAGTATAAATTTGCAATTATGTATCTACCTTTATTTGTTAGCAATTCAACACAGACACAGTGATCGTCGCTGAACTGCCTAATCAGGAATAATTTGAATTCATTGTTAAATAGTATTATCAAAGATTGCGGATTTTCTCCCATGCCTGCAACTTGTGCTGTCATTGGCATCCCTTGAATTTTGCCCTTTTTTGTATATGGTTCTTGTAAGCAAACCATATCTAACTTCATTTCTTCCGCAATCTTTCTTACTTCATGACTTACGGTTGCACTTCTCATGCAATTCAGTTGGCCTATTCTAACCCTTATGGGTGTCTGGTATGAATTTGATTCTGTGGCCAGCATTGTTTATAGTCAATTGCAAGTCTTCCGTAAGTCATAACAAAATCTTTATATATTTCCTCTATGTCTAGAGCATCATTCCTTCTTTCAAATACCTGTCTCAGCAGTCCCTCTAATATCACCTCGTCTGTTGGTATATTTAATGTTTTTAAATGAATTCTATCCACCGCTCCCGGCACAGGAAAGGTGATTCTGTCTCCTTTCGGATGCAATTTTCTGATAATCAGCCTGAGGGCCGCCATTAGTATAGCTGGCTCCTCAAGTCTCGACAATCTCATCGTTTGTTCCAAGTGTTCATATATTAATATATTCTCTGACTTTTCATTGTCATCTATTATTATTTCATTTTTATTGTTTTCTTTCGGCAAATCAACTTTTTTCTTTTTCCTTCTAAAACTTAATAATCTTAATCTGTCTCTTAGTTTCTTTGATGGAGTTTTAGATTGTCCTTCTACGTGCTCTGTTTTGTTTGATTCCTCTGTTGTTATTGATGATGTTTCTTTAAGTTGTACTGACATTTTTAATTGCCATAATCAGTTTTTTGGATCAAACGATCCATTAACATTTTATATGTTTGACAATCTTTTTGTTGTTTGTCACATTTTTTATTTCTTTTTAGACATGGTATGCAAACACTAGCCCTCCCTGTGTTCGTGCAATTTTTCTTCTCATGACCTTCACCACAGTGATGGCATGAGATTTCCGTTTGATTACAATGTTTAGATACGTGTCCCAAATCCATACATTTCATACATTTGGGGACCACAATGTAGTCTTTGGCATTCACGCTTGTATATCCCATGTATATTCTACCTTTTAATATTTCCTTTCTTAATTGTGGAGAAACTTCAGCCACAATATGGACAGTTGATTTTCCTTTCGGACCAGTTTTGAATCTAATTTTAAATTCCCTTTCAAATTTATTATATTCCATATCGTCAAAATTCTGACTGTGTATGGTTTCTTTTATTTCTTCTTCATTTAATGTAGAAGATACATTATATATTATTATTAGTGGGTTCCGTTTTTTCGGTAACTCACATTTAAAGTTTTGTTTAATTGTTTCATTATTTTTTAAGTCCTCTTTTGTAGCTGTCTCCACAATTAATAATTTGCCAGTTGTTCTCATTTTATTAATTTTAATTTTGTTTGTTTTAGGATTTAATACCTTTGTAAATGCCTCTTGCACCTTTTTGCCATTGTCTATTGATTCAGATGTTATAAACAGGGTGTTTGGTTGCTTTTCAGAGCTTTTCTGAATGACCTTTTGTGTATTATTAAGCTTGGGTTTTGAAGCCACCGCTGAGTACGATGCCTGCACCGGTGTCTTCTTTGCTTCCTCTAATTCTTTTCTTATTCTTTCATTTTCTTCTTTTAGTATTTTTATTTGACCTTCCATGTTTGCCTGATCCATCCCTAAGGCCATGACCTTTTCGAGTAGACCTTGACGACCTATTTTCGATAGCCTGTTTCCAGGATCCATATCATTGTTGATGTAGAACATCTCTCAGATCCTTACCAATCGCCCTCACAACAGCATCATGCCTTAAGATGCGCCCGCCGTGCGTACGGAAGCAGCGTTGGACGATGTGTGCAGCTGCCTCGGGTTCTCTACACCCAGCACAACACATCGGCAACTCATGCGGCCGCACCACGAGAGCACCTCATGGCAGAAGCCAGCGCATTGCACTAGACCCAGCTCTGGTGAACAAAGTCCTGACCCCCTAAAGAAAGGGTCTTGCCGACGGGACAATCTTGAGCTATATTTGGACTTGCCAAACAATCCCAAGCTACGTCCGTCCACCGCATTGTTCCAGAGCTGCCTCCAGTACAAATGAAGACTACCGGTTTGATCCGGGTTGGGGACGTCCCTTAATCTGGCGACACGCCACTCGCGTGATTCTCCGTCCGAGGACCCCTCGATCAACATAGCCGCAAAGAGACTACCACCACTACCACTGCAAAGCTAGAGCTAGAGCCCTCTATTGAGGCACCCAACAACAAAGCCTCAACGAGCAACTGCTCGCGTATGGCTCCTGTCAACGATCAGCTCAACGATTTCCTAACGCAGCATATGCTGGAGCTGACGGATATAGACAGGAGAAATGGCCTAGCTGACCTAATCCGTTCTGGACTTACCAGTTCTGGAGAGGATCTACAGAATAACCTAGAAAAGTGGATTCTCGAAACCATCCAGGTCAGAGGGAAAAATTAAAAAGTGGACAAAAGTAGTTAGATTTAGTTAGTATTAAGAGTGTACATATATTTAGGCTTAATGACATAATATAAGCTCAAAAGTTCATTCTAACACTCAGTTACACCACAAATTTGAACGGTAGGAGATAGGCTCACCAAACTCGAGTTTACCCAAGAAATTTTTTCGACTTTGAGGCGCCCCCACCAAATTTTTGAGCGCATCCACCAAATTTCGGGCGCATCCACCATTTCGGGCGCATCCACTAAAAAAGTGATTTTGGCCATATTAGCAGAACTAGAGGCACTATAGGCATGAAATTTTGTGTACATGGAGAATGTGCCTAAAGACCCCTTCCAGGCCAGACAATCTCTGGGAATATCGCCTCCTAGGGACAGATCCCTAGCGTTGAAGATATAACGAGTCGTCGCGAAAAAAATGAGCACAAAAGACAGAGAGAGGACGATGAAGTCGATGAAAACTCAGTACGTCAAACTTACCAATATACCGAGATACCAACTTAGATGAGTGGTTCGACACCGAGGTTACCGCTCCCATCATCAATAAATTAGAAGAGTTCCAGGAGCGCGACTCAGGCTGGGCACTCAAGAAAGTTGTAAATTTGGGGGTTAACATAAACAAGTACACCCCTCAACATGGTTCCTCATACATTGAGCTGCCTACACAAATCAAAAATAAACATGCATGCATCAATGTTAAGAACAATGATGATGCGTGTTTTGCTTGGGCCGTTACCTCAGCATTGTATCCTAGTGAAAAACATTCTGAACGATTATCGTCATACCCCCACTATTCTTCGGTTTTGAAGCTTAAAGGTATCCAGTTCCTCATGACAGCAAGGCAAATCCCAAGTTTTGAGAGACAGAATGATGTGTCAGTTAATATATACATCCTAGAAAGGACCAAAAAATCTTTTAATACTTTACCGACGTATTTATCTAAAAATAAACAGGAACGCCATGAGATGATATAGTATTAAGAATTTATATTTGATTTGAAATAAAAGTTTTATATTACAATACTAACTATATTTATAAGGTGAGCGACCCGAGTACCATGTCATGTGGCTCAGGTTCATATCCGGAAATTGATTGCAATAAAATATTATTTTGTAATATGTATGTGTCAATACGTCTATGCTGAATATCGAGAAATGGGTAATGCTGTGTAAGCAGCATGTGCCGATTAGCAAACAGGAAATACGGTTTTTGCTATTCTCGATATTCAAGGAATATATTTAAGGAGTAACAAAGTTAAGTTGATAGAGTTAACTTGTTTTTTTAAATATATACCCTCTATGGCCTAACCTAGGAAGAGCCAACACGGGTACACCCATCTTTTCATTACAGCCATGTGGATTTATTAATGATACAGGATATATACGATGATGCTGAAGCCGCTGTTGGATACCATTATGTTTGGATTAAAAGTTTATCACGCCTACTCTCTAAACAACTCAGTAAACATGATGGCCAAAAATTATTCTGTGACCTTTGTCTTCACTACTTCATATCACGAGATAAGTTAGATAAGCATATTGAAGATTGCGTGGAAATGAATGAAACTGCCATCAAGATGCCTGAGCAGGGTAATAACATTTTAAAATTTAAAAATTTTAAGAACAAGGAAAAAGCACCGTTTATTGTTTATCCCGATTTGGAGAGCGACTTGAAGCCTTTTGAAGATCCGAAGAAGCCGCAACACCACGTTCCAGCTGCCGTTGGATATTATCTCAAATGCAGCTATGATGACACCCTCTCTTTTTACCGATCATACCGAGGGCAGGACTGTATGAGATGGTTTACAGATGAGATGAGGAGTATTGCTGAGGATATAGCTACTGTGTTTTGGTGTCCGTACGATATAGATATGACATGGTTGCAGGAAGTTGAGCACCGAAGAGCTACACACTGTCACATATGTCAACAAATCTTCACAACGGAAGATAAGAAAGTGCGTGATCACAACCATTTAATCCCTACCAACAACAATCGTGGAGCAGCTCATGAATCATGTAATATTAACTATGAGGATAGTCGCGTGGTGCCAGTTGTGTGGCATAACTTAACGGGGTACGATGGGATATTTATAATTAAGGATGTAGCTACTAGGATGAAGGGAACCGTAGACTTGCTCCCTATCACAAAGGAAAAGTATATTTCATTCACCAAACACATTGATGACTATCCAGTTCAATTTAGGTTCATCGATTCCTTTAGATTTATGGCATCTAGTCTGGATAAATTAGCTTCTTATCTAACCGAATTTCCAAATTCAAAATCGCAGTTCTCAGAGTTGCCTGAAGATGATTTTAATATGTTAACGAAAAAGGGTGTGATGCCCTATGATTATATTGACTCTTTCGAACGATTCAATGAAATATCCCTACCTGCGCAGGATAAATTTTATAACAAACTGGAAAATAAGCCTTGCCCTCGCCGTCTCTACCAGCGTGCTCACCAAGTATGGAGCACATTCAATTGTAGTACATTAGGTGATTACGTTGATCCCATGTCATGTTGAAATATACTAAGATTGAGCTTGAGCTTTTGACGGACCTAGATATGATTCTCTTCGTTGAACGTGGTATTTGTGGCGGTCTTAGTCAAGTTTGCAGTAAGAGGATAGCCAAAGCTAACAACCATTATGTAAACAGCTACGATCCCTCTAAACCAACGACATTTATGATGTATTTTGACATAAATAATCAGGTTTGTTACTCCTCATCTAAAAAAAGTGAGAAATTTATTATGGTTTTTTTGTTTGAGTATGGTTGGGCAATGTCCCAGTATCTTCCCTATGGTGGTTTTGAATGGTGTGATACAATCATTGATGTTACCACAGTACCCGATAATGCTGATGTTGGGTATAGTTAGAAGTATATGATCATCATAAAGATATCCCCCTTTGTCCTCAACACATGAATCCCAAGACGATGAGACCTCCAAAAGATGCTAAAGAGTTGACCAAATTAATGGCTACCCTCCACAATAAAACCAAGTATGTTATCCATTATAGAACGCTGAAGCAGGCGCTTGCGCATGGGTTGGTGTTGAAGAAAATCCACCGAGTTCTCAAATTCAAACAGGCAGCGTG
Organism: Lochmaea capreae; assembly: GCA_949126875.1. Taxonomy (NCBI): domain Eukaryota; kingdom Metazoa; phylum Arthropoda; class Insecta; order Coleoptera; family Chrysomelidae; genus Lochmaea; species Lochmaea capreae. Next base: position 28,882,049 of record OX421408.1, read on the forward strand.
GTTGAAGTCTTACATAGATTTGAATACAGAGCTAAGAACGAAGGCTACGAATGAGTTTGAAAAGAATTTATTCAAATTAATGAACAATGCAGTATTTGGTAAGTTCTAATATCTAATATAAATCTAGAATACTAATGTATCCTTTGTTATAGGTAAAACAATGGAAAACGTAAGAAAGAGGGTTAATGTTCGTTTGGTGACTAAGTGGGAGGGGAGGTATGGTGCTGAGGCTTACATCGCCAAGCCCGAGTTTAAGAATAGCACAATTTTTAGTGAAAAGCCCGATCTAGTTGCAATAGAATTACGGAAGCTTCAGATCTGGTTAAACAAGCCTATATATGTAGGACAGACAATCCTAGATCTTGCTAAAACTACAATTTATGATTTTCACTATGGATACATGGTTGAGGCTTTCCCCAGCTGCTCAGTCATGTATACGGACACTGACTCTCTAATTTATGAGCTCCATCAAGACCCATATGAAGTTATGGAGCGCGACTGTCATCGGCGATTTGATACAAGCGACTATGCTCTTGAAAATATATGGCATTCCTCTGGTTAATAAAAAAGTCTTGGGAATGATGAAGGATGAGAATAGTGGTGTTCCAATGACTGAGTATGTGGGCCTTCGTTCGAAACTCTACTCGACCAGAATCTTAGTAACTGATGATAGTATTGCTAAGAAAAAGAAAAGGTTAATTGATGAAGGGTATGATTAGGATGAAATAGAGTCTGAACTCATGAACCTGGGTGTGAAAAAGAAAGTTAAAGGAGTAAAGTCATCTGTTGTGAAAACTATAATTACACATGAAGATTATAAAGAATGTCTCGATACGTGGAAACAGAAAACTGTAGTTCAAAATCTGATTAGTTCAAAAAAACATCAGGTGTACTCCACTGTCCAAAATAAGGTTGCCCTCAGCCCAGAGGATGATAAACGTTACTTGGTTCCTGGAACGGATAACACCCTACCCTGGGGACACTATTCAATACGCAATAGTGAAGTTGATATTGAGTGAAATTGAGTTATTTAAATAATAGTTTATTTTCATTTACTTTAGTAACATAGATCCAGTTTTTGGTTTTGCATTGAATGTTTATATTAATTGTTTATTTGTACACTAATTTGTTGTTTTTTAAAAAAATACTATAGATTTAAAAATAATAACTATCGATTTTATCGGTATCATTGTTGGGTTAAATGGGATTATTATAAGATTTGAATAATACCATATAACTGCGAGTTCACTCCTTACATTGATGTTGATTCTACAATGCTCCTCAACTATTTGGACCGTCTTGATTAAATGTGATAATAGCTAATAAAAATTTAAAATATTGAACAGGGGTGAAAGTGGTTTTCCGTAGGCTTATTGGGGTTGCCTTTCCACAAATAAAAAAAAGGCTACGCGCCGTTGTCTTACCTCATAAGTCTTTAAAGGGGGGGGGGCTTAAAGGTGGTGTGGAAATAGACAAAACGCTCAAAGTATTCCAATCCGCTTATGTTATATATTACATATATCTTTTCAGAACGATTATGTAAATTTGATGACCATTATTAGTAGTATCTGATCATATTTACTTTTTTCTAAAGGTACAGTAGAAAGCCGCAGAAGATTTACATACTGAATATATCGAAGCAATTGAAAACAATGTTGATGTATAAATAAAGTTAATGAAATGAAAATGATTACAGGTGTATATTTGTTTTTTTTTCTACCTCCCCGTAAATACCTTTGTGGTTTCATTTCACTAAAGGAAAATGAAAAAAAGTTACTTTTAACCTATATCACCAGCAGTTGAAAACAATGATGATGCATAAAAAGTTTTTTCTAAAATAGAAATTAAAAACAATTCCGTACTTTTGTTGATTCATTCAGTTGAGGGTTTTATGGGGATGTTATACTTAGTCGGCCGGGTATATTCCTCGTTTACGTTAAAGGAAAAGAGAAAGCTGACTATATCAAAAAATATTCAAATGCCCCAGTTTACGAATTTGAAGAACACCCCGCAGTTAATTCCTCTGAACCAAAATGTTTTTACCACAGTAATATTAATTGTATTTGCGCATTATCGAATGTATTTTTTTTATATGAAAACTTTATAATGAAATACTAAATAAAAAGAAAATAATATAAATATCGACTTTCAATTAACTTTTAGACCTATTGCGCAAGCGTTTTCTTGTATATAACTGTAATTACAGAGTTGGTTTTTCATTAGTTTCATAATGCAGTGTATCAAGTGTGGTAAGCACTTTTCTAGAGCTTACAATCTTCGTCGACATCAGCTAGGTGGTTGTGAACGTGATGTTCCATTTGTTCTTCCGAAGAAAAGACTTAGACCTATGAATATGGAAGTGTTGGAGACGGGCGTTACCAAGTTACATCACGCATTCCAAACTAGAATAGCTTCCTATCGGTTCTCCATTCCAGATAAAAAGACAGATTATACTGATTTTCTCAATGAGGTGAAACCTAAAATTTTAAATAAAATACGCGAATACTTGCAACAACATTATTCGTTAAAAATAAATTTTGAGATATTCAGCATATACATAATACCAGAGAAGGAGATTTCAGATATAAAGTCCATGAATACTGCCAACAAAGTTGTGACTACATCAACCGATTTGAATCGTCTATATGATAAATTTAAAGATGAAATTACGAACCAGGCTTCAGAGTTTCAAGAAAAAGATAGTGGGTGGGCATTACAAGAAATAATGTTCTTAGATGTAAACATAAACCGATTTTCTGCAATTTCCGCTTCTTCTTACATTAGGTTGCCAATGACGATAATTAGAAAACAGGCAGTTTTGAATATTCGGAATAATGATAATGCATGTTTTGCTTGGTCTGTGAATGCCGCAGTATTTCAACCAGAAGGAGATCCAGCGAAACCAGAATCTTACCCCCATTTTGATACCTTGCTAGATTTTACAGGAGTAGAGTTTCCAGTTACCCTGAAAGACATTACAAAATTCGAGAAATTTCATAATATATCTGTAAATGTTTATGGTTTGGAATCTGAATTCAAAGATGGTGAAAGAATATATGAAGTTGTTGGACCCCTACATTTCACTTCAGAGCGGAAACCAACTCATGTTAACCTTTTATTGATAGCTGATAGAGATGGAAACAATCATTAGACTCTTATCAGGGATTTCTCTAAATTATTGAGGAGTCAAAAAACATCGCATGATGGAAGACATTACTTTTGTGATGGCTGTCTACAGAGTTTTTCAAAAGAAGTCACATTACAACATCATCAAGAAAATGATTGTACTCACGTATACACTTTACAACCAACTTCTGAAATTAAAATAAACAAGTGTGGAGAGTGGTTGCCAGAAAATACATTGAAATTTATCAACTTTGAAAAACCAACCACAAGTGCCTTTTGTTATATACGTGGACTTTGAAAGTTTATTAAAGCCGATAGATCACACAGAACCCCAAGATGGTAAATCCTTCACAGTTAAAGTGTGTGAACATGAGCCTTACTCGTTTCCTTTTTATGTAGAGTGTACATATGATGATAGTTTGTCTAAATTTGAAATTTATGAAGGTGTCGATGCAGCCCAAGTCTTCATACAAAAATTGGATTCAACAGTTCATGATTTATACAATAACCATCTTAAACATATTATACCAATGCTAACACTAACAGAAGAAGAGCAACAAAGATATGACTCGGCTACCATTTGTCACATTTGTGAGAAGCCATTTGATGTGTTTGATAAAAAGGTTAGGAATCATTGTCATGTTACCGGAAAATTTACTAATGCGGCCCATAACTCTTGCAATTTAAATTATAAACTTCCAAAATGCATTACCGTGTTGATGCATAATTTAAAAAACTATGATTGTCATTTATTTGTGAAAGAATTAACCTCCAAAGGAGAACACGCACGCACTTTATATGTTGTACTATTGGTGGGTATTTTAACCCTTAAGGTTACCGAATTGTTTGGTGTATAAGATTCCATTCGTATCCATTTTTCAAGCCAACTATCATTTTTTGTACCATTACTATCAAAACATACAAACACTTCTCTAATATTATACAGATGTTGTATTAAAAGGTAGTTGCCAATAAAAGCTTGCAATATTATAAACATTGGAGTAATCATATCGACTAATACTAAATAAATAATAACATGTTTAATCTTTTATATAATTTATATTTCTTGTATATTACATTCCTATGTCAGGCTGTGTTGGATAATAGCATGGGTTATATATTGTTGTATCAATCAACTCCTCTCCTATCAATTCACCAGAGTCATCCTCTTGTACATCGCTATTTTTTACGATTTGCTGTTTCAATTCGCGGATACAGTTTACATTTAACAGGCTATACACATCACAGGAAAGGCATACATAACTTTAAATCTCATCGAATCTTCTATGTATCAATTATTACAAAAATAACAGCTTGCTTTTTCAGCAGAATAGTCATTCCGAATTTCCTTTCATTTCATACTTCATTTAAAACGTTTCAATTAATTTTAATGAGCTCTCATTTTATACATGCGGGTAATACTAATTCCTTAATTGTTAAAACATCCCATTTCTTCTGAAACGATATACATAATTTTAAATCTCATCGACTATTCTATGTATCAATTATTACAAAAATAACAACTTGTTTTTTAGCACAATGGTCTCACATCAGAATTTTCTTTCATTTCATATTTCCGTTGAAACGTTTCAATTAATTTTAATGAGCTCCCATTTTATACATGCGGGTAATACTAATGCCTTAATCGTTAAAACATCCCATTTCTTCCGAAACAATATACATACTTTTAAATTTCATCGAATATTCTATGTATCAATTATTACAAAAATAACAGCTTGTTTTTAGCAGAATAGTCTCTCATCAGAATTTTCTTTCAATTGCTCCAGCATACTGATGAATAAAGACGAATTATTGGTATTCAATAGAGAACTTTTTAAATTGGTTAAAATAATAACTTGTTTAATGATTTTATCTATACAGTTACATTCCTTTTATTATTTTGCATCCAGGCAAGGACTAAACATAATTCACAATTATTTTTACAATTTGTAATTCACATATACCGGGATATTTGAAATATCTATAGCCGATTCATCTTTAATAACTAAAAATAAAACACAATATTTTACTGATTTTTTTTATTTCATGGTATTATTTTTTAATCTTCTTCATCCTCATTCTTGAAGCGATGTTCCTCAGGAAGTGAGTAATTGTATTCAAACATCCATCTATCCAAATCTAAGTGTTTTAATAACTGCATTAAACATACAGTGCAAATTAATCCTTTTACAAAATTTTTGCAAACGTCAGCTTCTTTTCTATACATCTTCGCCTGCTGCATACAATATTCCTCTGTGTATATTCTCCCCCTACCATATATCTGCTCCCGATCAAACATTTGTTGATGTTTGTCGCATATACTAAAGTTTGCACTGCTTCTTCCAATTCTTCCATTTTAACACAAACACATAATCGACTTGCCCCGTATAATATACTTGTTCCCTCCTTTTACATAAATATCACTTATTAATATCTTAGAGGTTAGATAGGTGCACTATTATTATATATGAAAGTAGGTCAACCGATACTACTCATCTGCGATACCATATATTAAAGTAGATAAATTAAGTAATTATCCTGCTACGTGCGTAGAATTGCTCAGTTGCTTTGTGCTTATATATCTACTTGCACTCGAAAAAGTGTACAGAAAACTTGAAATAGTGTACAGATAGCAAGTCTAATCCATTTTTTTGGTTATGTCTCCATAAACGCTAACAGGAATCTGTAAAAAGACTCTCTCCTTACTTTCTATGCACTGGAAAAAGTGTACAGAAAGTAATTCCCAACCCAATTTCACCTATTTCATCTGTGTGTGTGTATGAGTGTGAGCGTGAGCGTGAGTCAATCAAGTCAATTTAATTTGTTTGGTGGCGTCTCCATAAACGCTAACGGGATTCTATAAAAAGACTCGCTTCTCGCTTTCCATGCACTCTAAAAAGTGTACAGAAAACTTGAAAAAGTGTACAGAAAGCAAGTCTATTCCATTTTTTGGTTGTGTCTCCATAAACGCTAGCGGGAATCTATAAAAAGACTCTATCGTCGTCGTCGTCGCTTTCTATGCACTCGAAAAAGTGTACAGAAAACCTGAAAAACTGTACAGAAAACTTGAAAAAGTGTACGGAAAGCAAGTCTATTCCATTTTTTTGGTTGTGTCTCCATAAACGCTAACGGGAATCTATGAAAAGACTCTCTCCTCAATTTCTATGCACTTGAAAAAGTGTACAGAAAGCAATTCCTAATCCAATCTCACCTATCCTACCCTAATCCAAAAGTGATATAGATAGACGTTTTCTATGGTGTGTGTATGGTGTGTGTATGGTGTGTGTGTGTGGTGTGTGTTAAGTCCCTAAAAATATGTATGGAACGAAATTATTTTCATAAAAAAAGCCGCTTCCAATTACATATCGAAAAATTATAATAATAATAAGTATTATTATTATTATTATAATTCTTCGATATGTAACCGAAAACGGCTAATTTTATTTTAAAAATAAAACATAATACAACAAGGGGTCTCGTCTAATCGACAAGACGAAGCCCCAAGCTAAGGGCTGAGTCTCAATAGATCGCAGCGTGGAAACTGCTCTACCAGGTACAACACCCTGCCAGGTACGTAAGTCGTCTACAGACAATTCCGAGTTCCAACATCGAAATAATTGTGTTACCCATATTCGTCCATTAGAAGATCGTGTCAGACATAGCAAGGATCGATCCCACCGCCGACAATAGATCTCAAATAGAAATAGGGCTCGTGCGACGACCGTAGCGGAAACTACGATCGCCTAGTAAAGTCACATTGTTTTGAGCCTTCCGGCTCTCGGAACTCCAAGAGATATCGTTGCCACCTTTGACTAGAAAGGATACGGCGTTCAGGCATAATCTCACGGATGGTAGCTTCGCACCATTACCCGCTCGAGTAAGTGCGTCAACCAAAGGTCCAAACCTGCGGTTCCTCTCGTACTGAGCAGGATTACTATCGCAACGACGAGTCATCAGTAGGGTAAAACTAACCTGTCTCACGACGGTCTAAACCCAGCTCACGTTCCCTTTAGACGGGTGAACTAGCTCGAGCGTCACGACATCGTGACAGTTAGTTTGGGGTACGTAGTAATGAAGGATATAGAAGAGATTTAAAATTGTTTTTTTTAGTTAATGTTTGAAGTGAAGGTTTGAAATAATGAAAATATGATTAAAACTATATTTATGATACGTACCTCGCTACGCTCGGCACGTGGTGATTCATATGGGAATTGGTTGCAATTTGTTTGTAGAAAAATTATTTGAGTATTGCGATAAAAATATGGTACTGTTGAGTATACATAGTTTGGAAGAGATTGTTTATATTTAAAAAAATTATTTGAAATGGTAATTTTTAGAGAATGTATAAATTTGCTACGCACCTCGCTTCGCTCCGCACGTAGTGATTTATGTGGGAGTTATTTAAAAGATATCTGTACGTACCAAGGATGGATATATAAGAGACAATGTAATGTTTTTTTAAATGGGATTTATGGGATGTTAGTTTGAAAAAATGAAAAAAAAATAAGAGTTTTTTATGAATTTTTTCACGAAACTCGACAGTTATTTTTCTTTTAAATTAATAAAGTAATCTGGAATACAATACAATTATATATGCTGCAGAGATTCTAAAAAGATTTTCCGAAAAATTAAAAACACTTGTAATAATTTTTATTTCATTGATTTTATTTATACATCAACATTGTTTACAATTGCTTCGATATATTCAGTATGTACATCTTTTGCGGCTTTCTGCTGTACCTATAGAAAAAAGTAAATATGATCAGATACCACTTATAATGGTCACCAAATTTTCATAATTGTTCTGAAAAGATATATTATGTAACATAATCGGCTTGGAGTACTTTGAGCGTTTTGTCTATTTCCACACCACCTTTAAGCCCCCTCCCCCTTTTAAGACTTATGAGGTAAGACAACGGCGCGTAGCCTTTTTTTATTTGTGGAAAGGCAACCCCAATAGTCCTACGAAAACCACTTTCACCCCCATTAGTGCGAAATATACATCTAAAGAAAATAAAAACCTAGGCTAAACTAAAAAAACTAGATATTTGCTACTAAAGAAAATGTAAACCACTATCTAAATAAGTCAACGTCACTTCATATCAACTTCACCATCACTTATTGAAAAGCGTCCTCAGGGTAGTATACAAATGTAACCTACATCTAAAAGAGAATAAAAAACCTAATATAAACATTCAATGCGAAACCAAAAACTAGTACGTAGCACGTAGTGATTTATGTGGGAGTTATTTAAAAGATATCTGTACGTACCAAGGATGGATATATAAGAGACAATGTAATGTTTTTTTTAAATGGGATTTATGAGATGTTAGTTTGAAAAAATGAAAAAAAAAATAAGAGTTTTTTATGAATTTTTTCACGAAACTCGACAGTTATTTTTCTTTTAAATTAATAAAGTAATCTGGAATACAATACAATTATATATGCTGCAGAGATTCTAAAAAGATTTTCCGAAAAATTAAAAAAAAAAGATGCTTAAAAAAAGAGCTCTTGACGAGAAAACGTCAAAAATGCAATGAAAAAATTTTTTTTCTGGAGAAAAATGAAAATTTCAAAATGGCGGTGGATAGCCATTTTCGAAAACAGAAAAATCAGAGATCTGATTACCAAAAATTAATAAAAAAAAAAGGGAAAACATGATAAAAAAAGAATAAAATTAGGGTTTCTAGCGCATCAAATATTGTGAGAATTTATTATCGAACCCTCAGTACAGTTTACCATTTCATTCGATGCTTTTATGACTAATCCGAAACAGGCGTAAATTAGTGAAATAAACTTTATGTAGAAATATTGTAAGAAACCGCGAAACAGAAACATTTATCGGATTCCTATTGAAGAGGTGGAATTTATAGATGTGAGTATCTACAAAGAGTTATTTTATCATAGATGGCGCTATAAAAATCGTTACAATACATTGGAGGTTCTAATATCTAATCATAGGCGTCTTTTTAGATACCTGCTACCGTTTATGGCGACAGGTCAGGTTAGGTTAGTTCGGGTTAGGTTATAGACGAGAGAATCATCAGAAAAAGTCGACGATAGAACGGCAGAAATAACGTATTTGACAAAAAACGTCAAAATGATGTTTTTGACGGAAGACGTCAAAACTACCTCGAAAACAGGATTTATGATGATAAAACGTCATAAACTGGGTTTTTGGCGAAAATACGTCATAAAATGTTTATTGGCGGGAAAACGCCAAAAAAAATTCAAAATTATTTTCAAAATAAGATGGCCGGAAAACGTCGGAAACCTTGTTTTTGACGAAAAAACGTCGAGAAAAAATCCGAAAATTTTCCGAAAAATTTTTCCGGAAATTTTCAAAAAAAAAAAAGAAGTGGCTTAAAATAAGAGCTATTGACGAGGAAACGCCAAAAATGCAATGAAATTTTCTTTTTTTTCCAAGGGAAAATGTGAATTTCAAAATGGCGGTGGACCGCCATTTTCGAAAACAGAAGAAAAAAATAATGAGGCTAAGCGACTTGAAAAAAAAAAAAATCGATATATTATTTCCTCGTCTTTTCTCCCTTTCCCTCTTCCCTTCCTTTTCTCTTATTTTTTTTTCAAGTAGTTTGGATCATCTACCGTCGATAAATGTTAGTTTCGTCGTTTCGATTCCATATACGTAGAAGATATGATTTTTTGAAGGGGAAAAATATTCTTAAATATAAGATATATGTTGGTTTCTTTGAAATGTATGCCAAAAAAATTGTGGAAAATGAGAAAGTAATATGGAGTATGACGTGGCAGGTCCGTATTTGGCATAATTTTAATTTTTACTAAATAACATGCAGTGAGTTTTGGAGGCTGAAAAACGAACTCCTGTTTGCGAACACCAGATCTCCAAGTTTGAAAGGAAGTGCTGGAGAAAATTATTCATTGTGGTCACATTTGTACCTTTTAAGAAAATAACTAGATCATCAGCGTATATTCTTGCTTTAAGGGGTGCTTTTATATTCTCCAAAATACTATTTAAGGCTACAATAAATAATGTTGGACTTATAACTGAACCTTGCGGTATCCCATTTTCTTGTAGTTTATTTTCAGACATCTGTGTATTTATTCTGACAGCAAAAGTTCTTTTTTGGAGGAAGTTCTTTATAAAAGCTAAACAGTGGCCTTGTATGTTCCATTCACTCAACGTTCTCAATATATGATATCGCCAAACCGTGTCGAATGCCCGATTAATATCGAAAAATATGGCCATGCACTTCTGGTTCAATGCGAAACCCTCATGAATGAAGCTTTCTAATTCAACAATGTTATCTAAGGTTGATCTATGTTTTCTGAAGCCACTTTGTTCCGGGATTAAAAGGTTTCTGCTTTCGAGTATCCATAAAAGTCGTTTGTTAATTATTTTCTCGAGTAGTTTGCACATTGAACAAGTTAGTGAGACAGGTCTATAAGATTCAGCTAGTGTTTTAGGTTTTCTAGGCTTTAGTATTGGTATAACAATAGCTTCACCCCATTTTTCTGGAAAGACATGTTTAGTCCAGATTGTATTGTACAGGTGTAGCAAGTAATCTTTGGTATTTTGGGGCAAGTGCTTCAAGAATACTACAGGAATGTCATCAGGCCCTCCGCATGTATCTTTTAAGTCTTCTAGTGCTTCATTTAATTCGGCTTCAGTTATATTATTATTTAATGGATCGTGTCTGTCAAGAATTCCAATAACATTTGCTTCCTGTGATATTTTCTTGGTGATAAAGGCGTTATCGTAATTATTGTTCTTGGAGTGACTAGCATGTATCGGAAAGAATATTTGCAATATGTTGATCATCTGTAACCGTTATTCCGTTGAGATCTAGAGATGTTATTTTTTGGATTTTTGGATGGAAGTTTTACAAGAAATCTTCTTGATTTTTTTCCATACATCAGATATTGGAGTGGATCTATTGATTGAAGATACAAATTCTCTCCATGATTCCTTTTTTGCGGTTTTTATTATGTGTCTAGAAATTGCTCTTAGTCGCTTAAATTCAACAAGGTTTTCTGTGGTTTTGTGTCTCTTGTAAACGTTGAAAGCATGCTTACTATTTTAAATGGCGTTTTCACATGTTTTACTCCACCACGGAACTGGAATTTTATCTGTAACTAGTTTTGTCCTACCAATATTAGATTCTGAGGCAGAGATAATAATATTTTCAAGATTTCTTAAATCCTTATCGATATTCTCGGTGATAGTGAGGTTTTCTATTTTCTTTTGAATGTTTTCAGAAAAGGCATCCCAGTTTGCATTCTTCAATCTCCAAATGTGAGATGGTGAGGTAATTTTAGTTTTTAAGTTAGTATTCCGTATAATAATCGGCTAATGATCACTATCATATAAATAAGAATCTACTTCCCAGGATACCGATAACGAGATCGTAGGATCGCAAAAGGATAGATCGATTGCGGATGATTCTCCTGTTGCAGAATTGAAGCGAGTTTTAGTACCATCATTCAATATGTTAAAATTAAAATGGTCAATAACATCTGCAATTATTCGGCCTCGATTATCATTAGATTCGGAGCCCCAAAATATATGGTGACCGTTAAAATCACCTAAAATTAATCTCGGTGTTGGTATTTGATTAATAACATCACAAATGTCTTGCATGTCCAATGGACCTGTTGGTAGGTACATATTACATATGTGTATTGGGTGTGAGCTCTTAATTTTTGTGGCAATGACTTCCATGTTGGAGTTAATCGGAATAATTTCTGCTTCTAATGAGTTCGATACATAGATCGCAACCCCGCCACTTGCATGTTGATGATTAGTTCTGTTTTTGAAGAAACACTGATATTTTTTTAGTGAATGATAATGGTCTAGTTTGAAATGTGTCTCTTGCCTTCAATAAAATGTCAGGAAGATATTCAGATAAAATTTTTTGTAGCATAGGTAGACGCTCGTAGTAGCCATTCAGGTTCCACTGAATAATTGATTTAAATAGCATATTGGATTGAGAATAAATAATAATAAACAAATAAAAGTAGAGTTCTATTCTTGAGAGGATGAGTCACTTTCTGTACACATCGATTCATAATTGATTTCGTCTCCTAGGTGTCTGCATATTTTTTGTTTAAGTTTAGTGATACGGGTTTTAATTCGCCGTTCTGTAAGCAAAGGGTATATTTTGTTTAACTTACAGGTGAGCAATAGAAAGTAACTATTTAGAAGCACTATGATGATAAAGCGAATTTAAACTGCACTGTGTTTTCACTAGAAAATTAACAAAATATAAGAGCGAGGTTGAGACAACTTGTTTCAGTATTTGCCAGAACCGGACTCCATGCTAGTATTTGTGAATTTTCTACTTGCATTTGTTTTAAGTCTGATATAGTTATTCTCGAAAGAGCATCAGATACATTACACGTACCCTTAATGTATTCTATTTCAAAATCATACTTTTCCAGGTCTAATCTAATTCGTGTTAGTTTAGAAGAAGGATCTTTCATTGCGAATAAATGTTGTCATGGTTTGTGATCAGTTTTCACTAAGAATTTAGGTGCTCCGTATAAGTAGCACTTAAAATAATTTATTCCCCAATGAATGGCGGTTAACTCTTTTAATATGATTGGTTTATTAAGCTCACTTTTATTGAAACTTTTTGACGCAAATGCTATAGGTAAATCTGTCCCGTTGTGATTTTGACATAATATTGCGGAGGCTGCAAAATTGGATGCATCCGTTATTAAAACAAATTGTTTGGCAAAATCAGGATATTGCAGGATTGGCGGTTTAATGAGTGACTGTTTCAACTTATTAAAAGCAATCCCGCAATCTTCTGTCAATTGAAATTTTACGTTCTTACGTGTTAGTTTATTTAATGGTAAACAAATCTCCGCGAATTTCGGGACAAACCTTCTATAGTAGTTGCAGAATGCTACAAATCTTTTCACTTCTTCCGCACTAACTGGTATAGGGTATTTTTCTACTACTACGAATTTTGATTCATCAGGCTCAACTCCTTTGTCCGAGATTTTATGACCCAAGTAAGTAACTTCCTTACGGAAAAATTTACATTTTTGTGGATTTAATTTTAAATTATGACTTCTACATGTTTCAAACACTTTTCTCAAATTTTCAAAATGGTGTTTTTCAGAGCAGCCTATTACTATTAGGTCGTCCATATATAAAAACGCCTTTTCTGGAGTTAGTCCAGCAAACGCAATTGTCATCATTCTTTGAAAACTGTTGGGACTTACATTTAGCCCGAAGGGTAGCCTTGTAAACCTAAATGCTCCCTTGTCTGTACTGAATGATGTGTAATCTCTGGATGTTTTATCCAGAGGGATTTGATGAAATCCCGATATTAAATCAACCACCGAAAACCACTTTGCTCTACCTAATTGATCCAAAATGTTATCGATTCTAGGTAAAGGAAATTTATCAGGTATCAACTTCTTATTCAATTGTCTGAAATCTATGCACATACGCCATGCTTTGCTCCCATTTTGAGATTTTTTAGGTACTAATAGTACAGGACTATTGTACACAGATCGCGACGGCTCGACTATGCCGTGCTCTAATAGTTTGTCAACCTGACTATTGATTTCTGAAACATGCGCGTGAGGTGTGCGATAGTTTTTTATATATACCGGAGTGTGGTCGTTGACTCTCAATTTTTGTGAATAAAAATTATTTGACGTTATTTGATCGTTTTTTAAAGCAAATACATCAGAAAATTCACTACATAATTTGTTTAACTCATCTTTAATATAATGTGGCATATCTTGATCTATTGCCTCTAATAATTCTTTTTTTCTTACTTCCGACTTCCCGGTCATCGTGTATACATTGAAATTGCTAATACTGATACTGAATATATTATTAGTAGATACATTTACGCTTTCCTCTGTTGTATTCAATATCCTAACATATGGACTATTTCTAGAAACTATTCCTCTGGCTATGAATATGCCCTGTTGTAATTCTTGCTGTTCTACCACAGCATCCTCTTTCAAATCTTTGAAGTGGTCTACAACTCTCATTACCTCACATCTGAGAGGTATTGAGAGAGTATTGTCTATGGGGCTGTTAAAAATTGGTACCGAAAAATAGTTATTGAAATTATTTATTGTCATTAACCAACGTGAGTAATCTAGATTGCATTTAAATTTTGAAATAAAATCTCTGCCTAAAATTGCATCAGCCGGGATAGGAAAGGTTTTTGACACTACATGAAATCTATGCGACACTTCATTATTTTTTTGAAATAATGTGGCATTGATTGTACCCATGGACTTTGTAATTCCAGCTGTTACACCTTTTATATTAATAGTGAGATTATTGTTTATTAACTGAGGGTTATTGACACTAGTTTCTTTGAAAATTGAAATATCTGCGCCAGTATCCACTATGAATGTGCACAGTTTGTCCGCTATGTTAGTATATAATTTTACAAAGTTGGAAAGCGTCAAGTCAATGTGGAATATATTTTTCGTTACGTTTAATGGTCCCCCTGTTGTAACTGGGGGTCCGGAAAGTTTCCCGACTCCTCAGCTGCCTCAATGCATCTAACATTCTGAGCATTGTTGTTGTTCCTATGGTTGGTTCTCCAGCTGCTACCCCTTGCATTGTAACCCCTGTATTGATTACCTCTAAAGTTATTATTCCTCCTAATGTAATTATTTGACCGGCTGTCTACATTAAATCTTCCATTATGATTCCTGGCCTGATTGTACCTTGACCCGACATTGCTACTAATTCTGCCCCCATTTACCCTATTACTCTCATAACTAAGGACTGTGGTTAGCTGATCAGAACGTGTATCCACCTCTACGAATTTTTTAAGGGCCTCTTCTGCCGTGGAAAAGTTACCTGCCTCTAAAATCCACCTAGTTTTCTCCTGATTGGCATTTTTGCTTAACGCCGTGACTGCCGCTTCCTTGGTGTACTTTTCTGCCAGCAATCTCGGCATTCCTTCCGAGATGTACGAGTTCCTAAGAGATTCGACCAGCTTCTCCACCTCTGTTGTGTACTTCACAGCGTCTTTGTTGTATTGCCTCAGATTATTTAATTTTGCTGCCAACAATCCTGAATTTTCACCTTTCACCCTACTCTTAAGAGCGGTTATTATTCCCTCTAAAGTACTTTCATCAGCTATCACTGCTCTGGCCTTGCCTGCCAACCTAGTCTTTACAAAAGCTACTGCTGTGACTGATAACTCTTCAGTAACATTAGTCTTTAACAATTCCAATGCATCCAGAAACCCAAATAAATTTTCGAAGGAACCATCGAATTGTTGGGGTATGAGTTTACATGCTGAATTAATAAAATCTACTTGTGACAAAGGCATTATGTCTAAGGGTTCGCTCTCTTCGCTCTCTATCCTCCTCAAATTTATTTGTGTCAATTAATTGAACACATGAAATAGGTATTTTATGCTTCAACTTTAGCACCTGGAAGGACCTAACTACCCTGTCCCTGACTAATAAAAATTTCGAATTGCACTTTGCTTTGTAATTATTATCAAGTTCATCCCATGAAAGAGCTATGTTACGAGTAAATTCATTAAATAACGAAATCAGATTATTTTTAATTTCTTTCCTGACTGACTCGCTTTTTGGTACTGTTGTTTTCAAAACCCGTTTGGATTGATTCTTTATTTCCTCTATTAATTTATCTAACACTGTATCTAATTTTCCTGGAGCAACAGACATCTAGTCTAGTCAGTGTAAAATGAGCAGCAATTTTCGAATATAATATCACATTTAAACTCTCGTGATACATTCCCAATTAATAATAATAAGAAAAATAATAATAATAATAATAAAAGATATAGGCACAGCAAATCAGTAATCATAAGAATCGGTAGGAATTATATATAATCTTACCACTTGTTACACTACACTGGTTCTGGACTGCGTCAAGTTCCTTCTGATGGTCCTCTTCATGTTGCGCCTGTACATCGCCCAGATGGAAATCATCAATTTCACCACTACTGCTGCTGTTAGTACATACATCAAAACACGAGCTTCTCCAGATACTTGGATTTGGCTTTCTTGTACTATGAAGTTGGAATTCACTACGCCATTCTCCTGTACATCTTCATGCGTGGAATAGGATTTCCCCATGATAATTGCTCACGATACACTAGTCTAGCTCAAAATCCTGGCAGGATCGCCATGTAAGGGTTGAGGGGTCGTTGTTATTAAACACTTAGTAAAAGTCACTTATATCTTTATTAAACAACTAAATAATTCTTAGTACAAATTACGTTGATCTATCGGTATCGAACTGACCTCGTTGAAGTTTATTGTATTAATCTAATTATAAATATATTTGTACCCGTCTCATCAAAAATGTCCAAACTATGTTTATATTTTTATTTAAGCTTACTAATACTTTCATATCATTGCTGATAGACATATTTATAAAAGTATTAATTAAGCTATTTCGTCAATGACCTAATACATTATACGAGGGGCATTACACTAGAGTTATAACTTTTTTTAATTCCCCGAGTTTCTGGTGATTGACCAGGGCGATGTCCCTTATATTTCTCCTCGTCTTTTTAGTTGTAATTTTTGTAGTCTCCTCTTCCATGCTGTCACCGTCGTCTTCGTCTCGTGCTCTTTTCAGCTCTTTCTCGTCCCGTATGATGTCTCCTACGCTCATGGAACGATCTCTCTGTGGCGATCTTCCTATTCATAGTCTTGGTAAGAACGGGTCAGTTACTGGGTCCATGTCCGTCTTTTTTTCGCGTTCCTATCTTATCTGTGAGTCGAGTTATCGCACTTTTAAATTTTTGGTGGAGGCGCAAAATTTTGGCGGTTGCGCCAAAAAATTGGCGGGGGTGCCACAAAAAACTTATTATATGGGCCCGAAGTTTTAAGGCTCTAGCACTTATGGTTTACGAGTTCGAGTATATTGTGTTTATTGTTTGTGTAAATAAACTTAAACTACGATTAACTTATCCTAAATCAGTCTCTATCTGCCCCTAATACTAAAAAGTTCCAAAATAAAATGTTGAAAAAATTTGTTAAAACTCCACTTTTCCAAAAATCCAAAGTCCGTTATATCGAAAATTTTTCTAAGTCCGTTCGTTGAAAAATTAACTAAAATCCAATAAAACAAAATTGGCAGAATTTTTCTAAGTCCAGCAATTTACCTCTTTTAACTTCTCTGCTCCTGATACCTTATTATTACTAAAAGGCCTATAACTTTTGTTTGGGGCGTCGTAGCGACGTCCGGTAAACGCCGTTGTGCTCAGGGCTCTACGGGGCTTCTGTAGAAGTTGTTTGGGACTTCGCACAGTAGACACTATATGGGGCACTAAGCACTTCACTTTTTAACTTTAACTGAAAACAACGAACGTCTATTCACTTCAAAAGCTAGATGATAACTGGGGAGAGGGTAGGGACAGAGAGAGATACATTTATGCTCCTGGGACTGGCTCCAACTCTCCCATGAAACGTTGGAGCCAAACCACGGTGCAATGGCCCACCTACCTTTCGGCATATGACCTGGGACTACTCGCTATCTAACCAATCCACTGACAAGTAGAACACCATCCCATCAACCACACTCCAAAAATTAGCGGGGTCGGAATTTGTTTGTTTATTTATTTATAATAAAAATAAAATAAAATAGAACAAAATGAAACAAAATAACATATTAGAGATGCATAATAAAATAATATAAAACAAAATAACATAATGGAGATGCATAATAAAATGAAATAAACAAAATAACATAATAAAGATACGTAATAAAATAAAACAGTATAACCACAATATGTCAGTACCAAGCAATTCAACAAATTATCAAAACATGTGCAACATGCTGCAGTTGGTAAAAATAATAAATAAAAGAAAAGGGTGATAAAATGTCCGGCATAATGTGTGTTGTGTTATTCGTGTTGTGTTGAGTGTGTTGTATTGTTCATGTCAAATTGTATCGTCCATCTCCTCGTCCAGAATCATCTCCTCTCCCCATTCGTTCAGCCATGCAATCATAGTACTGTCCGCCAGATCTATATTTGTTGGAGGGTATGATTTATTTACGTTTCTAAGCCTTCCCATTAATTTGTTTCTGGCCGCTACTCTCCGCGGTATTTGGCAGTCATTGATAATATGTTGTTGGTCTTCTCTTTCTTCGCATGTTTTGCATTTCCCGTCCGTTCTTCTCAGATTAAATCTTCTGTAGTATTCTGCCATGTGACCGTGCCCAGTTATAAGTTGAGTAGTCTTCCAATTTATTGCTGGCTTTAGTATTTTGACATTATTTATAAGACTAAAAGTTTTCCTGCCTTTTCCCGAATTTTGCCATTGCCATGTCCTGAGTTGAAGCTCTTTTTTCTGTCTTCTAATGTCTTGTTTCGTCGGGTAGTTTATTGTACTGTCTGGGTGTGTGTGTGCTAGATTAGACAACCTGTCGGCTGTTTTCATCCCTATGTCTTTTCGGTCGATTTTGTGTATGTCATATGTAATGTTGTGTTGCGTCATTGTCTCAAGATTCTTTTTTGTTTTTACTGTCAATTTGTCTTTACTCATGCTGTTGGCCAATTTCTGTATTATGTCTGTCGAGTCTACGTTAAATACAATGTGCGTATTTGTGTGTGATTGTATCTTGTCTACTATCTTGTCTGTAGCGGTCGTGAGTGCCAGCATCTCAAGTCTATTGGTGTCTAGCGTAGTGTGCACTTTGTATTTGTAGTAATCGTGTCTTCTGTCTTCCTTTATGTATATGCCAATTGTTTTGGAATCGTCTCTGTCGCTTGCGTCTGTGTATATCTGTGTGTCAGGGGTAGCGTTGTTGTGTTTGATTGTTATTGTTCTGGAGGTGGGATGTGGCAGTTCTTTAGTTGTTGTGCGTAAACTTTGTATTGTTAGTCGATTGTCGTTATGTATTTTGTATATAGTCCGAGCGTCCACGTCAAGAGGCGTCACTCCTGCCAATACGTGTAAGGCCGATGTGGGAGCTGTTCTATATGCTTTTGTTATTGCTAGCAGGAAGGGTCTCTCCGCTGCTGCAAGTTGCTTTTCTAGTCTTGTGTCCTTAGCTCTCTCCCCCCACATCTCTGCTCCATACAAAAGCATTGGTTTCACCGCGTTCTCGTATATAAATTTAAGCGTCGCCGGTTTACGTCCCCAGTCCCTACCAGCAATAATAAATAGTTTGTGACATGTCTGTGGATTTTTTCCTATTTTGTTTTATATGCTCTAACCAAAGTAGGCCCGTGTCAATTGTAAGTCCCAAGTATTTCACGTTTTGTTCCCGTATTTTCAGTCGAGGTGTGCGTACTGGCGTGGGTGGTATAAACATTGCTACAGTTTTTTTGTCGTTGTACGTAAGTTTGTTTTGTCTGGCCCAGTCTTCGCATGCCGACCAAATTGCCGTCCATTTTTGTTCTATTGTCTTAAGTGATTTCCCTGATATTAGTACTATCTGGTCGTCTGCGAATGCCTGGACCACGTCGTCGTTGTCGTCTATCTGTCCAGTTTCGTTTATGGCCTTAAACCAGCTCTCCATTAAAAATATCCAGAGTATGGGGCCAAGGCTTGACCCTTGCGGGCAGCCGCGTTCCGTAGCGTCTATGATTTTGTCCGTTTGTATGTGTCTATTGTGTAGGAAGTCTTTGCAGAGGTTCTTAATGTTATCTGGCGTTCCTGTAGTGTTTAGTGCGTGTATGATAGTTGGTGTCCATGCTGAATTGAATGCATTTTGTAGGTCCAATGTTATGATTGCTGTGTGTATTTTTTTTCCTTTGTTCGCTTTAATTTTGTCCGTAACCTGTGTAATTGCGTCTATTGTTGAGCGTCCTTGTCTGAATCCGTATTGTCTGTCGTTTAATTTGTCATTTGTTTCTAGAAAGTGCGTTAGTCTTTTTGCAGTCATTTTGTCGAGAATTTTGCCGAGTACTGGAAGAAGGCATATAGGCCGTTTGCCCCCGTCTTTCTTAGGAAGCCACACCATATCCGCCTTCTTCCAGACCTCAGGAAAGGTTCCTGTCTGTAGGCAGTCATTGTATAGTTCCGTTAGTATCTGTGGGTTTGCTTCATGTATTATGTCCATCATCTCCTTGTTGATTCCTTCCATTGTCGTAGCTTTCTTGTTTTTCATAGTTTTTATTGTCATCGTTATTTCTTCCTGTGTGAAGTTGCACTCGTTGCGTCCTGTACTTTTGTCGTTTATGTGTTCCCTAATCTTTTTGTGTTCGTTGTTGTCGTTGTCTGGGTTGTCCGTTGGGAAGTATTTTTTGTGTAAATATCGTATCGTGTCTGTCCTGTCTTTTGTCCAGTCGCCTTCTTCTTTTTCTTGTGGCCGTATAAGTTTCTCGAAAGGCTAAATATCAGTAAATTTTAAACCCCGATTTATTCCCCAAAATATATCAGATTTTTATAGAGAAACCTACCACTTTTGCGAACGGCAGCTGTTCGTCGGTAGAGCAGGTGAGTAAGTTAGGATATCCTCAAAATTATATATAGGATTGTAACCTTAAGAAAAAACCAAATTTAATGGACGCCACCTTTTCTTGGTTTAAAGTCGTAGAAAAGGAGACGACTTACTAGCAGAGTTACTTGAAGTTCACAGTTTGGTAATCAAGACTTACACAGCTCAATAATACTCAGGAATCGTTAGATAGCTTGTATTACAATAGTAAATAATGTATAAGTTAGTAAATATGAATATAAAAAAATTTCTAAGTAAGATACATAATGTGAAAAATGGGACAATTACAATAAGAACATTTAGGTTTTTTTTTACTCTGATGGTGATTATAACCCTTCTGCCGACTGAGGGCCTAATACTAGGGTACAAAATTAAGCCTTGCCTATAGTGAAGCCATAGACAAGGGATATGAAAACTAAATAGTCCAAATTAAAACTCCAAAGTAAGTTTCTGAAGTACAGAGATGTTTACACTCCACAGTATTTGTGAATAACAGGCCTCAAACCAATTATCTAAATTCAATGTGAAATCTCCCGATGGAGCATTGACATGTGTTAAACAAGCAACCACACTAAGAAATAAATTAGCTCACCGAGCTAGTAAACATATATATATTTTAAATAAAACGTGGAGGTCTCCCGACAATTTCAATAAAATGGCAAATAACCAATCTAAGGAAAACTATGACTACAGCAAAATTTACCAAAGAATTACATAAACAATTCAAAAAAATATAAGTAACACCCAACACGGGCTTACCGAATGTACATTGTCAATATATTCAGCTGAACAAATTGTTACAAATTGTGTACATACCAAATATTGATGTGTTGTTGATTATTTTACATAGTTTTTATGTCCAACAAACTAAGAGGCCCGGAAAGGTACTGGTCTACTGGTTGTGTTTTTTTTATCTGTCAAAAAAACTTGCTGACACTGGAACTGTGATCCCGGCTTGTTAAAGCGGGATGGTTATCACGTAGGACTGGATGAATCTTTAACACCAAGAATGCTTCTCAATTATGTGCTTCTCATATAATCATAGTAATTTCGGATACCAGAAATTTACAGTGGTTTTAGCTACCACAAAAAGTTGTTAGCCAATATCGGCCCAATGAATTTACTTATTCTATGGTCTTCAGCCTACCCAGTTTTCCCTATAATTGAAAACAAACACTCGAGTTAGTTCAGACTGGCTTAAATCGAACAAGTTTTCTTAAAAGTCTTAGAATTTTCTTACCTATAATTAGGGATCCTACCGTTATCACCGTCAAGAGTAAAATGGCCGTTTTTGTCTTTCTGACAATGCTACCGACAGCGACTACAGCAAAACTCTCACACAAGAGTTTGTAAGACGATTTCTTTATCAAATTTTTGACGGTTTCACCTCTGGTAAGTAGGTGGCGCGGCTAGTACTACTTAAATATTTCAATTAATTTGGAATACTACTCGATATGAGAGTTCCAACGAAATCAGTAAAATATTAATGCTACAATGCCCCTCTCCCTAAAATAAATTTGACAACCTGTCAAATTTTTATATTTGAGCCAGAACTAATATCCTGCGAAACATCAAAACCTCTAAGCTATTGAACTATACTAAAATGACAACAATGACAAATTAAAGGAATCAACATTAACTACCAACTAAACATGAAAATCCTTCACAGGTTACGCAAGTTAATTTTACTAAAAGCTTAAATCTGTATAGTTGAAGGTTTCTGATCAAATAAATTAATTTACTGAAATATCCGAATTTGAACCAAAATGGGGTTTTAAATCACGAATGTGCCAACGCCCGGCTGAAGTACCGTCTGTGTTAACGAGATCGTAAACTAGTTTTGATACTCTATTTGCAACTTTGCATAAAACATATTTAGGCGCTAGTTTAGCGGTAAACTTTTCAGAGGCATCCGACAGGACCCTGTTGCGTTTCCACACCAAATCACCTACTTCAAATGCTGCATCTTGCCTTCTTAGGTTGTATGAATTCGCATTCCTTTGATAAGCTTTATGCACACTCTCTTGCACAGACTTGTAGACTTCGTTTAGACCTGAAATTTCTTTAACATACTCATCCCTGTCTCTGGGTGATAATTCGATATTTTCAGTACTCTCAACCGCTCCATAATATTTGCCTGAGCTAGGGATATATCGACCAAAGTTAATAAAAGCTGGGGTGAAGTTATGGACCTCATGCACAGCAGTATTCAGCGCAAACTGAATTTTATACAGCTCTGTGTTCCATCTTTTGTGTTCCTTAATATAACTGCGTATAGCTTGCCCTACCGTTTTATTTACTCTTTCTACAAAATTGCACATCGGCGCATACCGTGGTGTGAACCAAATTTTCTGCACCTGATATGTATCGATGAGTTTCTTAAATTCTTTACCTGCAAACGATGTTACATTATCACAAATGACAAATTGTGGCGGACCAAATTGTAAAAATACCTGATTCTCCATAAACTTTACTATAGAATCGGATTTTGCATTCCTCATTGGATGCAATAGAGTATACTTCGAAAACCAATCTACTACTACTAACAAGTACGTAAAGCCTTCAGGTGACCTTGGGAAAGGACCTATTATGTCAACAGCTATAATTTGAAATGGAAATTTTGCTAATCTTTCTGCTCCTCTTAATCCTAGGGGTGCAGAATTTGACATCTTCTGGGCTTGACATATTTCACACGATTTAACAAACTTTAAAACATCATCTCTCATACGTGGCCAAAAGAAAAGTTCCTGAATACGACATACTGTTTTGAAAAATCCTAAATGAGAACAAGTAGGAGAGTTGTGACAACTCTTAATAACGTCTAAGGTTTGTGGTTTTGGGACTACCGTTTTCCATTCTGTTACATCCGTCTGTAACTTCCGTTTAGAGGGGATAAACTTAAGCAAAAGATCATTCTCGACTTTCCACTGAGGATAGGAATCTGGACGTTGTAGGACTTTTGATTTTTGTCTTGAATACCACGGATCTGTAGAATCTTGGTTAACAGAAATTACATTCATATTGCGAGGTATCGGGATGTCCGGGAATTCGCAAGAACTTTCGCTATCACCAGAGTTTGACTCATTGTTTTCAACAGACATAGAAGGTATTCTAGAGAGAAAATCTGGAACGACGTTCAGTGACCCTTTCTTGTGTACAATGTCGAACGTATGTTGTCGCAGCTTAACTGCCCATCTTGCCAATCTACCACAAGGATTTTTAAGTCGGTTAATCCACAGTAACGAACTATGGTCCGTTAAAACTTTAAATCGGGTTCCTTCAATATATGGACGAAATTTCTCTAACAAGAATATCAAACTTAAAAGCTCTCTTTCAGTCACACTGTAATTTCTTTCAGCCCTGGACAGTGATCTAGAAGCATACGCAATCACTCTTTCCTCATTATCTATTTCTTGATAAATAAACCCACCTATACCAACATCGCTTGCATCGCAGCCTATAATGAAAGGTTTCGAAAAATCTGGTGGTGCTAAAATCGGCGCTTCTATCAATAAGGTTTTAATTTTAAGAAAAGCTTCTTCTGCTTCTTGGGTCCATTCAGTTTTCTGCTTTTTCTTCTTGCCTTTCAACAATGAATTAATGGGCGACATTAAAGAGGAGTAGTCATGAATAAATCGACGATACCAAGAGCATAAACCTATGAAACGTTTGATTTCGGTAGCTGTTTTGGGACGGGGATAATTTACCATGGACTGGACTTTAGACGGGTCCGTTCTCAAGCCTTGCTTATCTACAATGAATCCTAAATATTTAAGCGAAATCTTGAAAAAATCACATTTTTTAAATTAACTGTGAGGTTAGCTTCTAGAAGAATTTTCCTAACTTCATTCAAAAGATTCACATGTTCCTCAAAAGTAGAAGAAGTAACAATAATATCATCAAGATACGTAAAAATATGTGGTTCATACTTAGGGCCAAACAAAGCATCAACTAATCTTTGTTGTGTTTGAGCACTATTACAAAGACCAAAAGGGACAACCTGAAATTCATATAATCCTCTACCGGGTACACTGAATGCTGTTTTCTCTTTAGATGACTCGGCTAAAGGAATTTGCCAAAACGCGTTTCTCAGATCTATACTTGAAATGAATTTAGCACCACGTAGCATAGAAAGAATCCTATCAATCCTGGGTAAGGGATAGCTATCATGTTTAGTTATTTCATTAAGTTTCCTACCATCAAAACAGAATCTAAATTCTCCTGAACTTTTCTTAACTAATAGTACCGGACTATTCCAAGGACTTTTTGATTCTTTTACCACTCCCAACTCTATCATTTTATCAAGTTCGGAATTTAAATGTTTTAGCATATATGGGGACATTAAATATTGTCTCTCTTTAAACGGTTTCGCGTTTCCTGTATCAATAGACAACTCCAATTTGTTTGTTCTGCCAAGTCTGAACTCACTACAAATGTCTCCAAACGATTCGATTACATTTTGCATTTTTGTCCGTTCTGGACCACTTAATTCATCTAAACTGAATAATTTAAAAACATTCGGTATATGTTCTGAACTATCAATATTGATTTCTACATTAGGTA
Organism: Lochmaea capreae; assembly: GCA_949126875.1. Lineage (NCBI taxonomy): Eukaryota > Metazoa > Arthropoda > Insecta > Coleoptera > Chrysomelidae > Lochmaea > Lochmaea capreae. The sequence goes on from OX421408.1 coordinate 28,907,142, forward strand.
TGTCACTAGAAATTTTCCAAGTTCCTTCATCAAAATTTAACACTATTTTAAATGTCTTACAAAAATCACTTCCCAAAATTAAAGACTGAGGTAGGTTTGGAACTACTAACGTTGGAATAATCTTAATACAATTATTTATGGACACTGGGAGGTCCACAATGCCTTTCACCGATTGTTCAGTTCCATCTACTGTGGATATGGTTTTTGAATCAACAGGTACGATATCTAATTTCAATTTATTCAACAAGTAAATACCTCTATTGCCTATTACTGAAACATTTGCACCACTATCAAGCAATGCTACAATATTTGTACCTAATATTGAAATTGAGATGAACGGTCTGTTATCATCTGGTTTACTAATTAATAAAGGACATACTGAACTTTTTCTATAAAAATCTTTAACAGTTAATTTCCAATTATCCCAATCAGTTCTATCAAAATTACTAACAACTACTTTACTTGGGGAAGTTCTATGGCATGTCTGCCTAAAGGCGAGCGATTTAAATTCTTCAACATTATCGACTCTTGAAGATTTTGTTAGAGGTGCAGACGAGTCTAATCCCACCTCATTAACTAGTTTAAATTACATTTTCTACAATTCTTTGACACTACATCTGGTAAACCACATTTAAAACAAAATGTTTTCTTTATACCTGATTTGCAGTATCTATGACTATGATTTAACTCACCACAACGCCAACATCTTAAGGGTTCTCTATTCTGGTTACTAAAATTGTGTTCCTGTTTGACAGGTTTAGCATTTTGATTACCTCTGTAATTGGAAGTCGAAACATTATTTCTATTGGCTCTAGAATTTTGACAAGAATTGTTAATGTTACTTGAAGCAGTTATATTAACACTACTTTTCCTAAATTGTACTTTATTTTTACTTTTATTTGTTGAATTAGATGTTCTGCTTGAACCTGAATCTGAATTTTCACTAATGCTGACGTTTGAGCTGAAATTGCTCTCCTGATCAGTTTCTACAAAAGTATTGCCTATCTTTGATTCTGATTTAAATTTAGAAGTGGATGCTATACCTAAAATATCTGCTTCTTCTAATTTTTTGCAAAGTTTTGTTAGGATTTCAACCGAATCTATCTCGCTTAAGGCTAATCTTCTACAGTACTCAGGTTGAAGTGCTGATTTTATGTACTTTATTTTAGTTTGTTCATTAATTTTGTTGCTTAAACGTGCGAAAAGTGTCTGCATACTAGCTATAAAGAGAACCACTGGCTCATGCTTGGCCTGTTTGTAACTCTTAATCTGATCCCAAACTTCATCATTATAATTTGATACTAAAAAATCTGATTTTAATTTACTAACAAGAGAATCCCAATTGTTAACTTGACTTTTAATGTTTCTAAACCAAAGAGTTGCTTTCTTTGTAAATAAATCACTAGCTGACCTAAATAATTTATCTTTACTAATTGATCTAGACTCTGAAATGTCTTCAATATCTTCTAAAAATGACAATACATTTTTTGATTCACCATCAAATTTAATACCTAACTTGTATATTTGAACTTGTTTTCTGATAGCCCCTGTAGGTGGAGTTATACCCTGCCCTGTACTATTTAAATTTACTAAAAGTTGATCTTTATTAGAGACTTTTTCATGTAAATCTGCTTCTATTACTAAAGTTGTGGCATACGATTCATTTTTAAATTCTGATATAGTATCAAATTCTGCCTCTGAATTATCTAATTTTATTCTATTTATTCTGCAAGTGACATGGTTTAACCTTGAACAGGCTCTTTTATAACTAGAATCTTCAGTAGTACCTTCAAAATCCGACACTAGGGTTTCAACTGAGCTTAAGGTTGATTCAATCTCAAGTTTTTCATTTACAAAATTATAATTAACATCTTCTAAACTTAATGGATCTATACTTCTTGATTTTTCTTTCTCTAATAACCTAAGCAGAATTTTTCGTTTACCCGAAACATCTTTATTTGTGACAATACCCCGTATTCTTAACTCATAATCCAATTCCTGGATAAGTAAATGATTCGGTTTGAAAGTGTAATCCATATTAAATAAATTAGTAATCACTGGACAAAAATGCAAATGATTTTCTTAAATAAATCTGAATATGTCTGAAGTCTGTTACTCACAAATCCTATCTTCAGAAAAAATGATACTACTAAATATGTTTCAACTGCAACTGAAGTAAAATATTCACAAAAGTAACCTTAGTGTGTCAGTAAAATATCACCCCAAGGACATAAAATACCTACTAAGTACCAAGCAAGAATTTTCTCAAAAGTATCTTACTAAAACATCAACACAAAAGTGTCTCAAGATACCTGGATGTTGCTATATACCTAATCTAAAAGTTAAGTAAAAACTGCAAAATTTTCTAAAATGCTCAATAAAATTTCCAAAAATGCTCAATATAGTTTCCAAAAATTATATTACAAGGATGTTACTCAAGGGTAACCCTATAATTTCAAAACTATTTTGCAGAAGCACAATGTTGGACTAATATACCAATATATTACTAAAATTTCCAACAACTTCTCAATCGTTTATACACAACTCTAAACCGAAGTTGCTATACCTAATTGAAATTTATCTTAATACTGAAATTTACTCTAAAGAACCTGATTAAATTTAACTTATAAGATCAGTTTGATCTGTAATTATACTTGAAACTACCCAAGTATAAGAAAGCTGCATCTATCGATTACCTATATTGTTCGTGTAAGCACCAAACTGTAACTGTGTGTACCAAAATTATATCCCAAAAACCTTAAATAACAAATATAATATTTCAAGAACTGAATCCAAAATACAATCCTATTTTAGCTTAAATCCACGTTGTTGGGCGCCATTTTGTGGCCGTATAAGTTTCTCGAAAGGCTAAATATCAGTAAATTTTAAACCCCGATTTATTCCCCAAAATATATCAGATTTTTATAGAGAAACTTACCACTTTTGCGAACGGCAGCTGTTCGTCGGTAGAGCAGGTGAGTAAGTTAGGATATCCTCAAAATTATATATAGGATTGTAACCTTAAGAAAAAACCAAATTTAATGGACGCCACCTTTTCTTGGTTTAAAGTCGTAGAAAAGGAGACGACTTACTAGCAGAGTTACTTGAAGTTCACAGTTTGGTAATCAAGACTTACACAGCTCAATAATACTCAGGAATCGTTAGATAGCTTGTATTACAATAGTAAATAATGTATAAGTTAGTAAATATGAATATAAAAAATTTTTTAAGTAAGATACATAATGTGAAAAATGGGACAATTACAATAAGAACATTTAGGTTTTTTTTTACTCTGATGGTGATTATAACCCTTCTGCCGACTGAGGGCCTAATACTAGGGTACAAAATTAAGCCTTGCCTATAGTGAAGCCATAGACAAGGGATGTGAAAACTAAATAGTCCAAATTAAAACTCCAAAGTAAGTTTCTGAAGTACCGAGATGTTTACACTCCACAGTATTTGTGAATAACAGGCCTCAAACCAATTATCTAAATTCAATGTGAAATCTCCCGATGGAGCATTGACATGTGTTAAACAAGCAACCACACTAAGAAATAAATTAGCTCACCGAGCTAGTAAACATATATATATTTTAAATAAAACGTGGAGGTCTCCCGACAATTTCAATAAAATGGCAAATAACCAATCTAAGGAAAACTATGACTACAGCAAAATTTACCAAAGAATTACATAAACAATTCAAAAAAATATAAGTAACACCCAACACGGGCTTACCGAATGTACATTGTCAATATATTCAGCTGAACAAATTGTTACAAATTGTGTACATACCAAATATTGATGTGTTGTTGATTATTTTACATAGTTTTTATGTCCAACAAACTAAGAGGCCCGGAAAGGTACTGGTCTACTGGTTGTGTTTTTTTTTATCTGTCAAAAAAACTTGCTGACACTGGAACTGTGATCCCGGCTTGTTAAAGCGGGATGGTTATCACGTAGGACTGGATGAATCTTTAACACCAAGAATGCTTCTGAATTATGTGCTTCTCATATAATCATAGTAATTTCGGATACCAGAAATTTACAGTGGTTTTAGCTACCACAAAAAGTTGTTAGCCAATATCGGCCCAATGAATTTACTTATTCTATGGTCTTCAGCCTACCCAGTTTTCCCTATAATTGAAAACAAACACTCGAGTTAGTTCAGACTGGCTTAAATCGAACAAGTTTTCTTAAAAGTCTTAGAATTTTCTTACCTATAATTAGGGATCCTACCGTTATCACCGTCAAGAGGAAAATGGCCGTTTCTGTCTTTCTGACAATGCTACCGACAGCGACTACAGCAAAACTCTCACACAAGAGTTTGTAAGACGATTTCTTTATCAAATTTTTGACGGTTTCACCTCTGGTAAGTAGGTGGCGCGGCTAGTACTACTTAAATATTTCAATTAATTTGGAATACTACTCGATATGAGAGTTCCAACGAAATCAGTAAAATATTAATGCTACATTCTATTGTTGTCATTACACTTTGTGTTTTCTGTTTCTTGGTTATAATTTTGTAAGCGATGTCCCAGGGATTGTCTGGATCGTTGATGGTTAGGAAGTTCCTTATTGCTATGTTTTTTGTCTGCTTAATTATGTTTTTGTAGTGTCGTTTTTGTCCTTGGCTCTCGCTCTTGCCCACGGCTCCTGTTCTTTCTGGAAAGTTTTCCGTAGTGTGTTTGTCTTTTGTCTGTGTTTTTGTGAGTCTGTATTCCACCAGATTTGGTTCGTCCTGTTGTGATTGCGTTCGTGTCTTTTGCGTTTGGTTTTCTCCATTATCCGTAGTATGTTGTCTGTTATTTCCTGTGCCCTTGTGTCTATAGGCCCTGTAGTGGGCCAAGATGTCTTTTTTACCATGTCCTGTAATTTTGTGATGTTTGTTTTGTCTATGTTTGGTTTGGGTAGTCGTTGTGTATTTGTTTGGTTCTGTATGTTTTCCCCTATTGTGTACGTTATGTATTGATGGTCGCTCAGTGTTTCTTCGTCATGCACTGTCCAGTCGTTTAGTGTTGTATGTTTTGTCATCGTCAAGTCAATCCAACTTTTTCCCCTGGAGGATATGAAAGTTGGGGGACTGTCGTGTGTGTTGTGTATGTATATGTCGTTTTGTGTCGTCCACTCTATTATGTCTTGTCCTCGTTCATCACTCGTCCCGCCTCCCCAGCTGATGTGTTTTGCGTTAGTGTCTCCTGCTATAAGTGTCTTCTCGTCCTGTTCAATGTATTGTTTTTGGGTGTCTAATCTCTTGTTTTGTCTGCCTCCTTGCTCGTCGTATATATTAACTATTGTGAAGTTGTCTTTGTCAGTGTTCAGGTGAATGGTCGTTACGTTTGTACTTGTTCTTTGTCTTAACATTGTAACTCTATTTATGTATTTGTTGTTGATGAGAATGGGAGCTTTTGAATGCATGTTGTACGATATAACCGTATGGTTTTTTGCATGACATAAGTTTTTGCCTGGTTCCTGCAAGAGTGCAATGTCAATCTTTTCCTCTTCCATCTTTCTTAGGAGTTGGTCCGTTGCTTGCGTGCCTCTGCCCGCGTTCCATTGTAAGATTTTGTACATTTTTCTTTACCCTGTGTTTTGTGTTGCTTGTTGTGTTTTGTTGGGGTGTGTTTTTTATCTACTGATAAGCGATTTGTTGTCGTGCTTCCTCCAATTTTCTTCTGTATATCGGGCAGTCGTAGTCCCTTGCGTGGTGTTCTCTCGGGGTTATGCGTAATTTTTCGCAGTTCGCACAGTTTGCCCTGTCTGTATTGCAGTTCTTCCCATCATGTTTATCCCCACATTTATAGCAAGTTGGATGGATCTCTTTACAGTATTTAATGACATGGACATATCTGCAGCATCGGAAGCACATCGATACTGATGTGTATTCTTCGACGTATGTCCTGGTTAAATCAAAATATATAAATCCCTGTTTAAGTATGTGTTTTATGAGTTTTGCTGGGCCTTGGACTATGGCATTCTCTTTCCATTGGTTTCTGCAGGCTCTTGTTGTTAATAGTCGCAGGCTATCGATTTCCGCATCATAGAGCCCTGCGATTTCATCGTTTTCCATCCTAAGACTCTCTTTTATGTCCTCTATCGATTTCCTCTTTTGGATTCCTGTCAGGATGATGGCCGGTTCAGTATGTCTTGTCATGTCTTTTAGTTCCAAACTCTGTCTTGTCTTAATTTTATTCATCAATTCTTCGTATTTTTCTTTTTGTTCCGTTCCAATTACAATTGCTGTATTTGTCCTCCTAAGGTATGCTCCTTCCATATCTCTAGGGCACAGCGTCCTCTTTAGTTCGTTCATTGCATCTCCATCTCCTTCCTTCAGTCTGACTATGACTTCAAATTTTTTGTTTGATGGCGGTGGAGTTGTCCACGGTTTTATTACCGCGGCCGTATTTGGTCTGGCGGCTAACTCCGCATAGGTCTTGCTCGGCGGTTTTAACGCTGGAAATTCGGTAACGTTCGTTGGGTCATTTTGCTGTGCTTTGTGTGTGGGTATTTGTTTTGGTGTTTCTGGGTTAATATCCTTAGCGGTTTGTTGTTGTTCTTTGTTTTGGACTATCTTATTCATTATGTCTGTGAGTACTCCAATGTTTAGACTATTTCCACTTTCACATCCCATTTTTTCTTTTTGAAGCTCAATTATTTCTGATTTTAAGCTGGATATCTCACATTCTTGAATGGCTAAATGCCCTATCAGGTCTTGAATATATCCACATAGAATCTCCGTTTTGTTTAGGACATTTTCCCTGTCTTTTTTGCCAAAGCTGATTTTTCCCTTGGCTTCTGGGGTAGTGCGAGATATTGACTCTATTATTGAAATTCTATAACTTCTCGTGTTTTGTGCCGCCTCGGTTATCGTGCTTTTGATATCCAATTTCTTTTTTTTTCTGTTGTACTTCTGTGTCCATTTCCTCCCTGTCACTGTTGGTGTCTTCCTGTCTGGTTCTTTTTTCGCTTTCCGTTATTTGTCTTCCTGTCTTTTAATGGTCTATTTTTTGTAATTCGGCATCCAAATTCGTTTTATAGCATCTGTTATCCCTACTATCACTGGATGACCTATGACGGGGTGACCTTTCTACTGTACGGCTTGGTCTGAATGCCGCGTTGTAGTCTCTGGCGTCTTTGTTCGTATCTCCTTCTGAGTCCAAGTCCATGTCTGTGTCTGTTGTGTGTCTTTACTTGGTTGTGTTTGTCCGTTTGTGTGCTTAGTGTAGTGTGTTGTGTAAAAGAAGTACAAGCAGAGTAAAAATAGAACAAATAGCAGTAAAGAATAAACTAATAGTATAATGGTAAGTAATATTAATATTAGTAGTTATATATACAATGTTAGTAAAAAGAAAAATAAGGTATACACCGGTAATAAGCTAGAAAGAATATATAATATATAAAAGTATAAGTAAGCAAAATATTAATAACAATGATAAGGAAATGAAATTTGTGAGAGAAAATGTGTTATCTACAAATGATGAGCTTGAAATAAAGTATAGTTACTGTTTCCAAAGAAAAAGAAAATAAAAATAAGCTAGAAAGATTTTATAATATATACAAGTATAAGAAAGCAAAATATTAATAACAATAATGAGAAATGAAATCAGTCGGAGATAAAATGTGATATGTACAATTGATAAGTTTGAAATAAAGTATAGTCACTGTTTCCAAAGAAAAAAAAGTAAAAAAAAAAGTTTTTTGGAGATGAACTTTTCTGAGGGAAGAAAAAAAAAATTTTTTTCTTTTTTTAATGGTCTTACGTGTTTCACACCTTGTAGATTCTGTTCGATGGGGGTAGTTTTTTTTTAGGGGATGAATTTTTGAAAACCTCCTCAAATCTCTTGATTCGTCCAGAAATGTCCAACAATGAGTTTTTCCTGAGGGGTGGTTTTTAGGGGCTGGGGTTGTTTTTTGGGTTTCCCGTAACCACAGGGTCCTTTGTTGTCCCAGTTGTTTTTAGGGAAAAAACTTGTAAAATTTTCGTCTCCAAATTTATCCTCTATCACGTCTGGATGAAAAATCAAAATCAAAATCAAAAAGTCCCGTTGTGACTTAGAAAAATAACGAATGACCGGGCACAAAACTTTACGCTTATTTTGATAGCGGAGCACTATAGGGCTTTGCCCCTTTTCACTAAAATTAAACAGATCTCGCTGCGCCGACTGGATGCGCTATCGGTACCTTGACGACCGTACAGTTCAACGTCCGAATTCGAAGTGTAGGGACAGAAGAGAAGATTTGTCACCCTCTCAGCTTGACCCCAAATCAATGAGAGCCAAGCCTTGAGGACGACAGCCCACCCACCTTGCGGCATATGGCTGATAACTATCCACTATCTACCGTCCCACTTGTCAAGAAGAACCCATCCCAACATCCACACTCCAAAAATGTCGCAAGAAAAGAAGACCCTGTCTTATTGATTACGCAATAAGTCGTGTGTTGTCTGTAGTAAATAATTAATAATTAATAAAAATGCTTTAAGTAGCATTGTCGACTAAATCAAAGCTTTGGCCAAGAGCAAATGCAGGGACCAGATGTGTGTATGTTTGTGTTATGTGTCTGCGTCATCGTCCAGTATCATGTCATCCCCCCATTGGTTTATCCAACTGACGACCTCTCGATCATTCAGATCGATATCCTCCGGGGGGTATGCCATTTGTTTTGTGTTTAATCTGTCCGTCAGTAATTGTCTTGCATTGTGTCTCTGTGGTAGTGTGCAGTCGTGTATAATGTGTTTTTGATCTTCCCGTGTGTTACAGTGAGTGCAGTGTCCGTCTGTCTGTCTGAGGTTGAATCGTAAATAGTAATCGTTCATGTTACCGTGTCCCGTTATTAATTGTGTTGTTTTCCATGTAAGTGTCGGTTGTGTGATTCTGACTGTTTTAATGAGGTCGTATGTTTTCCTGCCCTTCGTATCCCTGTCCCACCTTTGTTGCCATGTCGTCATCTTGTCAGTGTGTTTTTGTCTGTTTATGTCTGCTTTGGTTGTAATTGTGAAAATGTGATCTGGGTCGTCGTGTGCAAGTGTAGCAAGTTTGTGTGCTTCTCTGATACCTACACTGGCCCTTGGCTGTTTCGCTATATTGTATAAAAGGTTGTGGCTTAATAACAGCTCTAAGTTTTTTTTAATTTTTATAATATATGTGTCTCGGCTGTTGCCGTTTTGTAATGCCTGGAGTGTGTTTTCTGAGTCGGTGTTGAATGTTATGTTTGTGTTTCTGTACTTGTGTATGCTGTTGAGTAATAAGTCTGTGCCTGTCATGAATGCTATTGTTTCGAGTTTGTTTATGTGTAGCGTTGTGTGTATTTTATATTTCTTTTTAACTGTGTCCCCCTGTGATTTAATGTAGACCCCTATTGTTTTGTCCCCGTCTTTGTCGCTTGCGTCTGTGTATACTTGTGTTGTTGTTGGTTCTTGTGTGTTTAATAATTTAATTGTTCTGTTTGTTGGGTGTGGTAGGTGTTTGGTGAAAATTTTTGTCATGTGTAGTTCGTGTCTTTTGTAAGTGTATGTTTTGTGTATGGTCTTGGCGTCTACGGCGAGCGGTGTCACCCCGGCCAGTACATGCAGTGCTGAGTTTGGTGCCGTCTTGTAGGCCTTTGTTATTGCAAGGAGGAAAGGCCTCTCCGACGCAGCCAGTTGTTTCTGAATGCGCGAGTCATTGGCTCTTCCTCCCCAAACCTCTGCTCCATATAGCAGCATGGGCTTCACCGCACCCTCGTATATGCGTTTAAGTGTCTGTGGTTTACGTCCCCAGTCCCTACCTGATATTACAAACAGTTTATGCCCTATATCTAGAGCTTTCTGTCTATTGGCTTTGACGTGTTCCAGCCATAGGAGCCCGGTATCAATTGTGAGTCCTAGGTATTGTAAGGTGTCTATGATGTGTATAAGAGTGTTTTGTATCCTGATTCTTGGTGGCCTAGTCCGCTTGTATGGAATGAACATTGACCCCGTCTTGTCGTTGTTATAGGTCAATTTGTTGCGTTTGGCCCAGGCCTCGCAGGCTGCCCAGATCCCAGTCCACTTGGTTTCTATAATTTTTAAACTTTGACCTGTAATGGCTAGGATCTGATCATCTGCAAAAGCCTGTACCACGTCATCGTCCGTCGTATGTCCTGTCATGTGTATGGCGGTAAACCAATCCTCCATAAGCAGGTTCCACAGTGTCGGACCGAGGCTGGAACCTTGCGGGCAACCTCTTTGTGTGTCATTCGTAATGTCCTCTGTCGTGATGTATCTGTTTGTCAGAAAATCTTGGCATAGTTGTTTAATGTTGTGTGGTGTTTGTGTGTCGATGAGTTTTTGTGTAATCGCAGGGACCCAGGCCGAATTGAAGGCGTTCTTCAAATCAAGTGTGATAAGTAGTGTGTGTTGTTTATTTGTTTTGTTTTGTAATATTTTGTCTGTGATTTGTGTGATTGCGTCGATTGTGGAATGTCCTTGTCTAAATCCGTATTGTTTATCGTTTACTTGGTGTGCGGTTTCTAGGTGGTGTGCTAGTCTTTTAGCTGTCATCTTGTCGAGAACCTTCCCCATCGATGGGAGAAGGCAGATAGGTCTCTTGCCTCCGTCTTTTTTCGGTAGCCAAACCATATCTGCCCTCTTCCACAAATCGGGAAACTTCCCTTCCGTCAAACAGCTATTGTACGTGTCTGTAAGTATCTTGGGGTGTTGCGTGTGTATGTATTCTAATGTTTCTTTGTTAAGACCATCCCTGGTTGTAGCTTTTTTGTTTTTCATGTCTTGTAATGTTTGTGTCATTTTTTCTTGTGTAAATAGTGTCTGGTTTTGTCCGTTACTGTTTTCGTGTTGTCTTTGTCTTATGTCTTTATGTATTTCTGTGTCGGTGCTGTCATCATCTTTAGGGAAGTATTTGTCGTGTAGGTAGTGTATTGTGTCAACTCTGTCTTGTGTCCATGTGCCGTCGTCTTTTTTAAGTGTTGTGATTGTTCTATTGTCAGGTGTTTTTTGTCTTATGATTTTGTAGGCTGCATTCCAAGGATTGTCAGGTTCGGTGTTGGTGAAGTATTGTCGTATTGCGGTTTGTTTTGTCTGTTTGATTAAGTTTTTGTAGTGTCTTCGTTGTGTTTTATAGTCTATTATGTCTCGTTGTCTGTTAATGGGGTCTCTTTGTTTTTGGTATTTCTTTCTTAGTGTGTTCGTGATGTGTCTTTGTGTTGTGAGTTCTGCTGTCCACCAGATTTGTGATTTCTTGTGTTGTTTTTTGTGTTTTGTTGCTGATTTGTGTATTAAGTGTAATATTGTATTTTGTGTTTGTTCGATTTTGTCTTGAAAATCCCCGTTTGTATCCCACTGTGTTTCTTGTATGAGTCTTGTCAGTTTGGTCTTGTCAATTTTGTCAAAGTGTATCTTGTTAACTGCTTGTTGTTGTGTTCGTTGTGTACTTATGTCGTATCGAATGTAGTGGTGGTCGCTGAGTGTGTCTTGGTCAGATACTGTCCAATTTTGTAAATGTATGTCTTTTGATAGTGTTAAGTCGACGCAACTTTTCCCCCTGGTGTTTTGAAATGTTGGTGTACTGTCGTGTTTGTTGTTTATGTATATGTTGTGTTGTGTCGTCCAATTCAGTATGTCTTGTCCCCTGTCGTCTGTAATTGTTCCCCCCCATGAAGTGTGTTTGGCATTAAAGTCACCTACGATTATCATGTGATTTGTGTCGTTTTCAATGTGTTTTTTGTGTTTGTCTAGTCTAGTGTTCGTTGAGCCACCCGGCTCGTCATAAATGTTCATAATAGTGAAGATTTTGTTAGGTGTTTGTAGGTGTATTGTTGTTACGTTTTCGTCTGTTCTGTCTGTAAGTGTTGTAGTGTATTGTGTCAGTCTTTTGTATATTAGTGTTACTGCCTTGGAGGCCCGGTTCACGCCAACCGTCGTGTAGTCACTGCTATTCCACACGTTGCGTCCTGGCTCCTGAATCAGTGCGATGTCGATATTGTCTGTTTTCATGATGTGTAGTAGTTGTTCTATAGCGTGTGTACCTCTCCCAGCGTTGAATTGAATAAATTTAATGTTCATGTAGGTGTAGGTGTGGCGCGACTCTGTTGTTTTGTGTTTGTGTTGTAGTTAGGTGTAGTGTTGTTTGTGTTGTAGTGTTTTACTGTTTGTTTATTGGTATTGTGTTTGTCTTCTTGTTTCTTGTAGCTTCTTCTGGTAAATAGGGCAATTTTGGTCTCTTGCTTGATGTCCACGTGGCGACAGTCTCATTGTCTCGCAGTTAATGCAGTTGTAGTATTCTGTTGTGCATTCTGAGTTCTCATGTTTTTTCCCGCATTTCAGACATCTTGGATCTTTCTCTGTGCAGTACTTTGCAACGTGTCCATACCGGCAACATCTGAAGCACATTGTGACCCTTAAATATTCTTCGACATATATCTTTGTAAGGTCGTAATACACGTGTCCTTCTTTCAAAATCGCTTTAATTAAATCAATTGGGCCTTCCAGTAGTACGTTTTCTTTCCATGGGTTCCTGCATGGTCTTTTCGTTAATACTTTTAGTTTCTCGAATTCTTGCCCGTATGCTGTTGCCAGTTCTTCGTTCTGCATTTTGAGTTCCTCTTGTATGTCTGTTTCGGTTTGCCCCTTGGGTAACCCGGTTAATATGATGACTGGGTCCCTTGATTTGGTAGCATCTTTTGCATTTAGTTTTTCACAAGTAGCAGTTTTTTGTAGCACTTGTTCATGCGTATTCTTATCTTTAGTTGTAATTATTACCGTGTTGGGGTCCCTCGTCCTTCTTATGTTCATTTGCTGTAGGTCCTTTGGCTTTATTATAGTTTTTAAAGCATCCATGGTTCTTCCAGCTTCACCTTCTTTCAGTTTAACCATTGTGTCGTAGACTTTTTCCATTTTTTGTGGTGAACTCCAAGTGGGGGGAGTCGTTGGTTCTATTATTGTATTCACCGTTTGAGCGTAGGTTTTGACTGGCAAACTTGGGTACTCTGTGTTAGTTATTCTTGGTTGTATTTCTTGTGTATTAGCTTGCAGCGTTTGTTGTCTCATGTCTGGCTGTGATTTGCTCTCTATGGTTTGTGTTATCGTTTGTTTTAGCTCTAGTAGGTCCTGGGGTGTGAGGTTTTGGTTTTCCATTTTTCGCTTATTCATTTCTATGATGTCAGCTTGCAGGTCATTGATTTTAGTTTCCTGCACAAATAAATATGTAAGAAGGTCCTGGTACATATTTATTATTTGGTCAGTTGATTCTATTACAGTGGCTTTGTCTCTAAGTGTGAAAGAGATTTTGCCTTTCGCCTCCGGAGTCGTTCTTGTAACAGACTGTATGATGAGCTGTTTCAGTTCTCTCATTTTAATATTGTTCTCAAGTATGTTGTGTTTCATACTTTTCTTGTGTTTTTTGGTTTGTACGTACATAGAATCGTTCGTTTGGTCAGCAGTGTCTTCATCGTCCTCCCTCTGTCGTTTGTTGTCATTTTCTTTGTCAATCCTTTGAGACTCCATTTCTCCAAAGCTAAGAGATCGGTCCCTAGGCGGTGATCTTACAATAGACAGTCTGGGCTGGAATGGGTCTTTAAGCGTGTTATCCATCGGTAAAGGTTTCAGGCCTCTAGGGCCTCAATTTCCGTCGTTATGGCCAAAAAACAATTTTTGGTGGATGCGCCAAAAATGGTGGAGGCGCCACAAAAAACTTAGTATATGTACCCGAACTATTGAGGCTCTATCTCTTATGGTTCACGAGTTACAATATAACCCGGTTATTGTCTTGTGGATTTAACTTAAACTACGGTAATCTTAGTCTAACACAGTCTATATCTGCCCCTAATACTAAATATTTTCAAAATAGCAATTTGAAAAAACAACCCAAAATTAAAATTTTTCAAGTCCGATAATCAAAAAATTTTTCTAAGTCCCGAAATCAGAAATTTTACCCAAGTCAAAGGTTGCTAGTTAACAAAATCACTAAGTCCGTGGCGGTCTTAGTCAAGTTTGCAGTAAGAGGATAGCCAAAGCTAACAACCATTATGTAAACAGCTACGATCCCTCTAAACCAACGACATTTATGATGTATTTTGACATAAATAATCAGGTTTGTTACTCCTCATCTAAAAAAAGTGAGAAATTTATTATGGTTTTTTTGTTTGAGTATGGTTGGGCAATGTCCCAGTATCTTCCCTATGGTGGTTTTGAATGGTGTGATACAATCATTGATGTTACCACAGTACCCGATAATGCTGATGTTGGGTATAGTTAGAAGTATATGATCATCATAAAGATATCCCCCTTGTCCTCAACACATGAATCCCAAGACGATGAGACCTCCAAAAGATGCTAAAGAGTTGACCAAATTAATGGCTACCCTCCACAATAAAACCAAGTATGTTATCCATTATAGAACGCTGAAGCAGGCGCTTGCGCATGGGTTGGTGTTGAAGAAAATCCACCGAGTTCTCAAATTCAAACAGGCAGCGTGGTTGAAGTCTTACATAGATTTGAATACAGAGCTAAGAACGAAGGCTACGAATGAGTTTGAAAAGAATTTATTCAAATTAATGAACAATGCAGTATTTGGTAAGTTCTAATATCTAATATAAATCTAGAATACTAATGTATCCTTTGTTATAGGTAAAACAATGGAAAACGTAAGAAAGAGGGTTAATGTTCGTTTGGTGACTAAGTGGGAGGGGAGGTATGGTGCTGAGGCTTACATCGCCAAGCCCGAGTTTAAGAATAGCACAATTTTTAGTGAAAAGCCCGATCTAGTTGCAATAGAATTTCGGAAGCTTCAGATCTGGTTAAACAAGCCTATATATGTAGGACAGACAATCCTAGATCTTGCTAAAACTACAATTTATGATTTTCACTATGGATACATGGTTGAGGCTTTCCCCAGCTGCTCAGTCATGTATACGGACACTGACTCTCTAATTTATGAGCTCCATCAAGACCCATATGAAGTTATGGAGCGCGACTGTCATCGGCGATTTGATACAAGCGACTATGCTCTTGAAAATATATGGCATTCCTCTGGTTAATAAAAAAGTCTTGGGAATGATGAAGGATGAGAATAGTGGTGTTCCAATGACTGAGTATGTGGGCCTTCGTTCGAAACTCTACTCGACCAGAATCTTAGTAACTGATGATAGTATTGCTAAGAAAAAGAAAAGGTTAATTGATGAAGGGTATGATTAGGATGAAATAGAGTCTGAACTCATGAACCTGGGTGTGAAAAAGAAAGTTAAAGGAGTAAAGTCATCTGTTGTGAAAACTATAATTACACATGAAGATTATAAAGAATGTCTCGATACGTGGAAACAGAAAACTGTAGTTCAAAATCTGATTAGTTCAAAAAAACATCAGGTGTACTCCACTGTCCAAAATAAGGTTGCCCTCAGCCCAGAGGATGATAAACGTTACTTGGTTCCTGGAACGGATAACACCCTACCCTGGGGACACTATTCAATACGCAATAGTGAAGTTGATATTGAGTGAAATTGAGTTATTTAAATAATAGTTTATTTTCATTTACTTTAGTAACATAGATCCAGTTTTTGGTTTTGCATTGAATGTTTATATTAATTGTTTATTTGTACACTAATTTGTTGTTTTTTAAAAAAATACTATAGATTTAAAAATAATAACTATCGATTTTATCGGTATCATGTTGATTCTACAATGCTCCTCAACTATTTGGACCGTCTTGATTAAATGTGATAATAGCTAATAAAAATTTAAAATATTGAACAGGGGTGAAAGTGGTTTTCCGTAGGCTTATTGGGGTTGCCTTTCCACAAATAAAAAAAAGGCTACGCGCCGTTGTCTTACCTCATAAGTCTTTAAAGGGGGGGGGGCTTAAAGGTGGTGTGGAAATAGACAAAACGCTCAAAGTATTCCAATCCGCTTATGTTATATATTACATATATCTTTTCAGAACGATTATGTAAATTTGATGACCATTATTAGTAGTATCTGATCATATTTACTTTTTTCTAAAGGTACAGTAGAAAGCCGCAGAAGATTTACATACTGAATATATCGAAGCAATTGAAAACAATGTTGATGTATAAATAAAGTTAATGAAATGAAAATGATTACAGGTGTCTATTTGTTTTTTTTTCTACCTCCCCGTAAATACCTTTGTGGTTTCATTTCACTAAAGGAAAATGTAAAAAAGTTACTTTTAACCTATATATATCACCAGCAGTTGAAAACAATGATGATGCATAAAAAGTTTTTTCTAAAATAGAAATTAAAAATAATTCCGTACTTTTGTTGATTCATTCAGTTGAGGGTTTTATGGGGATGTTATACTTAGTCGGTCGGGTATATTCCTATCGAACACAAGCAATTGGAAATAATGAGTAGAGTAGTCGGAAAGGATCGACGAAAAAATTTAAACGACCACCCATCGGCGCGGTCAATGGAATTACGCTAAAAAAAACGAACACAACTTTTTTATTTATCTAGATATCCGAAGATGCTCGATATACTTTTTCGTAGAGTTTTTCATGACCGATACATAGACCATATAAAATAGATACCTTTATTATACAAAGGAAGATTCCCAATAAAAATTTCCGTTCCGAATTGAATTCTAGGCGGGTCGTGCAACACGAAAAAATCCAAAAAGGGGGGGCGTTCCCATCGCAACGGAAAACATTCGACCCATTTTGCCCCATCACTTTTTCGGATATTCCTTTTTTTTTCGGCATTTTTCGCCCCCCTCCACGGTGAAAAAATCGAAATTTTCCGAAATGGCCCTCGGGAGAAAAGTTGCCTATTCTTATAGCCCGAACGCCTATACCGACATCTCGACGATACCCCATCGGCAAACCCATTTAATATCTATTTTGACAGCAGTTTTTTTGTAGGGGGGGGCTAGTTAGTCCTCTATCGGCCCATACCGATTTCATTCCGATCCGTCGATTACTTTTCGAGGAATTTATTATTAAACGACATCGTTTTTCTCAAAACATGGTGTCATTCGATCGAATCTACGTCCGATCCGAACCAAATATAGCCTAAGGCACGTAGGAAGGTTGGAGCTTTCTCGACGTCCAACTTTTTTTCCATTTCCTCGTCGCCGAAAGCCAACAAACGCGGTGGCCCGCCGCTGACGGAACCACTTAATGCGGGAGAGAGGAAGAGGGTGAGGTATCGCCAGGCTCCAAAGCTTTACCATAACAACACGAAATAATGCGCAAGAAGGATGCTTGATGGAGTTGAGGGATTGCCCACTACTGAATTATTCGAATCGGATGGGGGAGCCTTTGGTAGGCTGGGGGAGCCCTCTGCCCCGGAGAGAATTTTTAATCACCTTTGGGCGCCGATAACCGCCGAGGAATGTTCTCGGCATAAGGTTAAGAATGGTAATGCTGCAGGACCTGACGGAATCAAACCTGCGGACTGGAATAAGCTTCCGTCCAGACTTCTTGCTATTTTCTATAATTCGATTCTGGCGCGAAAGCTGGAGTCCCGGAGGATATGCTGATGTATCTCACCGATGCCTACAACAACGGACACACCGTTTTGGAAATTCCAAATGGTGGCGGTAGGAAATCGCGGGTCAGGCCGGCGCGTGGAGTTCGTCAGGGGGACCCTTTGAGCCCCATCATGTTTTCTCTTGTGATGAATCGGATTTTAGAAAGTGTCTCGCGTGATGTTGGTTTTGAGGTTGGTGGTCATTGCATCTCGTGGTTGACCTTTGCCGACGACCTAATTCTCGTGTCCACGTCATAGGTTGGACTTCAGAGTAACATCGATGATCTTAGTCGCGAGGTCTGTCGTGCGGGTATGGCGCTTAACCCGAAAAAGTGTAAAGTCTTGTCTCTCGTAGCTTCTGGTCGGGATAGTAAGCTGAAGGTTGAAACCCGACAGCAATTTAAACTTCGTAACTATCCCGTCCAATAAATATCTGTGGTTGAGTTATGGAGCTATTTGGGAGTGGAGTTCATCGGCTCTCGGGTGGGTGAAGCTAGGGTGTCTCTGGGGACCGAATTGGACCGGTTGAGCAAAGCTCCTTTAAAGCCGCAACGGAAATTGCACATCCTCAGGATGTACCTAATTCCAAGGCATATTCATGCATTGGTTTTGGGGAAAATTACTGTTGTTGCCTTAAAGGGGCTGGACCTTACAATTCGGGCTGCAATAAGACGATGGATTCACCTGCCCAAGGATGTAGCCTTCCACGCTCCGATAAAGTTTGGTGGTATTGGAATTCCCCAGTTATTGATGATTATCCCTCATCTGGGGCTAAGGAGGATTGTGCAGTTGCGTAATTCGACGGTGCCCTCGGTCGTTGCTTGCTCTGGCGAGGACACTATCGAGCGAGTTATTACCACATCCAAACTAATCAACCTATATTTAATCTGGAAGAGTTTAAAAACAATGCTCCAATAGTTCATATTGACTGTTCTCGTCAAAAAGAGGTTATACAGAGTGGTTCTATTGTTCTTCGAATAGAATTTGAAACCAGTAAAAATGTGGGTAATGATGTATCAGCATACTGTTGGATTATACATGAAAAATAATTTTATTACAATCCCTTGACAAAAATTGTTAGACAAGTTTAATGCGCATGCGTTTATATTGTGTTAAAAGTCAACTACCACTATGAGTCCACTATGAGTTTTCGTCATAGACTCGAGCAGTATGTCATTAACTTGACTAAACTCAAAGCCGATATTAAGTGGTATAAAAAGAAAAAGCATCTAGTTGAGCAATTTCAAAATTTACAAATATGAGTTTAGTGATTGATTTTCAAGGCTTTAGGATCGAGAATTTATAGTGAAGGAATTTGCCGCATATAATGGAAATCAAGTTTATCATTATGTGTTTAAGCCACCATTCCCTTTGTATGTATGTATGTATTTTGGGGTAACATTCACTGAGACCTAAAAGATCTATTGTGCACCCTTACTTCTACTTAGTTTCTGAGGAGAGTCTCAGATACTAGTAGTCCTATTTCCCGGAGGAATTTGAGGATATCTGCAGGCCTCAACTTAGGTAACTGTCCCTCTTCTATCCAGTAGTCTCCCAGGTACTGTGCCCTAGGATTCTGAAATACTGTGCAGTTCGCAAGTATGTGGATGGAGGTTTCTTCTTCCATTCCACAAAATCTACAATCTTCTTCCTCCACTATTTTGAGCTTTTTAAGGTGTTCATTTAGGCGACAATGTCCCGTTAGGATTCCTGTTAAAACTCTTAGTGCAGTTTTGCTTTGACTTATGCATTCATTTGATCTCAACAGGCTGTAGTCACCCAGAAGAATCTTTGATTGCCTAAGCCCTACTAGATCTTTCCCTTTACGAATGCTGTCCTCCGATTTGCATAGACAGGCTGTTTGGCTTATGAAAAAGCATCACTCTATAGACTGGAATAGTGGTTTCACGCCAATACATATGTTTGGTAGTATAGAAGCTGAATTAACAAAGGATGTAGACATGGTTTACGTTAAAGGAAAAGAGAAAGCTGACTATATCAAAAAATATTCAAATGCCCCAGTTTACGAATTTGAAGAACACCCCCCAGTTAATTCCTCTGAACCAAAATGTTTTTACCACAGTAATATTAATTGTATTTGCGCATTATCGAATGTATTTTTTTTATATGAAAACTTTATAATGAAATACTAAATAAAAAGAAAATAATATAAATATCGACTTTCAATTAACTTTTAGACCTATTGCGCAAGCGTTTTCTTGTATATAACTGTAATTACAGAGTTGGTTTTTCATTAGTTTCATAATGCAGTGTATCAAGTGTGGTAAGCACTTTTCTAGAGCTTACAATCTTCGTCGACATCAGCTAGGTGTTTGTGAACGTGATGTTCCATTTGTTCTTCCGAAGAAAAGACTTAGACCTATGAATATGGAAGTGCTGGAGACGGGCGTTACCAAGTTACATCACGCATTCCAAACTAGAATAGCTTCCTATCGGTTCTCCATTCCCGATAAAAAGACAGATTATACTGATTTTCTCAATGAGGTGAAACCTAAAATTTTAAATAAAATACGCGAATACTTGCAACAACGTTATTCGTTAAAAATAAATTTTGAGATATTCAGCATATACATAATACCAGAGAAGGAGATTTCAGATATAAAGTCCATGAATACTGCCAACAAAGTTGTGACTACATCAACCGATTTGAATCGTCTATATGATAAATTTAAAGATGAAATTACGAACCAGGCTTCAGAGTTTCAAGAAAAAGATAGTGGGTGGGCATTACAAGAGATAATGTTCTTAGATGTAAACATAAACCGATTTTCTGCAATTTCCGCTTCTTCTTACATTAGGTTGCCAATGACGATAATTAGAAAACAGGCAGGAGATCCAGCGAAACCAGAATCTTACCCCCATTTTGATACCTTGCTAGATTTTACAGGAGTAGAGTTTCCAGTTACCCTGAAAGACATTACAAAATTCGAGAAATTTCATAATATATCTGTAAATGTTTATGGTTTGGAATCTGAATTCAAAGATGGTGAAAGAATATATGAAGTTGTTGGACCCCTACATTTCACTTCAGAGCGGAAACCAACTCATGTTAACCTTTTATTGATAGCTGATAGAGATGGAAACAATCATTAGACTCTTATCAGGGATTTCTCTAAATTATTGAGGAGTCAAAAAACATCGCATGATGGAAGACATTACTTTTGTGATGGCTGTCTACAGAGTTTTTCAAAAGAAGTCACATTACAACATCATCAAGGAAATGATTGTACTCACGTATACACTTTACAACCAACTTCTGAAATTAAAATAAACAAGTGTGGAGAGTGGTTGCCAGAAAATACATTGAAATTTATCAACTTTGAAAAACCAACCACAAGTGCCTTTTGTTAAATACGTGGACTTTGAAAGTTTATTAAAGCCGATAGATCACACAGAACCCCAAGATGGTAAATTCTTCACAGTAAAAGTGTGTGAACATGAGCCTTACTCGTTTCCTTTTTATGTAGAGTGTACATATGATGATAGTTTGTCTAAATTTGAAATTTATGAAGGTGTCGATGCAGCCCAAGTCTTCATACAAAAATTGGATTCAACAGTTCATGATTTATACAATAACCATCTTAAACATATTATACCAATGCTAACACTAACAGAAGAAGAGCAACAAAGATATGACTCGGCTACCATTTGTCACATTTGTGAGAAGCCATTTGATGTGTTTGATAAAAAGGTTAGGAATCATTGTCATGTTACCGGAAAATTTACTAATGCGGCCCATAACTCTTGCAATTTAAATTATAAACTTCCAAAATGCATTACCGTGTTGATGCATAATTTAAAAAACTATGATTGTCATTTATTTGTGAAAGAATTAACCTCCAAAGGAGAACACGCACGCACTTTATATGTTGTACTATTGGTGGGTATTTTAACCCTTAAGGTTACCGAATTGTTTGGTGTATAAGATTCCATTCGTATCCATTTTTCAGGCCAACTATCATTTTTTGTACCATTACTATCAAAACATACAAACACTTCTCTAATATTATACAGATGTTGTATTAAAAGGTAGTTGCCAATAAAAGCTTGCAATATTATAAACATTGGAGTAATCATATCGACTAATACTAAATAAATAATAACATGTTTAATCTTTTATATAATTCATATTTCTTGTATATTACATTCCTATGCCAGGCTGTGTTGGATAATAGCATGGGTTATATATTGTTGTATCAATCAACTCCTCTCCTATCAATTCACCAGAGTCATCCTCTTGTACATCGCTATTTTTTACGATTTGCTGTTTCAATTCGCGGATACAGTTTACATTTAACAGGCTATACAAATCACAGGAAAGGCATACATAACTTTAAATCTCATCGAATCTTCTATGTATCAATTATTACAAAAATAACAGCTTGCTTTTTCAGCAGAATAGTCATTCCGAATTTCCTTTCATTTCATACTTCATTTAAAACGTTTCAATTAATTTTAATGAGCTCCCATTTTATACATGCGGATAATACTAATTCCTTAATCGTTAAAACATCCCATTTCTTCCGAAACGATATACATACTTTTAAATTTCATCGAATATTCTATGTATCAATTATTACAAAAATAACAGCTTGTTTTTAGCAGAATAGTCTCTCATCAGAATTTTCTTTCAATTGCTCCAGCATACTGATGAATAAAGACGAATTATAAGGTATTCAATAGAGAACTTTTTAAATTGGTTAAAATAATAACTTGTTTAATGATTTTATCTATACAGTTACATTCCTTTTATTATTTTGCATCCAGGCAAGGACTAAACATAATTCACAATTATTTTTACAATTTGTAATTCACATATACCGGGATATTTGAAATATCTATAGCCGATTCATCTTTAATAACTAAAAATAAAACACAATATTTTACTGATTTTTTTTATTTCATGGTATTATTTTTTAATCTTCTTCATCCTCATTCTTGAAGCGATGTTCCTCAGGAAGTGAGTAATTGTATTCAAACATCCATCTTTCCAAATCTAAGTGTTTTAATAACTGCATTAAACATACAGTGCAAATTAATCCTTTTACAAAATTTTTGCAAACGTCAGCTCCTTTTCTATACATCTTCGCCTGCTGCATACAATATTCCTCCGTGTATATTCTCCCCCTACCATATATCTGCTCCCGATCAAACATTTGTTGATGTTTGTCAAACGCATATACTAAAGTTTGCACTGCTTCTTCCAATTCTTCCATTTTAACACAAACACATAATCGAATTGCCCCGTATAATATACTTGTTCCCTCCTTTTACATAAATATCACTTATTAATATCTTAGAGGCTAGATAGGTGCACTATTATTATATATGAAAGTAGGTCAACCGATACTACTCATCTGCGATACCATATATTAAAGTAGATAAATTAAGTAATTATCCTGCTACGTGCGTAGAATTGCTCAGTTGCTTTTTGCTTATATATCTACTTGCACTCGAAAAAGTGTACAGAAAACTTGAAATAGTGTACAGATAGCAAGTCTAATCCATTTTTTTGGTTATGTCTCCATAAACGCTAACAGGAATCTGTAAAAAGACTCTCTCCTTACTTTCTATGCACTTGAAAAAGTGTACAGAAAGTAATTCCTAACCCAATTTCACCTATTTCACCTGTGTGTGTGTGTATGAGTGTGAGCGTGAGTCAATTAAGTCAATTTCATTTGTTTGGTGGCGTCTCTATAAACGCTAACGGGATTCTATAAAAAGACTCGCTTTCCATGCACTCAAAAAAGTGTACAGAAAACTTGAAAAAGTGTACAGAAAGCAAGTCTATTCCATTTTTTGGTTGTGTCTCCATAAACGCTAACGGGAATCTATAAAAAGACTATCGTCGTCGTCGCTTTCTATGCACTTGAAAAAGTGTACAGAAAGCAATTCCTAACCCAATCTCACCTATCCTACCCTAATCCAAAAGTGATATAGATAGACGTTCTCTATGGTGTGTGTATGGTGTGTGTGTGTGGTGTGTGTTAAGTCCCTAAAAATATGTATGGAACGAAATTATTTTCATAAAAAAAGCCGCTTCCAATTACATATCGAAAAATTATAATAATAATAATAATTATTATTATTATTATAATTCTTCGATATGTAACCGAAAACGGCTAATTTTATTTTAAAAATAAAACATAATACAACAAGGGGTCTCGTCTAATCGACAAGACGAAGCCCCAAGCTAAGGGCTGAGTCTCAATAGATCGCAGCGTGGAAACTGCTCTACCAGGTACAACACCCTGCCAGGTACGTAAGTCGTCTACAGACAATTCCGAGTTCCAACATCGAAATAATTGTGTTACCCATATTCGTCCATTAGAAGATCGTGTCGGACATAGCAAGGATCGATCCCACCGCCGACAATAGATCTCAAATAGAAATAGGGCTCGTGCGACGACCGTAGCGGAAACTACGATCGCCTAGTAAAGTCACATTGTTTTGAGCCTTCCGGCTCTCGGAACTCCAAGAGATATCGTTGCCACCTTTGACTAGAAAGGATACGGCCTTAGAGGCGTTCAGGCATAATCTCACGGATGGTAGCTTCGCACCATTACCCGCTCGAGTAAGTGCGTCAACCAAATGTCCGAACCTGCGGTTCCTCTCGTACTCAGCAGGATTACTATCGTAACGACGAGTCATCAGTAGGGTAAAACTAACCTGTCTCACGACGGTCTAAACCCAGCTCACGTTCCCTTTAGACGGGTGAACTAGCTCGAGCGTCACGACATCGTGACAGTTAATTTGGGGTACGTAGTAATGAAGGATATAGAAGAGATTTAAAATTGTTTTTTTTTTAGTTAATGTTTGAAGTGAAGGTTTGAAATAATGAAAATATGATTAAAACTATATTTATGCTACGTACCTCGCTACGCTCGGCACGTGGTGATTCATATGGGAATTGGTTGCAATTTGTTTGTAGAAAAATTATTTGAGTATTGCGATAAAAATATGGTACTGTTGAGTATACATAGTTTGGTAGAGATTGTTTATATTTAAAAAAATTATTTGAAATGGTAATTTTTAGAGAATGTATAAATTTGCTACGCACCTCGCTTCGCTCGGCACGTAGTGATTTATGTGGGAGTTATTTAAAATATATCTGTACGTACCAAGGATGGATATATAAGAGACAATGTAATGTTTTTTTAAATGGGATTTATGGGATGTTAGTTTGAAAAAATGAAAAAAAAATAAGAGTTTTTTATGAATTTTTTCACGAAACTCGACAGTTATTTTTCTTTTAAATTAATAAAGTAATCTAGAATACAATACAATTATATATGCTGCAGAGATTCTAAAAAGATTTTCCGAAAAATTAAAAACACTTGTAATAATTTTTATTTCATTGATTTTATTTATACATCAACATTGTTTACAATTGCTTCGATATATTCAGTATGTACATCTTTTGCGGCTTTCTGCTGTACCTATAGAAAAAAGTAAATATGATCAGATACTACTTATAATGGTCACCAAATTTTCATAATTGTTCTGAAAAGATATATGTAACATAATCGGCTTGGAGTACTTTGAGCGTTTTGTCTATTTCCACACCACCTTTAAGCCCCCCCCCTCTTTTAAGACTTATGAGGTAAGACAACGGCGCGTAGCCTTTTTTTATTTGTGGAAAGGCAACCCCAATAGGCCTACGAAAACCACTTTCACCCCCATTAGTGCGAAATATACATCTAAAGAAAATGAAAACCTAGGCTAAACTAAAAAAACTAGATATTTGCTACTAAAGAAAATGTAAACCACTATCTAAATAAGTCAACGTCACTTCATATCAACTTCACCATCACTTATTGAAAAGCGTCCTCAGGGTAGTATACAAATGTAACCTACATCTAAAAGAGAATAAAAAACCTAATATAAACATTCAATGCGAAACCAAAAACTAGTACGTAGCACGTAGTGATTTATGTGGGAGTTATTTAAAAGATATCTGTACGTACCAAGGATGGATATATAAGAGACAATTTAATGTTTTTTTTAAATGGGATTTATGGGATGTTAGTTTGAAAAAATGAAAAAAAAATAAGAGTTTTTTATGAATTTTTTCACGAAACTCGACAGTTATTTTTCTTTTAAATTAATAAAGTAATCTGGAATACAATACAAGTATATATGCTGCAGAGATTCTAAAAAGATTTTCCGAAAAATTAAAAAAAAAAGATGCTTAAAAAAAGAGCTCTTGACGAAAAAACGTCAAAAATGCAATGAAAAAAATTTTTTCTGGGGAAAAATGAAAATTTCAAAACGGCGGTGGATAGCCATTTTCGAAAACAGAAAAATCAGAGATCTGATTACCAAAAATTAATAAAAAAAAAGAATAAAATTAGGGTTTCTAGCGCATCAAATATTGTGAGAATTTATTATCGAACCCTCAGTACAGTTTACCATTTCACTCGATGCTTTTATGACTAATCCGAAACAGGCGTAAATTAGTGAAATAAACTTTATGTAGAAATATTGTAAGAGACCGCGAAACAGAAACATTTATCGGATTCCTATTGAAGAGGTGGAATCTATAGATGTGAGTATCTACAAAGAGTTATTTTATCATAGATGATAGATACATTGGAGGTTCTAATATCTAATCATAGGCGTGTTTTTAGATACCTGCTACCGTTTATGGCGACAGGTCAGGTTAGGTTAGGTCGGGTTAGGTTATAGACGAGAGAATCATCAGAAAAAGTTATCGACGATAAAACGGCAGAAATAACGTATTTGACAAAAAACGTCAAAATGATGTTTTTGACGAAAGACGTCAAAACTACCTCGAAAACAGGATTTATGATGATAAAACGTCATAAACTGGGTTTTTGGCAAAAATACGTCATAAAATGTTTATTGGCGGGAAAACGCTAAAAAAAATTCAAAATTATTTTCAAAATACGATGGCCGGAAACCTTGTTTTTGACGAAAAAACGTCGAGAAAAAATCCGAAAATTTTTTCCGGAAATTTTAAAAAAAAAAAAAGAAGTGGCTTAAAATAAGAGCTATTGACGAGGAAACGCCAAAAATGCAATAAAATTTTCTTTTTTTTCCAAGGGAAAATGAGAATTCCAAAATGGCGGCGGACCGCCATTTTCGAAAACAGAAGAAAAAAATAATGAGGCTAAGCGACTTAAAAAAAAAAATCGATATATTATTTCTTCTTCTTTTCTCCCTTCCCTTCCTTTTCTCTTATTTTTTTTCAAGTAGTTTGGATCATCTACCGTCGATAAATGTTAGTTTCGTCGTTTCGATTCCATATACGTAGAAGATATGATTTTTTGAAGGGGAAAAATATTCTTAAATATTAGATATATGTTGGTTTCTTTGAAATGTATGGCAAAAAAATTGTGGAAAATGAGAAAGTAATATGGAGTATGACGTGACAGGTCCGTATTTGGCATAATTTTGTCGATAAATCGCACGTATCGATGGAAAAAAAAATGTTGAAAAATTTTGTCCATACGTGACATGGAAATTCTTTCTATGGCTGGTCCGAAAGGTATGTGAGTGAGCCTATATTTCTGAAAATTTCAAAAAAATCGAGTGATATTTACTATTTTTTAGACCATCGAAAAGTCGAATTTTGAGTTTTTCGGGCATAACATCTGTCAAAAATTTTTTTGATCGCAACCGATATTTTTTTCGGAATCCTTGACCTCGAAACCACCCCTCCATAAAATTTCATCGAAATCGGAGAGAAATTTTTTTTCACCCCCCCTTAAAGGTCCTGCTAAAAATTTCGAAAATCGATTTTGGCAGGGAAGAATCGATTTTGAAGAAGGGAAATTGTTGCCACCGTATTCGGGGGCCCAAAAAACGCCCCCATACCAAATTTCGTGAAATTCGGCAGGAAATTTTGATTGGGTCAAATTTTACCCTCCTCGGCCGGTGCTTATAGATAACGGGCAACTTGAGCTGGGTTTTTGAAGGTGAAGGAGTCGTCGTATCGAAATTTTAAAAAATTGGTTGTGTAGGGGGGCGAAAATGATTAGGAATGGCGTATCAGAGACCCCCCAAAAAAAATCTAATCAGTGGTGTAGGTTAGTATATTTTAGCATTTTTTTGTTAGAGTACCCGATGGTGGATCCATGTGGAATGGGTCGTACGGATTTTGGGAAAAATACGGGCTCGTACCCATCGGTGCCGCCACTGGAATTATACTCGAAAATACGAACGCAACTCTTTTATTTATGAAAATAGGAAAAAATGGCCGAATCCTTTTTTGAAGAGCTAATCGAGACCTTCTTATTGAGTATATTGATCATGGGGTGTATATGATTAAAATTTCGAAAAAAAGTCAAAAAACCTCGCTAAAAAAATATTTTTTTTTCCAAATTTTCACTACGCCCATGAAAATTTCCATGTTCGACTCTATCGAAAGCCATTTTTGAAAAAAATTAAAAGTCAATATAGATGGCGCCACAAGTGGCGCCAAATTTTGAGGTTAGATTAAAAATTTCACTAATGTAGCTATATGTCATATTGGCCGATACCTAAAAACACCATACGCGGTTTCCAACATCAATTCGAGGTCGTACGTGGGGCGATTTTGGGGGGGGTCAATTATCGAAAAAAAATTTTTGCATTATGGGCACCCAAAATGAGGAAGATTCCCAAAATATTTTCGTTTCGAATTGATATCCTGGCGGGTCTTGATCTCGAAAAAAAATTGGGGTGGGGGGGGGTAAATTTAGGGACAAAGAGAGTTCGATACTCCCCTCCACCTGGTGTGGTTCAAAAAATTTTTCGAGTCTCACATATTTTTGACTAAACTCGTATAATATGGCAGTGTCCTCGAATCGAATCAGGTTGGAGGTAAATTGACGCGTACGATACGTCGGACACGAACATCAGCCGCCCGCGAAGCACGAAGCCTCACGAGCTAAACCGACGAACGGTACGCGACGCAACGACACATCACTCCGTGCCCTTGGCTCGAGAATACCGTGACAGAGAAAAGAACGTTTATGCTTCTGGATTTGGTTCCAACACACACTAGGGCGCTGGGACCAAACCGCAGTGCAATGGTCCACCTACCTTTCGGCATAAGACCCCGAACTACACAATATCTGGCGAAACCCTTGTCAAGTAGAACCCATCCCATCATCCACACTCCAAAAGTTAGCGGGGTCAGAGTTCCCATTTTTTATTTTTATTTCACCACATATTATTATTCTTTACCAGATTACATAATACAGATACAGACAAAGAAAGATAAAAGCTAGAATAAAAAAAAATAAAATAAAAGATATAAAGAGAGATATAAATTAAAATACATAATGCAGATAAAGAGAGATAAATAAAGAAAGAAAGATATAAAGTAAGATATAAGTTGAAATACAATCAATATATACAAACATAATAGTTAATATCAAAAAAAAAAAAAAAAAAAAGTAACTTAGTAACCAGTCATAAAACAACAAATGCATAATATAAAAGATGTACAGAATATGGAGATAAGGCGTGTGTTTTGATATACATTTGTATATGTTATTCTTTATCATCTAATATCATTTCCTCCCCCCATTCGTTTATCCACCTCATCAATTCTTTGTCATTCATGTCAATGTTGGTCGGTGGGTATCTTAAGTTTCTCTGTTTTAGTCTGTTCGTTAGTAGCGTTCTAGCATTTTGTCTTTGTGGGAGTGTACAGTCGTTTATTATATGTTTTTGGTCTTCCGTCACTTTACAATTGTCGCAATTTCCGTTTGTATGTCTCAGTCTAAATCGTCTGTAATAGTCATTCATGTGTCCGTGTCCTGTAATGAGTTGCGTAGTCTTCCAAGTCAGTACTGGTTGTGATTTTCTAACTGTTCTAAGTATGTCGTAAGTCTTTCTACCTTTGTCAGTCTTATCCCATTGTGCTTGCCATAGTGTCATTTGTAGTTTCTTTCTTTGTATTTTAATGTCCTGTTTCGTAGGATATGATATTGTATCGTCTGGGTGAGTGTGTGCTAGTTTCGTCAGTCTGTCTGCTATTTTCATACCTGTGTCGTTTCTGTTTCGTTTTTGTATGTTATAAGTCATGTTGTTTTGTTTCATTGTCTCCAGGTTTTTCTTGGTTTTTATTGTCGCTTTGTCTGTGTTAGTACTGTTGGCTAGTTGTTGTAATAATGTTGTTGAGTCTGTGTTGAAGTTGATTTTCTGAGTAGTGTAAGTCTGTGTGTTTTCTAATATTTTGTCCGTAGCTATTTGTAGTGCTAACATTTCTAATTTATTTATGTCTACAGTTGTGTCGATTTTGTATTTGATTTCCTTGTTGTCTCCGTTTTTGTCGATGTATAGTCCTATGGTCTTACTGTTATCTCTGTCGCTTGCGTCGGTGTAAACTTGAATGTCGTATTGTAAATTGTCTTGTATGGGTTTTATTGTTCTTGCGGTCGGATGTGGTAGGTCTTTATTTCTAGTTCTAAGATTCTCAAGTGTCTGTCGGTTGTCATTGTAGATCTTATGTACCTACTGTCCTTGCGTCGATGTTCAGCGGTGTCACCCCCGCCAATACATGAAGCGCAGATGTGGGTGCGGTCTTGTGTGCCTTGGTGATAGCTAGCAGGAACGGTCGTTCCGCTGCTGCCAGCTGTTTGCATCGTTCTCCCTATTGTAAAAGTAATATATTGATGATCGCTGAGCGTTTCTTGTTCGTTTACTGTCCATTCTCTAAGGATGACTTGTCGTGTCATTGTCAGGTCTATCCAACTTCTTCCTCTACTGGAGAGGAAGGTGGGAGGGCTGTCGTGAGTATTATGTATGAATATGTTGTTTTGTGTCGTCCAGTCTATTATGTCTTGTCCCCTATTGTCGCTCATCCCGCTTCCCCAGCTGACGTGTTTCGCGTTGAAATCACCTGCTATGAGAACCTTGTCGTCTTGGTCTATGTGTTGTTTTTGGCTGTCAAGTCTTTTGTTTTGTATTCCACCTGGTTCGTCGTATATGTTTGTTATTGTAATGTTGTCGTTGTCATTTCTCAATTGGATGGACGTGGCGTTTGTATTCGTTCTTTGTCGTAACAGCGTAACGTTGGGTAAATGTCTATTGTGTATTATAATAACGGCTTTTGATGTCATGTCGTCTGCTATTGCGGTGTATGTTCTATTTCGCCATATATTCCGTCCTGGTTCTTGTATGAGTCCCATGTCTATGTTTTGTTCTGTCATGTTTTCTAATAATTGTTCGGTGGCTTGAATACCTCGTCCTGCGTTGAATTGTATAGTTTTCATTTGTACGTTATTTGTGTTGTGTGTTATTTGTAAGTGTAATGTTCGTTGTTGGTGTTGTAGTTTGTCTTGGTTTTTCTACTGTTGTTGTGACTGTTTTGTTTTGTGTTTTTGTTGTACTACCCTAGTAGTTAATTTGGTACCTCATTTCCTCCCGTTTCTTTCGGTAGATTGGGCATGACGAGTCCCTAGCTTGATGTGCTCTGGGTACCAACCTCATTGTCTCGCAGTTTGCACAGTTGAGCGTATTGCTAGTGCAATCTCTTCCGTCGTGCCTACCGCTGCATTTGTAGCATGTAGGGTGTTCATCTCTGCAATATTTTAAAACGTGTCCGTATTTACAACACTTAAAACACATTGGTACGGAGGTGTATTCTTCTACCAAAATTGTCGTCAGGTCAAAGTAGATGTAGCCTTGTTTGACGATATATTTAATCATTTCTGATGGTCCCTGTACTATTATGTTTTCCTTCCAGTGATTCCTACACGGTCTTGTCGTGAGTATTTTAAGGTCCTTTAATGATTCCCCATACTTTTCAGCTATTTCCTCATTTTCCAGTACTATTCCGTCTCTGATATTGTCTATATCCGTGCCTCTTTGCATACCTGTCAGTATGATGGCTGGGTCTGTCTGTCTCGTACCGTCTTTGATGTCCAGTTGTTCGATTGTCTTTGTCTTATTTATAATTTCGTCATGTCTGTCTTTTAATTCTGTTCCAATAATTATTGCCGTATTCGTTCGTCTGATGTATGTGTTTTCCATATCTTTCGCACGTAGGTTCTTTTTTAGTATCGTCATCGTATCCCCTTGTTGTCCTTCTTTAAGTCTTACCACCGTTTCGTATCTTTTTTTGTTTTGTGGTGGGGTTGCCCATGGTTCTGTTGTCGTTTTCGTAGTCGTAGTTGTCGGTCTGGTAGTAGGTTTTTTAGCCAGCTCTGCGTACGTCTTCGTCGGAGGTCTTAGCGACGGAAATTGTGTGTCCGTGTCTATGTTGTTTGTATTAGTGTGTTTTTGTCTTTGTGTTACTACTGTCGATTGTATATTTTCTGCCGTGTCGGTATATGTTAAGTTGGCAATGTTCTTTTGCTCCTTCAGCAGTGTTTTTATTTGTTCAATTTGTTCGTTTATGTCTGTGTTGTCCTTGTCGTCTTTGTTGTGCTTGAGGTTTGCTATAATTTCGCACCGTAGCTCGTTTATTGTGGACTCCTGCACAAATAGGTAGCTTACAATTTCGTTGTACATTTGTATGATTTGGTCCGTCGAGTCTAGCACCGTTGTCTTGTCCTTTTGTCCGAAGCTAATTTTCCCTTTACCTTCGGGAGTAGTTCTAGTTACGGAGTATGTGATTAGTTGTTTTAGTTCTCTAATTTTGTTTGAATTTCCTAAAATCGTGTCTTTGATGCTCTTTTTTGTTTTTTTGGTGTTTTCTTGAAGGTCCATGTCTTTGTTTGTCTCGTTGTCTTCATCCTCCTGTCTTGTTCTTTTTAGATTTTCTGTGGTTGCAATTGGATACGTCGGGTCTCCAATGCTGATGGACCTGTTTCTTGGTGGGGAGTGAGCCAGCTTGTGTTTGGGCCGGAACTCATCCCCTTCATTCATTGTCTTGTTCTGTTTTGTCTAGTGTTAGTATTGTATGTGTCGAGTGTGTAGGTAAATAAATAAGTAAATTTTATGTAGCTGCACCCCACAGGCTGTGTATCAAAACACCCGCCTGATATACCTTGGTTGTAATAATAATTTGATAAATAGAATAATTATATAAAGCGTGCAACAATATATATGAGGAGAAATGTATTATATTCAAAACATAGTAAAAGGAGCAAAAAAAATATAGAGATGCTAAAGCAGTGTTATTATATTATCTACAAAAAATGGTTATGTACAATGTTATATTTAAAATAGTGGTGAGCAGAGTTTTTATAGTTAGTTGAATGCACAGGATAAAAAAAAATAAAGCTTATATTGTTTATATTAGTGTTACTCACAGTTCCTTGTCTTACTTTGCAAACTGGTGATCCGCACAGATCCGATTTTTAACCGTCCAAACTCTTAAAAATTTTCCAATATTTGAAAATCTATGAAAAATTTAATATTTTCTGGGAGTCTTCAAATCATCTAAGACGTCCAGAAACGTGATGGGGTGCAATTTCGAGGGGGTGGTTTTTAGGGGTTGAAAACCCAAAACACCCCAAAATGTCCAAATTCGAGTTCCTAGACACTTTTTGGGTAGGGGTGGTTTTTGGGGGTAGGGGTGGTTTTTCACCCTCCCTGACTCTTCCCTAAATTTTTTAGTTTCCCTTTGAATTTTCTCAAAAACTTGTAAAAATAAAAGTTTTGGTTCCTGGGATTCTAACGAAAAATTTTCTAAGTCCTGTTGTGGACTTAAAAAAGTTAGAAATGTCCGCGCACAGAACTTTTGTTGATTTTATGAAGCGGAGCCCTATTTGGGGCCACTTCCACTGTTGTAATTGTTCCAAAACTAACTGCGTGAGCCGGATGCGCGCACGGTATCAACCGCCGAAACACGTCTTTACTGTAGAGAGGTCGAATACCGTGACAGTCGCCGCCTCGTGAGCGAACGACGCACGCGTTTCGCCTTACCGAGTAAGTAAAGAAACGATGAAAGTAGTGGTATTTCACCGGCGATGTTGCCATCTCCCACTTATGCTACACCTGTCATGTCTCCTTACAATGCCAGACTAGAGTCAAGCTCAACAGGGTCTTCTTTCCCCGCTAATTTTTCCAAGCCCGTTCCCTTGGCAGTGGTTTCGCTAGATAGTGGGTAGGGACAGTGGGAATCTCGTTAATCCATTCATGCGCGTCACTAATTAGATGACGAGGCATTTGGCTACTAAAAATATTTATTCAGTTATAAATACATGTGCCGCCAGATCTTGGGCGGCTATATTTAGACTCCTGGCACACAGGCCGGAGTATATACAGGGTGCGGCAGATAAACGGTCAATTAGAAATATCTCGAGAACTAAAGGTATCTGAATGATGAAAATTGGCATGAAGGGGTTTTAA
Organism: Lochmaea capreae; assembly: GCA_949126875.1. Lineage (NCBI taxonomy): Eukaryota > Metazoa > Arthropoda > Insecta > Coleoptera > Chrysomelidae > Lochmaea > Lochmaea capreae. The sequence goes on from OX421408.1 coordinate 28,940,872, forward strand.
ATAATGAGCTATTTAATGGAAATATTACCGTCACCATTCTACTTCCGGTTATACCGGAAGTTGCACATAACTTTGTAATTTTTAATGAAAGATCCTGTATATTTTTCAATTTTAGAAATATTTACGTTATTCTGAACATTTTTTGTTGATACTTCCCTATACCTATTTTGAACCGTTTTTAAGTTGTAATGTTTTTTATATGAAAATTTCACTTTTTTACCATGTACACAAAATTCAATATCCTCTAATGCAATTTGAATATAAGTTTAAATTTCGTAGGAACTATTTACCACATACCGCTTTATCGTTTACACTGTGAAGTTATTTTTTCTATTATACATGATGCTGTCAAAATTGAAATAAAAACGAAATCCACAATCTTCGCGTAATTCCTTTTTTTCAAATGGGACACCCTGTATGTGATTATTTATTTTAGAAGAATACGTTGCCCACTATCGATATTTATCACTATTCCCTATACCTATCTCCTGCAGTTTTCAAATAAATCAGCTTTATACATTTTTGTCACAAAAAAATTAATTCACCAAGTCGCCTATGGAATCAGAATGTCAGTTATTGTTAATGTTTAGTAGTCACCTCGTTGTATGCCGTTGTGTGAAAGGTATAATAATAGTTTGCCTTTAATTTAAATTAAAATTAATTAATACAATTTAATTTAAAATAATAATGGCACATTAAGGATATACAAATGATGATTTTTTAAATTTAATTATGATTCATGGTGAGTATAACAGAATAGTATCCAGAACTTGCCGTGTGTTTGCTGAGAGATATCCTGAAAAGCCTCGACCAAATCGTAAAACTGTAAAACGTTTGCTGCACAACTGTTCCCAGTTTGGGCAGTTTAAAACTAAAAGAAATAAGCCCAAGACCCATGTGGATAATGAGGATTTACAAATAGACATCCTGGGATATTTTGCAGCTCATCCAAATTCATCCTTAAGGGAATGTGAGAAACTGTTAGAGGTGTCGACTAGAACAATTCACAAAGTTTTAAAAAAACATCAATGGACATTCGTATACACTAGCTCAGCATTTACACCCTGGAGATTATGTGAGACGTGTAGAATTTTGTGAATGGATTTTAATGAAATGCCAAGAAGACGAAGATTTTACAAAAAAAATTATTTGGTGTGATGAATCGAAGTTTACTAAAAATGGTTTGTTTAACCGCCATAACAGTCACTTCTGGAGTAACGAAAATCCTCAAGTCACATAGCATATTAAATGTCAAGTGTCCTTTTCGTTTAATGTTTTTTGTGCTGTGAATGATTTATGACGAAAATTTAAACTGAGAGCGTTACTGCAACATCTTACGACAAGTAATTGTACCAGCAATACACGCTTTACCTAATAATGAGGCTAACGAAGCTTGGATTCAACAAGATGGTGCACCGGCTCACAATCTTCGAGAAGTATGCACAATAAAGATCCGTTTCTCTGGCCACCAAGATCCCCACAATTGTCACCATTAGATTACTCTATTTGGGGATATGTTAGAAATAAGGTATTCTCTGAACCTGTCACTACTAAGGAAAATATGATAAACAAACTCCTTCACGTTTTTAACGAAATAGATGGAGAATCACTATCAAGAGCTACTAATGAAAATCTGATTAAAAGAGTCCATAAATGTTTGAAAGTTGATGGGCAACATGTTTAACATTTGTTGCATTAACAAGCTACTGCCTTATTATCTTTGATAGTATCTGTATAATTGTTTAATGTTCAACTTAATAAATTAATACCACATATCCTATAAAAAAATTAATTTTTTGTGACAAAAATGTATAAAGCTGATTTATTTGAAAACTGCAGGAGATAGGTATAGGGTATGGTAATACATATCGATAGTGGGCAACGTATTCTTCTAAAATAAATAATCACATACAGGGTGTCCCATTTGAAAAAAAAGGAATTATGCGAAGATTGTGGATTCCGTTTTTATTCCAATTTTGACAGCACCCTGTATAATAAAAAAGGTAACTTCACAGTGTAAACGATAAAGCGGTATGTGGTTAATAGTTACTAAGAAATTTAAACTTTTATTCAAATTACATTAGAGAATATTGAATTTTGTGTACATGGTAAAAAAGTGTAATTTTCATATAAAAAACATTACAACTCAAAAACGGTTCAAAATAGGTATAGGGAATTATCAACAAAAAATATTCAGAATAACGTAAATATTTCTAAAATTGAAAAATATACAGGGTCTTTCATTAAAAATTACAAAGTTATGTGCAACTTCCGGTGTAACCGGAAGTAGAATGGTGACGGCAATATTTTCATTAAATAGCTCATGATTCAAAACCCCTTCATGCCAATTTTTATACTTCAGATACCTTTAGTTCTCGAGATATTTCTAATTGACCGTTTATCTGCCGCACCCTGTATATACATAAAATATACAAGTAAAAAAAACACAATCCCCATTAGGGACACCGGCACTAACAACATTTTGCTCACTCGCGCTCACGCACTTAACGACAGGCCTGCGGGTGGACCAGGCCTGGTGGACAGCTCAGCGTCGTCTCCATACAGAACGTCCAAATGCGGCGTGAATCGTACTACCCCACTTGAGAGCCGAGTGAACGCAACTAGCCTTGAGCGAAGGTGTAATTTTGAGGAGCTCTGTGATCAAATCGTTGCAACGAGGCCATATACCTCGGGCTCCAATCACAATCGGCTCAACAACAATCTCCTTACCAGGCCACCGATGTTTGGCAGCCTCTAAAAATTTAGTATTATTATAGACGGTACGTTTAGCGGCGTGGGACGTCTCCAGAGACTGGGACCCCTCCCAGTTGACACCCACATCGCACACGACTACCCGCGCAGCCTGATGTACAACTACATCGGGTTTAAATAGTGTGCCGTCACTATGCCTGACATGAGGCTCTTCCTCAGTGCTCCATTGCTTGCGGCAGTGCTTGGCGATCTTTCCGGCAACTTCATTGTGCCGTTTGATACGTTCCCAGTGTGTGACGGGACATTGCTGGACGACATGACATATTGTTTCGTTTTTGTTGCATCCAGCTCGGCACCGGCGGGCATCAACAGGGTTTGACATGATACCCGCCACCGGTAAGTTGTTGTTACGGAGCTGGATGGCTTTAACATAGTCACGTCCCGTCCATCCTTTGGGAACGTTTGTAATCCAAGACCTGGAGGCTGTGCTCTCACAGGTCTGTTGCAGCCCCGATAACGTTGGGGCCGCTATAAGCTTTTCTCGCCACAATTGATTGCCGGGAACATCGCCAGCAAGAAGCTGCAAACGGTTAAATACCTGCCTACAGCAGTCTGCCTGTAATGAAGCACTCAGGACTCCATCATTTTGGATGTTTAATAGGTTCGTTAGCCTGTTGAGAAAAATCTGGGGAATGTGATGTCTGAGCTCCAGAATCCCTAGACCACCGTCTCTCAGCCTGGCATAAAGCGCCGGGTCTGGGGTATGCACATTTAGGTGTAGCATACCTTTAACGGCCTTCTTTATGAGGCGGTCAGCAGATCTCAAAATCTGACCGTTGATCCTAGGATTCTGGAGTCCATACATCATTTTAGGTATTACAAAGTCGCGTACCAGAGCCAGCTTTTGATCCGGTTTCAGAGCAGCGGCGTTAACGCGACCCAGCCACTGCGGAAGGTTGGCTAGCGATGGTTTTAAAATGCCAGTTGAATTTACACAATGGCCGAGATATCTGAACGAGTTCAGCAACCTCGAACAGCGGTCGGGTGTGCGTCTTCTTGATGCCCGCCTTCCACTCGATGCAAGCGGACGAGCATTTCTCCGGGTTGAGAACCATTCCCCTCCCGGCGAAAAACTCCTCCGCCTCAGCGAGCAGTAGAGGCATCCTCTCTGGCTTGTCGGACATAACAATGATGTCGTCCGCAAATCCCAAAACAGTGACCTTTACACCATTTGTAATAGATGCCGCTTGATTAGGTCCAGCGTTGGCTCTGCTCAGGTATTCGTCGACGACAAGCGGGCTCAGGGGATCGCCCTGCTTTACCCCGCGTCCAATTTTGATTTCACGGGTAAACTCATTACCCACGCGTATTGATGTTGTAGATTCACTCAGATTTTTCTCAACATAGCCGATCACCAGCACGGCTGAGGGCCCTACTGATGGAGTGGTGTGAGACTGAATCGAACGCCTTACGTATGTCAAGCGCAGCGACGGCAAACGATTTTTGCCCGAGCCGTCTTGTGCGAATGTACGTGTCAACAATGGCGGCATTGCCTAACGTACCGTCGATGTCGGTGAAGCCGCGTTGATTTAAGTTAAGCGAGATTGCCGGCTTGAGCCGATTGGAAATACAACGATGTAATAATCGCTCAAGTGCCGACCCGATGGTAATAGGTCGGTTATTGTTGGGGTTCGCTCGGTCCCCATGTTTGAATACGAGGGTAGTTCTTGACTTAATGAACCTCCGCATTCGTACGTTCCGCATGAAAATAATAGAAAAAAGGATGCTTAGAGCCTTATTGTCGCACCTTTTGACCTGGTTCACTCGCAGACCGTCGGCGCCGGGGGCCGAGTTTGCCCAGTTATTCTTGGCATTACCAATGTCGTCAACGGAGAAAGGACTATGAATGATGCAAGCAGGAGTGCCCGAGAGTACGACCCTCTCGTCATCAAGAGGAGAGTCCTCACTCAACAGCGTCCCAAAGAGGTCTTCCACCTGGGTCAATGTGGGAAGTACGTCTGTCTCATCAAGTGGGCGGCCCGTTAAAATTTTATCGGCGAGGCCAGAGCGGTTACGAGAGTATAGATCCTGCGTTTTTTTGAACAAGGCTATTACTCCCGGAATCTCTCTGGCCGTAATTTTTTGATGTTTTCTTCTTTGGCCTGGTGCCCGACGTGACAGTCGCATTCACCACATTAGTACCCACTACCCCACTATTCCCCTTGTTTTTCCCTCTGACCTGGATGGTTTCGAGGATCCACTTTTCAAGGTTGTGTTGTAGATCCTCTCCAGAACTGGTAAGTCCAGAACGGATTACGTCAGCTAGGCCATTTCTTCTGTCTATATCCGTCAGCTCCAGCATATGCTGCGTTAAGAAATCGTGGAGCCGATCGTTGACAGGAGCCATACCCGAGCAGTTGCTCGTAGAGGCTTTGATGTTGGGTGCCTCAATAGAGGGCTCTAGCCGACGTTTTTGTAGTGGTAGTGGTGGTTCTCTTTGCGGCTATGTTGATCGAGGGGTCCTCTGACGGAGAATCGTCCTCTCTTGCACGCTTGCTTGCTCGCGGCGTTGTAGGCGTAGCGCGCACTGGATTTGCAGTAATGGCAGGTACAGATGTTGGTACCTGCAATGATGTTGATTTTCCAGCTGACGAGATTGGTGTTTCTGCTGCGGATGTTGAGCCATTTTGTGTGGAGTACGATGTTCCCACTTCTGGGCGGGCAGATGGAGAGAGTGGCTGAGGTTGCGGTGCGGAGGGCGTAGACTTCTTGTTTTTAGCGATTTGAAGTTTAAGCAATTTCTTGTAATCCAGCTTCTCACGACGGTGTCGCACCTGGTGTTTGGTCAGACCAGTGGCCTTCGACAGAATGTTAAGTACCTGGCTGTTAGGAGGCAATGACGCCTCAATAACAGCCATGTCACACAACATCTCTGCCTCCGACTTACCAGCCTGACTCGCGCCTGCCGTCTTTGATGGGTGCGAACGCTCCTCGTGAGTGCGGACTGCTCTGTAAGAGTCAAATGACTTAGAGCAGTATAGACAGGCCTTCCTGTCGCTCACTCCGCACGTTTTCGTGTGTTTTGCCAGCCCAGATTTTGTCTCATAGCTCTTCATGCATGTAGGGAGAAAATAACTTGCCTTTGCCGGTGTTACCAATCAGGATATTGGGGCAGGGGTAGCGCTCTCCGAATTGCTGGAGGCGGCTAACGTGACTTGTTTGGGATGTTTCCCCTGCCTTGTCGAAGCCACGGCTGATGATTTGCCGGGCGGTGCCGTAATCGTGCTCTTTAGGCCGGGTGGGAGCGACATTCTCCTTAACGGGTGGTTGGTAGTTCCACCCTTTGTCCTAGATGTCGCCTTCCCGCTAGGCAGAAATGACGTATTTGACAAAAAACGTCAAAATGATGTTTTTGACGAAAGACGTCAAAACTACGTCGAAAACAGGATTTATGATGATAAAACGTCAAAAACTGGGTTTTTGGCGAAAATACGTCATAAAATGTTTATTGGTAGGAAAACGCCAAAAAAAATGCAAAATGATTTTCAAAATAAGATGGCCGGAAAACGTCAGAAACTTTGTTTTTGACGAAAAAACGTCGAAAAAAAAACCGAAAATTTTCCAAAAAAAAAAAAGAAGATGCTTAAAATGAGAGCTATTGACGAGGAAACGCCAAAAATGCAATACATTTTTTTTCCAATGCAAAATGAGAATTCCAAAATGGCGGCGGACCGCCATTTTCGAAAACAGAAAAAAAAAATAATGAGGCTAAGCGATATATTATCGATATATTATTTCCTCGTCTTTTCTCCCTTTCCCTCTTCCCTTCCTTTTCTCTTATTTTGTTTCAAGTAATTTAGATCATCTATCGTCGATAAATGTTAGTTTCGTCGTTTCGATTCCATGTACGTAGAAGATATGAATTTTTTAAGGGGAAAAATATTCTTAAATATTAGATATATGCTGTTTTCTTTGAAATGTATGGCAAAAAAATTGAGGAAAATAAGAAAGTAATATAGAGTATGACGTGGCAGGTCCATATTTGGCATTGTTTTGTCGATAAATAGCACGTATCGATGGAAAAAAAAAATGTTGAAAAATTTTGTCCATACGTGACATGGAAAAATTTTTTTCCAAAAAAAATTGTTTCTACGGCTGGTCCGAAAGGTATGTGAGTAAGCCTATATTTCTGAAAATTTCAAAAAAATCGAGTGATATTTACTATTTTTTAGACCATCGAAAAGTCGAATTTTGACAGTTTTTCGTGCATAACATCTGTCAAAAAATTTTGAGGTCGCAACCGATATTTTTTTCGGAATCCTTGACCTCGAAACCACCCCTCCATAAAAT